>CM030358.1:257694477-258894477 GCA_017893485.1 Hemerocallis citrina
AAAATGGTCCGTTTGCTATCACAAAAAATCCAGTTGAAGGAATTAAAAATGAAAGATTGAAAGCAAACCTGTCAAGATGGTAAAGAGGTTCATCAATAAATAAAACATGTGGCCTCATGACAAGCTCCCGAGCAATACTGAGACGCCTCCTCTCACCTCTAGGAAGACTCTTCATAAAACACCGCCCACCAATGAGTTTGTCTGAGTAATCTCCCAAGGACATAGCAGAAATAGCATCCTCGACAACATTCTTCTTTTGAGAGAAGAATCCGGGAAGTTGTAGAACTGCTGAGTAGTGTAACATTTCACGAACAGTCAGTGATTCAATAAGAACATCTTCCCGATCAACATATCCCTATAAAAGGGTATAAAATTATATCAGCAGTTTGTATGTTTTCCATCTTCTATGTGATCAATGAAATTGAAGTTTGCATAACAACAGTTACAGTTCTGTCATAATAGTGAATATTCATGTCAGATCAATTGATTTGTTCTTAAACATGGCACAATAATAAAAATAAAGAGATTGGACAGCATGAATTGACAGCTAAACTTTCAGAACGGATCAAAATAAATAGGAACAGTTGTGATTCGTGAAAACAACAATATCAGCCTCCATCATGTTATACATGAAAAGGCAGGTTTTAATCTTCTTTAAGAACTATAATAGTTCAAGAATTTAGATTCTTTAATGTTATAAAGCTACTAAAGATTCTTCTGTTCTTCTTTTCTTCTTTTCTCATCTCCCTGATTCAAAGGCCGCATTTAAGTTCAATCTAATTGAAATAGACATGTTACGGAACAAGGGGCTTTAAGAAAGACAGAAGAAAGATTACCATTAGAATCATACAAAGCAAAAAAACTTAAACCGTGCAAACCGTGCAGAGTATGTGAGTGATGAGGACATCTTTCCTGTTTAGTTTATTTCAGTACCATTTTTGTTTCTGGCAATTATAGCCATATGTAATCTTTTTTTGTATTTTTTAGATTCTGACAATATTTTGAGATTTGTATCAAAATGTATTTTGAGCCTATTTATAGGCCTTGAGATTAATGAGAAAGTATGTTATTATTGATTAAAAAAATTGTGTTAAGAGTTTTCTTGCTCCTCTTCTCCTTTGTGTGATACAACTGAGATCTAAATTAGGGTTTGTGATAAATCCTAATACAATTTTAGGGTTAGTGATTAACTCTAAAATCTATCCCAAATTAATATCCCCAAATAAAACCAATTTCCAAAACCCTAATTTCCCAAATCCCTAATAGAAACCCTAATCCACTAGTCCCCTACGACACCTGCCGCCATCCCCTCTTCCTCTTCTTCTTCCATACCCAACTCCCGATCAAAGGACCCCTCTCCATCGCTTTCCCCAAGTCCCCCATCCCGCTCTTCCAACTCCCGTTCATGTCGCCCCCAACTCCACTGCCGATCCATCACCATAACCCCTTCAATCCCGTCGCCTTCTTCCTCCACCACCAACCCAAGACCCCCCCTCACCGGCGCCGCCCTACCATTACTTCCACGACCAGCTTCACCACACAAAACCCCGGTTCCTTCCTTTTTTCCCTTCCGTCGACAGCAAGGCTCCCTACCCCGACGCCACTCCTCTCCTCGACTGGCGACGCTGTAGCGCCGCCCTCCACTGCCCGTCGCACCGACCGCCGGCGACGTCGACGCAGCATCGCCGCCGGATCTGCCAGCGCTTGGCCTCGTTGTTGCCTTTGTTCGCTGTGACTGCCGAGATCTTAGTTGCTGCCCAACTCGATCTACGTTGTTTTCTTCGCATTCGGTATACTCTTTCCGCTATTAGATATTTGTGTTTTACTGCCTTATTATCTATTATATTATTTGATTTGCCTGTCGTCCACAAAATAACTGAGATTGAGTGTTCCACATGCTAGAGTAGAGTACGAATCAATATTGAACCTATTACTTGCTAAATACTTAGGAATTTAATTATTGATCGTAAGATTATATTATTAATTGGGACTGTTACATTTAATTCAATTCTTGAAAATCCATCAAACCTGCTAACTGTTAAAATTTTCAATTTTGATCCGCTCTTACATGTTGGTAAAATTAATCCATTAAGAATCTTGAAAATTCTCTATTTTAGGATTGGTTTTACATCAGTGAGTTAAAGATCATTTAAGTACTAGGAATTATATGCTTTTCAGGGAACATTGAGAGACTAGAGAAAAAATCCGTACTTTCTGTCACGCCCTGCTTCCCAAAATACAATAGAATACGGGGGCGTGACTAATGCCCAGCGAATGATGTAAACACATCATTCATCAGCTGTAATAATCAACTCAACAACATGAATATAATCACAACCACGCAGACAAAATATAATCACATAAACAAGAATAACATAAATGATTCATGTAGTAACCACAAAATAACCAACATCCAGAAAGAAAATAAACTTCAGGTCAAACGGCCGAAATACAATGTATGTACTGATAGCAATAGAACTGAGAAACACAATATAACATAAATAATGCATGCTAGAATTCATCTTCATTTTCTAGAATACTTGATCGCTAATTCCTTATGGCAATTCTTCTCCTGTACCTGTAAGTTCGTCATCTCGAGTAAGGGGAGGAAATGCCCGTAGTGCAAATTACAGGCCGCAAGTAGTTAAACAAAATGAAACAAGAACAGGGATGTAGCAAGGAACATGGAATCATGTATACATGAACAATATACAGGAAAATGCAAACATATAAATGAGGGTCATGAGAACTAGACTTATAAGCAGGAATCATGTAACTGTTAAACTAAAACAATGTAACATATAATCGGGAATCATGAAACTTGTAAACAGGAATTATAAAACTTGAATCAAGTAACTTGTAAGCAGGTATATGCATGTGCTCAGTGTAAATCTTAAGTCTATCAATCTTTTATCAGTTCTATCTAATGCACGCAATCTTGCGTCTCATACCACAAGTTCGAGTGCATACGAACATGTGAATATTTAGACTCTAGTGGTGAATTATACAGGGTCATGCACTCAAGAAATCATATAAACAGGAATCATGTAGTCAAGTGGCGGATTCTAGAGGTGGCCCCCGTAGGTTCTAGAGGTGGCCCCCGTCATCCCACGACGTGGCACTTAGTGCCATGTGACTTGTAAACATATAACATGAACGTGTAATCAGGTAATGAATTCTAGAGATGGCCGCCGTCATCCCACGACGTGGCACCTAGCCCTACGTGACACTTAGTTCCATATAACATATAACGGAAATCATCATTTGGAAAACACAAGCCCTCTTCCGAGTACAATCTCCTATATCGCCCACTACTAGGTCTTACCCTTATTACCTCAGCATGTTATTCTATTATAATAATTAAACATGAACATGGAATAATGAGAACGAGTATCAGATTATGATCAAGGAGGTATCAAGGGCTATGCAATACATGTAATATATCTAGTTCATAAAATGCAAAGAACAAACATATTTATATTTAAAAACATGAAGATACGAATACTGGGTAGCAAGACGTTGCTGTACAAAAATTCACTTTTCCGCTGCTACAGGAAAGCGAATCAGGTTTTGTCAGAGGTTCCAGAAACTAGACTCCCTGCCGGTTCCGTGCATATTCACACAATACATTTTAATAACAGAAGCTAGGTCTAACAGTCATCTCTTTATGGGTCTACTGTTCAGCCAACAGGTCGGAATCAATTTCTTATATGTAAAAATTTAGTGTAAATTCATTTAAAAATCTTACAAAATTATAAATTAACTCCTAATCGGGTCTAGTGACATTCTAGTTAGTCTCATGTCTTAATTTTACCGATAACACATTGTTTAGTTAATAAATCATGATGGTGTACTTCTAATTTGTAATCTGGAAATTAGAAACCCTACAGCACTAAAAATGTGATAACTTGTAGTCTACAACTCGGAATCTGGATCCGTAAGAAGTTCCAAAAACTAGATTCATAGGGCTACAACATTTATTTATAAGGTTCTAATTAATTTGATCTGTAATTAGGTCAAAATTTTATCACAATCTCGGGCAGACAGCATGCAGGATTACAACATTTGGAATATATAGCGATTGAAATCCTAAAAGTATAGTCTCATAATTAGAATTTAACAAGCATCTACATGCAGTAGTTAGGATAAATTCTGTTGTTTTCATAGCAAGCATTGTTATTCCTACAACATTAAACATAAAATTAATATTTACATTATTATATCATGATATGATTAAATAGCGTCAATTCTTAATATGTATTCATTTACTGCGCCTCTTTATCATGGTAACAAGGATTATTCATGGTCATACTAAGAGTGGGGTTATTAAGAATCAAGTAGGCTAGCATATGCCAATGAATCACGATTAATCAACACGTGAAGAGAAGGAACGAGATTATAAAACGATGAATCAACAAAAGACTACTTCCAGGATTCAAAGCAAAGCTTGTATGGAAACAAACAAAGTGAACAAGAGATACTTTCCTTATTACACTGTTTGCACATGCGATGAGAATCGCGAGAGGAAGAACGGAAGCACAACAGCGAGAGCAACCGTGACAACAGCAAGAGACAGCAGCAATACAGCAAGAGTAACCGCGACGACAGCAAGGGGACAGCAAGGGGGGGTGCTTGCTGCGGTGGTGGCATTGGGGGTAACAACAGCGACGCAGCGTCGAGATGTCACTACAGTGGAGGCGATGGCGGTCGAAGTTGGCATCGAGGTGCAGGTGAGGTGGCTGTGGTGAAGGAGGTCGAAGTTGGGTTGAAGGTGGGGTGCTAGTGATTGAATGGCACCGGGATGGAGAGTAGAGACGGAGCGCGGGAGCGCGGCACTCGGTGGTCACCACTGTGGAGGTCACGAGTGTTGGTGATGGGTTCGGGAGCAATGGCGACGGCAATCGCAACGAGGAGCAGCAGGGTGAGTTCGAGGGTGCGTCGAGGGTGGCTCGATAACGGGGCAAGCTGTTGGAGGTGAAGGCAGCGATCGGGGACTCAGGAAATGACGAAGTGATGGTGAAGGCTTGGTGGTGCTGGCACTGCGGTGGTGGTTGGGACTGGCATGAAGGAGGGAGTTGGGTTGCAGTTGTTTTGGTGACTGGAGGTGAGGCAGGGGATGGGTTTCAGGAGCTTCAAGATGAAGAAGAGAGAGGGGTTGGCTGTTGAAGAAGAGATTATGGAGTTAGAGGGATTAGGGCCCGGGGGGGGGGGGGGGGGGGGGGGGGGTTAGATATTAATGAGTGGTGTTAGATATTGTATTATATGTAGTGCCATATCGGATATGTATCAGTTTAGCATTTGGTTCCCTCCTATATATATAAGTCACTGTACTTAGTTAGAATCATCCCAATAATCCAATCCAATAATATTTTTCAATCTCTCTGTTAACCTTATCATGGTATCAAAGCACAATTATACAAATTTTCTTTTCTTGTTTTCCACATCAAAACCCTAGAATTCCAACAGCCAAAAAAATAAACCCTACTGAAACCGTCTACCTCGTCGTCATCGTCTACTTCATCGATGCCAACATCCTCGTCGTCACCGTCTACCTCCTCGTCGACCTCCACTGAAGTCGTCACCCTCGTCGTCATCGTCGTCTACCTCGTCGTTGTCCCTCCCAAACTCCACCCCGGCCTCCCTCCCGATCTCCACTGTCGCCACCGACCTCCACTGTAGTTGCCGTACCTCCCGACCTCCCTCTCTCCCGACTACCACTGTAGTCGCCCCCCCACTGTAACTGCCCTTCACAGCCGCCTCCTCCAAAACCTTATTCATCCTGCCCCAATACAACCTGCAACCCTATTTCATATCCAACCCGACCCAACTACAAACCCTATTACCCGCATCCTCTTCCTCAATAAAAAAATGCAGGTACCGGGTGCTACTCCAGGGAACCTCGATTTCGACAGTATCTTCCAGTTTCCACCAATTTTTTCCTTTCCTCTGCCAGAGATTGGACTGATTAGGCTGCCTCTGTTGAGGCCACTCTTCTCAGACATTCCTTATGGGGTCACCTTGATGGCTCCACTCCCTGTCCCAAAGATCCCGCAGATACCGCATCAGCAACAGACAAACAACTGGCCCGCACTTCCCAGGCCACTTGGGATGATCATGATTGTCGTATCATTGCCTTTATTATCTCCTCCATCGACTGCTCTCTCCGTACAGATCTATTTCGTATTCGTCCCGCTCAGGCTCTTTGGCTTCAGTTGACTACTCAGTATGTTCAGGCTAGCGGAGCCCGTGAGTACTAACTTCTTATTCAGTCAGTCCTTGATCGTCAGGGTGATCGCAGCATTTAGGAGCATTACACAGCTATGCGCCATATCTGGCGTGAATTGCAACAACTCGAACATACTGATGTCCGTGTTACCCATGAAAGACGTCAATTTATGTTCTTTATGATGGGTCTTCGACCAGAATACCAGTCCCTCCGTAGTCAATTGATTCACCGCGATCCAGTTCCTCATCTTGAAGCAGCTATAGCAAAACTTGTGGTTGAAGAAACTCGACTACATGCTCTCTCCACTCCAGCTTCCACCCCGTCCTCCGGCAGTGACAGTATTCTAGTTGTTGCCCCACTCCCTCTTCCTCCCGCAAACCTCGCCCTGGCCCCATGCCTCCTGCATCTGACCATCGCAGTGTTCCTGATCGTCGTCCCCCCGTTTTTGCCCCCACTGTCAGCGGAATGGTCATACTCATCACGAGTGTTTCATCCTGCAGCCACAATTCTTGGTGCTAGCCCAACAGCGCCAGAAACATGCTTTACCTCCTCTCAGTGTTCCTTCTCATTCATCACGTGCAATGGCAGTTACTCCACTTATGCCTTCTCCTACTCCTTATGATATTCCTCGGCGACACCTCGCTCAGCTGAACCTTCAGAACTCGAATCAGTCTATCAATACTGGCTCCTATGCCCCCCGTTTATTCCGTTACTCCTGGTATGAACTCTTCCTGACTTTTAGATTTTGGTGCATCACATCCTCTTACTGGCAATTATACACTCCTCACCACTAGCACTCCCCTTAACACGCACTCACCATCACTTTACACTGCCGATGGCTCACTACTCCATACTACACACTCCGGATCTATTCACACTCCACCACTCACTTTACCCTTCGTCCTTTATGCGCCACATTTATCTATGAACTTTATTTCCATTGGTGGTTTATGAGATAGTGGTCTTACCGTTACTTCTTCGGATATACCATACAGAACCCTCAGACTGGTGACACGATTGGACGAGCTAGCAGACATGGACGTTTATATCATCTAAATTTCATTCATGCTCATAATTCCACTTCGAATTTTGCTGGTGTCGTCAGTTCTGATGCCGACTTGTGGCACAGACGCTTAGGTCATGTTAGTGAGTCTCGTTTGAAAACTTTAGTCCGTAGTGGTGTTCTTGGGAATTTTACTCACTCCGTTATCTGTTTGTCAGGGTTGTAAGTGGCAAAACACTTGGCCCTTTCTTTCAGCAATAAAAGTATTTCTCAGAATCTCAGTCCACTCATGCATTTCAACTTATTCACTCTGATATATGAGGCCCATCTCCTACACCTTCTCACAAGGGTTATCTTTATTATGTCAATTTCATCGATGACTTTACTAGATACACATGAGTATTTCTTATGCGCCAACGCTCTGAAATACCTGAAATTTACCAGTTCTTCACAAACATGGTTCACACTCAGTTTGGTGTACGTATCTAAATATTTCGCTCTGATGGTGCTCGTGAGTACGCCTCCACTACTATGAGATCGATTCTTCAATCTCATGGTACAGTCTTTCAACAATCCTTTCCACACACACATGAGCAGAATGGTATAGCTGAACGTAAGCACCGTCATATTCTTGAGATGACTCGCGCTCTTCTACTCTCCAATTCTGTTCCTCGTTCTTTCTGGATTGAAGCTGTTATGATGTCTGACAGCCTCATTAACATCACTCCCTCATCTGTTCTATCTGCTATAACACCTTATGAGGCTCTACATCACTCATCACCAGACTACAGTATGCTCCGTACTTTTGGATGCATCTGTTATGTCCTTCTCCCTCCCACTGAGCGCACGAAACTCATCACCTAGGATGGTTTCAGTCAGAGTTCACAGGACCATTCTATGTTTATGCGTTCATCACCCAGGAGAGGGTCATTCTATTATTATATGTTGATGATATGATTATCATTGAGGACGAATCTGCAGGTATTGCCTATACACAGAAGTACCTTCACCAGCAGTTCCATATGAAAGATCTTAGCAAATTACACTACATTCTGGGCCTAGAGATTATCCATGGGTCTCGAGGATACTTATTTCTCAACAAAAACACATATCAGATATTATCTTTGTTGCTTGTCTGTCTAACAGTCGATCGGCCAACACTCCCTTAGAACTTCATGTAAAACTTCGTCCCACAGATGGTGAGCTCCTTCCTAACCCCACCAGATACAGACAGATTGTTGGACAGCTTGTCTACTTATGCATGACCAAACCCGATATTGCTTACGCAGTTAGTATTGTCAGTCAGTTTGTTTCCACTCCTACATCGATTCACTACAGTGCTCTTCTCCGGATCCTCAGATATTTTCTTCGGGGGACTATCACTCACTCATTATTTATGCCTTCCACATCCAATCTAGAGCCCCGCGTATATTTTAATTTAGATTGGGCGGATGATCCTACCACCAGACGATCAACCACAGGTTTCTGTCTATTTCTTGGTGATTCATTAATCTCGTGATGAAGCAAGAAACAGGCAGTTGTAGCATGTTCTTCAACCGAAGCTAAGTACAAAGCAATGGCAGCCACTACTAGAAAAATTATTCATGTTCTTTTGTTGTTATCAGATATGGGTGTAACTCTCACATTGCACATTGCAAGCAACCCAGTCTTTCATGAGCGAACAAAGCAATAGAAATAGATTGTCACTATGTTCGTGAGCACTTTGAAGCAGGGACTATTGCACTTCACTTTGTTACTTCTTCACAGTAGATAACAGATTTCTTCACCAAGTCACATACTGTCCAAAGATTTCGCTACTTAGTGGGCAAACTCACACTGTTCGACCTATCATGAATTTGAGAGGAGGCGTTAGATATTGTATTATATATAGTCCCATATCGGATATATATCAATTTAGTATTTGGTTCCCTCCTATATATATAGGAGTCATTGTACTTAGTGAGAATCATCCCAATAATCCAATAATATTTTCCAATCTCTCTGTTAACCTTATCAAGCAGTTATGAGTGATTTGGGGGTTATGGAGAGAATTTGGGAATTTAATTAGTGGGGAAAATTAATAAGGAGGCAGTAATGAGAAAGTAGGGAACGTAAGAGGGAATTATGGAGATATTAGGGAATTTGAAAGGATTGTGCAGTTCGGAAATTGGGCTCAAATAAAACAAAATAATATACATAAGGCTAGGCAGTTAAAATCAGTTTTTGGAACTAATCGGTCTAGGAACGATTAGTGACTAATCGGTTAATTGGAAAATAACCGGAGATTAAATCGGAAAAATTGTTATATATATATATATATATATATATATATATATATATATATATATATATATTAAAAAAAGATATATACTCATTATGTAGCAACCCTAAATCCTAACATAAATTATTTTGAGATTATCAAATAGGAATATATAGTTATAGCGAAAAAGAAGAGAGTACTTGGTTTGAGTTAAGTTGGATTCTGGATGTGGGTCGGGTCGGGTTTGCTGGTTGGTTCCATCAAACAAAAACAATCAGGGAGGAGGAGCGTAAGCAGCAAGAGGAGGAGGGGGTGCAGCAGATGCGGCCCTTATCAAGTATGCGATGGTGCAGAGGGAGCGACGGCAGATCGGGTTTGAGTTTGCTCGAGGAAGCAGAAGAGAATCAGTTTGAGTTTGGGTTTGCACGAGGAAGAAGAAGAGAGCGACGACATGTCGGGTTTGGGTTTGCGCGAGGACCAGAAGGAATTTAAATTTTGGATTTGGATTTAAGTTTGGACCGGATTGATCCCAAATAATGCAAACGAGCATGAAAATTAGAGAGAATTTAATCGGTTAATTGGCCACTTAAAATTGGCTGATTAACCACTAATTGGCCGATTATACCCGATTAAATCGCTAACTATTGAAATATTATAAATCGCTAAAAAAATAATCTCTTAGCCTCTGATTAGCAATTAATCGGGGATTAATCAGGCGTAATAGGGGATTTTAACTGCTTAGATATAAGGTGAGTTAGAATGGGCTTGGTTTGGGAACAACTAGGCCTAACTCAGGATTTAAAATATCAACAAATAATAATACAAAAGTATGGGCTAGAATTTGGGTTTAATATAATAATTGAAAAAAAGAATTGGGATGACGCAATTTAGGTGCAAGAACAAAAAAATTATTTATTGAAAACTGTAATTCAAATACTACAATTCGGCACAACCGGGAACGGGGGTTAGACTTTCATTTTTTACTCCCAAGTGTCTAGGATGAACCTAACACCACAACAAAATTGGGGTATCTTCTATGTACAAAGGCTGTTTTAAATTTTGGCCGATATAGCCGAAATTTCGTTTCGGCTACCTTGCTGATACGAAATCATATATTTTATACTCCATACGTTTGGGACCGAAGTGTGTAGATTTCGGCCGAAATTGCCTAAATATTGCCAAAATATTGGCCAAAATAGACACTAATGTTATTGTGAATATATAACTTTTTTTTGTTTTACCTTTTGAATATAAGTCTTTCAATATATGACCGTAAGCTAAGATAATGTGAGAATTTCGTCCCTTTATTGTTTGTATATATGCAAAGTCAAGTTATTAACTAATACATTCTTTCTAATCAATGCAAATTTAATTTAATTATATACTTATATTACATTCTCTTTTATATTGTTATTAAATTCTGTGAATATTTACCATGTTTGATTCATGATTATACAATATTTTAAATGATAAATAACATGCAGAACATATAATATCTTGTTTAGTAAGAATAAAACTATGTTTATTGAGTGTCCGAAATGAACATCCGAGATAATCACATTTTCCCGAGATCTCCTCCGATAACTCCGATCCGAGACGAAAACACCCATTGTCGAGACGAGCCCGAAATTCGAGATTTAAAACCTTGATGTACAGTCAATCTGCATGCTAATGTCCAACAACGGAAGCACATAGAGGCTGGAGGTTGGCCATTACCATCCCAAAGAAAAAATAATGCTATTCATGTGAAGGGATTTGGGTTTAAAGAAAAGAAAAGGTCCCTCCAAAATTAATCTATAGGTTATGATCTACAGACCACAATAATAGGTTATGTTACCTTTTTCTATGTTATTGCATATCATCCTGAGGGTTTGGTCTTCTTTTAATATAAAACTACACCAGCTATCTTATAGCTATCTTATATCTGTGGCCATGGTTCTCCAAGATAAGAATGTAAGCAATAAATTGGTGATAAATCTTTGGCTTTTCAAATTTTCTCTACTTCATAGTTCATACTCTATCTTCATCAATCAAATATTTTCACAACTCCCAATTTTATGTATCTTCAATATTTTTGGAAAAACTAGATACTAGTCCACTAATAGAATACTTCAAATTTTTTTCCACTAACTGAAATTTTAATAGTTAGAATAGACATCCATCTCCCCTTAAATATTGTAAGCCAATTCAGAGTAGTTTTGTATCTTTCAACTGTTGAAACTTTGCTACCAGTATAGATCCCTCTATTTATTATTATTGCTATATTTCTATGAGTGTTTGTTGCATTACGTTATACGTTATAGCCCCCTCAACAAAAATTCCTAGTTCCGTCCCTGGTGTATGATAAACTAACCGCATGTATATACAGCTCAGGATAAGCAAGTCAAAATATTACTTAATTTGAATGCATTTCTGTAAATATGTTCCTACCGGGGACTTTCGAACTATAGGTTCAACTCATATTTTCCCGAAAAGTACAAAATAATAATAATAATAATAAGTAACTCAATCATGCTAATTGAAACAGGTATCAAAGCATCAGGAGTGAAAAATAACTCAGTTTCAAGCCACTGCCATTAAAAAAATATTTCCACCTTTTAACTACTGTTTAACTTCCAGAAGAAGTAGGGGATGTCATCTGGATGAGTGATAATGTCGATGTTAAAGTGAATTAGCTTATAATTTTTTTAATAGTCGGCCCATTAACCATCAATTGAAGCTTTTGTGCGAAATGATTGCCAGCAATACTATGTAGTCCTACAGTTTGTATGTTTACAAGTGTAACAATCAACATGTTGAAATACAGTTTGTATGGTAGCAACAAAGTATTCTATAGTGGTAAACTTGAATCTTTTACATTTATATTGAAGAAAACAGGAGAGACCATCTACCCAACATACGAATGAAGGATGAATAAAGCTGCAAAATGCCAGAGATGCTTGAGAGTGTTTTGGGAATAATAACTTAAGACAATTTTAAGTAACTATGTCAGAATTAGGGATGGGAATGAATGAATTCTTCTTGATTATTGAATGAGTAAACTGAGTACAATATGTCTCATATATATAGGAGACAAGGAAAAACTAAACCAATACATTATTCGATATGGGACTAAACTAATCTCTCTCATAATATAATATCCAATATAATATCTAACACCCTCTCTCAAACTCAAGTTGGTTCAAACAACAAGAGTTTGAAATATTGACGATGTTCATGTGGCACGGACGGCAAACTGTGATGCAGGAACGACGCTCAAGTAGATGACGCAGGGAAGGAGCTTGATGGCGCATGTGTTGAGATCTTACCCCGGACATGAGAATAGTAATGGTGTAGTAATGGAAGGAAGTAGTGGTAGCACACTGTTGGGATCTCCATATCCCAAACTGTTGGGATCTCACCCCGAACTGAGAAGTAGTAGAAGTAGTAATGGTGATAGGAAGTAGTGGTGGCGCAAGTTGGGATCTCCATATCCCGAACTGTGGCGGGATCTCCGTATCCAGAACTGTTGGTATCTCACCCCCAAACTGAGAAGTAATAGAATGTTGTAATGGCACATTATTAGCGCATGTTGGGATCTCACCCCTGACTTGAGACATAGTAGTATGTTGAGGAATGAAGTAGTGTGTTGTTGTTGTTGAAGAGGGTTGTTGCTGTTGAAGAGGGAGTTGTGGCAGCCATCGAAAATAGTGGATGATGTCGGAAACTCCCCCTCTAAAAGTAAACTCATGATGGATTAATCAATGTGAGGTTGTAACGGTATCTGAATGCAGAAGCGGGACTGTAGAAGTTGAAGAACCTGCAAGAAAGATTTTTATTATTATTATTATTTATTTTATTTTTTTGATTTTTTTATTTTTTTGATTTTTATTTTTTTGAAATTTTTTTTGAAAAAAAAAAGAAAGAAAAACAGATCAATGGGTTTTGGGTTTGGGTGTGGGTGTGGGTTTGGGTTCGGTTTCTGTTAGGGATTTGGGTATTGGGTTAAACGGGTCGGGTTTGAGAAGGGGTAATAGGGTATTAGGGTTTGGAATGTGGGTCGGGTTGAATCTGAAATAGGGTAAATAGGGTTTGGGTCGAGTATGGAGAAGATGTAGGATCTGTAATAGTGGCTAGGTTTTTGGGGAAAGGTGGCGGCTGGGAGCCTGGGGTGATTTTGAAATTGAGGCTTGATCGGATTCGATCGTTGTCGATTGCTCTTCGACAGCCTCTAGGGTTTCGAGTAGCGGGGGTGCTGCAGCAGGGATGATGATGCAGCAGTGAGGGGGATGATGATGCCACTGAGAGGAGGGATTTTGGAGTAACGAGATTTTGGGGAGGAAGACGATGAAGTTAGGTAAAAGAGGATTGTCGGTGTTTGAAGGATGTTGTTGCTGGTCGGAGATGCAGCGGGTTTCGATGGTGAGGATTTCGACGGCTAGGATTTCGACATCGGGGATTTGGGTCGCTGGAGTTGTAGTTGGAGTTGGTGTCGCCGGAGATGATGCCGGGATTAGGGGTTGTACAGCGAGGGAGGACGTCGATGTAGATGTTTTTTATGTTGGGTGTTTGGAGGTGTGTTGTCGACGATGGTGGTGAGTGTTGTCGCCAGAGTTGCAGTGGTGGGTGTTGTCGCCAGAGTTGGTTGCGGGTTGATGTTTGGAGTAGATGAAGAGGGTGCCGCCGGAAGTGGGAGGTTATTGTCGAAGTTGTTATAGCCGCTCTTGGTGTTGTTGTGGATTAGGGTTAGGGTTTTGACGGCTGATTTGATTAGTAGGGAGATGAGAGAAGGCAGCGGAGAGATTAGGATTTTGGGATTTGATCAGGAGATGTCGAGAGGTGGAGTGATTCCGATGAAAGACGAGAACCACACTACCTCGACAACAAGAATAAAATTAGTATAGGACTTATAGGATTATAGACTCTGATACCATGTTAGAATTAGGGATGGGAATGAATGAATTCTTATTGATTATTGAATGAATAAACTGAGTACAATATGTCTCCTATATATAGGAGAGAAGGGAAGACTAAACCAATACATTATTCGATAAGGGACTAAACTAATCTCTCTCATAATATAATATCTAATATAACATCTAACAAACTAAGATGATTATTTAAATCTTCTCTAAGAAAGCTTAACAAAAGTAGTGAGTTTAACGAATGTAGCTAATATTGCAGGCTTCCTGATAATTGGCATATCATCGATAATTATTATATGCAAGAACCAATAAGAAAGTTCATTTCCAAAGTAATTGAATAGAGCAAGATCATGATCAGGCTTTCGCACTTACAATCTACAAAGAAACCCAGCCAATTTAAATTGTCTAAGGAAATATTTTGGCTTTTGTAAGAAAATGTTGAATTGCACAGACCAGCCATGTATATCATAAACAACAAATAGTTACCTCTATGATAGAGTAGACAGTTTCATATCCCATTAAGATTCATCCAATTTTTGTTATGTATACGTTGAAAACTCTGTTGACCTGTTGACCCTATGTTTGGTGTGTACAAAACATGTATATATTATTTAACATTTTCATCTAAGATTCTGTACAGGAAAATATAAAAAGGAAGAAGATGAAATTCAAAGTTCAAAACAAAGAGATTTTAGCATCTAATAAAGTAACAAATGAGAACGCAAAGAGAAAAAATCATGCTCGATATACAAAGACGATCAAATCAAGAAGAATTCGACAAGAGAAAGAAATGTGCAAATCATCAAGAATCAAGTCAATCAAGAAAGGATCTTTTTATTCTTATTTTGGTGAAAATTATTATGTAAACAGACCCTTGACTAATGATAAGTTCGGAAAGATATATTATTGATTCACTGAAAAATTATTTTTCTAAACGAATGGTCGACCACATGGTTTGACAGTCAACCGTCAAACCAAGTTGACATTGGTCAAGGTCGACTGTCAATTTTTCTCGAGTTTCTCGAGATTAATTGACGGACAACCGTCATTATTTACGGTTGACGGTTAGTTCAAAAACAGAAAATATTTTTCTTTTGGAAATAAATATTCTGATATCTTATTTATAGAGGAGGATCAATAGAATTTTTTTAATCTCTTTTTGACGCAATACTTCTGAACTTATCATTTGCTAAAGATCAAGAGAGGAGCGCTTTTATTGTATTCTTTGTCAAGATTACGGTCTTGCTTTTTCACTTTCTTTTCGCTTCGGATCGTGGCGGTACGGGGCTTATTTATATAAGTCCTATGGTTGTAATACGTACTTGGCATGAATTCAAGACTCAAGTTTGAGTATAGTGGAATTTATGCGGCGCAAACTGCTGCAAGCAGTGTTCTAAAAATCGTTAGGCGGTAGTGATGAGGACATCGGTTCCAGACGATTTGGGCGTTTCTATCAGCGCAGGCATCGTCTTCATCAGCTGTTTTATTCAGTTTAGGACTTTTATTTTATTTCCATTTTTATGTAATCTTTTTTGTAATTTTTAGATTTTGAGAATATTTTGGAGATGTGTTTCAAGATGTAATTGAGCCTATTTAAAGGCCCTGAGATGAATGAGAAAGGCATGCCATTATTGATCAAAAAAAAACCTGTGTTGAGTTTGCTCTTCATTTTTTTTCTCCTTTGTGTGATACAACTGAGAGACAAATTAGGGTTTGTGATAAATCCTAATCTAGTTTTAGAACTAGTGATTAGTTCTAAAATTTATCCCCAATTAAAAAAAAAAAATCCCAATACAAATCAAAATCCCCTAATCCAAACCCTAATCCCAAATAACCAAACCCTAATCCTAATCCTCCCCCATCAGCCGCCTCTTTCTTCTCCTTCTTCTTCATCACCCCAAACCCGTCGTCCTCTTCTCCACTCCATCCCCCAACCTTCACGCCATCTCCTCCTCCCTCTCTCGCGACCCCACATCCCCCGGCGACCAAATCCCTCACCACTCCCTCCTTGCCGTCGCCCCCATCGCCGACGCCCGCCTTCACACCCACCACCGCGACAGCCTCCACCCCTCTCCTCCTCCCTCCTCCAATCCCGAACCCCACCACAACTCCCAACCCATTACTCATCATTCTCCACCTCCCTCCCTCACCTTCGCCCGGAGCTCTGACCACGCCAGCCATTCGCCGCCGCCCATTCGCCGTCACAGCCGGCGACCAGTCCAGCTTCCCTGGGCTTCGTTGCTGACTTTGTTGCTGACTTTGCTTGTTGAGGTGCTGACTTGGTTGCTGAGTTGCTGAGATCTGAGTTGCTGCCCAACTCCGAGATCTACGCAGGATTTCTTCACATTCGGTAATATCTTTTCATTATTAAGTATTTGTGCTTTACTGCCTTATCATCTAGTTTATTATCTGATTTATCTGTCGACCACAAAAGACTGAGATTGAGTGATCCACATGCTAGATTAGGGTATGAATTGATATTGCTCTTTTTACTTGCTGGAACACGTAGGGATCTAATTATTGATTGAGGTTGAATTATTAATTGGGATTGTTAGCATTTGATTCAAACTCTTGAAAACCCATCAAACCCGTTAGCTGTTTTAAATTTCTAACTTAGATCAGAACTTTCATGTTGGTAAAATTAACCCATTAAAATTCTTGGAAAATTCTCTATTTTAGGGTTGGTTTTACATCATTTTGGTATCAGAGCAAAGGTTCTTAAAACCTTAGTTCTTGCATCGTAGGCATCATTTTGCATTCATTTAGTATCGTGTAGTCTTTTATTTTATTTTTATTTTATTTTAGTTTAGTCTAGAATCATTTAAAAAAAAAAAAAAAAAAAAAAAAAAAAAAAAAAATTAGGACACACACGGCCCCTAGCTTCCACTGTTGGTGAATGCGTCTTCGCAGCACCATCACAGACCCTGAAGAGCCTTTTCTATCCCTTCCCAATCACCCAATTAGGAACCCTAGACTCCCCAGACCTGAAATGGACAACCCTGATATCTCCACTACCCTAGCTGCCATCCAAGCAACTCTTGCCAATATCAATGAGAGGCTTGAGAAAGTGGAGCTAAATCAAAACATTGTCCCTGAGCTTCATGGCCATCGTCAGATCCCTCAAGGGAATGTTCATGACGATCGACGTCAAGAACGTGACCCTGACGAACAATATAAAAAGAACGTTAAGGCTGACGTTCCCCAATTTGAAGGCCACATGGAACCCCAAGCTTACCTTGATTGGGTCCGTGCCATGGACCACTATTTTGTGTGGTTCGACATGAGCGAAGCCCTTAAAGTTAAATTTGCAACTATGAAATTAACGGGTAAAGCTCAACAGCATTGGACCAATCTTGAACATGCCCGCAGAGGCCGAGGCCTGGCACCCATAGCCACTTGAGAGGCCATGAAAGAGAAGCTCACTGAGAGGTATGTACCGTTGTCGTTCCACACCCGATTGTTAGATTCGTGGAACCAATTGTATCAAGGAAGTAAATCCACCCAAGAATACATTGATAAATTCGATGACTTCCTTATTCGGTGCAATGCGCTAGGAAAAGAGAGTGAAGAACAAACTCTCTCTAGGTTCAGAGCTGGACTACGAGCTGACCTTAGGAACGAGCTAATCTATAGAAACGTGGACTCAATAGCGGCAGCCTACGCCCTAGTCCTCGACATGGATTCACTTAAAGCTAGTTCTCATTCTAGGTCCAGCGACTCGAGAGATCATTCCTCTAGAATGACCTCTACTGACCCACCTAGACCTAAGCCTCCCTCTCAGCACCCCAACAAACCTTACCCTAACAAACCTAATTCAAATTTTAATTCACATAGAGATGAACATAAGGGTAAGAACACTGGAAGAGATTACAGTAAGATTGACCCTCTCACTAAGTGCTATAAGTGTAAGGGCTATGGTCATGTTGCTAGCAACTGTCCCAGTCCTAGTAGGATAAACATAGTAGAGGGTACCGCTGTCATTGCTGACGACTCAGACAATGAGTTTTCTTATGAGCCTATCGAAGGCGATGACTTCGGTGAAGAAGAGGATGACCAGTATCTCCACTGTATTCGGTCTATCCAATCACCTCACTTGAATGTAGTTAGATGTGCTTTGTCCCAACCAAAAGAAGAAGATGATTGGAAGCGCACTGCTATATTCCACACCTTTACGACTATAGGTGGCAAAAACTGCAAGGTGATTGTTGACAGTGGGAGCTGCGTCAACGCTGTCTCTTCTGCGGTCTTAGCAAAGACCGGACTTAAGGCTGAACCCCATCCACGCCCATACAAGGTATCTTGGATTGATGCAACAGCACTCCAAGTAACACATCGATGCTTAGTCCCTGTGGACTTCAAAGCTTACAAAGAGGAAATTTGGTGCGATGTGCTTAAAATGGATGTGGGTCAAGTCATTTTAGGGAGACCTTGGTTATACGATCACGATGTGACTATATATGGTCGATCCAACCAATGTGTGTTCCAGCACGATGGACTAAAAATAAAGCTCATTCCCGTGAGGCCACGAACTAGTCCAGCTGAAACAACACCGGCTCCCTCGAGAAAGGGCAAGGAGGTAACGTATATGGGTGAAAAGGAACTTACAAATGAAATTGAAAAGGGGGCTACCATTCTTTTACTCACAGCGAGAGAAGTCCCTAAAGATCCTAAGTCACTCATCCCGCCCCAAGTTACTCCTGTCCTTCAGGAATTTGCAGATGTGTTTCCTGCTGACCTCCCCAACCAGTTGCCCCCATTGCGTGACATCCAACACGCTATTGATCTGGTTCCGGGAGCGAGTCTTCCCAACTTGCCACATTATCGGATGAATCCGACAGAGCATGCGGAGTTGAAACGGCAAGTTGATGAGTTATTGGCAAAGGGCTTCATCAGAGAAAGTTTAAGTCCTTGCGCTGTCCCTGCTCTATTGACACCAAAGAAAGATGGAACTTGGCGTATGTGTGTGGACAGCCGTGCCATAAACAAGATCACGGTGAAATACCGTTTTCCCATTCCTCGTTTGGATGACATGTTGGACATGATGTCTGGTGCCACAATTTTTTCCAAGATTGATCTTAAGAGTGGCTACCACCAAATACGTGTTCGTCCTGGTGATGAGTGGAAGACCGCCTTCAAGACGAAGGATGGCCTGTACGAGTGGATGGTCATGCCATTCGGAATGACAAATGCCCCGAGCACGTTTATGAGAATCATGACGCAAGTACTCCGTCCCTTTATGGGCAAGTTCCTTGTGGTGTACTTTGATGATATCCTCATTTACAGCCGATCCGTTGGGCAACATCTTGACCATTTGAGACAGGTCTGCGGTGTTTTGAGGAAGGAACAGCTTTATGCTAATCCTACCAAATGCACCTTCCTCTCCGATCAGACTATCTTTCTGGGATTTATTGTGTCTGCCAGAGGAGTATCTGCTGACCCAGAAAAGATACGAGCTATTACAGAGTGGCCTGAGCCCCGCAATATTCGTGATGTGCGGAGTTTTCACGGCCTTGCCACCTTTTACCGTCGGTTCGTGCGAGGATTTAGCACGATCATGGCTCCGATAACCGACTGTTTGAAGAAAGGTGAGTTTGTCTGGTCGAAAGAAGCCACGATTGCCTTCGAAGAGATCAAGAAGAGAATGACTCAGACACCTGTCATGAGGTTGCCTGATTTCACTAAAGTCTTCGAAGTAACATGTGATGCTTCTGGTATTGGTATAGGTGGAGTCCTCAGTCAAGAGAGTCATCCTGTTGCTTATTTCAGTGAAAAGCTGAATGAAGCAAGACAAAAATACTCCACCTATGACAAGGAGTTCTATGCGGTCATTCAGTCACTTCGCTATTGGCGACATTATCTCCTACCGCAAGAATTCGTTATCTTCTCAGACCATGAGGCCTTAAGATTCCTTAATTCTCAACAAAAGTTGAATCCGAGACATGCTAGATGGGTAGAGTTCCTACAAGAATATTCATATACCATTAGGCATACAAAAGGGATTGATAATAAGGCCGCGGATGCGCTAAGTCGTTGTTACATGATCTTATCTGCTCTGCGCACCGAAATTATTGGTTTTGAGAGATTGAGAGATGAGTATGCCTCCTGCCCAGATTTTCACGAGATCTACACCTCTTTGAAGGAAGGCATAACTCGAGTGATAGATGATTATTTCTTGAAAGATGATTATCTCTTCTATCGCTCCAAACTGTGCATTCCTAGTACATCCTTACGAGAGTATCTTGTTTGGGAATTGCACGCTGGTGGCCTTGCTGGACATTTTGGGCATAGCAAGACCATTGATGCTGTGGAACATAGGTTTTACTGGCCGAAGCTAAAGAGAGACGTTGTGAGACTTGTTAACAGATGTCACACCTGTCAACTTGCCAAACAACAAAAACAGAACACAGGCCTGTACACTCCCCTACCTGTTCCCAGCCGCCCTTGGGAAGACGTGAGTATGGATTTCGTGTTAGGCTTACCGAAGACACAAAAGAAACACGATTCCATTCTTGTCGTCGTGGACCGTTTTTCTAAAATGGCCCACTTCCTCCCGTGCTCGAAAACTTTTGATGCATCCCGTGTGGCTCAGATCTTCTTTGATAATATTGTGAAGCTACATGGGTTGCCAAAAACCATTGTGTCTGATAGGGATGTGAAATTCACGAGTTATTTTTGGAAGACCCTATGGCACAAGTTAGGTACAAAATTAAAGTTTTCGTCAGCGTTCCACCCACAGACAGATGGACAGACTGAGGTTGTCAATCGGAGTCTTGGCAATCTCTTACGTACTCTTGTGGGAGAGAACTTGGGAACATGGGATTTGAAATTAACGGTTGCTGAATTTGCATATAACACATCTAGGAATAGAACCACTGGCATGAGTCCACACGAAGTTGTACACGGTTATCGTCCTAGGCAGCCTATAGATCTTGCCCCCATGTTAGAACATCACCGAGTCTCTGAGTCTGCATCAGCATTTGCATCCCGCATTCATGACTTGCATAGAGAAATTTCCAAGAAAATTAATGAAAATAATTTTAACTACAAGTTAAGAGCTGATATTAGAAGGAAATTTAAAACTTTTAATGTGGGTGACGAAGTGATGGTTCGGATTCGTCCGGAACGGTTCCCAGCGGGATCCGTTAAGAAATTGAACGCACGTGCTGCAGGTCCATTTAAAATTCTTCATAAAATCAATGATAATGCCTATGTTGTTGACCTCCCCGAGGGCTTTGGCATCAGTAAAACTTTCAATATTGAGGATCTAGTACCCTATGAAGGCCCAGAATTTAACCCTAGAAATCCTCTTATAGATGAGCCTACCCTGCAGCCTACTGGTGAGATTCCCCCATTACCCCCACTACCAGATACTACTTACCCATCGACAGAAGAGTTGGATAATATTTTAGATGATCAGATAATCTCTACTAGAGATGGTGGTATTCATAGATATTTGGTAAGTTGGAAAGACAAGCCGGAGTCGGAGAACACTTGGATAGATCGCGGAGAGCTCCAGCGCTTGGATCCAGACCTCTTGGAGCACTATGACAGGAGGACTGGTTTTGACTCGACTGGGTCGAGCCTTCTCCCACCCGGGGAGAATGATGAGGACATCGGTTCCAGACGATTTGGGCGTTTCTATCAGCGCAGGCATCGTCTTCATCAGCTGTTTTATTCAGTTTAGGACTTTTATTTTATTTCCATTTTTATGTAATCTTTTTTGTAATTTTTAGATTTTGAGAATATTTTGGAGATGTGTTTCAAGATGTAATTGAGCCTATTTAAAGGCCCTGAGATGAATGAGAAAGGCATGCCATTATTGATCAAAAAAAAACCTGTGTTGAGTTTGCTCTTCATTTTTTTTCTCCTTTGTGTGATACAACTGAGAGACAAATTAGGGTTTGTGATAAATCCTAATCTAGTTTTAGAACTAGTGATTAGTTCTAAAATTTATCCCCAATTAAAAAAAAAAAATCCCAATACAAATCAAAATCCCCTAATCCAAACCCTAATCCCAAATAACCAAACCCTAATCCTAATCCTCCCCCATCAGCCGCCTCTTTCTTCTCCTTCTTCTTCATCACCCCAAACCCGTCGTCCTCTTCTCCACTCCATCCCCCAACCTTCACGCCATCTCCTCCTCCCTCTCTCGCGACCCCACATCCCCCGGCGACCAAATCCCTCACCACTCCCTCCTTGCCGTCGCCCCCATCGCCGACGCCCGCCTTCACACCCACCACCGCGACAGCCTCCACCCCTCTCCTCCTCCCTCCTCCAATCCCGAACCCCACCACAACTCCCAACCCATTACTCATCATTCTCCACCTCCCTCCCTCACCTTCGCCCGGAGCTTTGACCACGCCAGCCATTCGCCGCCGCCCATTCGCCGTCACAGCCGGCGACCAGTCCAGCTTCCCTGGGCTTCGTTGCTGACTTTGTTGCTGACTTTGCTTGTTGAGGTGCTGACTTGGTTGCTGAGTTGCTGAGATCTGAGTTGCTGCCCAACTCCGAGATCTACGCAGGATTTCTTCACATTCGGTAATATCTTTTCATTATTAAGTATTTGTGCTTTACTGCCTTATCATCTAGTTTATTATCTGATTTATCTGTCGACCACAAAAGACTGAGATTGAGTGATCCACATGCTAGATTAGGGTATGAATTGATATTGCTCTTTTTACTTGCTGGAACACGTAGGGATCTAATTATTGATTGAGGTTGAATTATTAATTGGGATTGTTAGCATTTGATTCAAACTCTTGAAAACCCATCAAACCCGTTAGCTGTTTTAAATTTCTAACTTAGATCAGAACTTTCATGTTGGTAAAATTAACCCATTAAAATTCTTGGAAAATTCTCTATTTTAGGGTTGGTTTTACATCAGGTAGTCAAGCGACCGATGGGGCCTAGTGCCTAGACCTTGTAAGCGGGGCCTAGTCCGCTAAGCGCTAGGTGTTTTTTTGTGTACCCCCTATTATCTTTTGGTTTTATTTTGTTGTCCCACCATGCATTATCATGCTCATCATTCTTACTCTTGATTTTTCTCCTTGGTATTGCAGATGAGATTTCGAGTCTAAAGGACACAATTGCATGAAGATGTTAGTTTTGGTAACAAATTTGGGTAGAGCGATGACTGATCAAGATAATGATCAGAATTTTTTTATGTCTTAATTAAATGTATCATGAAAAAACAAACTATTATACTAGTTCTAGTCTCTCTTTTGAAATATGGATCGACTTATCTTTTCATAATCAAAAGCGTTGATAGATTTGATATCTTTGAGGCAAAGAGTGTTTGTACTGATGGTTTTCAGTGAACTCCAATTGACAATTTGTAAAGTTTGGCTGTGTGTTTTCCTTCTAATGAAAACAATTTCGGGAAAAACATAACAGAAGCTATCTCTTCCCAATTTTGGGCAAAATCATTCACAAAATTATACAGAATTAAATTGCAAGGTATTAGTTAAACCATATAAAAACTACATTGTCTTCAACTACACTTTAAGTGTTAGGATTGTGGCCTCAAATACTCGTAGGCACGGAGTACTTAAAGTTGGAGAAGAAGAGGAGACGAAGACAGCAAGAGAAGACAACAGTATGTAGAAGATGTGCAGTCTGGACAGTTGCGGTTGACCGACTAGGGGTGCAGTCGACCGACCCTGACTGTAGGAGGTTTTTCGAGTGTACATGGTTCAACAAAAAAGGGGACGGTCAACCGTGCAGTCGACCGGTCACGTCTCAGGTGTAAGCTTTACACGTTGCGGTCGACCGACCTAGGGGTACGGTCGACCGTTAGCGGTGTTGTGTGTTATTTAGGCTGACAAGATTCAGGCCCAATAAGCTGAATTCGTGTTTATCTTTTAGGATTTACTTGAGGGCTATATATATGGCAGTAGACTATAGTTTATACAGAAAAAGAGAGATTTGGTGAGCCATTATCATTGTTCAACTTTAAGAGGGGATTGTGTCGAGTGCTTCAAAGATGAGTGAAAGAGATTGAGTTGTAATCTCTTTTGTAATCTTTGAATTTCTTGGGAAATAAGAAGTATTTGTTATCTCTGCATATTGATTGTGTTCTTGTAAGATCTTGCATATATCATATTGGCTTGTTCTTAATTCATCTAGGTCTTGGTAGGTTCTATTGCTTGTGGCATGTGAGTTCCGCTATTAGTATTACGAGTTGTGGTAGATTCTTAAACAAGTGATATCAGAGCACTAGGTTCGAGATGGCCGATAGCAATTCAAAGATCGAGAGGTTCGATGGAAGTGACTTCACGATGTGGAAGATTCAGATGATAGCGTATCTTCGTCAGAAAGATCTAGATGGTCTGTTGTTCGGTGAGAAGCCGAAAGATGCAGACAAGGATGCGAAAGTCTTGGCGGAGTGAAATCGTTTGGATCAGAAGGCGCTAGGGAAGATTCAGTTGGGGATGAGTAGGAATACGTTATTTCATATCTCGAAGGCAAAGACCACAAAGGAAGCTATGGAGATTCTCACGGATATGTATAAAAAACCGTCGGCATCTAATCAAATTCTTCATCTAAGAAATTGGTTAATATAAAGTTAAAGGAAGGGGGTTCAGTAGCAGAACATGTGAACAATTACTGTATGGTCTGCAGGTTTGAAGTTTTCAGAGAGGGGACAGTCATTGTTACTTCTATCTACTTTACTCGATAGTTATGGTACAGTGAAACAGACTATTACAGGCACTATAACAGATTCGACGACTCTACAGGATGTGGTGAGTAGCATTCTGAATGAGAATGTGAGAAGGGTGAGAAGGGATATATCCATCATCATATTCTAGAAATTCCGCAATGACAGTTGAAAAGAGACGTGCGAGATCTAAGAGCAGTCGAAGAAGAACGGATCAGAGTAGTTCATCTGAGAGTTGGTCTAATGACAGTGATGGGGGACATTGACCTGAGTGCTGGTATTGTCACAAGAGGGGTCACATGATATGCAATTGTAAGGCTTATAATAAAGAGGAAGCAGGAGAAACCGAAGGAAGACAAACCAAAGAAGGAAGCCAATGTGGTGTCTGATAAAATTGAAGATTTATACTTATCAGCTAGGGAGGAGTTGGGCACGCGAGAATAGTGCATAGATTCAGGAGCTTATTTTTATTGCACTTCGATGAGAGAGGTGTTTGATGACTACAAGGAGGGTTCTTTTGAATATGTGATCGTGGGAAACAGTCACCAGTGTCCTGTACGAGGGGTTCTACTGTTCGCGTAAAAACCAATGATGATCAAAGTGTTGTCTTGCGGAAGACAGGGCATGTTCCAGACTTGAACAAAATCTTATCTCAATTGGAAAGCTAGACAAAGAGGGGTTGACTACAATAGTTGGTAGTGAAGAGTGACGTATAGCTGCAGGTTCAAGAGTGATTGCAAAATAAAAGCGTGAAGTAACATTGTATTTGCTTAGAGACGTAAAGAACATTTGTCATGTAGTTGACTCTCAGTCGGAATCGAGTAGTAGGTTGTATGGGGTGCAACCGAGTTCTTTTAGTTGTGGAGGAGATGTTACTAATTTAGTGGGAGCTGCTGACCATGAAAGTGATCCTAAAGGACAAAACATTGCTGCGGTGAGGGCACTTTGCGATATGACAGACAAAGCTTCTAGTCGCTCTTGTGGTCGAGAGCACTGAAATTTATATGCCGGGTAATGTCATGAGGGTAACCGAAATGAGACTGTAGGGGTTAAACAGTCTGCAGATATTGTGGAGGTGTCGTCCACGGAGACTTTTAGTGCAAATAGTGCATTGAGAGGCTTTGAACCATATCTGGTGTTAATGAAAATTCTACAAGTTGGAGTCTTGTAACACAGATTTCGACACGAGAGGTTGTTTCTCCAGTATTCGTACTCTATGCAATTGGTGGAGCATATCCTTCATGAGACAATGAGGGGTGGTTGGTGCACTCCACGTGGAGTGGCGAAGGTACTCTTCATGAGAGTAGGGAGTACTTGAGTCGTTCATAAAAGTGAGAGATTGACACAGATAATGCGAGGTAAAAATTACAATAACTTTGAAGCATTGTGTATTTGGTCCAAGTAGAAGATTGTTAGGATTGTTGCCTCAAATACACGTAGACACGGAGTACTTGAAGTTGAAGAAGAGGAGGAGACGAAGACAGCAAAAAAAGACAACAGTAAGCACAAGATGTGCAGTCTGGAGAGTTGCGATCGACCGACCAGGGGTGCGGTCAACCGACCCTGACTGTAGGAGGTTCTTCGAGTGTACAGGGTTCAACAGAGAAGGGAACGGTCGACCGTGCAGTCGACCGGTCACGTCTCAAATGTGAACTTTACATGTTGCGGTCGACCGACCTGGAGGTACAATCGATCGTTAGCGGCATTGTGTGTTATTTGGGCTGACGAGATTCGAGCCCAATAACCGATTTTTCAAAAGGCCAAGAGCCTAGGTGAGTCGCCCGCCCCCGGGGGCTGCCTAGTGCCTAGGCCAATTTTTAGAACAGTGGTTGCAGGAAGGGGTAGTGGATTAATCATGGGGGCCCAACCACTCTAAATCATTGTCTCGCCTGCTTGTTATATTTACTTTCTCTAACTCTATCCCTTTATTTTACGCACTTATTATAAAGTTTCAATTTCTGCACAATCACCTTATTCATCCCCAAAGGTGATTTACAAGTTCAGCGAAGCCCACACTAACAATAACTTTTGAATCTATAGAACCAAAAAATAATGTTAGGCAAAACAAAAGAAGAGCATGCGTGCACTTACATAGGAACCATATGGCATCCGGGATTTCACCCCATTCACGAAAACTTCACCATACATTCTTGCTGGATCACACAATCTACCTACAAAGACACCCCCAAAATTAAAAATCATAGGTTTTCAGGAAAATATTCAGGTGCAAGTTTAACCATTCATGATGAATAAATATTGCATAATATTTATACATCATGAATGGACTACCAGTACATATGTCTTTACTTTGCATTTTGTTGTATAAGTCGCATTGAGTATTTTCACTTTTGATCCTAATATTACATTCTTACACCATTTAATTGGTTGTAGTTTCAAATTTTGGAAGCAAAAAATAAAAAAACTAGTACAGAGAGTCGAATTAACCTGCAATTGCCTTCAACAAAGTAGATTTCCCTGACCGAGCAGGACCCATAATAACCGTAAGAGTTCCTGGCAATGCATAGCCATTAGAATTCTTCAATACTTGATGAGAATATCCCCTCCTTTCCTTAATAGTAACCGTCAATTCTTTCCACACAATTGAAGCCCCGGCTATCTTTCTTGAGATCACAGTCGATGAAGCATCAGGCAGTGATGGAGAAGGAAGGGACCCGCTACCGACTTTCGACAGTGAAGGGGAGACTGTACTAGTTGCCACATGTATTGAATCACCCCCTTCATCAAATTGTGCATCCATTTCCGTATCATCCCATTCCGGTGAGTCCTCAAAGGTGATTGGTTGTCTTAAAGCACCAGGTTTTCGGAGGTAGGAGAAGGCTCCAGAAGGTGCCTTGCCGGCTGGACTACTCGCCGAAGATGAGGATGATCTATAGTTATCAGAGCCAGAATGAATATCTTCCATTCTTCTTTTCTATACTTTCAAGTAATGAGGTTATTTTTTGTACGGGTAAATCCTCTCACGCTACTTTCAGGCTAAACTCCACAACTTCAGACCAATCTGCACAATTTTAACCTCTATTACACACAAGGAGTTCCTAAATATGGAAGACACATTAACATTCAGGAATTTCAAGCAATCAGTATCAAATCTCAAAATACTGAGATCGCTGAACAAAGTTATCACACCTAAAAAAGCAATTGACAAACCTCAGAGAAACCAGGAGGGAAACTTTGCAAGAAAAAAATAACATACAACTGTTTTATTTTTAGCTTCCCAAACGTGAGAAAACACATTGAACCATATAAAAACTAGCAATTAATTAACCTTAATTATTCAAACAAACAGAAGCAAAAGTACCAATAATACCAAACTGACAATTATACCCCAAAAATAAATAAATAAATAAATAAATAAATAAATAAACTTTCAATATAAAAAAAACTTACAATAAAGAACCCACTAATTGGTCTCCTTAACTCTACCGACATAAGAAGTAAATGTCATAAATTAACAACATTAGAGAAACAGAAAGAAGCCCATACCAGTACTAAGTAAAGCTGCAAGGCGAAATCATAAAATGGGAGTCTAACATCAATAAAAAACCCAACTTTCCTGTTATTTGAAGCTAAAAGAACTAACCCAGATTGCAAAATTTTAAATTCACGCCATGTTTTCAAAATATAAGATCTAGAAGGGAAATAAAAAAACACAAAGGTCTCATCTTTTCCAAAAGCTAAAAGGGCAAAAGACCGAAAGAGGAAGAAAGAGAAGTGAGAGAAACCCACATACCTCGATTGGAGTGAGGAAGGTGCTGGACTTCCGGACACAACTCGAGAGTGAGAAACATAGCATTGGTATAGGGTCGGATCGGGTCGGGTCCTTCATTATCCGGATCCGGACATGATCCCCTAGGGATTCAAAAAATGGATCCGGATCCGAATCTGTGAGTACCGGTACCGGGTTCGGGTCCTATTAAAATATTCCTACCCGTTTGGGTAGGAGCGGGAGTGTGAGCGGCGAGCGAGGTGGCGAGTTGAGGATTTAAAATCGAGGAGACAAGAAAAAGGCATGAGTTTTGAGTTTGGAGTTTGGAAGATGAAGATTTATAATTGCGGAGGAAGGAGAGGATGGATGAGGATAGAATATTTGATTTTTTTGGTTTTTTTTCAACGGGTCCGGGTCGGGTCCCTTTTGAGCGGACCCGGACCCGGACCCGAAGTACAACGGGTCTCATTTTAGGATCCGGACTCGGACCCGGATAGGCTGGGTCGGTTTCGGTCCAATGCCGGATCCGGATTGGGTTCGGGTCGAGTCTGGATTTCGGGTATTTATACCAATGCTAGAGAAAGAGGAAGAAGAGGAAAAATTTACTCCTCTTTTTCCTTGTTAGAGCATCCACTATCGTTGCTCTAAAATATAGTTATTTGACAATTGAATAATAGCAATGAAGTTATTTCGCTGCTACCGTTTGAGCTAAATTTTTAGAAAAAAATAATAAAATATTCTGACTGGAGATAATCCTCTGTCTCACTTTTTTTTAATATTAAAAAATTGAGCAACGCGACGAAATATCATCTTCCGTTTGACCAATTTATTTTTTTAAAATTAAAAATGTGATCCCCGTTTCTTACTGTGCAACATAATTTTGTGATTCAATTTCTCTTTTTTAAATTTTCCTTCTCTTAAATTATTTTTGTATAAGGCTCATCTTTTGATTCTCCTATTTAAAACTCATTCTATTATTATTGCAACTATTTTTATTTATACTAGTCATGCTATAAATTATTTAATTCTTTATTATATTATGAAGCACATACTAATATAATCACAACTAATCATATGCCACCTTATAATTGTTTATTTCTTCATTTAATTGTGAGCTCGTCCTATAAAATTGTGATTCTTTATTTTTATGAAGCCCAATTATTAAACCGAAACCCACACTGGTGTACCCAAACCCGTTAACCCAACTTAAACCCACTCACTTAACTTTTTCCCAGATCTCTCCAACTCCCCCTAACCTGCTTTGCCTAGTCTCCAACTCTCTCTCTCTCCCCCAGACTCTTCTTCTTCCTCTTTATCTTGCCTGCGCCTTGCCGCCAACCGCCCTCGCCACTCCCCTTCTCCACGCCTCGATAGCACCCTCTTCGTCATCACCAGCAACACCCCCCTCGCCGCACCTTCCCTCTCCCCTACCGCTGATGCACCCCTTCGGCCTCCGCCTCGAGCCCTTCCTTGCAGTTGGGCCCCTCGAGGCCCTTCCTTGCTGCCGCGCCTCGCGACTGCCCTCCGTCCTCGAGCTCTCCCCCTACTCACCATCGTCTTCCTCCACCACCACAAGCACCGCTCGACATTTTGACAGTCCCTCCTTCAACCACCCCGTCACCCACCGCCGCACGACCCTCGCCGCTGAACCCATCGCCTCCATCACTGCAGCTCTCAACACTGAGTCCTCGCTGCCTCCCCGCAGCCCAAGACCCCACCGCAGTCGCCACCATCCCGTAGCACCGTCGTCCCTCGCTGCCACCTCTGCCGCAGTCCCCCCCCCCCTCTGGTTGTTGTCACCGCTATCTCTGTCGGTCGTTGTTGTCGCTCTTGTGTTGATTGCTGCCATCGCTTGCTGTATTCGATGTTCTTGTTGTTCTTGATCTTGCTATTTGGTGTGTTTGCGGCTCTTGCTGTTCTTGATCTTGCTGTTTGTTGTTCGAACTGTGCTTGTTGTTGCACGTGTTGTTGTTGTTGTTCCATAGTTTGCACGTGTTGCCGTCGGGACTCTCATCCCGTTATTCTCTTATTATCGAAATTGTCAAAAAGGCAAGTGTCCCTTGAAGTCATTTTTATTGTTCTAGTTCAAAGAAACATTCATTGAACTCCGACAAGTAGTAATTGAATTGAGCATCGTAGCTAATTGAATTTCATTATTGATTCGTTATTTTCTTTATCATGTCATGTTTATGATTGCCATTGTTATCGATATAAAATTTTAACCGTAAACCTATTGTATTATTGAACATTCAAATATACTGCCATGTCGTTTCTACTGAGGTTTCGTCCCAGTTCTCGACACTAAAATTTAGAACTTTGTGCATATAAATTGTAGCTTACTAAGTCTTGAATCTGGAACATCTTTCGGATTCTTAATCCGATTTATAGATTGTAACTTATCTGTCACGTCCCGCTTCCCAAAAAGAATACGGAATACGGGTACGCGACTCAACCCAGCGAATGATTTGCATCATCCATAAGCTGTTCAGAATCTTTACAACAAATCTCAAAATAATCAGAGTCGAAAGCTAAAGAATCATCTTCACACAGACATATATATCTCAAAACAAAACAAAGTGCCAACAGAAATTAATTGAAAACTAATAATATAATAGTCTCAAATAAACAGATCCGAACAAGTTAATATCCTGGGTCACATTGCCCAAATACAAATAAAATCCAAGTACTCAAATACATTGTTCAAAAACAACAGATAATAATAATAACAAAAGAAGTTCAGAACTAATATTTTATTTCTCCAATACCATCGGGCAAACGACCATCCTAATCTGCAATCAATAAATTGCAGGAGAAGGAAAAAGAAAACAAGTACCCATCAATGCAAGTTACGGGCCGCTTGTAATACAGGATACAAGTACAAGGAAAACTAACAAATCTAAATAATAGCAGAAATATATATAGCATGGTATAACGGAATCAACTAGCATGGTATACTAACATGTGTCAAGTGTCAAAAATCAAATAGCATGCAGACAGATATATAGATAGTGTCAAATAATGGTGTCAAGTGATAGTGTCAGACAGATAAAAGAAACTCAGATAATCCGATGATCAGAAAATCAGATAGTAGATTCAGATAACAGATTCAGATATCAGATACAGATACAGATGTCAGATTCAGATTCTTATAAGTCTTGTATTACTTACTAACTAGGTAGCACTTCATGTGCCATCCTTTTATCACATGGTTGCTACATTCAAAACAGTTATGTTTGTAGATTTCGTAGGGGATCATATAGGGCCGTGTACTCAGGGTTCAGACAGACAGATATCAGATAACAGATCCAGACAGACAGATAGAACCTAGTGGTTCTCTTCTTCCCTACACCTTTCTATAAGAAGTAATGTAGACATAGTACAAAATAACATATAACAGATAGTATGGGAAACACGAGCCTCTAAGTACACATTTCTATGCTTTTCCATTACTAGATCTTTCCCATAAACCCCGGCTTGATCATTTTATAATTATTATCATACAGATGTGTATATGCACGAAACATAGTAAATCTGGCATGATATAACGACCCACAAGTTCGAAATAACACATAAGCATGTACAGATGGTAAGATAGTCACATAACAGAACAAAATAGAGTACTTCCTAATTCAGGACAACACGACAGTACAGTACTAAAACAACAATTCCCGTTACCATAAATATCAAAACCTAGATCTGTCGAAGAATCTAGAAAATATACTTCCAACCGAATCCAGTGGATACATATAAATTATATAGTGTGTTAGAAAAACATAACTCAAAACCGATTTGAAACCAGAAAATACGTTCAGCCAGAAATCAGTAAATCAAATTCACAGTCAGAAAAACAGCATCAAAACTCCTCAAATAAATCCAGAAAAAATTCGGGGTATTCCTCTATATGTCTAGTATCAGAATATAAAGTTTCATAATTTTCCAGTAAGATTAGTTTAGTCAACAAAAATCATAAACATCAAGAAACGATAGTTTGGCAAATCTGGAATTCCCAACACTGTTGTACGAAAACTGTAATATCTCGCAAACCGTGAAACGAAATCCAAATCCACTAAAGGGAGATGAAAATAGACAAAATAAGATAACTTTCATATTTCATAAATAGTTTTCATACAGGAAAAGAAATTAGGGTGAAAATACAAGACTGCGTTTGTTTTGACCTTTTTTCCGTTTTTCCTTTTTCTGAAAATTGAAAAGTTGTTTGGTTTGGTGTTATTTCGAAAAAAAGTTTCACAAAACCCCAGACCCCACTTTCTCTTCTCACTTCTCTCTCTTCACGAGTTGTGTTGGTTCGTTACTCCATCCCATCCTTTTATCATCTCCTTCCTCCCTTCTCGAATACATCGCTCCAAACTAGATCTGGATCTATCTCCACCCAAAATCAACAATTTTTGATTTATTAAGCCCCAAATCTACTCTACCTTGTGATTTCGGTGTCGCTGGTGGAGATCATACTACTTTCACTGCGGCCGATTTGGTGGATTGAGTGGTCGATTTAGGGTTAATGGTTTGTGAGACCCGTGCTGCATACAAAAAAAGGTATATTCGACAATGGGCAAGTCGAATCAAACAGCTATTGAAGGTTGAATCTGTTGCTGACAATTTCTTCGCTCTTCAACTCCAATCGAAGGTATGATCCGATTGGTACCCATTTTCATGTTCTTGTTTCAACCCTATGACTTCCGTTTGTTGCGGGACTGCTTTTTACGGCTTAGGAGTTGTGAATTGGGATGGATTTGAGGATTTCATTACTTGTGATCTTATGGTCTACTAAACTCCTTTTTCTTGTGATTAAAAGTCGGGTTCATCTTGTTCCTGTATGAATTTTTTTTACTTTTCAAATCCTATATTAGAGATACAAGTTCTCATTTCTGATTGAACTTTACTTCCGAAAATGAAATTTGGGATCGCTATTTAAGTGCTGCAATTTGTCATTGTTGATTACTATTTATCGTTTTTTTCCTAATATAGATGAGTAGAATGGGGAAGGGGAAGGAGTTGGAGGTGGATGATGACTTTGGGAAGTGGCCTCCACATGTTGTGCGGGTATTTGTACATCTTATGGAGGATGCAGTAGATGAAAATAGTCTCAAAACTAACACATTTGATGCCAAAGTTTGGAATCAATTTACTGTACATATGCAAATTATGTGTCAACGTTCATTCACGGTGAAACAATTGAGGGAAAAACATTCGAGACTGAAAATTCAATGGAGGGTGTTTCACCATATGAAGAAACAGAGTGGTTTCAGTTGGGAAGAAGTGAACGAAACAGTCACTGCTGAGAAGGCTGTTTGGGACAACTATGTTAAGGTTCATATATAATTTCATTATTTGTAATTATCCATGAATCTGTTATTATTATACTTAAGCATGACTTTACTACTTGTAAATTAACAACACAATTTTTGTTTAGGCACACCCTAAGGCAAAACAATTTGAGAAGAAGGGGTTGGCAAACTATGATGCTTTGACCAAGATTTTTCAAGAGTCTACTGCCGAAGGGCATGTCTCTAGGGCTTCAACACAAAGGGTGTACGATTCCGATGAGGAACGGAGGGTCAATTTTGAGTTTGCCCACCCTAATTTATCATACGTAAATGTACCTGATGAGGATGATGATGTAACATTTGGTTCGGGGTCGGGGTCTCGCAAGAGAAAATCTAGTACATCAAGTGGACGAGCAACAAAAGGCTCGGGCATCAAAGAATGCTATGGTTCCTTTATGGAAACCCAGGAGATAAGAAGGAACAAGTACAAGAAGAAAATGTCCGAGGAAGGTAATGCCTCGGCTGAACGTGATTATACCGAGTTGGATCAATGCACTGATATAATTAATGCCATGTCTGGGCTTAATTACAAAGAAACAGGGAATGCACTTGACCACTTAATTGCTAATCCTCGTGCTTATCATACTTTCCTTCGTATGACCCCGGAAGTTAGGGAGAGGTGGGTGAAGAATCGTGGTGAGCAGTAGCGATCCCGTTTGGTTGAGTGGGACCATCATATCCAAGATTTTCAATTCTTGGATATATTATATTCATATTCATGTGTGAGCTATTGTATCCTGACTATGTACTGGTAGAACGTGGCGTTTTTTATTTGAATTGATTTTTATTTTTCTATAAATGGATTTGCTATTAGTAGTTGTTGTTATTTATTTTATAATCTCAGCTTAGCAATGATAAATCACGTAATATGTTAGTTTAAAATTCTGTAAATAACCTCCACTATAGTCGTAGTATTAAAGCTTAAACTTACTTTATGGAACTGAATTCTACTTTTGTTCATAGTGAAGTGCTATTGCAAGTGCTACCGTAGTTATGGACACTTCTTCATCTGGTAGTGACGATTTCGATGATTTGATGGATCTACAGTTCCTACATGACAACTCTGATGAAATTCCAGTATCCTATCCCAAACTAATAGGACGTGAATATTTGCAAGAAATCTTAGATGGTCCCCCGTATAAGTTTCATGCCATATTCCGTATGAATCAAGATTGTTTTCTGGCTTTGTGTGCTTTTCTGAAAAATGGCAACTACCTTGAGGAAACGGGGGAGGAATTCCATCGTAGACGCATGTCTTTTGAAGAAAGTGTTGCCATTTTTCTTTATATTGTCGGTCACGGTCAAAGAATGAGAGCATGTTGTGATAGGTTTCAACATTCACTTGAAACAATCGAGCGACATTTTACTCTTGTTTTGAAAGGTTTGGCAAGAGCTGCCACAATACTTATCACTCCCCTGAACACTACACGTATACATGAAAGGATCACTAATTCCCCGGACTTTTATCCGTGGTTTAAGGTAATTTATTACCTTCCTCCTGTTTAACATCAGTACTTCATATTTCAAAGTTTGTTAAAGTATGTACTATTCAAATTCATTAATGTAGGGAGCTATCGGAGCCGCAGATGGCACGTTAATCGATGCTTCGGTACCTGCTAGTCGAAGCAGTGCTTGTCGCGGTCGAAAGGGTAATATCACTCAAAATGTGTTGGCAGTTTGTGATTTTGATATGATGTTTACATTTGTTTATGCGGGATGGGAAGGCAGTGCTAACGACTCCCATGTAATACAGAGTGAACTATCAGAAGGACTGTTGCAAATCCCACCCAATGATAAATATTATTTAGCGGACTGTGGTTATACTAATATGCCTGGTTTTTTAGCCCCCTACCGTGGTGAGCCATATCACTTACAGAACTTTCAAGGGGCCAACCATGCACCAACCCAACCTAGACAACTTTTTAATAAACAACATGCTAGACTACGAAATGTGTTTGAGAGAACATTTGGTGTATTCAAGAAAAGGTTTTCCATCTTCAGTAACATGCCAAACTACTTTTTTACAAGACAAGTGATGATGGTTACAGCATGTTGTGCACTCCATAATTTTATACGTAAACATTCAAAGGACGATACTTTTTTTGAAGAATTTGTAGATGAACAATTAATTCATCACCAACAAATTGAAGATATCGCATCCACATCTCAAGGGTTGGATTTGTCATCTTCCCAATTGAATCGTATGAATATGAAAAGAGATGAAATTGCTACGGCAATGTGGAATGCGAGACACTAATGTAATTTTGATGAAACTGTTTCATTGTATCATTTACTGTGTTGAATATAATGTTTTCTGCAATGTATGAGATGCTATCTTGACAATTTACAGATGAACATGTACTGCACACGGATTCAATTTTGTTACCAACAATGGTCAGAAGAATGAAAGGATTTGTCGGTAACAGGAAGTGATTCTAGTATCATTTTTTTGACCTAACGAAGATGATGTCGTTATAGGCAATGATGAAAGGTTCTACTCAATGTTGAATGTGTGCCCCCCCCCCCCACCCCCCAACACTGCCTCTTTTTGCTTGGTTGTATTGACCAGCAGCAGATATTGAAAATATGAAATATATGAGTGAATAACCATGGAAATGATGTGTAATAGTCTTTAAGCTGATCTGTGGTTGATGTTTAGAATTATGTGAAGTAAGAATGAATCCATTATGTGAAGTGATCATGATGAAATCATTTGTTGATGACAATGGGGAGGTGGACATTTTAATTAGTGCTAGTAGGCATGGCATTGTCAAAAATGCAGCCCTAGCCTGGAATTTTTTATCATTGATTTGAACAAATTTTCTATAGAACCATGTTCTGAGCCTACGACTAATTTGAGCTTTTTTGGTTATTCATATGGCTTTGTTGTAGTATTTGATTTCACTGAAGTAGATTGTGTTAGCATACTAATATATTATTATTGCCAAAGCATGAGAACCCATCAGAAGCATCTCATTGCACACCCCAAATTATTCTACATAGTTAACAAGTATCAAAAGCCTTGACAAACCATGATAACATCATAATCCATGTGCAGAATCAGAGACCTTTCAGAGGTAGGAGATTGTACACATTATGGAAATTTGTTAAGGTAAAAAAATTCAACACTTGAGTTAATATATATCAGAAGCCTTCAGCTCCAAATTATTCAAAGGCACATCAACAACAATTATTGAAAACCTTTGTTAGCATACTGATTAATATTGGCATCACAAGCCATCATATGTATATTCAAATCAGCAGAGAATTGTTTCTGTTTGGTTGGTAGGAATTGACAATCGTGGAGATGATGATGAAATATTCTGATCCTGTATAAACTCTGCAGTATTGAAAATGACCAAACACTGGTAAATTCAAATATGGAAGATGGTAGTAGCGAAACAAATCCAAAAATATTTTAATCTGCTAAATCAAGATTTTCAATAAAAAAATAGCACGTGCCTTTAAAAATTTTGGAGCTGATGGATGAGGATCCTGTATAACTCAAGTATTTTTTTTCATTTTAACAATTTTACATAAATTGTACAAATCTCTTCCTGTGAAGGGTTCAGATTCTGCTTGTGGCTTATCATGTTATCATGGTTTGTGAAGGCTTTTGTCACTTGGTATATCTGAAGAAATGTAATTGGGGTGTGCATTGTGATGATTCTGATGTGTTCTCATGCTTTGGGCAATAATAATCAGTATGCTCACAGAAAGGTTTCAATAAATGGTTGTTGATGTGCCTTTGCAAAAATTGGAAATGAAGGCAGCTGATACTGTGTAATTGTGGTGTGCATACTGATTATTATTTGGGGTGTGCATACTGTCGTATAGGTATGCATCAGAAATGTGTATTGGGGTGTGCATTGAGATGCTTCTGATGTGTTCTCATGCTTTGGGCAATAATAATCAGTATGCTGACACAAGGGCTTCAAAAAATTTGAGCTTAATGTTCCTTTGCAAAAATTGGAGCTGAAGGCTTCTGATACATATTAATTCAAGTGTTGATTTTTTTTTACCTTAACAAATTTCCATAATGTGTACAATCTTCTACCTCTGAAAGGTCTCTGATTCTGCACATGGATTATGATGTTATCATGGTTTGTCAAGCCATCTCCATATTTGTTAACTGTGAAGATTATTTGGGTTGTGCATTGACATGCTTCTGATGGGTTCTAATGGTTTGGGCAAAAAATGTATAACTATGAAGAATTGGGAGATGATGGCTTCTGATCCTGTAACACTCAAGTCTTGTTTTTTATTGTGATAATCTTAACAAATTTCCACAATGTGTACATTCCCCTACCTTTAAAAGGTCTCTGATTCTGCACATGGATTATGATGTTAGCATGGTTTGTCAAGCCTTTTGATACTGGTAACTATGAAGAATTTGAGGGGGTGTGCATTTAGATGCTTTTGATGGGTTCTCATGCTTCGGCCAAAAATCTATCAGTATGCTAACGCAAGCCTTTGAAATTATTTTGTTGCTGTGCCAGAAGATACAATCGTGGAGATGATGGCTTCTGATCCCGTATAAAAACCATTGTTGATTTTTAACTTTAACAAATTTCCATACTGTGTACATTTTCCTTTCTGTGCAGGATTCTGAATGCTGCTTTTGGCTTATGATGTTATGAGGGTTTCTTACTGCTTGTTCGTAGGTTATAACTATGAAGAATGATTTGGGATGTGCATTGGGATGCTTCTGAATGCTTCTCATGCTTTGGGGAAAAAATAATCGACGAGTATTCTAACACCACTGTTTCAACTCTTTTTCTTGTACACGAGGAGGTTCAAAAATTTGGAGATGAAGGCTTCTGATCCTGTAAAACTCAAGTGCTATTATTTTTTTTTAGCTTAACAAATTTCCATAATGTGTACAATCTCCTACCTCTAAAAGATCTCTGATTCTGCACATGGTGGTTGATGTTAACGTGGATAGATGTAAACCAAAAAAAACAATCTCATGCTTTGGGCAAAAAACTATCAGTATATTCACACAAACTTTTCAATTAATGGTTTGTTGATGTGCATGACGATACAATCGTGGAGATGATGGCATATGATTTTTTTATAATTGAACTGTTGTTTTATTACTTTAACAAAATTCGATACTTTATTCTTATTATGAATCTAGTAATTCAAGCAAGTGTAATGAGTTACAAAACAAGGGATGCAACCAAAGAATTTTCGTTACATTATACACAAATGATCTATCATATTACTCTTTTGCACATCGCATATCAAGTTAAGGAAATGTTACATACAATAAGAATACAAAAATCTCCATTGGAAAAAGAATAGTCGAATAGCAGTTCATATCAACAAGTGTAAGGTATATCACATTAATACAACTCCTCATATTGATAAGATTTGCTCGATTCACTTGCTGCTGAGGTTTCTTGTTCCTATACTTGTACAACTTTGCTCTGTAACTGCAACAATTAAAAATACTACAAGAAAAGTTTAATGCAAATTGATTGAACAAACGCCTTGTATAATCTCATTGGCAAAAAAACTGTTTTCCTATATATTTGCGAATTTATTTTTAAAACCAAACGCCTTTTATAACCTCATTTGCCAATAACTTTTTTAATCGAAATAACTGTTTTACTGGTTTACCAAACGCATTTTATACTCTTACTTTTAAAAAAACAGTGTTCAGAAAAAATTATTACCGAACAGCTTTTACACTCCTTTACAGAAAAAATGTTTTTAGTAAAATGTTTTGAGGAAAAAATATTACCAAACAGCTTTTACACTCTTTTTTTTAGAAAACAGTTTTCAGAAAAAAAATATTACCAAACAGCTTTTACACTCTTTTTCAGAAAACAGTTTTCAGAAAAAAATTTACTAAACAGCTTTTACACTCTCTTTTTCAGAAAAATAGTTTTCAGAAAAAATTATTACCAAACAGTTTTTACACTCTCTTTTTCAGAAAAACAGTTTTCAGAAAAAATTATTATCAAACAGTTTTTACACTCTCTTTTTCAGAAAAACAGTTTTCAGAAAAAATTTTCAGAAAAAAATTATTACCAAACAGCTTTTACACTCATTTTCAGAAAATAGTTTTCAGAAAACAGTTTTCAGAAAAAAAATATTACCAAACAACTTTTACCACTCATTTTCAGAAAACAGTTTTCAGAAAACTGTTTTCAAAACAACAAACCAAACGCACTCTCAAATCTTTACAGAACAACGAGCAAAATCCAGCAAGTATAGTTTTTATAAATAAGTATGAAACGGTATATAAAACTCATCAATAAAATCCACTAAAATTCTGAGTAATCCCTAAATAGGTATAGAAATACTGTGAAAAATTTCAGATCAAAATAATATGCTTAGCACTAGTATCAAAATATTTTAGTCATCGAAATCATCAAGAAACGAAATCTGGAAATAAAATACACCTCTGTAGTAAAACAATCATATCTCACACATACGAAAACGAAATCGATCAAGGTCAGAAAATTTGGAAAGAAGACAGATTTCTCTAAAAACCATGTTTAATACTGAAGTTAATATATTGACCTTAATATGGTCTAAAATACCAATCAAAACTGATCACTGACAAAATACATATTTTCCTCTTAACAACAAATCAACATACAACATACAAAACTTGTTCCAAACATAACCAAACATATTATAGAGTCTATTAAGTTTCCAAATAATATGAAATAGGGTATATAGCATGTCCACAACAAGTATATCACATGGATCCAAACAAACACACAAATTCTTATAATTATCTCACAAATATAATCACATCAAGAACGGTCAAAACCTAAGTTGTTTCATGTCAAATTTGTGTTATGAGGCAAGTATGTTCAATCGCACTATAGAGACAATACTCATCAACATACATCACACACGAGTTGTCTCTAGAATCCAACTATACTGCAAGCAAAATTTATGACTTGTATCATACAAAGGATTTGAGTACAAGTTACTTGCCTTAACCGAAGACGAAACGAACACAATGAATAATGGGAATGGATCCCAGCAACGAACAAAAACCACGAACCGAACAACCACACATGCAAACTCCGTGCACGTGCAAACCAACCAAGAGAGAGAGCGAACACCACGGCCGGACGAGGGCAGCCAAACAGTGGCTGCCGCTACTGCAGTCATCGAGGAAGGCCAGGAGGGGAACAATGGGCGACAGAGGCACTAGCTTCAGCTGGCGTCGCTGCTGCTATTGCAGGGCGTGCCGAACAGAGGCCGAGAGAGGGAGAGATGGATGGGACGAGGTGGAGAGCTCGGCTTGGGGTCGCAATCGGTGATCGGAAAGGGGATGGGTGTGCAGGCGGGATGAAGAGGGTGCAGTTGGTAATGGGTTTCGGAAGGGGATGGTAATGGCAGTCGGTGAGGTAGGGTTGCAGGGGGGGTTCGGGGGTTGCCCAGGGTAGAGAGGGGGCTAGGGTTTTCGGTAGGGGAGAGAGAGAGAGTTTATATAGGGTTTGGAGATATTGGGTATTGGGTTTATTGGGTATTGGATATAATAGGAGTTTGAATAGGAGTAGGTCTAATTTGGCTTTGGTAGTTAATTAGGGATGAAGAGCAATAGGATTAGCAACCAAAACACCACGAGCACCCAAGCACAACCAAAGAGAACAAGAAACAAATAAAGAGCGAAACAATAATAACGATCAAGAACAAATCAAGGGACAGAAAAATCAATCACAGGAAGATAAAAAATGAACAAAATGAATATATATTGAAAACAACTCCAATATACGGTCCAAAATACAAGAAGAGTATAAATACTCAAGAAAGAAGAAAAATACACCAAGAATACGAAAAACGAAAAACAGGAGTTACATTATCATTGTTTTAGTACTGGCATGTTATAATTTCCAGAATCAGGACTGTGCACGAAGCCCGCAAAAGAATTGATTGATCCACCTAGTTACTGTGACTATAATGTATCATGTGAATATGCGCTGGAACCGGAAGAAAATCTACTTTTTAGAATCTCTAACAGAATCGGATTTGCATTCCCGTAGCAGCAGGAAAGTGAATTTGAGTACCGATAGGTGCTGCTGTCCAAAACCTATATGGTTATGTTTTTGTATATAAACCCGATATTTTTCATATATAATGAATTGAACCATGTATATTTTATGTATTGTACAACCTTGATAGCTTCTTGACACTGTATTAATACTACCATTCTCATCGATTGTACCCATTGCATAATTCTTGATACTACCGTTCTCATTAATCGTATTGATTGCATGTCCATAATTGATCGTAATAAAATGATAACAAGTCGGGGTAATAAAAGTAAGACTTAGTAGTGGATAATATAGGAGAGTGTACTCAGAAGGGGGCCTGTATTTTCTGTACTGACATGTTATTGTTTTATCGATTGACTGCGATTTCTGACTACAGTATCCCAATTTATCGTGTATTGTTTATTGATCCTTGAATATTGTTATTACAAGACCCGAGTACATGACCATATAGAATCTACCACTAGAGTCTAAACGTTCACTTGATTGTACGCACCCGAACCTATGGTAGGCACGCAGGATTGCGTGCATTAGATATGTTGATAAAAGACTGATAGACATGAGATGAACACTGAGCATTGACACTATACTGAATACTGGTTATTGAACATTGATTCCCGATTACTGAATTATTGATTATCGACCTTTTGGTTTTGTTATCGTTTATTGACTCGGATAGCGTCCTAATTTCTTGCTCTTGTTATATAATTATTTATTTCTTATTTTACTGCTTGCTACTACTTTTCGCTCGTAGCTTGCTCTAACGGGCATTTTTTCCTATCTCTAGATGTTGAGGTTATAGGTATCACGGAGGAAGCAACTGAGGGACTTGGAGAACTTATCTTCTAAAGATTGGAGTGAAATTGATAGTCATGGTTATTTCATTCATGTTATTCCAGCATTGTGTTACTTCGTACTTGTATTACGGGATGTTGACCAGAAGTTATTTGCTTTCCAGATGTTGGTTATGTATGACAATATGAGTCACCTAATGGATTATTCATGTTTACGTGATATTTTATTGCATGTGTGGTTATTGTTATATTTCATATTGTTGAGTAAACTATTGTACAACTTATGGATGATATGAGTTGGTATAGTTATATCATTCGCTGGACCTCAGTTACGTGTCTGTGTCTCCGTATAATGGGAAGCGGGGCTTGACAAAAAAAAATGGCGGGTGGAAGATGATATTCTGTCTGCCCAAATGTGTTTTATAAAAAATATATTTTGGTCCCGACGGAGGGAAAAAAATTTTATAAAAAAAAATTCTTGCCTGAGACGGAAGATCATTTTTTTTTTTCCGTCTGAAGATTTTTTTTTTATATAATTAAATCTATGTGGACCTTTAACAAAAAATAGAGAACAAAAGATCTTCTTCCGTCTCGCAACTTTTCTGCATTAAAAGTTGCGAGACGGAAGATCTTCTTCCGGCCTCTTTTAATATTGAAAAAAATTGACAGACGGAATAAGATCTTCCATCTCTTATATTTAGCCATTGCTATATTTTCCTACTAAATATAGCAGCTCCCTGGTCACCACTTTTCTAAAATATAACCTTTTAGTGAACAATAGTGGCAGTGATTTTGCTAATTTTTTCATTTTTTAACTATTTAGCAAACGATAGTGAATGCTCTTAGTCTTATTTTATTGAACTTTGTCTTTTTCGATTTCCTCAATTTCATTGTCTACAGTATTTGTGGTCGTGCAATATCAAAATTTGGGTATTTGATATATAAGAATAGAAATTTTAGGTTTTAGCTGTAGTCGTTTTGACCCAAAATTTGGGTTTTGATTTTAAAAATTGAACGGACGATAGATAAAGTCTAATCTCACCCAAAAAAAAAAAGTGTCGGAAGATGAATGATTTCCCGTCCATTGATTTTTTTTAAAAAACAAACTGACGGGAAATCATTTATTCCTGCCTGATTTTTTTATTAAAAAAATTTAACCACGAACAGGAAATCATTTCCCGTTCGCTAGATTTTACAAAAAAAAAACTTGATCTTTCGTCCGTTTTTTTAAAAAAAAGAACGAACGAAAGATCATTTTTTGTCGGCTATATTTTCTAAAATCCTATATTTTCTCCCAAATATAGCCGACTACTGTTCCCCTTAAACTCAAAATTTCGATATTTAGTCAACGAATACATCACTCTTTTTTTTTCTTTCCAAATTTTGCTAAAAATTGAATTTTTTGCCAACCACTGCAGATGCTCTCATTGAGAGCTATTATTCCTGTGTCCTTGCAAAAGGTTTAGCTATAACATGCTCCTCTGATTTATTTATTTATTATTTTTCAATTATAGTGCATAGTTATGACTTTTTGAAATATACTATCTTGAAGCCTGTGAGCTGTGCGCGCGAAAAAAAGAACTTCTAAAAACAACAACAGTAGATAAGTCGAGGAAGTTAAATAGCTGTCACACCTGAATATTTATGTTACAGAAAATAGTGCTATTAATATGTGCTTTCATAAGTTGAGGAAGCAAAATAGCTGTGATACTTGAACACTTATTTTACACATAATAGAACATTTTACACCACAAAATAGAATATTATTGCTGGTTATTTTGGTATGGGAGCAAACAAATAGTGAGTTAATATTTGATGAAAACTACTAAAGATCTGACCTTTGATCGTTGCCGTAAAAAGTGGTTAGAGCTTCTGAGATTGGATCTGGATCGTTAATTGAACATCATGATCTGAATTCGATGGATGTTAACGAGGCCGATGGACTTGCAAAAATCCTGAAACACTGGGGGTGGCCCCCGCGATAGACCCTCCGACGCTCAAGTAAGAACCAGAGAAAGAAAGAGGGTTTGAGAGAGAAATGCATATTACCTTCTGACTGAGGAGGGGGGAGGGTATTTATAAGTCTGAGAAACAGTACATGAGATTGATATGAATCCATTAGATCGACTATGAATTCATTATCCCCTATTCGAATCTCCCCCTCAAGAGATAAGCTCTCTTGTTTGGGGATAAGAGATTTGACTAACAATCTTCATGGGTTGGGTCTCTCTTACTGGGCCTAATTTGTCACTTTTGATGGGCTTGAAAGAGGCACGTGTCTTGTAGAGGAGTCTGAAGAAGGCCAGCACCTGTTAAAGAGGTCTATTACGATTAATCTGCCTATAGAGGCTTTGAGATATGTGCTGGAACCATATGGCCATGATTTGCTACGATTTTTACCATTATCATAAGCTTCCCCACTCTGGAAGACAATTTTTTTGGCTTTAGGAAAGTAGTTCGTATTTTTTTTTTGATTCTGGAATACAATCTTAGCCTTCAGAGTGTATTGGAGATACCTGAAACTGGTCAAAGGCTTCTGATGGCAGTGAATATTTTCCTGGAACTTTTCGTAATTTTTCAAATTTTTCGAAATTTTCCTAGATTTTTAAAAATATTTTTTCCCAATTTAAAAATCACTTTTTTGAATTTTCAATTAATAAACCCAATTTTAAAGTATTTTTCAAGAATTTTAATTAATTTTTCAAATTTAAATAATTATTTTTAGATTTTTTAAAATTATTTTTCGAATCTCAAATGAATTTATTTGATTTTTCATGAATAATCAAACCTTGGCATGCTTTCTGAAGCGATCTAAGCCGTTGATCATATAATTGCTCACCTGCTGAGTGGTTTCAACACTAGTGATGGCTTTGAGTGACGTGGCATGATTGTGGTACGTCGATCACGCCCTTGCTCGCGTTTTGACACGATTTGGCGGTTGCAAACTGAAGAAGAAAGGGAAAAGCAATTGATCTCATCCGGCTCGTTGATCAAGCTCAAGTGTGAATTTCTGAGTGATCCAAAGGCTGTTGTATGCTTTCGGAGCCCCCTAGCTCGGCTGACATTTTGTTCGAGCTATGGACAATTGATCTTGGTTGAGCTATGGAGGGGCTTCATCGTCGAGCTATAGGGAATGTGCTTTGGTCGAGCTATGGTGGGGTCGAGCAATGGAGATGCTTTGTCTTCAAGCTATGTGCTATGTTTTCGAAGTTCGCGAGAGATTGCGAGGTGCTCTGTTTATGAAGTTCGATTGAGTTTGCGGTGCTCTGTTGTCGAAGTTTGGCCGTTGTCGAGCTATGAAGCTTATCTTGCATCGTCGAGCTATGACGTGATGGCGGTCGAGCTATGGAGCAAGTCTCTCTTCTTTAAGCTATGATGTGATGCGGTCGAGCTATGAAGATGCTCCGTCTTCAAGCTATCTCATCGAGCTATGGGTCTTGATTGAATTTGGTCAAGCTATGAAGCTTGTTGCAAGTTACCGAGCTATGAGCGTGTTGTCAAGGTATGGAGCTCTAGACGTTGTCAAGCTATGGAGGTGATCGAACAATGGGGCTCATCGGCCAAACTATGAATCTTTTGAAGCATCGACTAGCTATGTAGATAGTTATCTCATCGAGCTATAAGCGAACGATCAAGCTATGAGCGAGTGGTTGAGCTATGGACGATTGGCCGAGCTATAAGCGAACGGTTGAGCTATGGAGCTCTTTAACTCCGTCGAGCTATAGCTCTTTTTTGGCGAGCGTGGCGACAACGTGGAGGCAGAGCTTGGAGTTGTTTGACGTGGGAGAGAGCTTCATAGTCGAGCTCTGTTCTTTTTCGAAGAAGGGTTTTTAAGAAGAAGTTTTGGATTTGGTTTTTCTGGTTTGAATTTCGTACCCGCAGACCCATTTAGTTTTAACACCTATGTTTCGGGTTTGGTTTGTGGGTTTGGATTGGGGTCCCGACCTGAAATCCTAATGCAAAATAAAATCCAAGTTTTCTTTCCTCTTATTTTGAACCCGAAAGCTCCAGAGTTTCTGTTTGGAGTTTTTGGTCGACTTTAAGCGTGATCGACCCTCAATCCTTGATCATCTTCGAACGAAAGTTAGTTGAGCTTCTTGTTCGACTCTTGTGGTGAGGTAGGAGATAAATCTTCTTGAATGAGCTAAGTTACAAGAGTGTGTTCATCTCTCCCTTTGAAACTTTGGGTTATTGTTGTTGATGTGTTAAGAAGCGGAGTTGAAAGTGAATTTGAGTTGGTTGTTTAATCTTGGACATTATGGGGTTTATAGGCTTGACCATCCCAAAGTTTAGTCGATATTAGGTTTCTTTTGTTGGTGGTGATTTTTGTGCCCATCAAGTGTTTGTTGAAATGCCTACCCCATAGTGCTCACCGAGTGTTTGTTGATCCGTCTATCCCGTTGAATTTTTCTCCTAGTAGTCGGGCATTGTGACGTTCGCCCGCTTTGCTGATTGACTGTTTCACTACTGGAATACTATTTTTACTGGGTCTAGTGTAGTGTAACCTGATCGTCGGATCTTGCAGAGGGCTCAGATACTGCCACGTGGCGATTTGATCCTCAGGGTTCTATAAATAGGGGTTCATTTCACCCCCCTCTTTCTCATTTACCTCATTCACTTTCTCTCTCTAGAAATTTTTTAGAGCTTCTCTCTCTAAAGTTGGGGTATTTATTGGGCAGTGTTGGTGGTTCGACTGATGTTCAGTGGTGGCGCTAGCTGCAGTTGCAGATTCAGTGTTCTTGTTCCTTCGACTAGGTAACCTCCTCACGATCACTGTTCATTAAATCTAGCGTTTCGTCGACCAATTCTTCTTCCACTTCAGTTAGTATAGATGTAGACGACGGTGTTGAGTCTAGCTGTTTCACTAGAGGGGGGATAGGGAGCGATGTAGTCAATCATTCCACCATCACGTAGACGGTCGTTGATCCTGAGAGAGATAGGGGATGTGCGCTTAAGACCACGTTGTTCTTAGTCCCCGAAATAGTTAGAAAGTACCCCGTGGTTGATTGAAACTTCCTTAGGGATGGCATGGAGTATGCCGAATCGGACCTCGTTTACATTACTGAGGCTGATTATGTCATCACCATCCTTACGCGGGATAAGCTTGCCATGATAAGGGCGGGCTTTGAGATTCCCCCCGATTATGGACTACTTTTACCAGGTCTGGGAGTCAGGGCATGTTATACGGTGTCTGAGGAGTATTGCTTCTTTCCCTGCGATGCCTTCTTCATGGGACTTCGTTTACCTCTTCACCCCTTTGTCAAAGAGGTGCTTAACTGGTACAGGCTATGTTCCATACAGCTTATGCCCAACACGTGGAGTCATGTAGTGGGATTTGTCTTACAGTGTCGTCAGCTCGGGGCTGTACTGAGTATCACTGTGTTCAGACGTCACTTCAAGATTGTTCAACATAGTAAGATGGAGGAACGTTCCCATCTCCATCAAGCGTTGGAAGGATAAGTTTCTTGTTGTGAGAAGTGAAAAGCCGTGGGGGATTCCACGACATGGAGGAGGTCTTTCCATCGGCGATGAGGGTGGAGCCGGTGGTGACCGCAGCGGAGAAGAGTGTATGTGATGCACTTTCTCGCATTGGAGGTGTTGGTGTGGCGATATATCACCGACGAAGTACTCTTCGAAAGTGGTCTTGGCTCGGTTGTTTCTAGTATGGTTTACCGCTTTCGCTTTCTTGTCGTTTCATTAATGAATTTGTTAATTTTGCACTGCTTTTATTTTACATCACGAGTTCTAACTTCTTTGTGTTTCACCTTGCAGGAAGAACAGACATGGACTATGAGAACTTGTTGGCAGACATGGATGAGCTATGTAATAAGAGGGCTGATGAGCCAAAGAAGCGGAAGAGGTCTGCGAGTCCTCCTCCTCCTTCCTAGGACCCATTGCCCTCGACCCCTACCGTACCAACCGAGCCAGCTTTGGGGGCACCACCCGCTGTGACGACGGGTTCCTCCTTGGCTGCGAACATGGAAAGTGCCACGCCTGTTCCACTGATCACCGAGGCCGCAATGATCCTTGTTGATGAGAGGGAGACATTTTACACTCCCGAATGGAATGTGAAGCCACAAGAGAGCTTCTTGGGGAACTTTGCTGCCTGCCTTGATGTTGGTGTATGCCCTAGATGCCAGTTGTGTATTGACATTACTAGTTTACATTGTATCATGATATTTATTTCATATATGAGGCATTTCATTTATTATGTTGTTTACTGTGATTAAATGAACATAATAAAGTCCTTAGAATAGTAGGTTCAATACCATGGGATATCAAGTGCATGACTTGATTGTGAGATCCGATTAGTTGTAATCAGAACACTATTCTTAAATGTCCATAGTCAAGTATTATTGTGAATTAGGACAACAATAATACATAGAGACTAGTATGTGCGTAAACTGATGACCATATCTCATGGGTCATGGATATCAGATATTAAGTCTTCACATTGGTACATATTAGAGGAATAATGTACTGGACTGATCCACCATGAGAACACTGCATAGATCGTTGCGTGAGTGTCATAAGCGGTTCTCACGGTGACCATGGTGTACGTAGTCTTTTGACTTGAAGTCATTACGGTTCCCTACATGAGAAGTTCTATGTTTTAATGTCGTCAAACGTTGCCTGTAATAAGGTGATTATAAAGTCGACTATTGTGTATACTACAAATCATGCGGAGGGATGTGAGTGACTTAGATAGGATTTGTCCCTCTTATATAACAAGAGCGATATCTATGGGCCCCTTGATTGGTGAGACTGCAAAATGCGTGGTTGTGCTCAAATGAGTTAATTTGAGATATTGAGCTCATTTGTTTTAGTAAGTCTACTCGGACATCAAGAAACCAAAGATTGAATTATACAAGGGTGACACGCTCTATGCCTAATGGTCAATTAGATATATGGACAAAATGATTAGACTATATGGTAACATTGGTCACGAATAAGTTATGTCAAATCACTGGCATTCTTGTTATTTGAGTAGCAGTGATGTATTGCTAAATACTGCTCACTATTTGTAACACTAGAATATGATTTTAGTATTACTGCCAACGTAATGGGAACTTACAGGGTCACATACTTAGAATAGATCGAAATTGGATTTAAATTCATGAGATGAATTTAATTGGGAATCCTAGTAAGACTTGGACTCCTGACATTGGTTGGACATTTAATTAGATTAAATGGGCTGACACTGCTGACTAAAGTTAAAAGGTCCACACACAAATCTGAACCAGGTTAGATTATGAGCCCAACAACCTCATTACTTTCTTATGGTTGATTTTCTACAGATATATATATGATACGTATCTGTGGAAAAGTCACACATGAGAAAACCCTAGCCATCACAGAAATTGTGAGAGAGAGAAATCGTGAGGAACATCCCCTTCCCGCAACTAGCACCGCAGCGTGAGGGAAAGTTTAATTTGATCCATTCGTGTGGATACCGTAGATGCACCGCAATATTATGGTGTTGTGATCGGTATACTGTGGAGACAGTAGATTCATCTTCAAGGTAAAACTCCTAAACACAATTTATGATTTTCGCGTGGATCCATGGCTAGGTTTCGATATTTTTTTGAAATTTTTTCTGCTGTGTATTTAATATGAGATTACCCTCGAAACCAAACACTTGATGCTAGCCGTCACCTTCCTACTTCTGCGGACTGAGAGAGGCTGAAGATGGAGTCCCCCCAAGCGGTCGGTCTTGGAGATTGCGTGGGCGCACATGACAGTATGATCCATTCTTCTTTGATTTTTGGCTTCCATTCTTCTCGTTTGCAATATGATGTCCTAATTTATTTTTTCTTTATTTCAGGCAGTGTGTCACTTCTGTAATGCCCCGAATTCCTGACACGGGTAATTCGTAGCAAATACAGGATCTTTCACTTGAACTTCGTACAAATTTATAAGGAATTAAAAATTTTTATTTACAATATGTTCTTTACAACAGCACAACGGAATTAAATGAATACTACTGTTGCCGCTAATTTCGGTGTGGGGGCAAACAGACAGAATTTGTGAGTTCGTGGAAAACCTGAATAGCAAACACCTAACCTGTTCCGCCGGAGCTTTGACCGTTGACTCCCGCCGTTCACCTGCAAGGAAGTGCGAGACACCGGGGTTGATCCCGGCGATGCACCCTCCGACGCTCAAGTCAGTAACCAGAAATGATTATGAAAGAGCGTTTAACTGGAAAAAGATTGATTACCTCTTAATGGAGATGGGTGTGGGGTATTTATAGTCGCCGATGGGATCAGATAAGGAATGTGATTCCTGTGATGTGATAAGGAATATTCTCCTAGTAATCAGATTAGGAATGTAATCCCTAATTCCCGGTGAAAAGATAGATGTGAATCAGAGCCGTTGATTAGGATTAATCAGAAACCCTAATTCTATCTTTTCTGGACTGGGTGTGTTTCGGGTTGGGACCCGTACCCAGTTGAGGTGGATCCCTTCGTGGGTTATTGGATCTGTGAGAAGGAGACCCAGTACCCGCTTCGGACCTATTTGCATGTGAAATTACTGTTTTACCCCTGAGCTTTAAGATTCGCGTCCGATGTGAACGGTCCCGATTTAATCCTATTTTTAGCCATATCACGAGCCCCCCACTCCCGAAGACTGAGTTTGATCAGCCTTTGAGGAGTAGTTTTACTGTTTTAATGGCGTACGGGATTTTATCGGTGTTCTTAAGGGAGTTTGGAATCTTGCTCGGGGTGTAACAGTGTTATTATGGGCTTGTAAAAATGCCCAAAAATATTCTCAGAATTTTCTGGATTTTTGGTGATTTTTCTAGATTTTTCTGAATTTTTTCTCATTTTTTTTGAATTTTTTATTCATTTTCCGAATTAAATAATTAATTATCAAAAATATTAATTAATTATTCTAATTTAATAATTATTTTTTCAGAATTTAAAAATAATTATTTCTGAATTAATAATTATTTTTAGAATTTTTAATTAATTTTTTTCGATTTTTAAATTTTTTTTTCGGATTTTTTAAATAAAAAAACAAATAAATAAATAAATAAATAATTTAAATATTACCTGGACACGTGGCGCGTTTCTGACCGTCCATCATGATCAGATCTGCGCGCATCGTGAGGCAGATCACGATCGGGACACGTGGCGCGTTTCTGGCCGTCCATCATGATCAGATCTGCGCGCATCGTGAGGCAGATCACGATCGGGACACGTGGCGCGTTCCTGAGCGTCGATCGTGTCGCGACGCGAATTTTGAGACGATCGGACGGATCGTGTGGGTCGGCAGATTTTTTCTCCATATACGAGGGTCGGTACCCCGGTACCTCGGATCGGCACCTCGGATCCCAGAGATGATGCCACGTGGTTTTTTTTTTTTTTGTTTTTCTTTTTTCCTCTGTTTTTCTTCTTCGCTTCTACTGCTTTGCTTTTCTTCTCCTCTGCTGCTTCTCTCCTTCTTCGTTTCTTTCTCCACCGAGCTCGCCCCACGCCCTCCTTCTCTTCCTCTCCGCCTTCGACCCATGCACGCCTCCGACCCCGCCTCCGTCTCGTCCCTGAGCGCGCCACTGAAGCTCGGCGAGCTCCGCGGGAGGCGACGAGCGGCGTGGGGCTTGTCAAGGTCACGGCGGAGCTCGTGATGGACGGGAGTGCGACGTGGAGCTTGGGAGTTCGGCGAGAGGCGACGAGCGGAGTGGGGTTCGTCGGAGATGGAGCTCGGCACTGTAGGTCGGAGTGGGAGCTCAGTTTGATGGGTTCGGCGAGCTTGGTGATGGATGCTCGACGTCGTCGGAGGAGGTGGCGAAGCTCGACGCTCGGCCGAGTAGATGGGTTCGGCCGGTGAGCTCGGCACCGTGGATCTTCGACAGGTGGGTTCGAGCTTGGAGAAGGAGCTCGATGTCGTGGCGAAGGTGGCGAAGCTCGAAGCTCAGTCGAGGAGTTGGGTTCGGCATGGAGAGGAGTTCGGAGCTTGGGTTCGGCCGGTGAGCTCGGTGCTTCGGTGCTCGACGAAGAGAAGAGGCGAAGGGGAAGAGCTTGCGAGGGGAAGCTTGACGATGGGTTCGCTCGAGGGAGCTCGAAGACGATGGAGCTCGTTAATGGCGGTGGTGAGCTTGAGCACGACGAGGGGGTTGGAGCTCAGCAAGGGGTGCATGACGCCAACAGAGGTTCTTGTGGAGGATATGTCGAGCTCGGTGATGCTTCGAGTCGAAGGAGCTCGACGCTTCGGGTTTGGAAGGCAGTCGACGGATCTAGGCGAGGAAGGAGAGGGTCACGGTGGAGGGGAGCTATCCCCAGTGAAGTCGCCATGGAGGTTGGAGGTCGAGCGTGGCGTGGGTTGCTCGGCGCTGTGAAGAGGAGTTTGGGTTTTTTTCTTCTGTCTGGTTTTGTTTTGGCGGGAGTTTGGAGGAGAAGAAGGAGTGTTGTTTTTGTTGTTGGAGAAGAGGATGACGTGGGGAGTGGGGAGTTCGGGTTTGGATCCTAACGGGTCCGAACCCATACTTTTTTTTTTTTTCTCTTTTTCACCTCCGCTTCTTTGTTGCTTGGCTAATGCCTCTGGTTCGGCAGATCCGAGCACAGATTTTGAGGAGAATTTTTTCCCACTCTGCTGTTCGGTAGATTGGTAGCTCGGATTTGAGATCCGAGCTACGTGGCTCAATCTGGACGGTTGATCACGATCGTGGCGCGAATCACGAGACAAGAGGCACGAGTTTCGAGAAAACGTTATCTTGTCGTTTTGTGGTGACGTGGCGAGATCTGAGCCGTTCATCATGTTTTAGCGCAAATTTTGAGACGATCCGACGGTGAGATGAGATCGGTCGAATTTTTCTCCATATACGAGGGTCGGTACCCCGGCACCTCGGATCGGCACCTCGGATCCTCTCTGGGAGCATCTGGTTTGCTCGGCAAATGAATCTGGTTCGGCAGATCCGAGCACGGATTTTGAGGAGAATTTTTTCCCACTTTGCTGTTCGGTAGGTCGGTAGCTCTTCTGAGAAGAGAGAGGAAGGGGAGGAGAGGCATTTGGGTTCTCTCCTCTGCCTTGTTCTTTCGTACAGTGGAGAAGAGGAGAAGAGGAGAAGAGGAAGGGGAGGAGAGACATTTGGGTTCTCTCCTCTGCCTTGTTCTTCCGCACAGTTGAGAAGAGGAGAAGAGGAAGGGAAGCAGAGGCAATTGGGTTCTCTCCTCTGCCTTGTTCTTCCGCACAGTGGAGAAGAGGAGAAGTGTTGGGGAAGAAGGAGAAGAATGAAGGAGCTAAGAAGGGTATGGGTCGGACCGTGGGTATCGGATCCGACCCCGACCGTTAGCCTCTTTTTCTTTCTTCCTCTTCATCTACTTGCTTTGTTCGGCGAATCTGAGCACGGATTTTGAGGTACATTTTTCGCCGCTCCGCAGTTTGGTAAATTGGCGGATCCAAGCTGCGCAGCTCAATCTGGACGGTTAATCATGATCGTGGCGCGAATCACGAGACAAGAGGCACGAGTTTCGAGAAAACGTTATCTTGTCGTTTTGTGGTGACGTGGCGCGATCTGATCCGTCCATCATGACGAGCGCGCTTTTTTACAAGATCCAACGGCTGATATGGGTCGGCCAGTTTTTTTCGCCATATGCCAGGGTCGGTACCCCGGTACCTCGGCTCGGCGCGTCAGTAGTTCACCCTCTGCCCGTGGTAGCTCGGAGAAGAGGAGAAGAGGAAGGGGAGGAGAGGCATCTGGGTTCTCTCCTCTGCCTTGTTCTCTCGCATAGTGGAGAAGCGGTGCTGGGAAGATCCTCGTAAGAGCCATGGGAAGACCCATTCTTTGAAGTGAGTGCAAGGAGCAACTCTAGGGGAGAGTTGTGCTCCGATCTCGTCGAGAAGAGCTATTTGAGAGACAAGTTTGAGGAGGAACTCTAGGAGAAAGTTGTGCTCCGAACTTGTAGAGAAGAGCTCCGCTTTGGAGGCGAGCGGAGTGAAGAGCTCGACTTGTAGAAGAGCCATCTGGACGGCTGATCACGATCGTGGCGCGAATCACGAGGCAAGAAGCACGAGTTTCGAGAAAACGTTATCTTGTCGTTTTGCGGTGACGTGGTGCGATCTGATCCGTCCATCACGCTTGAGTGTGAATTTTGAGATGATCCAACGGTTAGATGGGGTCGGCCGAATTTTTCTCCATATACGAGGGTCGGTACCCCCGGCACCTCGGATCCGATCCTCTCTCTTCTTCCTTGTTTGCTCGGCTCGGTAACTCAGTAGTTCACCTTCTGCCCGAAGTAGCTCGGTGTAGTAGAGCTCGGAGTTCGGACGGCTCGAGCGTGAGGAGAAGCTCGGTGAGTTGATGAAGGGGATGGGTCGATGAAGCTCTGCTCCTCGGCTCGGGAGGATGGGTCAGCATATGGGAGAGGTGAGGGGCTCTGAAGTTCTCTATTCTGTTTGGTTTTGGAGATTTTTGAAGAGGAGCTCCACTCCTAGGAGAAGAGGTGCTAGGAAGAGGTGCTGGGAAGACCCATTCTCTGAAGTGAGTGCAAGGAGCAACTCCAGGGGAGGGTTGTGAGCTCCGAACTCGTAGAGAAGAGGTCCACTTCGGAAGCGAGCGGAGTGAAGAGCTCGACTCTAGGAGAGAGCCATCTGGAAGACGAGTTTTGAGGAGCAACTCTAGGAGAGAGTTGTGAGCTCTGAACTTGTTTGAGAAAAGGTCCGCTTTGGAGGCGAGCGGAGCGAAGAGCTCGGTTCTAGGGAAGAGCCACTTGGAGGGGGAGTGTGAGGAGCAACTTTAGGAGAAAGTTTTTAGCTCCGAACCTGTGGAGAAGAGCTCCGCTTTGGAAGTGAGCGGAGTGAAGAGCTTGACTTGTAGAAGAGCCATCTGGAAGAGGAGTTTGAGGAGCAACTCTAGGAGAGAGTTTTAGCTCCGAACTCGTTGGGAAGAGCTCCGCTTTGGAGGCGAGCGGAGTGAAGAGCTCGACTTGTAGAAGAGCCATCTGGAAGAGGAGTTTGAGGAGCAACTCTAGGAGAAAGTTTTTAGCTCCGAACCTGTGGAGAAGAGCTCCGCTTTGGAGGCGAGCGGAGTGAAGAGCTCGACTTGTAGAAGAGCCATCTGGAAGAGGAGTTTGAGGAGCAACTCTAGGAGAGTTTTTAGCTCCGAACTCGTTTGAGAAGAGCACCGCTTTGGAGGCGAGCAGAGCGGGGAGCTCGACTTGTAGAAGAGCTGACTGGAAGAGGAGTTTGAGGAGCAACTCTAGGAGAGTTTTTAGCTCCGAACTCGTTGGGAAGAGCTCCGCTTTGAAGGCAAGTGGAGTGAAGAGCTCGACTTGTAGAAGAGCCATTTGGAAGAGGAGTTTGAGGAGCAACTCTAGGAGAGTTTTTAGCTCCGAACTCGTTGGGAAGAGCTCCGCTTTGGAGGCGAGCGGAGTGAAGAGCTTGGCCTTGAGAAGAAAGAGGAAGGGGAGGAGAGGCATTCGGGTTCTCTCCCCTGCCTCGTTCTTTCGCACAGTGAAGAAGAGCAGAAGTGTTGGGTACTTTTGGCGGGAAGACTGAAGAAGGAGAAGAATGAAGGAGCTAAGAAGGGTATGGGTCGGACCGAGGGTATTGGATCCGACCCTGACCCGTTAGCCTCTTTTTCTTCTTGCTCTTCATCTGCTTAGCTGCTCGGTAGATGCATCTTGTTCGGCAGATCCGAGCACGGATTTTGGGGCACATTTTCCGCCACTTTGCTTCTCGGTAGATGGGTAGCTCAGCTCGGATGGTCGTGGGGGAAGTTCGGAATGGCTATCTTCCTCCGGCCCGTTTAAGGACAAGCCGGTGAAGTAAAGTCGAGCCATAGGACCCCGACCATCGTGAGGTTAGTTTGAGGGATGCAGGAGCAGTTTCGAATGGCGAGCTACTTCTAGTTCGCTTAGGAGCGAACTTGCGAAGTAGAATCGAGCCAAGTGTTGGACTCCGATCCATTCAACGGCTGCAGGAGCAATTTCGAACGGCGATCTACTCCTGGCTCGTCTGAGGACGAGCCGAGGAAGAAGAGTCGAGCCGAGTGCTGGACTCCGAACCATTGTGAGGTTAGTTCAAGGGATGCAAGAGCAGTTTCGAATGGCGAGCTTCTTCTAGTCCGCTTAGGAGCGAACTTGCGAAGTAGAATCGAGCCAAGTGTTGGACTCCGATCCATTCAACGGCTGCAGGAGCAATTTCGAACGGCGATCTACTTCCGGCTCGCCTGTAGACGAGCCGAGGAAGAAGTGTCGAGCCGAGTGCTGGACTCCGAACCATCGTGTGGTTAGTTTTAGGGATGCAGGAGCAGTTTCGAATGGCGAGCTACTTCTAGTCCGTTTAGGAGCGAACTTGCGAAGTAGAATCGAGCCAAGTGTTGGACTCCGATCCATTCAACGGCTGCAGGAGCAATTTCGAACGGCGATCTACTTCCGGCTCGTCTGTGGGCGAGCCGAGGAAGAAGAGTCGAGCCGAGTGCTGGACTCCGAACCATCGTGTGGTTAGTTTTAGGGATGCAGGAGCAGTTTCGAATGGCGAGCTACTTCTAGTCCGCTTAGGAGCGAACTTGCGAAGTAGAATCGAGCCAAGTGTTGGACTCCGATCCATTCAACGGCTGTAGGAGCAATTTCGAACGGCGATCTACTTCCGGCTCGTCTGTGGGCGAGCCGAGGAAGAAGAGTCGAGCCGAGTGCTGGACTCCGAACCATCGTGTGGTGCTTAGCAAGTTGTGGGAGCAGCCATGTAGAAGAAGCTGGACTCCGAACTCGTTGAGAAGTGGTCCGCCTTGGAGGTGAGAGGAGCAAAGAGCTCGGCTCTGGAAGAGAGCCATTTGTGAGACAAGTTTGAGGAGCAACTCTAGAAGAGAGTTGTGAGCTCCGAACTCGTTCAGAAGAGGTCCGCCTTGGAGGTGAGCGGAGCAAAGAGCTCGGCTCTGGAAGAGAGCCATTCGTGAGACAAGTTTGAGGAGCAACTCTAGAAGAGAGTTGTGAGCTCCGAACTCGTTCAGAAGAGGTCCACCTTGGAGGCGAGCGGAGGGAAGAGCTCGGCTCTGGAAGAGAGCCATTTGTGAGATGAGTTTGAGGAGCAACTCTAGGGGAGAGCTGTAGCTCCGAACTTGTTGATAAGGGATCCGCTTCGGCGGCGAGCGGAGGGAAGAGCTCGGCTTTGGAAGAGAGCCATTTAGGAGACGAGTTTGAGGAGCAACTCTAGGAGAGAGTCGTGCGCTCCGGACTTGTTGAGAAGAGGTCCGCTTCGGCGGCGAGCGGAAGGAAGAGCTCGGCTCTGGAAGAGAGCCATTTGCGAGATGAGTTTGAGGAGCAACCCTAGGAGAGAGTTGTGCGCTCCGAACTCGTTGAGAAGAGGTCCCCTCCGAGGTGAGCAGAGTGGAGAGCTCGGCTTCTGGAAGAGAGCCGTTTGTGAGACGGGTGCGAGGAGGAGCTCTTGGAGAGAGTTGCGAGCTCCGAACTCGTTGAGAAGAGGTCCCCTCCGAGGTGAGCGGAGTGGAGAGCTCGGCTCTGGAAGAGAGCCGTTTGGGAGGCGAGTTTGAGGAGCAACTCTAGGAGAGAGTTGTGGGCTCCGAACTTGTTGATAAGGGATCCGCTTCGGCGGCGAGCGGAGGGAAGAGCTCGGCTCTAGAAGAGAGCCATTTGGGAGACGAGTTTGAGGAGCAACTCTAGGAGAGAGTCGTGCGCTCCGGACTTGTTGAGAAGAGGTCCGCTTCGGCGGCGAGCGGAAGGAAGAGCTCGGCTCTGGAAGAGAGCCATTTGCGAGATGAGTTTGAGGAGCAACCCTAGGAGAGAGTTGTGCGCTCCGAACTCGTTGAGAAGAGGTCCCCTCCGAGGTGAGCAGAGTGGAGAGCTCGGCTCTGGAAGAGAGCCGTTTGGGAGACGGGTGCGAGGAGGAGCTCTTGGAGAGAGTTGCGAGCTCCGAACTCGTTGAGAAGAGGTCCCCTCCGAGGTGAGCGGAGTGGAGAGCTCGGCTCTGGAAGAGAGCCATTTGGGAGGCGAGTTTGAGGAGCAACTCTAGGAGAGAGTTGTGGGCTCCGAACTTGTTGATAAGAGGTCCGCTTCGGAGGCGAGCGGAGCGAAGAGCTCGGCTCTTGGAAGAGAGCCATTTGTGAGATGAGTTTGAGGAGCAACTCTAGGAGAGAGTTGTGTGCTCCGGACTTGTTGAGAAGAGGTCCGCTTCGGCGGCGAGCGGAGGGAAGAGCTCGGCTCTGGAAGAGAGCCATTTGTGAGATGAGTTCGAGGAGCAACTCTAGGAGAGAGTTGTGCGCTCCGGACTTGTTGAGAAGAGGTCCGCTTCGGCGGCGAGCGGAGGGAAGAGTTCGGCTCTTGGAAGAGAGCCATTTGTGAGATGAGTTTGAGGAGCAACTCTAGGAGAGAGTTGTGTGCTCCGGACTTGTTGAGAAGAGGTCCGCTTCGGCGGCGAGCGGAGGGAAGAGCTCGGCTCTGGAAGAGAGCCATTTGTGAGATGAGTTCGAGGAGCAACTCTAGGAGAGAGTTGTGTGCTCCGGACTTGTTGAGAAGAGGTCCGCTTCGGCGGCGAGCGGAGGGAAGAGTTCGGCTCTTGGAAGAGAGCCATTTGTGAGATGAGTTTGAGGAGCAACTCTAGGTGAGTTTTGTGCGCTCTGAACTCGTTGATAAGTGGTCCGCTTCGGAGGTGACCGAAGTGAAGAGCTCGGCTCTGGAAGAGAGCCGTTTGTGAGACGAGTGCGAGGAGGAGCTCTTGGTGAGAGTTGTGAGCTCCGAACTCGTTGAGAAGAGGTCCGCCTTGGAGGTGGGCGGAGCAAAGAGTTCGGCTCTGGAAGAGAGCCATTTGGGAGAAGAGTTTGGGGAGCAACTCTAGGAGAGAGTTGCGAGCTCCGAACTCGTTGAGAAGAGGTCCCCTCCGAGGTGAGCAGAGTGGAGAGCTCAGCTCTGGAAGAGAGCCGTTTGTGAGACGGGTGCGAGGAGGAGCTCTTGGAGAGAGTTGTGAGCTCTGAACTCGTTGAGAAGAGGTCCCCTCCGAGGTGAGCGGAGTGGAGAGCTCGGCTCTGGAAGAGAGCCGTTTGAGAGGCGAGTTTGAGGAGCAACTCTAGGAGAGAGTTGTGGGCTCCGAACTTGTTGATAAGAGGTCCGCTTCGGAGGCGAGCGGAGCGAAGAGCTCGGCTCTGGGAGAGAGCCATTTGGGAGATGAGTTTGAGGAGCAACTCTAGGAGAGAGTTGTGAGCTCCGAACTCATTGAGAAGAGGTCCGCCTTAGAGGTGGGCGGAGCGAAGAGCTCGGCTCTGGGAGAGAGCCATTCGGGAGATAAGTTTAAGGAGCAACTCTAGAAGAGAGTTGTGAGCTCCGAACTGTCTGAGAAGAGGTCTGCTTCGGAGGCGAGCGGAGCGGAAGAGCCCGGCTCTGGGAAAGAGCTGTTTGCGGGACGAGTGTGAGGAGGAACTCTAGGAGAGAGTTGTGCTCCAACTCGTTGGATCTCGGCACGGGTGATTGGCGCCTCATCGTTCCTAGGCTGCTGCCGACCCGCGGGGGAGCGTGGTCTTCTTCTGTGATGCTCGGGGGATTCCTTCCTTCCCCTTCGGACATGGGACCTTTTGTAGTCTCGGCGGTGTGGGCATTGCTCACCCGGACGTTGCTGGCGGGAGGCTCCCTCTCAGGACCGCTTCTCGTCCAGACGGTGGCGTAAGTCCTCCAACTTCTGCTGGTTTTGAGGATTGTGAGAGGCCATGGAATCCGTAGAGGCGTTGTGTATGGAGACGTGGTCTTGATGGAGAGGTTGCTTCATGCGGGAGCCCCCCGCACCGGCATTCTGTGGACCGGAAGGACCCTTGGGGGGTTGTTGATTCTGAGGGAGAGGCTGATCTTGTTGAAGAGGGTCCTCTACTTGAAGCGGGGGTTGTCCCTGCTGCGGAGCGGGTTGGACGGGGACTACCTCTTGCTGATCGGCGGGGTTGGGTCCACGGTTGGACCCTCTGGATCTTACTTTCCTAGGAGGCATGGCTGGAGAAGATCTGACCAACGGAAAGAGGAGGGGCTGCTATTCGTATGGTTTCCCACAGACGGCGCCAATCCGTTGCCGCTAATTTCGGTGTGAGGGCAAACAGACAGAATTTGTGAGTTCGTGGAAAACCTGAATAGCAAACACCTAACCTGTTCCGCCGGAGATTTGACCGTTGACTCCCGCCGTTCACCTGCAAGGAAGTGTGAGACACCGGGGTTGATCCCGGCGACGCACCCTTCGACGCTCAAGTCAGTAACCAGAAATGATTATGAAAGAGCGTTTAACTGGAAAAAGATTGATTACCTCTTAATGGAGATGGGTGTGGGGTATTTATAGTCGCCGATGGGATCAGATAAGGAATGTGATTCCTGTGATGTGATAAGGAATATTCTCTTAGTAATCAGATTAGGAATGTAATCCCTAATTCCCGGTGAAAAGATAGATGTGAATCAGAGCCGTTGATTAGGATTAATCAGAAACCCTAATTCTATCTTTTCTGGACTGGGTGTGTTTCGGGTTGGGACCCGTACCCAGTTGAGGTGGATCCGTTCGTGGGTTATTGGATCTGTGAGAAGGAGACCCAGTACCCGCTTCGGACCTATTTGCATGTGAAATTACTGTTTTACCCCTGAGCTTTAAGATTCGCGTCCGATGTGAACGGTCCCGATTTAATCCTATTTTTAGCCATATCAACTACAATAGTGAAAATTCTTCAATCTACAATAATGAAAATTCTTCAATCTACAATAGTGAAAATTCTTCAATCTACAATTAAATGAAAACTTTTATTTACAACATGCAATATACAATAATAAAAATTCTTCAATCTTGTAATCAACTCATCATAGTGACTTCAAGCCCATGCCAAGTCCAATCCTGCATCTGGGAAACTGTGGGCACGTCAGTTGCATACAATTGAAGCAATGCTATAATACAGTGATTCTTCTACTTTAGCAAACACAAACTTGAATGCAAACAGAAAAAGTGACTATCGTAGTCGTGTTAAATTATGATATGACTTAATCCCGAATGTAGACATTTACACTATGATGACACTAATATATACTTGTTCGGATTCTATGCATCTCATACTAAATAGGACCGAGGGCAAGCCCTAACGTGCTCCACATTATAAGGTTCAATCTCTTGCCATGAAATCCTACTCGGTAACAAAACAAGGTTCAAACATCCCACAAGTATGGATTCCTGCCCCGGAGTACACCACCCGACTATACATAATCAACTTCATACGGACATCCCGCAAGTGCCGCTCTAGCCCCGAAATATTAGAGATCCGCCTCCCATCCGCCCGACTATTCTTGATCCCGGAGTACATCGCCCGATCATTCAAAATCCCGGATTTAATTATGGTTCATCTCATTCCGCATCACAATCTCGGAGTACACCGCCCGACTAGATGCAGGGCAATTACAGTCCCGAAGTACACCGTCCGACTGTGTCATGCTCCGCTTCCCAAAAATACGAAATAAAAGTACATGACATTGACCCAGCGAATGACTAACGTAACCCATAAGCTGTTTATCTGATCAACTCAACAATATAATCAATACAAAACAATTGTGCAGGCAATAATAATAATCTCATGAACAATAATACTTGAAAAGAAGCAATATATAATATCTAAGTACAATAAAAATCCAATATCTGGAAACAAATATCAATATTCGGGTCAAAAGTCCACAATACAATGAAATAACAATAGTCTAATAATTAAGTCTCCATGATAAAACAATAATTTATTAAGCGGCGATGCTATCAATTTCTTCACCAATGTTGTTCTCCCAATCCATTAGGCAATTCTCCATCAACACCTGAAAACACTTTATCTAAAAAGAGGAGAAAAATTGTTCTAAGAGCAAGTCATGGACAGTAAGTAAAGAAAATAGGGAACAATGGAATAACGGTATAACAATGATTTCAATGGGTCAGTAGGAATCAATAACATGGGACAATAGTCATGATAATCGATGCATTGACTATAAACAATGATTCAATAATCAATAACAATAATCAATGTTTATATCAATAACACTTAGCAAATATTCGATATCAATAGAAATAATGGTGAACAACATGCATTGTCGATGTGTAATCTTATGTCTATTAATCATTTTAACTCCTAACTAATGCACGTACTACTGTGTCCCATCTGTTCTATACCACAGGTTCAATGCATACAATCAATTTCGTTTATACTACAATGGTAGACTCTATAGTTCATGTACTGGGTATGATGACGATAACAATATAACACGGGCCAAGCTGCAATTTCTTACATAATGACGATATCAATAATAACACTGGCCAAGGTGTAATTTCTTACATAATGACGATATCAATAATAACCCGGGCCATCATCTGAGTACAGTCCCTATATCATCAACTACTCTAGTCCATCCCTTAAACCTTGGCTTGTTAATTATTTTATAAATACAACAATACAATATGCAATTTGGGACATGAGGTGAACCATAGTATCAATAGGGGAACAATAGGATGATAACATGAAATAGGACAATTAGAATAATGACAATAACTCATTAGGATCATGCAATGCAACACACACACATTAATTCATGCAATACTACGATACAGGAATAATTAATTCATTAAAAACCAACATATAAAATTCTGGACAGAAAGCGCAGTCTGTACAAAAATACAGTTTTTTGTTGACTCAGAAATCGAAAGTTGAATCCGTAAAAAAATATAGAAACTAGACTTTCACACGGTTCTAACGCATATTTAAAGTTCGAATTCCGACAAGAGTAGGTAGGTCAAACACACTGTTCTTTACAGATTTTAGGTTCAGGCAGACTTTCGATATCACGTTATTTAATTTTAGAAACAGTAAAAACTCGATATTAAATTCATTAAAATTACTTATTAGATTCCTCAACATCTAAATTAAGAATCTGGAAATTTTCAAAGAAAAATTTTATCATTTGATCAACCTTTTTACTGTTTAAACATGAAAGGTACGAGAACCTGAAAATCTGAAAGTAAAAACACAGCTGTAGTAAAACGAGCATAACTTTTGCTACAAAACTCGGAATTCGAAAAGTCAAGATATTATGAAAACTAGAAAGATAAGGCTAAAATTCATATTCAGGAAGTATTTCATTTTAAGATTGTTTACTGGTTCGAAAATAGCAGTTAGTATTCAGGTCAGCAAACAACATACAAGATTTAGGGTAGTTTTCATGAAAATAAATTAATTAACATGATGGGTATCAATTCTATTTGTCAATAAGTTATATAATCAACATGATGGGTGTCAAAACATGATAAATAAAACTAGAACACGCTCATACATCAATCAATCATCAATCAATCATCAATCGATCAAACAACATACAACCTAGCAATTGTCTCTACAATAATTTATTGTGTGACGATTATATGAACAACCCTATTATAAATTTTATATGCACTCAAGAAAGATCCAAACTTTAGAGTCAAAATTGGCATGATGTCAAGAATATTGGGGTTAGCTCTTGTAAACCCTCAATAGACCCAACGAAGAGATGAACAAGGAATAATACGATAGCAAAGAGATCTACTTGCAAGAGTTTCAACAAAACTTGAATTTGATACAATTAACAATTCAAGTGGACGGTGACTTGCCTGTTAGATGGTGAAAAAGAATACCAAGAATAACGGGATAAGAATCCCGAAGCAATGAACTCACGAACTAGCACAAACCACCAATAGCACGTACGATATACGTGCAAAAGCAAGAGACAAAACAGCCACAGAGCATAGAAAGAGACTGCAGCAACAACACACGAAGAATACTGCAGCAACCACAGCAGTGGTCACGAACAGTGGCGGCGGTGCTGGCGGCCAGGGGCGACGACATCGACGTTCGAGGTCGAAGCACGGCGGTGCGGCACTGGTAGTTGTTGTCGAAGATCGAACAGGGAGGAAGAAAGGGGCTACGGGTTCAGGTTCGGGTTCTGTCGTTGCGAGCGAAACGGGAGAGGAGAAGGATAGGGGGGTGTTGGCTGTTGGCGCTTGGAGGTGTGGCGACGGGGGTAGTCGCCGGAGAGTGGGGGTTGGTAGGAGAAGACGACCAGAAAAGGGGCAGGGGCATTTTGGCAGGAAACTGTGACGGGAGAGAGAACAAAGAGGAGAGAGAGAGTAGGAGAGAGAGCAGACGGCTAGGGATTCGAAAATTGTGCAATTTTTAGGGTTTGCATTAGGGTTGTATTTATAGGGTACAATTAGAGTACTTGGTTGGAGAATTAGGGTCCAATAATAGCGGATTTGGGTTAAGAACAAATGAAATTGGGTTTTAGGGTTCAATAAGAGGTAGATGCAAATCAATAGGGTTCGAATAAAAATACTCACAATTAAATAAGAGAACAATAGGATCAACTAGAATAGCCCGATCAAAAGAACGAAGAATTTCATGAACAAGATCTAATTAAAATAATCAAGAGCCAAAAATAGAGTATTTTATTCAATATCAAATAAAATATTACAAAAGGGGAAAAAATAAAAAATAGTGGGAACGGTAGTTACAATCCTACCCACCTTACAAAAAATTTCGTCCTCGGAATTTAAGCAAGTAGTAGTAGGGTAACCCCGAGGAAAAGAAAGGAACAAGAACTACTAAAAAGATGGGGAAATCTCTTCCGAATCACACTCTCAAGATCCCAAGTCGGCTTACCAGGCGAGTGAGGATTCCAAGCAACACGAATCAACTTGATAACCTTATTCTTCAAAATCTTCTCCCGCTGATCCACAATCGACACAGGATGAATCTCACAGGACAAATCTGGTCGAACCGAAAACTCCGAATAGTCAATAACATGACTATCATCCCGAACATAATTCCTGAGCTGAGAAACATGGAAGACGTCATGCACCCCAGCAAGAGCTGGCGGCAACGCGAGTCGATAGGCCACCTTGCCTACTCGCTCCACCACATCGAACGGACCAATGAATCTAGGGCTCAACTTGCCCCCACCAAATCGAATCACACCTTTCCATGGAGACATCTTGAGAAACACATGATCACCAACCTCAAACTCCAATAGTCTCTTGTGCATGTCAGCCTATTTTCTCTGCCTATCCTGTGCAGCTTGCAAATGCTTCTTGATCTGGGCCACTACATCAACACACTTCATGATCAACTCGGGCCCCAAAAGCTTCCTCTCACCAATGTCATCTCAGCACACTGGGATTTACACTTCCGACCAAACATGACTTCATATGGAGCTTCCTGAAGACTAGCTTGGTAGCTATTATTGTATGAAAACTCCACCAAGTGTAGATGATCCTCCCAAGAACCTCCAAACTGAAGCACACATGACCTCAACATATCCTCCAAGGTCCGAATAGTCCTCTCTGATTGACCATCTGTCTGTGGATGAAATGCAGTACCTGAACTTCAGCTTACTCTCAAGACTGGTCTGAAGACTCTCCCAGAAATGAGATCTGAATCTAGTATCTCTGTTTGATATAATACTGACAGGAACACCATGCAATCTCACAATCTTCCGCATATACCTTTCTGCCTGGCTCTCTGTAGACTGGACAACTCTGAAAGGAACGAAATGAGCACTCTTCGTCAAGCGATCCACAATCACCCAAATGGAATTGTGACTCTTGGGACTTCTAGGAAAAGCAGTCACAAAATCCATAGTGATATTCTCTCACTTCCACTCCGGAATAGGAAGCGGTTGAAGAAGTCCAGCAGTCCTCTGATGTTTTGCTTTCACTTGCTGACAAACACTGAGAAACAAATCTTGCAACAGCCTTCTTCATACCATGCCACCAGAAATGCAACTTCAAATCCCGATACATCTTTGTACCACCGGGATGAATAGAGTATGACGAGCAATGAGCTTCTTCAAGTACCTTCTGCCTGGCTTCTCCCTTCGAAGCACATAGACGAGTCCCAAAGCGGAGAGATCCATCTTCATGAATCACCATATCAGTTCGAGAACCAGCTTCAACTTCAGCTCGAAACTCCTGCAACAGCACATCACCAGACTGTGCCTCCTTAATTTGATCCACCAAGGACGACTGCAACTGACGCACCATACAACTATGCTTAGAACCAGGCAATACCACATCCAATTCCAATCTCCTCATAGCTTCCACAAGCTGTTTCTGCTCAGTAAGAACCATATCAATGGGTCTTCTACTCAAAGCATCAGGCACTGAATTAATCTTGCTAGGGTGATATTGCAAACTGATATCATAATCTGCCATAAGCTCCAACCATCGCCTTTGCCTCATATTCAGCTCCTTCTGAGTGAACACATACTTGATACTTTTGTGGTCAATGAAAATCTCCACTCGGTCTCCAAGTAAATAATGCCTCCAAAGATTCAAGGCAAAAATCACAGCAGCAAGCTCCAAATCATGTGTAGGATAATTCTTCTCATGCGGCCTCAATTGTCTAGATGCATATGCGAAAACCTTGCCTCGTTGCATCGAAACAGCACCCAGACCTCTACCTGAAGCATCACAGTGAATTACGAACCCTCCTAATCCATCCGGTATAGTCAACACAGGTGCTGTTGTTAACCGATTCTTCAGTTCAACGAAGGCTTCTTCACAGAACTCATCCAACACGAACTTCTGATCCTTCCCAGTCAACTTGGTCAAAGGCCCTGCAATCTTCGAGAAATCTCGATCAAACTTCCTGTTGTAACCCGCTAAACCAAGAAAACTTCGAACTTCCGATACAGACTTCGGCGTTGGCCAATCCTTAACTGCAGAAATCTTAGACGGATCGACAGAAACCCTATCACCAGAGATAATATGGCCCAAGAAAGCCACTCGATCCAACCAAAACTCACACTTGCTAAGTTTCCCATACAACTGATGATCCCTCAAAGTTTGTAGAACAATCTTCAAGTTCTCAGCATGCTCATCCCGACTCCGAGAATAGACAAGGATGTTGTCAATAAACACCACAACAAACTTGTCGAGGAAGGGAGAGAAAACCTGATGCATCGAGCTCATAAACACAGCTGGAGCATTAATAACTCCAAAAGGCAACACCAAAAATTCATAGTGCCCATATCTTATTCGAAAAGCAGTCTTCTGTACATCCTCGGCTTTCACTTTAACCAGATGATAACCAGAACGAAGATCCAGCTTCGAAAATACAGAAGCGCCTCCCAGCTGATCAAATAGGTCATCAATCCTTGGCAATGGATACCTGTTCTTCATTGTGACATTATTGAGCTTGCGGTAGTCAATGCACAACCTCTGATTACCATCCTTCTTGTTGACGAATAGAATAGGAGCTCCCCAAGGCAAAACACTTTGCCTGATAAAATCTCTATCCGACAACTCCTGAATCTGCTTCTTCAACCCAGCTAGTTCAATAGGAGCCATTCTGTACGGACTCTTAGAGATTGGAGCTGTACCCAACTGAACATCAATACTGAACACCACATCACGATCAGGTGGTAATCCCGACAATTCCTCAGGAAAAACAACCAGAAAATCCCGCACAACCAACGTGCGACAACATCATCAGCACACACTTTCTTCATAACTCCAACTTCCTGACTAGCCAACTTCTCCATACAAGCAAGCGGTGTTTCACCGGCACAGAATTCAAATTCCTGCCATTCTAGCATACGAAACACTACTCTCTTCTTGCGACAGTCAATCACAACATGAGTGGCACCAAGCCAATCCATCCCCAGAATCACATCAAAACCAGAATTGTCAATGACAATCAGATCGGCAACAAAATCAATACCACCAATGACCAAGGGACTGCTCACAAATATGAAAACACACGACAACACCTCCACTTGTAAAAATATTCCAAGCTACAGGCATAGCGTTGCTAGCCAAAAGATGCAGATCGACGAAGCGGGAAGAAATAAAAGAATGAGTTGCACCAGAATCAAAGAGAGTATGAGCCGGAAAAGAATGGACTAAGATAATGCCTAGCAAGAAGTCAAAGTGAGAACACAAGGCAGAAGCAAAATGCAAGAAAGAGGCATGAATGGAAGGCAACATGAACAACAACATAATAGAATAAAATAGCAAGGGAAAAGGAAGCAAACAATGCAGGGAAGGAGAAGCAACATGAGAATCCTGGAACCTGTGGGTTATGGGCCCACCACGCTTTCGCTGCACTACTCTGATGGTGAAACTCCAAGCTGTAGACATGTCGTTGTAGATCAAGCGATGTCGATCGGCGGACAAAGCAGGAAGAAGAAGAAGAACAGATGATACCGAAATCAAAAGAATATTGGTATGAAAAGAATAAAATCATACCCAATAAGGAATCAATGAATGGAAGGGATCAAAGAGAAATCAAATAAGACTAGTTTCCAGATCATATTGGACATCAATTTTTCATGCAATCACTATATTCACATATTGTTGAGTCAAACAAATAAAATCCCAATCTGATTAATATATCAATCAAATCCAATCTTCATTTCGTTAGCCATGTTTGACTGATATATTATCCAAACCCGGGCTCTAATACCACTAAAAATCTTGTCACGCCTCGCTTCCCAAAAATACGAAATACGAGTACATAATATTGGCCTAGCGAATGACTAACGTCACCCATAAGCTGTTTATCCGATCAACTCAACAATATAATCAATACAGAACAATTGCACAGGCAAGAATAATAATCTCATGAACAATAATACTTGAAAAGAAATAATATATAATATCCAAGTACAATAATAATCCAACATCTGAAAACAGATAGCAATATTCGGGTCAAAAGCCCACAATACAATGAAATAACAATAGTCTAATAATTAAGTCTCCATGATAAAACAATAATTTATTAAGTGGCGATGCTCTCAATTTCTTCACCAATGTTGTTTTCCCAATCCATCAGGCAATTCTCCATCAGCACCTAAAAACACTTCATCTAAAAAGAGGAGAAAAATTGTTCTTAGAGCAAGTCAAGGACATCAAGTAGAGAAAGCAGGGAACAATGGAATAACGGTATAACAATGATTTCAATGGGTCAACAGGAATCAATAATATAGGACAATAATCATGATAATCGATGCAATGACTATAAACAATAATTCAATAATTAATAACAATAATCAATGGTTATATCAATAACACTTAGCCAATATTCGATATCAGTAGAAATAATGGTGAACAACATGCATTGTCGATGTGTAATCTTATGTCTATTAATTATTTTAACTCGTAACTAATGCACGTACTACTGTATCCCATATGTTCCATACCACAGGTTCGATGCATACAATCAATTTCGTTTAGACTATAGTGGTAGACTCTATAGTTCATGTACTGGGTATAATGATGATAACAATATAACACAGGACAAAGTGCAATTTCTTACACAATGACGATATCAATAATAACACGGGCCATCATTTGAGTACAATCCCTATATCATCAATACCACTCTAGTCCATCCCCTAAACCCGGGCTAGAAATAGGAAAATTAGAATGATGGCAATAACTCATTAGGATCATACAATGCAACACACACACATTAATTCATGCAATACTACGATACAGGAATAATTAATTCATTAAAAACCGACATATAAAATTCTGGACAGAAAGCGCATGCTGTACAAAAATATAGTTTCCCGCTCACTCAGGAATCGATAGTTGAATCCGTTAGAAAATCTGGAAACTAGACTTCCACACGGTTCCAATGCATATTTAAAGATCAAATTCCGACAAGAGTAGCTAGATCAAACACACTGTTCCTTACAGATTTTAGGTTCAGGCAGACTTTCGACATCACGTTATTTTAATTTTAGAAACAACAAAAACTCGATATTAAATTCATTAAAAATACTTATTAGATTCCTCAACATGTAAATTAAGAGTCTAGAAATTTTCAAAGCAAAATTTTATCATCTGATCATCCTTTTTATTGTTTAAATATGAAAGGTACGAGAATCTAAAAATCTGAAAGTAAAAACATAGCTGTAGTAAAACGGGCATAACTTTTGCTACAAAACTCAGAATTCAAAAATTCAAGATGTTATGGAAACTAGAAAGATAAGGCTACAATTCATATTCAGGAAGTATTTCATTTTAAGATCGTTTACTGGTTCGAAAATCGTAGTTAGAATTCAGGTCAGCAAGCAACATACAGTAGTTTTCATGAAAATAAATTAATTAACATGATGGGTATCAATTCTATTAGTCAATAAGTTATATAATCAACATGATGTGTTTCAAAACATGATAAATAAAACTAGAACACTCTCATACATCAATTTATCATCAATCAATCATCAATCGATCAAACAACATACAACCTAGCAATTGTCTCTACAATAATTTATTGTGTGACAATTATATGAACAACCCTATTATCAATTTTATATGAACTCAAGAAAAATCCAAAATTTAGAGTCAAAAGTGGCACGGTTTCAAGAATATTGGGGTTAGCTCGTGTAAACCCTCAATAAACCCAACGAAGAGATGAACAATGGATAATACGATAACAAATAGATTTACTTGCAAGAGTTCCAACAAAACTTGAATTTGATATAATTAACAATTCAAGTGGAAGGTGACTTGCCTGTTAGACAGTGAAAACGAATACCAAGAATAACAGAATAAAAATTCCGAAGCAACGAACTCACGAACTAGCACAAACCACCAATAGCACATGCGATATACGTGCAAAAGCAAGATACAAAACAGCAACATAGCACAGAAAGAGATTGCAGCAACAGAACACGAAGAAGACTGCAGCAACCACAGCGGTGGTCACGGCCAGTGGCGGTGGTGCTGGCAGCCAAGGGCGACGACGTCGACGTTCGAGGTCGAAGCACGGTGGTGCGGCACTGGTAGTTGTTGTTGAAGATCGAACAGGGAGGAATAAAGGGGCTACGGGTTTGGGTTCTGTCGTTGCGAGCGAAACGGAAAAGGATAAGGACAGAGGGGTGTTGGCTGGCAGCGTTTAGAGGTGCGGCGACGGGGGTAGTGGCCGGAGAGTGGGGGTTGGTCAAAGAAGACTACCGAAGGGGCAGGGGCGTTTTAGCGGGAAACTGTGATGGGGGAGAGAAACTGAGAGGAAAGAGAGAATAGAAGAGAGAGAGTAGATAGCTAGGGTTTCGAAAATTGTGCAATTTTTAGGGTTTGCATTAGGGTTATATTTATAGGGTACGATTAGGGTACTGGGTTTGAGAATTAGGGTCCAATAATAGCGGATTTGGATTCAGAACAAATGAAATTGGGTTTTAGGGTTCAATAAGAGGTAGATCCAAATCAATAGGGTTCGAATAAAAATATCCACAATTAAATAACCGAACAATAGGATCAATAAGAATAGCCCGATCAAAAGAATGAAGAATTTCATGAATAAGATAATTAAAATAATCAATAGTCAAAAATAGAGTATTTTATTCAATATCAAATAAAATATTACAAAAGGGGAAGAAAATGAAAAATAGCGGGAACAGTAGTTACAGACTGGATGCAGGGCAATTACAGTCCCGGAGTACACCGCTCGACTGAATCTATAATCCCGCAGTACACCGCCCGACTATATAGAAACATCCTACTTACGTTTGCCAGGTTTCATCACATCTTCTTCTAGTGCCAACCCTTAAGTTTAAACATGAATAATAATATCACCTAGAGCTTGTTTAACCTCCAACCAGTCTTAAACAATATATCGATAACGATAGCCCATATTGACCACTTCACAAATTTCAATATTCACTTTCATCACTTTGCCAGTACTTTGGGTCTCACTTAGCCTCTAAAATCAACATAATTCATGTTCACAACATCATGGGTCATTCATACCCTCTTTATTCACATTTTGAAATTTCATTCATTCACGTATCTAATTATTCCCTTGTTCACACAACTCAGTTATTTATATAACTAATTTCATAATCTTATCCAAAATTTCAAATCAACATTCTCTATGTAAAATATATGGTTTATTCAACCCCTTCTAATAGAATTTTCAAAGAAGTTGTAACTACATTTAATAGATTTTTTTCCTAAACAATATGATATTCACTTCCAATTTTAATCTTTGACAAACTCAAATTAACTCTAGGTCGAGTTTAATCCAAATGAGAAAACCTTTAAAATACTTCTTGTCAAAATAATCGAAGTTTGCTTCGTAATCAAAAAAGTAAATTAGTATTTATTTAGTTCCAAACCGCATTTTTATGTTTAACTCAATCTCCCACATTTTCTCCTTAATTCACATATTAAACCTCATGATACAATCCTTGACAAGATAATGCAATGCCTCTTAATTCCTCATAAGGTACATCCTACTAACATTCCAATTTTAAATTCATTTTTATATGTTGTAAAAGTTTTGGGTAAACTAGATAATAGACATAAACCTAATGATATATATAAAAAATCATATAAATTCCATAACTATTCCAAAAATAGATTTATTAGTTTCATAGGAATTATAAATGAGACTACTACTACTTTGTAAGATCATCTAAAACCATCCTCAATTACTTCGTCTAAATTCATTTGCAAAACAGTATGTTCAAAATCTGAAAACTACAACTCATGCTACTTATAAAGATCATAGAAAATTCTATACTTCATGAAACTTTTTGTTCTTTAGATCAAATTAAAGTTATGCAAGTCTACTATAACTTTGTAGTTATAAGTTTCCCCAAAATATTGTGTCTATAACCCTGAATTCTTCAAAATCTATAGTAGGGTAGAAATGTCATACAGACTGCCACTATTCAATCTTGCAAAATTCATTATAAATTCATTTGTTCATGAAAAATTGATTTCTTAGACTCTAAAGAAAGGTCAACGAGTCTAATTCAAGTTCTTAGTTTTGACCTTTCTCAAAATATTTCATCTAAGATGCTGAAATGATCAAAATCCGAAATGTATACAAATTTTCAACAGCTAGCCAACTGCCAACCAGTCCTAAGTTGGGATTTTATTAAAATAGTAAACGATATCCAAAAATTTTGAAATTTTAAGGAGATGTTCTTGACATATACGAGATACTCCTATAAAATTTTTAGCTCTAGATTCCATCTAGTTTAATAGTTATGATTTTTTGAAGTGCAACTAAAACTTAAAACTGAACCATATAAAAATGCCCCCAATCAATAATATCATAATTTCACACATTCAATAAACAATAAATAATGTAATCATGAATACTCAATCTATATTAGTTACCATGCATCTACAATTCATACATATCTAGCATTCTACTAATAAAACTATATTAGAAAGTTGGAGAAACACCCACCTCAACTGTAGAATTCATAGTAGTAGAACCCTTCAAAAATTTGCTCCAAATCTCCAAGCAAAAAGACAGCCTCTCTCTCCTTGACAAACCGCAAGTCTCTCTCTTTCTCTCTTTTTTTTCTTTCTTTGTTTTGATTTGCATTCTATTCATGACAAATGGGTGATCTATTTATAGGAAGAATAAGTTGTCAAGATGACTTCCAATTCCCAAAATAACTCCCCACTCTCCTTCTTCTCAATATAGGCCGACCACTCTCTTGTGTGCACAAGCACGTGCACGTGTATCAAATGTGCACACTACTTTCATACAAATTTTACTATTATTTTTTATTAAGTTAGATGTATGTGTTACACATGACAAAGTGTACCAAACTAATTTATTTTAAATGTACACTTAAGTGCATAAAAAATTAATCATGGGCTTTAAATTTGTAATTAGTTTTAGTGGGCTACAAAAAAAATAGATTTAGTCTTAATGTATTTTAATTAAAGTAAATCATACAATTGTGACTAGAAAATGAGAAGAAAATTTTTCATGACTCAAGAAAAAAATTCAGAACAAAAATGTGCACAAAATTTTACGTGCAATGCGCGTGCAAAAGAAAAATAATAAAAATTAATTTTTCTCTGGGATGTTACAACTTCGACCACCCGGTTGACTTTTATGCGGTCGAGGAGAAGAACTTGAAGGCCTAGATCTCTCGTGCTGAGAGGGAAAAGAAGAAGGATGTGAGGGAGAAGAAGAAGGAAGTGAAGGAACATAAGGCAGAGTTAGAGATGTTGAAGAGGAAGGAAGGAGTTGCATGCCACGAGTTGGAGGCGTTGGCAAAGAGAGAGGGTGAGATTCGCCTCAAGCTGGAGGCGTTGAAGAAAAGGGAGGAGGTGGAGGCGAAGAAGTTAGCTGAGCTCTTGTTGGAGTTGGAGAAGGCCCGCGCTGATGTGACCTTAGAGCTGAAGGCTGGGGTGTCCAAGGTTGAGGCTGTCACGCCTCGCTTCCCAAAAATACGGAATACGAGCACGTAACATTGGCCCAGCGAATGATTTTCATCATCCATAAGCTGTTCAGGAATCTTTACAACATATCACTATATAATCAGAGACGGAAGCCAGAAAAGTCAACCACATGCACATATGAACCAAATACCAACAAGAATACTTAAAATAAAATATATAAATCTTAAATAGTCATAATCTGAATAACCTTAATAGTCCTGGGTCACATTGCCCAAATACAAAAATAAATCCAAATACATGAATACAATATTGTTCAAGCAAACGACAAGAAATAATAATAATAAGATCCAGCACTAATACTTCATGCCACCGATACCATCTGGGATCTGTTATCTAAAATCTGCAATTCAACGAATGCAGGAAAGAGGAAAAGAGAAAACATAAGTACCCGTCAATTGCAAGTTACGGGCCACTTATAATGTAGGATACAAGCACATGGGGAAACTAACTTGCCACATGGTATAAGTGTGATGTCAAAGTAAACAACTAGCATGGTAATGTGATCAGGTGTAAATGGCATGAATCATGTGTCAAGTAATCAAAAGGTAAACATGTAACAGGTATTAGGTAACAGGTATACAGGTAAACAGGTAATCATGTAACATGTCTCAAGTATCAAATCTCATGTATCATGTAGTCAAGTATCAAGCAAGCATGTATCATGTTCAAGTATCATGTGTCATGTATAAAGTCTTGTAGTTATTACTATCTAGGTAGCACTTCATGCACCCCATATTATAACACATAGTTGCTACAACAAACAGTTTCGCTTTAAATTTCATAGTGGACCATAGAGGAAAGTGTACTCAGGGACAAGTAATCCAAATCATATACCAAATTCCAAATTAACCAAATCATATACCAAATTCCAAATAATTCAAATCATATACCAAATTCCAAATATGGAAAACACGGGCCCCCTTCCGAGTACACGTTTCTGAATTATCCACTACTAGATCCTTCCCTTAAACCCCGACTTGATCATTTATTATTATAATCAGACATGCATATATGTGTCTTAAAACAAAGCAGGGATAACAGGATATAAACATGTATCAGGTTCAGGGTGCAAGATAAACAAGTACAGGTACAAGATAACACATAACAGGGTAAAACAACTAGTTTTCTAATTCAAGATAGCAAGACAGTGTTGTACTAAAACAATGATTCCCACTACTACAAACATCCAAATCTGGATCCGTCGAAGGATCTGGAAAATAGACTCCCACACGAATCCAGGGAATATAAATAAATCAGTTAGTAATTCACAACATCATAACCCAAAACAGGTTTGAATCTAGAAAAACATGTTCAGATAGAATCAGTAAAACGAATTCTCAGTCAGGAAAACCGCATCAAAACACATTAAATAAATCCACAAAAAATCTGGGGTATTCCCTTATATGTCTAGTATCAAAATATAAAGTTTCAAAATTTTCCAGTAAAATTAGATCAGTCATCAAAAATAAGAAAATATCAAGAAACAGTAGTTTGGCAAATCTGGAATTCCCAACACTGCTGTACGAAAATTATAATATCTCGCAACCAGTGAAGCGAAATCCAATTATGCTAAAGGGATATGAAAATAGATAAAATATAATAACTTTGTTATTTCACAAACATTTTTCATACAGTAAAAGGAATTATAGTGAAAATAAGGTTCTTTACAGAACAGCAAGCAAAATACAGCTAGTATAGTTTTCATAAACGAGCATGAAACATCACATAAAACTTATCAATAAAATTCACCAAAATTCTGGGTAATTACTAACTTGATAAAGAAATACTGAAAAAAGTTTTGGATCAAAATAATATATGTAGCATAGATCTTTAAAATAAATTGTCATCAAATTTATTGAAAAATAGAATCTGGAAAAGATCGATACCTCTGTAGTAAAACAGTCATAACTCAGTCATACAAAAAAAAAAATCAACCAAGGTTAGAGGGGTTTGAAAATAGATGAAATTATCTAAAACTCATTTTTTATACCAAAATTAAGATACTGATTTTAAATTAGTCCAAAATAGCAAACAAAACAAAACAACGACAAAATACAGATTTCTCCCTTAAAAACAAAATCAACATAGATTCAAAAAAATTGATTCAAACACATCCAAACATGAAATCGAGTTTACCAAGTGTCTAAAAATCATGAATTACGGTATCTAGCATGTCCACACCAAATATAACACATGGGTCTCAACCAAATCACGAATTTTCACAACTAGTCTCACATACATAAACAAAATCAAGAATGGGTAAACCTAAGTTAAATTCATGTCAAGATTTGTGTCGTGAGTCATCTATGGTCGAGTTTTCACAATAGAGACAAAACCCATCAAGCATATCACAAACAAGAGTTGAATCTAGACCCAACTACACTATAGGTGAACTTTTTGACTTGTATCAAATAAATGAATTGGAGTACAGGTTACTTGCCTGAAAGACGACGAATCCAACAAAAAGAAAGAGAATAACAGGGACAGATTCCCGAGCACGAACTCAACAACAATGAATCACGAACAAGATGATCACAAACAAGATCACGAATCCAAAGAACAAATAACCCACAAAGACGATCAGACGGCTGAGATCATGAAATCAAGAGATGTGATCAGTATCTTGATGATGATGATGATGATCGGATCAGATCGACGATCGAACGGCCACCAATCAAAGCAAAGGAACTCCAAGATGATGATGAAGCAATCCAACGATCCATAATCAAAGATAATATTTAAGATCCCACAGACGGCCAAGATCAAAGAAATCAAGGAACCACAATGATCATGATGATCAAGAAAGAATCCAACGGCTCACAACCAAAGGTGATCAAAACTGCACACCCACCAATGGTGCACTGACGACAGAGGGCTAGGCTACCGGTGGTAGGAGGCGGTGCGGCAAGCTGCTGCATAGGGCAGCACCGGTGTCGGAAGGACAGGCCGGAGGGGGTTACCGAGGATGGCGCTGCTTCGGGAGGAAAAACATGCAGACGACGACGGACTTTGGCGCACTGGCTGGCGCTGTGCAGTTGCATCACACCGAGGAAAGGAGGAGGGAGAACTGGGGGAGCGTGCTTGCAATTGCTGCGGCGGCTGCTTTCTAACGGCAGGGAGGGGAACCACAAGGTCGGGAGAGAGAGCGGGATATACAGGTGGGGGTGCAGGGGTCGTGAACAGGTGGTTCACAGAGGTGGACGGGGTAAAGGTCGGGGGACCAGGATGGGAAGATGAAGCGGCGAGTGTTAGGTAATATGGGGAAGATGAAGAGACTGTAGATAGATAGGAGGTGTAGGGTTGCGGGAGGTTGAGGGTGGCGGCTGTTGGGTTCTGAAGAATAGGGTTGGTTTTAATATATAGGGGAAGAAGGGGGGTGAAACGGGTAGGGGTATAGGCAGAATGGGTTAATGGGTATTATAATGGGTTTGGTTGGGATTTATAGGATTTTAAATAAATGGGTTTTGGGGTTTAAAAAATCCATTAGGGGAAAAAATAGGTATATAAAATTAATAACAAATAAAAATATTGTCTCTAATAAAATGTAATTTGCATTACAAAAATATAATTTATACCATTAGTAGATAAAATGGATTTTTTTTAATAACTAGTCAACAATAACAATAATAACAATAATACTAATAAGTGTAATATTAACAAAATAAGAATTTTTATTATAATATAAAAATCATAGAAAATAGTTGCAAATAAATTTATTGATTGAAAACAGATTTTAAAATAGAAGATCCAAAAATATACATTTTGACAAAAGAATTTGAAAACCGGAAAAATAATTTGCAAAAATTTTTAAAATACAGAAAATACAGAAAATACATTTTTTTGAAAACAGGGGTTACAGAGGCCAAGGCCAAGTCTAAGTTGCAGGGGTGATTGTTAAATCTTATGCATCGGTGATTTCGCATGTGGTAGAGAGCGTTCCTGGTTTTGATGAGAAAGGCTTCTGCATACTGCTTCCCCTCGGTGAGGCCCTTGATACGAGCAAGGAGGGCAGTGGCGTGGGCGATACTCCCGCGAGGGGCGTGGGTAGTGGGACCAGGAAGAAAAGCAAAGGAAAGGAGGAGGCCGGGAGCTCCTTGGTTCTGCCGAGTCAGGTGGATGCTCGATTCACCATTCCAAGTTTCACACTTTCTTTAGTTGCATTTGATCATTAATTTAGTTGCATTTGATTTAGTCTTTGCATGATGCCTAATTCCAGACTGGCTAACGCACTCCTGTATCTACATTTTATTGGATGAAAGACTATTTTCCCGCGTTATCATTATCTTTGTATTGTGTTGACCGTGTTTTGTGATGACTTCTAATTGTGGCACTTAGTTCTCTTGTGTGACGATGTTCTTCTACTTGTTAACAAATGATTGTGGGGATGGGGGAGAAACCCGCAGTGACGAAGTCAAGCATCCTCGTAGGCGATTGCGTATAACAGAACTAGCTATCAACTGTTTGCGTGTTCATTCGGAAGACGAGTGGTTGGAAACTGTTCACCTCAAGTCGGCGCTCATCGAGTGGGAATGTGAGTTAGCCCTCCTGCACACCGATCGTCTTGCCAACATGCCCTACCTTCGAAGGTGACGAAAAATAGTATTAAAGAGTGTGCTATACTTTGGGAAGTTGTTGTTGAGAAATACTTGGAGTTGTATCATCTCCAAGCGAGACTTGGTGGGTTGTGAACGGCTAGCACTTCACGCGTTATTGGTGCAAAAAAAGGAGCAATGGTTGATGTGAAGAAGGGCATCACGGCTAATGTGAAAAGAAGCACAATAGCTGGTGGAGCTGGATCAACCGTTCGGGGAACGGTCTTGATAGCTCAGGTGCCCCCTCGTCATCATGGTGATGCTCGGAGCGGGGTGTCTGCCTTATCAAGTTTAGCTTCGGTCTGTGGAGAATCCTGTGCATAAGGTGCTGGCCCGCAGACTCAATTCATGAGGTCTGCATTCTCTGCTACAGATGTCAACGGTCAAGGAAAGGTGGTGTCTGTCAGGAAACCCACAGGGTGGCTTGTATCTCTTTGGAATAATGTTCCTCGCCCGCGGAGCTAAAAGGACGGTTTGTAGATCACACTATAGGATTACCGTGCCGTTTAATATTTTGGCGTGCCGTTGTATTTATTTTTTCACTTGCAAACTCATTGTAGTTCGATGCCTGTAGTATGGCTCATAGTTTTGTACTTTTAAATATTTGTAGTGGTACTAGATATGAACATATATGTTTGCGATGGTTCTGTAATTTGAAGAAATATTTTCATATGCTTGATCCTTGTTGGACAACTTGTCGATGAGATTGATGAGCTATCGACTGAGTTCTTTGTAGCTAAATAATAGCTAATGAACCATCGATGGTGTGCTTGCATAGCGTTTGATAGAGTTTAGAACTTATCTGTTTTGTACCCAGCTAGTTGTAGGAGTAACTCATCGGGGGAGTTATCTTCCAAGCTTGCTGTATGGGTCTTTAGGAAGTTGTAGGAGCAACTCTGAGGGAGACTTGTTTTCCAAACTTGCTATATGGGTTCTCCAACGAATTGTGAGTCACATCGAGTGGTGGGTTGAACTCCAAGTGTTGCTTTTGCAATTTTTATTGGAGTAACTGCAATCCACGATTTTGAATCTCTAATCTGTCTTCGAGGAATTTTAGCTAGTTTCAAGAACATATTGAATGGTGAGTTGAACTCTGAACATGCTTAATTACAGGTTGCTAAAGTAACTCTAAATCGTGGGTATGGATTCCAAACTTGTTTGTTTAAGTATTAACAGGTTGTAGGAGCAGATCGAATGGTGAAGTGAAATCTGAACTTGCTTTGTTGCAATTTTCTAGAGTAACATCGAGCTATGAGTATGGACTCCGAACCTGCCATCGAGGCACTAACGGATTGCAGAAGCAGATCAAATGGCGAAGCGAACTCTGAAGAGTAACTTCGAGCCATGGGTATGTACTTCGAATCCATCTTATAGGGAGCTTTTAACGAATTTTTAGTGTCGTTTTAGATGTAAGTTAGGTGTTTAATTCGTTGTTTTCTTTAATGGAGTTGTACAAAATCATTTAAAAATGAATGACTAATTCTATTGAAGATTAAACTAAGTGACTGCTCTAATGGCTGACCTTTATTACATGCGTTGACCGGCAGTGAAAGCGGTCTTTATTGAAAGGAAAAATAAACTAAATGGCTGCTTTAATAGCTGATGTATTTGTGACTTCTTTCCAGGACCTTAATGAAATCATTAGGAGGATTCTTCGCGAGGGAAGCTTTTAGTTCTTTATGAGTGACATTGTGGCGGAAAGCTTCAGCCACCACTGATGAGTCCAAGGAAGAGATTGACCTTGCTTAGGCTGAGCGTTTGACGAAGTCTTTCGGCAATTCTCTTCCTTTTGCTTCAGTTCCAACAGGGAGGTATTTATTTTTTCAGCCTTACGACTAGTAACGAAGTGCATTATGAAGAGCTCCTCGAGCTGGACGAAGAAGAATATTGACTGTGGAGTGAGGCGGGAGTGTCATTCCCTTGCAGATCCTTTCAAAGTTGCGGGAAATGTTCGATACATGAGCGTATCAGTGGCGTTGTAGATGTAACATACCGTATTAAATTTTTAAATAAAAATACATTTTTACACGTGCAACGCACGTGCAATTTAATCTCACTATTTTCATTCTAAATTTATTTAAAAGTTATGCATAATTTCCTTTCATTTATTTTTTTTGTTGCCTATTAGAACCCATAGGCCTAATAGAAGACTCTAAGCCCATTAAAATAAATTAAAAAATAAAATAAAATTGAACCAATCCCAAAAGAGGAAGCCCAATAAGAAAAATTCTACAATTAGTTGTACACTTATCATGTAAACAACATGTACAATCAAATAAATAACAATTAACAAATAAGAGTGTGTGTGTAACTCCCTGTCCGAGTTGTATGTATTTTATTACGTGAAATTTTATACTTCAATTTTCAGATCAGTTTTATTTTTCTCTTTGGACTCTTTATCTAAAGCCAGAATATTTTTCTGATCAATTCTATAATTTTGTGATTTTTTTTTCGATCGGAGTTTAAATACAAATTTTAAATTTTGATTAATCCTAATCCTAATCCTAATCCTGCCTAATTCTACGCCTAACTCCACGACTTCTCCTCCTTGTTCTCATTTTTCCACACCTATGTTCTCGTTTTTCCACACCTATACTCTCATTTTTCCTAACCTATGCTCCCATTTTTCTACACCCCTAATTATACACATGCAGCACACTCCTATGCCTTTCTTTCTATATATATGCATGCACACACACACATGCATAACACATCAACCTCTCATTCTTCACTTCTCCTTCTCTTCTTCTGCCTTCTTCACACCCGAGAGCTCAAGCAACACCCGAGCTCCACTTTACCTTCCACCTTCGAGCCAACGACTCCGCTTTTACGATCCCGTGAACCCCGAAAAACAACCCGACGCCGCGCTACCTTGTTGTTGTTGTCACTCACCGTTGCTACCGTTGTTCACTCGTTGCCGCCTTGCCACCATTCTTACCGCCATTGTGCTGCCGTCCGTTGCCGACGTCGCTTCTTCTTTCCGTGGTCAACACCACCACCGAAATCGTCACGTTATAAGGCAAGTACCCTCTACACTCTTTTTGTTCTCGTACAAGCATTTTCCTTGGACTCGTGGCAAGTAGTCTAGTCATCATCATGTTTTATTGTCAAACTCCATTCTAATTACTTGTTTCATGCTATATCAACTCAAGAGTGAACCGTTAACACATTTCGAATCGTGTTATCGAATATCGAATATTCAACCTTACTATCTCTAAAATTTCTTGACCTTGCACTAAGAATTCGACCATGTTCCGAATACTAGATTGAAGATTTTCTACATGGAAATTATAGCCCATCGAGTCCCGAATCCATAACATCTTACGGTTTCTCAATCGGATGTATAGATTGTGAGATATCGCGATTTTAGTACTGGCATATCGTGAATTTCTGAACCTGCACGGGATTACTAACCGGTATCTTGTACTGAGAATTCGACCATATTCCCGATACTGGATCAAAAAACTTTCTACATGAAAATCGTAGCCTTTCGAGTCTAGATATCCGAAACATCCTACAATTTCTCAATCCGATGTATAGATTGTGAGATATCGCAATTTTAGTATTGTGACTCTGAATTTCCAGAATGCGCGCGAAACATCGAAACCAGCGAAGAATGAATTTGTATGCATAGCTACTGTCTCTAGAATGTATCATGTGAATATGCGTTGAAACTGGAAGAGAGTTTACTTTCTAGAATCTCTGACGAAATCGGATTTGCTTTTCTGTAATAATGGAAAAGTGAATTTGAATGCAGATATGTCAAGTTGTCTAAAAATCCATCTATACATTTTTGCATATAAACCCGTTATTTTTCATATTTAATGAACTGAATGTATTATTGTTCTTGTAATAATGACTTGCATAGATATAATAGGTTGATAGAATGTATTTTATACCACTTGATAATTCTATATTAACTACTCTCGATACATGTACTCGTTTTACGTCTCATGTCCATGATTACTGTCCCTTGATATTTTCCTTGACTAAACTATTTGATTACACCGTTCCACTAGTCGTACGAACTGCATGTTCATAATTAATTATAAAAGAATAACAAGCCGGAGTTATAAGGGTACGGCTTAGTAATGAACAATATAGGGGAGTATACTCGGAAGGGGGCCCGTATTTTCCGAAATAGTGATTCTTGATTCTTGATTCTTAATTACACAATTCTTGATTACATAATTCTCGATGATTCATGATTACATGTCTTGATACTATCACTGGAAGACCCGAGTACATAATCCTATAGAATTCACTACTTAAGTCTAAACGTCACATGATTGATATGCACCAAACTTGTGCTATGAGACACATGATTGCGTGCATTAGATAAGTTAATAAAACAGATAAAACTTGATATTTTCACTAAGCATGATTCTTGATTACAAGATTCTTGATTATATGACTCTTGATTATATGACTCTTGATTACAAGACTCTTGATTACATGATTCTTGATTACATGACTCTTGATTACATGACTCTCGATCCTTGATAACATGATTATCGATTAACTGAGCCTAGGTTATCAATTGCTTTTATCTTGAAGTCTAGAATACACTAGTTACAGTTATTACTTACATGATCATATTGTCTCAATTCTTTGCTTCCTTCTATATTGTATTTGCACCGTTACTTCTTGTTTCTTCCATGTTATATCTTGTTATATTATCCCTTTTACTGCTTGTTGCTACTTGCTGCCCGAAATTTGCTCTAACGGGAACTTTTCTATTTTTCTTTGAGTTAATAATTATACAGGTACTGATGGACCCGACGAGCAGACTCTCTAGACGATCGTTGCTACTTTATTGCTACTTCATATTATTTTTCTTTCAGTCGCTATTTTATCTAGTTGTTATAGCGAACTGCTTATCGTACTGTTTTAATTCTGGCACCTTGTACTCCCGGACATCTTGACCCGATGTTGATGTATTATCCAAATGATGGTTATTCTATTTTCAGCTCATGTGATTATTATATTTGCCTGCATGAATGTGTTATAAAGACCTTGTTGAGCTTATAATTGTACAGCTTATGGATAATTTATATCATTCGCTGGGCCTCAGTTGCGTGCCTGTATTTCCGTATAGTGGGAAACGGAGCGTGACAGTGTGCTTGTGGGTTGCACGTGCACGTAGTGCAACCCAAGAGCCACAAAAGGGGGGTTTAGTCGGCCAATTCATGGAGGAGGGGAAGAGTTGGGGTTGTGTGAGTGGGCATTTAAGTTAAGGGGGTTATGTGGGTTATGAAATTGAACACTTAATTTGAGTAGTAGAAGAGTCTTCTCAAACCCTATAAATACCATCCCCTTTTCTTCATAATCTTGCACCAAAGATCAAACGAAACAAAAGATAAGAAAGAGAGGAAAAGAAAGAGAGAGTTGTTTGAGATCTTGCTTGGAGGAAGGAGAGCAAGAACCCCCGACGCCTACATATGGCCTGTATTCACTATCACATTCCAATTTTATTTTTTAACAAACTCAAATTAACTCTAGATCAAGTTTAACCCAAATGATAAAACCTTTAAAATACTTCTAGTCAAAATAATCAAAGTTTGCTTCTTAGTCAAAAAGTAAATTAATATTTATTTAGTTTCAAACTCCATCTTTATATTCAACTTAATCCCCACATTTTTTTCCTTAATTCACATATTAAACCTCATTATGCAACCACTGACAAGATAATTAAATGCCTCTTAATTCCTCATGGTACACCTTACTAACATTCCAATTTTAAATCCGATTTTATACGTTGTAAAAATTTTGGGACAACTAGATAAAGGACATCAACCCAATGATATCAAAAGATCATATAAATTCCAATACTACTCAGAAAATAGATTTATTAGTTTTATAGGAATCATAAATGAGTTTACTACATCTTTGTAGTTAAGATCATCTAAAGCTATCCTCAATTACTTCGTCTAAATTCATTTGCAAAACAGTAAGTTCAAAATCCGAAAACTACAGTTCATGCTACTTGTAAAAATCATAGGAAATTCTATACTTCATAAAATTTTGGGTTCTTTAGATAAAATTAAAGGTATACAAGTCTAATATAACTTTTTAGTTATAAGTTTCTTGTGTCTATAACCCTGAATTCTTCGAAATCAACAGTAGGGTCGAAATGTTATACATACTGCAATTGCTCAATCTTATAACATTCATTATAAATTCAGTTCTTTATGAAAAATTGATTTCTTAGACTCTAAAGAAAGATTAACGAGTCTACTTCAAGTTCCTAGTTTTGACTTTTCTTAAAATACTTCATCTAAGATGTTGAAATGATCAAAACCCAAAATGTGTACAAATTTCCAGCAACTAGCAAACTGCCAACCAGTCTTCCGTTTGGATTTTATTAAAATAGTAAAAGACATCCAAATATTATGGAATTTTAAGGAAATGTTGTTGACATATACAAAATGCTCCTATAAAAATTTTAGCATTAGATTCCATCTAGTTTAATAGATATGATTTTCTCAATTGCAACATAAACTTAAAATAGAACTTAAAAATGTCCCCAAATCAACCATATCATAATTCCACACATTTAATCAACATCACATAATACCAACATGAATACTCAATGTATATAGGCTGTCATGCATCTAAAAATTCACACATATACATTCTACAGTCTAGCATTCTACTAATAAAATTTTATTTGCAAGTTGGAGAAACACTCAGCTCAAATGTAGAATTCCTAGTAGTAGAACTCCTAGAAAATAATGCTCCAAACCTCCAAGCTCCCTAAAAAATGGTCGGCCTCTTCCTAGCACAATCTGCAAGCTCTACTCCTTCTTTGTCTATTTTGTTTTAGTTTTGAGTTGTGTTGTTCATGACAAAAGTAGGGACTATTTATAGAAAAATTGTGTGGTCAAAATAGCTCCCCACTTTTCTAAAATGTCTCCCATTTTCACCACATTTTCTCCCACTCTCCCTCACTCTTCTAATTGGCCGGCAAACCCTCTAGTCATGTTATTTTTTGTGTGTGCAAAGCACGTGTGCACGTATGGACGTGTGCATGAGTTTTGTACAATTCTCAATTTACTCATTTTCTTTACTTTATTTCATCCTAAACCCTTATCATGAATAAATAATTATATCATAAATTTTAATTTATTTTGTTCATATTAATCCTAACAAATTTTTAATGCACAACTTTTAATAAAAACAACGAAATTAACACGTGCAAAGAAGAAAAACACGTGTAAAGCATGTGCATACAAAAAAAATTATAAAAAACTATATTTCCATATATTAAAATTAAGCAAAAAGGAACATAAATATACTCACTCCATAAATTTTCTTTTGAAAGAGAATTTAACCAACACGTGCGTCGCACGTATCAATAAATATTCAAATACGAAATAGATTTGATTAACGGAGTAATGTTTATAAATAATCGAAATACAACATACAAAAAATACATTTCATTAATTATATATATACAACAATGTAATCAATATGCACATAGAAAACACGTGCATCGCACGTATAAATATATTCGAGTCAAAATATGAGAAAAAATAAATTTCAATTTATAAAACGAATTTGAACAAGTTATAAAAATAAATAATCGGAATAATTAGAAATATTACACGTAACGGTGAAATATACGTAATCTGCACGTGTATTGAAAGTACGTGCAATGCACGTAAAACACAAAGATAAAATTTATTTGGGTTGGCTCAAATAGGATGAAAATAAATTTTTAGAAGACGGAAAATGAATAAATAGTCGAAATACAAAATACGTATGATATGTATATTAAAAAACATTACGGACATTACCCGTAATAGTACAAAATACATGTGGGTAACATCCGTGAGCAAAATTGTCATAACTCAATTTTGCAGGTGTTATAGGAGATGGTTGCATGACACACATATTCAGTGTGGAGACAACATTATTTGATGGTACCGATGAGTGGGGACATGGTCCTGGAACTTCGTTTGGGGAAGATGTGTTAAGGCGGCTAAAAGGTTATCCTTTCACATATATAAAAGAACCACATGCCATAAAAAAGGGCAAGAGATGGGCAAGGAATGAGCAACATGAGGACACCAATTTATGCGATACAGATGAGTGTGACAGCATGGTGGACTCAGGCTCATGGAAGAGGAATATTATTTACTTTAAGTTGTCATATTAGGAATATAATGTCTCGAGCCCGGCTCAGTTGCACACGCCACTATGCGTGCATGCACATGAAAAAAATGTCCTAATAACGGTCCACCACAGACTTGCCTCACAAAAGATGTCATGACTATTTGGTACCTCTTGATCATGGGCTTCAATATTTATACCACTGTATCTCCACTTATTTTGCCGATATGGGAATATTTGAACACCATAAATACACATTTTAGTCATGTGACCAACTCACGTGCATGGCTTAATAAGCAACAACCAAATCAATTCCATTCCTTTTCATTCCGAGCCCACACAACATCCAATTCCATCTCTTTTGGCCAATTTATTTATCCATACACCAAGCCCATAATACCAAGTGAATAGGCCCACCATATTAATTATTATTATTATTGTTGTTGTTGTTATTATTATTATTATCGAAATACAAGTTATTACATACATCCCACCTTAAAATTTTAGCATGCTCGCTAAGTTCGGGACATGCAACCTGATCCAGGATCGCATTTTTAGCCGACGTGGAGTGGAGTACCCTAATTCTTCTAACGTAATTCCCTTGGTCTCTCTACCAGCGTACTATCCTAGCCCCATCTCAGATGTACCTCTAACCCACTCGTACCCAAAATCGGTGTCGAAAGTCAGCTTTGATACTCTATTTTTAACCCCCTAAACCCAACTACGCATACGCGCACGCGAAAAACAAGTCTTAACAACGTCCCACAATAGATTTGTCTCACAAAATGTGTCATGACTATTTGGTACCACTTGATCATGGGCTTCTATATTTATACCACTCTATCTCCACTCATTTTGCCGATATGAGATTATTTGAACCCTATACATGCACTTTTTACTCATGTGACCATCTCACGTGCATGGCTTAACATGCAACAAAAAAATCGTGATTAAATGAATATAATAAAGTTCTCAAAATAGTAGGTTCAGTACCATGGAATATCAAGTGCATAACTTGATTTCTCATATCCATGACCCGTGAGATATGGTCATCAATCTACTCATATACTAGTCTCTATGTATTATTATTGTCCTAATTCACAATAATACTTGACTATGGACATTTAAGAATATTATTCTGATTAGGCATGAGACCCCATGCCAACTCTGCGTAGGGCAATATTGATTCCCCCAAAACCAATCCTTTTTAAATAAACTAAATAAAATCATAACTACATATTCTTTGATTATTATGTTCTGTGCTGCATTGTGCATGGTTGTGGCCTTAATTCTGTGATGCATGGTTTAGATCTGTGATGCAAGTTTATGTTCTATGATGTATTGTTTATATTTTGGTATTTTGAATACGGTCTGCGTGTCGTGCCTTTCTTTCTACGTTCTCAATTTAATCATTTCTCTCCAAACTCCAATTTTTTATTCTTTCTTTATATTTAAATGTAATCTCACTGAGGAGGCAAGAAATTGACAACCATACAAGGGCAAGATTGGGAAGCTGCTTAGAGAAGACTGTATAATCCCTTTGTTCAGTTTTTTATACTCTCATTGGTTGATAGAATCAGTATGTTAGGGCCACAACAATGTCACATAAATTTTAAGATTTTAAGAGATGCATTATTATATACTAATGGATGATGAATGGTGTGATCAATTAATAAAATAACAAAAAACTTCAAAATAAAATATTAAGTAGTAATAAGATTTCTACCAATACGTGGCACTCATCTAGGCTAAGATCGATTAAGTATACATCTGCCGAAGCATGGTGCTTTTATCTATGATAGTGAGACACGATGGGATAAAGGTAATATTCAATTGTTAACCATTGGGTCTGACTTAAATTGACTATTTCAATACGATTGAAGGTTTAGAGGCATAGAGTTGGAATTTAGTCTATGAGATAGATTAGAGTAAGTGTTACTCACCCAACTATCGAAGAGTTGCATATGATGTAATTGGAAAATGTTTCCTACCTAAATAACTAAATTTTGGCTGATCAGCCAGAGCTGACTTAAAACTAGGTGAAATATGGATCTTGGCCTACTAGAAAATCTTACGATGGAATTTTTCGAGTCAATGATGAGGGTCGTTGATTTGAATAAAAATAGTTAGAGGTACATTTAATAAAAGACCTTATTAAATATTTCAATGTCATGATACAAACTTTGCATATTTTTGTTGACGGTTAAATAATTTTTTTTTTGCATATTTCTGTGAAACGATATTTACTTTGCATGTTTCTGTTGATAGATTACCATGACATCCAATAAGAAGGAAAAATTGTCTGGGAGAAATTTTCTAGACTGGTACAGGAATGTGAGGATAGTCCTTAGGCATGAAAAAAAGTTGTATGTTCTAGAGCAGTTTATTCTTAACTCACCTGCTGCAAGTGCCCCTGCACCAAAAAGGATGCTCATAAGTAGTATCAAGATGATGCCTTGGACATTGGTTTTCTCATGCTAGCGACCATGAACTCTGAGCTTCAGATGCAACATGAGAACATGGATGCCTACAATATGATCGTACGCCTCAAGAGGCTCTATTAAGAGCAGGCTAGGCATGAGAGATTTGAAGTCTCAAAGTCATTATTTCAGAACAAACTGGTAGAAGAAAACCCTGTTGGAACTCATGTGCTCAAGATGATTGGGTACATAGAGAACCTTGTTGGCTACTGACTTGGTCCTGCAATTGTTGCCGGAAAGTTACAGTCAATTCGTCATGAAATACAACTTGAAAAACCTCTGCCACAACTGCTAAGCATGTTGAGAACTGCTGAACAGAACATTAGTAAGGGAAAGACCATTATAATGGTCCAACAGGCCAAAGGTAAGGACAAGGGAAAAAAGCAGATTAAGAAACCCAAGTGCAAGAGAAAGGATAAGGGCAATTTCAAACTCTGCACTTCTGCCTTGAAACCTAATGGTGGGGTCGCTAAGGAGGGCACATGCTGTTGGTGTATGCCCTAGAGGCCAGTTGGATATTGACATTATTAGTTTACATTGTATCATGATATTTATTTCGTATTTCATTTATTGTGTTCTTTATTGTGATTAAAATGAATATAATAAAGTCCTTAGAATAGTAGGTTCAATACCATGAGATATCAAGTGCATGACTTGATTGTGAGATCCTATTGGTTGTAATCAGAATACTATTATGAAATGTCCCTAGTCAAGTATTATTGTGAATTAAGACAACAATAATGCATAGAAACTCGTATGTGCGTAAACTGATGACCATATCTCACGGGTCATGAATATGAGATATCAAGTACTCACATGAGTACATATTAGAGTAATAATGTACTAGACCGACTCACCATGAGAACGCTGCATGGATCGTTACGTGAGTGTCATAAGCGGTTCTCACAGTGACCATGGTGTATGTAGTCCTTTGACCTGAAGTCACTATGGTTCCCTACATGAGAAGTTATATGTTTTAATGTCGTCAGACATTGCCTGTAATAAGGTGATTATAAAGTCGACTATTGGATATAGTACAAATCATGCAAAAGGATGTGAATGACTTAGATAGGATGTGTCCCTCTTACATAGTAGGAGCGATATCTATGGGCCCCTTGATTGAGTGAGACTGCAAAATGCATGGTCATGCTCAAATGAGTCAATATGAGATATTGAGCTCATTTATTTTAATAAGTCTACTCGGATATCAAGAAACCAAAGATTGAACTATACAATGGTGACACGCTCTATGCCGTGTGGTCAATTAAGATATCTGAAAAAGGGACTAGACTACATGGTAACATTGGTCACGGATAGGTTATGTCTAATCATTGATATTCCCGTTACTTCAGTAGCAGTGATGTATTGCTAGATACCGCTCACTGTTTGTAATACTAGAATATGATTTTAGTATTAATGTCATTGTAACGGAACGTACAGGGTCACACACTTAGAATAGATCGAAATTGAGATTTAAATTCATAAGATGAATTTAATTGGGAATTCAAGTAAGACTTGGACTCCTGACATTGGTTGGACATTTAATTAGATTAAATGGGCTGGCTAAAGTTCAAAGGCCCACACACGAATCTGAACCAGGTCAGATTGTGAGTCCAACAGTCTCATTACTCTCTTAGGGTTGATTTTCTGCAGGTATATATATGATACGTATCTGTGGAAAAGTGTTACATGAGAAAACCCTAGTCGTCACAAAAATTGTGAGAGAGAAAAATCGTGAGGAACATCCCCATCCCGCAGCTAGCACTGCGGCGTGAGGGAAAGCATGATTTGATCGTACAGGCACAGCAACATTGTAGTGCTTTGATCGACATTAATTGGATACAACATATCCATCTTCAAGTATAACTCCTTAACACGATTTGTGGTTTTCGCATGGATCCATGGCTAGGTTTCGATATTTTTTTGTAATTCTTCTGCTGTGTAATTGATCTGAGACTACTATCGAAACCTAACAGTGGTATTAGAGCCACTTGCGAAACCATAATTTGGTTATGAAAGATATGTGACTATTTGTGATATGTTCACACTTTTGGTAGAAAGATTTATATGTGATATAATTTTTGCAACAGTTGCAATATAAGATTCGTTTATGTGTTGGTTGTTAATACAGATACCACACTAGGGTAGCCATTGGTTTGGAACCATTGAAAATCCTGAAAAGATGTGATTTGCAGTGATGTTAGGGTTTCTTAAGCATGAATAGTTCATGTACCTACATCGTTTGCAGTGACGTTAGGGCTTCTTCATATATGAAGAGTTCATGTTCTGGTGGTGGCAAGGGATGATGAGGCAAAATTTTGCTCCGGGGCACTGCCATGCGACCCTGCAAGGGGCAACCTACCCTTGACCCCCGAGCCAACTCTGCATAGGGCAATAATGATTCCCCAAAATCCAATCTTTTTTTAAAAAATAAACTAAATAAAATCATAACAACATATTCTTTGATTATTATGTTTAGTGATGCATGGTGCATGGTTGTGGCCTTAATTCTGTGATACATGGTTTAGTTCTGTAATACATGGTTTATGTTCTGTGATGTATTGTTTATATTTTAGTATTTTCAATATGGCCTGCGTGTCGTGCCTTTCTCTCTGCATTCTCAATGTAATCCTTTCTCTCTAAACTCCAGTTATACATTCTTTCTTTATATGTAAATGTAATCTCACTGAGGAGGCAAAGAATTGACAACCATATAAGAAAAAGATTGGGAAGTTGCTTGGAGAAGACAGTATAGTCCCTTTGTTCAGTTTTTTATACTCTCATTGGCTTGAGAGAATCAGTGTGTTAGGGCCACAACCATGTCACATAAATTTTATGCTTTTAATTTTGTATGAGATGCATTGTTGTATTCTAATGGATGATGAATAGTGAGATCAATTAATAAAATAACAAAAATCCTTCAAAGTAAATATTAAGTTGCAATAAGATGCCTTCCAATGCATGGTACACGTCTAGGCTAGGATCGATTAAGTGTAGGTCTGCCAAAGCAGGGTGCCTTTATCTATCTTAGTGAGACGCGTTGGGATAAAAGTAATATTCAATTGCCAACCATTGGGTCTGACTTAACTATATTATTTCAATAGGATTGAAGGTTTAGAGGCATAGAGTTGAGCTTTAGTCTATGAGATAGATTAGAGTAAGTGTTACTCACCCAACTATCTAAGAGTTGCATATGATGTAATTGGAAAATGTTCCCTACCTAAATAACTGATTTTTGGGTGATCAGCCAAAGCTGAGTTAAAACTAGGTGAAATATGGATCTTGGCCTACTAGAAAATCTCCAGATGGAATTTTCCTAGTCAATGATGAGGGTCGTTGATTTGAATAAAATTAGTAGGAGGCACATTTAATAAAATTAGGAGGCACATTTAATAAAAGACCTTATTAAATATTTCAATGTCATGATACATACTCTGCATATTTCTGTCGATGGTTAAATATTTTTTCTTTGCATATTTCTGTGAAATGATATTTACTTTACATATTTATGTTGATAGATTACCATGGCATCCAACACATCAACTAACCTATCATTGCAATCTGTCATTGAGAAGGACAAACAGTCTAGAAAAATTTTTCTAGACTGGTATATGAATCTGAGGATAGTCCTCAGACATGAGAAAAAGATGTATATTCTAGAGCATCCTATTCTTGATCCACCTGCTGCAAGTGCCCCTCGCACCGAAAATGATGCTCATAAGATGCATCAAGATGACGCCTTAGACGTTGGTTGTCTCATGCTAGCCACCAGGAACTCTGAGCTTCAGAAGCAACATGAGAATATGGATGCCTACGATATGATCGTACGCCTCAAGAGGTTCTATCAAGAGCAGGCAAGGCATGAGAGGTTTGAAGTCTCAAAGGCAATGTTTCAGTGCAAACTGGTAGAAGGAAACCCTGTTGGAACTCATGTACTCAAGATGATTGGGTACATATAGAATCATGAAAGGCTTGGTTTCCCATTGGGTCAAGAGTTGGGCACTGACTTGGTCCTGCAATCATTGCCAAATAGTTATAGTCAATTCGTCATGAACTACAACATGAATGAAAGTGACAAACTTCTGTCAGAATTGCTGAACAGAATATTAATAAGGGAAAGACCATTATGATCGTCCAACAGGCCAAATGTAAGGGTAAGGGCAGATTAAGAAACCCAAAGGTAAGGGGAAGGGCAAGGGCAATATCAAGCCCAGCAGTTTTTCCGTGAAACCTAAGGGTGTGGTGGCCAAGGAGGGCTCAGGCTTCCACTATGTTGAGACCGGACATTGGAAAAGGAACAACCATAAGTACCTGGAGGAGCTTTACAAGAAGAAAGGAAGTGAGACTTCCACTACAGGTATTTTTGTTGTAGAAGTCAATTTATCTACTTCTGCATCTTGGGTATTAGATACTGAATGTGGATCTCACATTTGTGTAAATGTGCAGGATCTCAAAAGGTGTAGTTCATTGGCTAAGGACGAAGTTGACCTACGAGTTGGAAATGGAGCAAAAGTTACTGCTTTAGCTGTAGGAACTTGTCATTTATCATAGCCCACTGGGCATATCATTGAATTAGAGAACTGTTATTTTGTGCATGTTATTAGTAGAAATATTATTTCTATTTATTGTTTGGACAAGAAGGTTTTTCATTTATAATAATGGACAAAAGTTGTTTTATTTATTTGAATTATATTTGTTATGCTAGTGCACAATTGAGTAATGGACTTTATATTCTTGACCTCGAAATGCCCGTCTATAATATAAATACTAAGAGGTTCAAATCAAATGATACAAACCCAACTTACCTCTTGCATTGTCGTTTGGGCCAAATAAATGAAAACCGCATATCCAAACTCCATAAAGATGGATTCCTGGACTCATTTGATTTTGAATCATATGAGGTATGTGAACATTGTTTGTTGGGCAAGATGACAAAAGCTCCATTCACAGAAAAAGGTGAAAGGGCTAGTGATCTTTTAGGTCTCATACATAGTGATGTTTCCGGACCTTTCAACACATTGGCTAGAGGAGGTTTTCAGTACTTCATTAAATTTACTGATGATTTTAGTAGATATCGATTTGTGTATCTGATAAAACACAAATCAGAGTCATTTGAAAAGTTCAAAGAATTCAAGAATGAGGTACAAAATTAACTTGGTAAAAGTATCAAAGCCCTTCGATCAGATCAAGGTGGTGAGTACTTAAGCCAAGATTTTGATGACCATCTAAAAGAATATGGGATAATATCTCAACTCACTCCCTCTGGAATACCGCAATGGGATGGTGTCTCTGAGAGGAGGAAACGAACCTCGTTAGACATGGTCCGATCAATGATGAGTCATACAGATCTTCCAAGCTCCTTCTAGGTACATGCTCTATTAACAGCTGCTTTCACACTTAACTGTGTTCCATCTAAAATGGTTCAAGAGACACCATATGAGATATGGACTGGAAGGCATCCTAGTGTGTCCTTTATGAAGATTTGAGGTTGTGAAGCCTATGTAAGGTGCCAAGTCCCTGATAAAATTGGTCCCAAATCTGATAAGTGCTTTTTTGTAGGATATCCCAAGGAAACCAAGGGATACTATTTCTATAATCTGATCGAAGGCAAAGTATTTGTCGCACAGACTGCTGTGTTCCTAGAGAGATAATTTGTCTCCAAAAGAACTAGTAGGAGAACAATAGAACTTGACGGAATTCAAACTTCGCAAAGTAGCAGCGAACCAATGGTTGAAATGGAGCAGACTCTACAAATTGTTGTGGAACAACCACCTGCTCAAGTAGCACAAGGCCTACGTAAGTCTAGTAGGATACCTCATCAACCCGAGAGATATGGATTTTTCGTGACTCAACATGGTGATATATTACTTGTGGATCAGGATGAACCTACGGCTTATGACAAAGCTATAAACGGCCCAGATTCTGAGAAATGGCTTGAGGTCATGAGATATGAGATGGAATCCATGTATACCAACCAAGTATGGACCGTGGTAGACCCACCTGAAGGGGTAAAGCCTATTGGGTGCAAATGGGTTTTCAAAAAGAAAACTGACATGGATGGTAATGTGCATACCTTTAAGGGGCGGTTGGTGGCTAAAGGTTTCAAACAAGTTTATGGTGTAGACTATGATGAGGCTTTTTCCCAGTTGCCAATCCCAAGTGTTACAACTTTCAACAAATTACATCAGGAGTACAATGAATAAAGAACAACACTTGGTATTTCACTTGGATGCTTCCCCAACAATAAACAAATTACAACAATGAATAATTTATAATAATTGTTACAAATGAAATTACAACATATATTTCAGCGGAAACTGAAAATGAAATCGACTCCTTGCTTCTCTTACCTTGAGTCCTCCTGAAACCTGTACCTGTACTTCTGCAATCCAGTACCTGTACTTCTGCAATCCAATACCTGTACTTCTGCAATCCAATACATATTGAAGTGGGGACGTCAGTACATATACTGATGCTTTAAGGCTGATAACTAGCAACGAATCTCAACTATAGCAAACAGATTGATGAAAAGAGAAATGTGTATATATATATGATGTGTCAGTGTATGTTATGACTTAGAATCTAATGCAAGATTACTAATGCAAGGATTCTCTTATTCAAATGCAAGCAAGACTTTAGGACAGTATGCAGCCTATATTACATTCATCCCATATCAAGCCGTTTCTTCATATATAGGGATTTGAACCCGCGCCATGAATTTTACTTTGTACACAATCCTGCTCCTGAAAATACAACGGGATTGGTGAGGTTGCAGAAGGGGTCAAGTCCCCATCAATGTAGTACGCTTTTGGTGTCTCCGTTTGCCACTACTACCCAACGTACCGGACCTCACTCAAAACGAGGTTGCAGGTACGGCTTAGTTTCGTTACTGCAGTCACTATAGTGGTGATCGTGTTTGCCACTATTACCCGGCGTGCCACCTCATTCAAAACCAAACGAACATAGGGTATCGCAAGTGTAGGATAGCACGAATCCTACCCTGTGGCACCAGGAATTAACAGTGCGAGATACGCAACCAATGCTCCCAACTTGTGAGAAAGCACCGTACATATCCCTTTGACGGGAAGGTACAACCCAATAACACTGCCTAGTGCCGGCCTATAGGACAGGTCGGATCATAAGGAATCACCCTTAACACCAACTCTTTTCCTTTGACGAATAATGATAATAAGTAATGGTTAAGTAGTAATAGCCATAAGTTACTACCCTAACAATGTCATTAACCTTGAACAATCCTAGGGATGACAACAGTATAAACAAAACATGCTAGGTCTTAAGTTTGACTTCGCAGGATAACTCTACTAGGCTGCTCAACCTAGACTTACCAGAATCCCTAAGGATCTGGTTCATGGCCTATCAATCCAAGACCTCAGTAATACGAATGCATTCGCATGCTACTACCTTGAACTTGGATTTCGTCATACTCCGGTCCGTGATCAACCAACTTGGTTAAGATCTGACGGTACACGCGAGTGACTCGTCCACAGTCCCTTAGGAGTAAGGTAAACACACGTCTTGATGGTCGATAGCCCTAGGGCAAAGATATCACTCTAGATGAGCACAACAAACTGCGTATTAGCTAAGAAGCTACATACGAGTAGCCAAAAACACATACGAGCTAAACAAGCTACGTATGGGACCAACAATTACATACGAGCCAGGCGAGCTGCGTATGAGACAACAACATACATACGAGCCAAATAAGCTACATATGAGACCAACAGCTACATACGGACTAGGCGAGCCACGTATGAGACAACAACATACATATGAGCCAAATAAGCTACGTATGAGACCATAGCTACATACGGGCCAGGCGAGCCGCGTATGAGCAAAGCCACACATCAAAAAAACCATATAGGTAATCAACCTAGAAGCAGCCAAACGTGCTTACTAGCAAAACTTGATCTTCTATAATTAGAAGCAACAGAAGAATTGTAACCCCTGTTTTTCGTTTTTCGTATTTTTTTGCTGTATTTTTCTTCCTTTTTGAGTATTTGTACTCTCTTTGTATTTTGGACCGTATATTAGAGTTGTTTTCAATATATATTCAGTTTGCTCATTTTTGATCTTCTTGTAATTGATTTTTCTGTCCCCTGATTTGTTCTTGATCGTATTGTTATTTTCGCTCTTTATTTGGTTCTTGTTCTCTATATTTTGCTCTTGGGTGCTCATGGTGTTTTGGTTGGTTATCCTATTGCAAATCCTATTGCTTTTGATTCCTAATTAACTACCAAAGCCAAATAAACCTTTAACACCCAGAATTTTAATAAATGCGAAATTGTAGATTTTACGTGTTGTGCACGTGCAAAATTTTGTATAAATATTCTCTAATGAAATAATTTTCTATAACATGAACAAATAATTAATTTCTCCTTTTTCTTTTATTCTTTAATCCCATTTTCTTTTAAAGAGCCTAAATTTGTTTTGTTTAAAACTAAGCCCAACTTAATCAAGTATTTTTTTTCTTCTAAAAGCCCATTATTTTTAAAAGCCCATAAATTAATTACCTTTTAATTAGCTTGTCATGTAGACACACTTTTAGAAAATTTAATTATTTTTGTATTGTACAACTTTAATTAGGGGACACTAGTTGGGACACGTGCATGCACGTGTGTGTGCATTGCACACCCAAGGATGGCCGGGTATGCATGGAGAAGAGTGGGAGAGTGGGATTGTGTGCATGGGTGGTTGCTACAACTTCCCATCTTATCCTAGCTATTCATCTACAACCATCTAGTATAATCCTAGCCCTCCAATCTATCCTAAAACTAGTATAAATACTCCCTACCTTCATGTATACAACACTAAGACAAATAATTGAAAGAATGAAACTATATAGGAGAGAGTAAAAGATTGAGTGCATTAGTGTATTGTGTGTGTTCCAACCTAGAAAGAGGCCGGCTACTTCACCAAGGGAGGCTCGGGTTCACTAAGTGCAAGGAGGAGAAGGCGATTGTGGTGGCTCATTCTAGGAGGCAAAGGACCGCTCGTGTGTTAAAGGAGATTCTAGGAGCTTTTGTAGTATTTTTCTTCAAATAGGTGGGTGATTTTCTATACTTCTAATATTAGATATCATGCTAGGAAATTGTTGATACATGTGCATGCTAAAAGAACTAATTAGATAACCACTCATTGACTCTAAAAAGGACTTGCTAGACGAATGAGTAAATGCTTGATGAATTGCTTGCTATTGGTTATAATTCATGTTTGATGTAGTTAAATTAACTTATTGCCATGAAATTGTGAAATTAGAACCATGTGATTGTAGAAAAAATGTTCATGTATGGGTAGTAGATGAATTATTAAATTTTTGCGTGTATTGAACCATTGTAATACTTGCTCAAGGAATGCAAATTTTGATTATAAGTATTATGAATAAAGAGGGGAAAATAGAAATTTACACTTTTAATAAAGTCTTAATGCAAAGAATTGAGTAGGGGATTTGTTAAAGTGAAAATTTGCAATTTATGAATATAGAATACAAATTGGAGTGAAAATACTCGTTTTAATGTCAAAAATTATTTTTAAAAACACTGATTTGTTTAATGAATGTAAATTCAATATTCTAGAAATGTTAGAAAATTTTGTGAAGAGGAAACAAAGTTATGATCTTTGAAAAATGAAATATTTTCTAATAAACAGAGACTTAACTTAAGTTTAATTCGAACCAATCATATATCAGTTAAATTCTATGGGCATATTGGTTGGTTATAGGGGGCTTTAGTGCGTTACTGTAGCACTGTGTGTGCGTGGGTTCGAGTCTCGGTAAGGGGCTTTTATTTCCAAAATCCGATTTTTCTCCACTGCCGAGAACTAGACTCAAAACCCACTCACTTCCCCTTTATGACAGTTGGGCGCTTTGTCCCTTTTGGCTAGCGCGTGGGACTTTGGGGTCTCGGTGACTGTGCACTGTGTGTGGGTGTGTGTGGTTCGAATCTGGCTGTGGCCAAAATTTTTGGAAAAAATGTTTTTTTTTTCTTTCTTTTCTTTTCTTTTATTATTATTTATAATTTACTTTGACTATTGTGACATTCTTACCAAACAAAAATATGTAAAGGAACATGGAGGAATTATTAGAAAATTTTTGAGTTTATAAACTTCAAAATAAAAAATATTATTTTGAAATTACGGACCTTTAAAAAGTGAAATACAATCTTTTTTTGTGTGTGAAGAGTTCACTTTAGTTTTGATTTTGAGTTTCTAAATAAAGAAAGTGAAAATTCTAGAGTATGAAAATGATTGCAAAAAAAAAAAAATGAATTGAGACATTTAGAATCGAATAAAAATTTTCTTTTGATTTTGCAAATTGTGCATATAAATGAGTTAGAAAGAGAATGTGATGAAATGTGAAATTTTGTGGACATGTTTCAATAAATATGAAAATGAGGACTTATACTAGAACTTAGCTAAAACTCTACATCGGCAAGAATGAAAAGTATTGAAAAGAGAATTTATGATATTTTGACCAAGTTTGGGGTCGTTGATAAAGGTTGATATTGAAAAGACCGATGTAGGAGTAATGCTAGATTCTATATTAGTGACCTCCAATTATACCTAAGGATGAGATACATAGTGAAGATGTGATGAACGTAAGAGACAAACATGAGTATGAGGGCCATTGGATTGGTGGCGTGAGGGTATCCACAGGATGTCCCATGATTCGTCATGATTAGGACGTGGATACTACTCCAGAGTACCGTCCTGGTGGCGACGCTTATGGGGTGATCTAATGAATGCGGGTGGTGTCACATTTATGGGAGGTGAATTACCACAGGATGCCTGCATAATGAGTCATGTGTCAGTGCGTTGGGATTCTCTCCAGGGTGCCTAGACGTGAGTTCGTAGTTCATAGAATGCCTAAGATACTTACCGTAGTTACAGTAGTAGATTAGGTCATGGAGAGAGATTGAACCCTACAAGATGAAGAACGATTAAGGGCTTGCCCTCGGACCTATGTAGTATGTGCTGCATAAACTCTGAACAACTGCGCATTAGTGTCTTATAATGTAAACAATCTGCATTAAGAACTAAGTGCACAGCACAACACGAAATCAATAGGATAGTCCCTTGTAGTTTTACTTGTGATCAAGTTTGTGGTTGTTGAAGTATGGAAAATCGTTATACTGTTTCCGGCATAGAGAGGATGGCCGTGTATAATATTTCGTCAGTGAATGAACTGACGCGCCCACAGTTTCATATGCTGGAAAAAGAGGTTGACAGATTGAAGTATACATGCTGCTCTAAGATTGATTTAAATGTGTAAAGTTTCATGTAATTATTGTAAAATTCTTCTACTGTGTGAATGTAAATGTGTAATGTAACTCTGATGTAAGAAATGTTTTTATTTCCTTGTAAAATTCTACGAAAGAAGTGTAAAGATCCTGTGGAACTTCGAATTCAGTTGTATTTTTGAATTCGGGGTGTTACAGAGTGGTATCAGAGTACGCTTCTAAGTAGTACAAAACTATAAGGAACGACACCCTAGAAGTGGACAATAGAGCGTGTGTTGAGTCTAGAGATTTAAATGTAAGTTACTTACATTTGTGTTGCTCTATGATTTATGTTTCTTCTCCTCATTTCTTTAAGATGGTGGACCACTTCGACCGAGCTGGAGATGACAATTAGCACATCGTTGAGGAAGATTACTACCCTGGGCAAGCTGATTCAGATGAGGAAGATCCTGAAGAAGTGGAAGAGGAATGGCCTGAGTCTCGGGAGATCACTCCACCTTCGGATTCGTCTGATGATTCCTCTGATGAGGAAGAACCAGTTTTGAGCAGTCTCATTATGCCTCTTCAGAGGCAGGTAGAGACTTAACGGGAGAGAGTCGGACAACTGGAGACTCAGTTGGCGAAGCGTAAGGACAATATTGCAGTTCTCAATCATCGTGTTTGGGAACTCGAGAAGAGGAAAAACATGTATGTTGTACTGAAGGAGGAAGTGGAGGAACTACGGGGAGAGCTTCGTGAAGCCAAGAGGAACCGTAGGAACTAGACTATTGTATCTTCTTACTGCTTTCATTTAATGTCAGAAATGTTTTAAATTCGAATGTATAAAGTTTGAAATTCAATAAAATGAAGAGTTGATTTAAAATTCATGTTCTATACTTCGAATTTAATGGATCTTTTGCATCAGAACATGGCTAGAAGAGGAGCTCGAAATGGGGAATGTCTGGACTTGGAAACGGAACTAGCGAGGGTCTATCAGACACTCAATGCCGTTGCCATGAATCAGAATCAAGGAAGGGTGCCTGCGAATCCAGTACCCGAACCAATCAAACTCGTAGAATCATTTAAACGGATGAAACCATCGATGTTTGAGGGGAAGTCAGACCCTGACACAGCTGACAATTGGATCCGACTGGTAGAGACTATCTTCGAAGTCTTGGACACTCCGAAGGGCAGTAAGGTGAAGCTGGCTGCACTGCAGTTCGAGAAGGATGCGGCTGTGTGGTGGCAGTCGATGAAGCGGACGATGGGGGACATTGTTCTTGGCTGGGAGGAATTCTTGGAGGAATTCCACAGTCATTATTTTCCATCGGACGTCCAAGAGAAGAAGGCCATGGAGTTTCTGGCGCTGCAGCAGGGCGGCATGTCGGTTAGGGAGTATGAGACAAGATTCACTCAGCTCTCAAGATATGCACCCAAACTGGTGATAGATAAGGCGAAGAAGGCTCAAAAATTCGAGCATGGTTTGAGGCCAAGTCTGAGATCCAGGATGATACCCCTTGGTATTAGGAGTAGGAGGTTTGACAAGCTGGTCAAACGAGCGGCAGCCACGGAGGCGTACATGGAGCAGTTCCACGCTTTTCAGAATCGGAGGAACAACTGGAATGTGGGGGAAGAGGCCCGCAGTTGCTGGAAATGTCAAGGGCAGCTGCCGGCTCACAGGTTCAAGCCTACCGGTGCGAACGCTATTCAGGTGGCAGGAAGACCCGGGAATACTTGGGTGAGACCTTCTGTGACTTGTTTCAACTGTATAGAGACAGGCCACTACAATTCTCATTGCCCCAAGCTACAGGATGTCGTCTGTAATTGATCAACTCAGCAGGCCGGGAGGAAGCCGTACCAGAAGGGACGAGTATTTGCCTTGACTAAAGCTGACGCTGAAGAGGTGGATCACGCCATCACTGGTACGAGTGGGGGAGTGTAGGAGTGTTCTTTTCTTTTCTGTTATCTCTTTTCCCGTTAATTAGTACACTGTTATGTAACGAGTGTGTGTTATGTAACAGGAGAACTTTATTTGAATAGAAAGAAAGCTGTTGTTTTGTTCGATACTGGGTCATCTCACACTTTTGTATCACCTAAATTTGCTAAAATTATGAGAGTTGAACCGAATATATTTTCAGACAAGGTTTTAGCAGTAGCTACTCCGTCAGGGGAGACTTTAACCAGTGATAGGTACTATGCAGACTGCGAGATCGTGATTGGGGATAGAATTTTTGGGATTGATCTGATCGAGCTGAATGTCTTAGGAGTCAATGTTATCATTGGCATTGATTGGACGACGGTGTATAGTGTGAGCATCGAGTGCAAGACCAAGACAGTAACAGTGAAGGCTCCAGGTGGACCTGAAGTCACTTTCCAAGGGAAGAGGAGATGTTTAGATTTGGTTGCTGCTATCAGCCAGAAGAGAGGAATTCCTGTAGAGGTGCAGCAAATCCCTGTGGTTCGGGATTATCTGATCGTGTTCTTGAAAGATTTGCCTGAGTTCAACATCACTATTCAGCCAGGAAGTGTATCTATTTCCAAGGCACTATATAGGATGGCACCTGTGGAGCAGGATGAGCTCAAATGACAGATTGAGGAGCTGTTAGAGAAGGGCTTTATTCAACCGAGTGCGTCACCTTGGGGAGCGCCGGTGCTTTTGGTAACGAAAAAGGATGGTTCGATAAGGATGTGCATCGATTACCGAGAGCTGAATAAGGTCACTGTTCAGAATAAGTATCCTATTCCAAGAATTGATGACTTGTTCGATCGTTTACAAGGAGCTGCTGTTTTCTCCAAAATAGATCTTCGATCAAGATATCATCAAGTTCGAGTGAAAACTGAAGATGTGCATAAAACTGTATTCAAAACTCGACACGAGCATTACGAATTCTTAGTTATGCAGTTTGGAGTGATGAATGCACCTGCAATTTTCATGGATATGATGAACAAAGTTCTGAGGCCGTTCATTGATTCCTTCATCGTAGTGTTTATCGATGATATTCTTGTATACTCCAAGTCGGAGGAGGAGCACACGGAGCATCTGGCAGCCATTTTGAGGAAGCTCCAAGAGCAGGAGGTGTATGCCAAGCTATCTGTAACACCCCGAATTTCAAATAAGGATACATTCGAGATTTCACAGGATCTTTACTTCACTTCGTACAATTTTACAAGGAAATTTTAAAACTTTTTCAATAGTACATCAGAGTTCCTTTACACTTGGTTTTTACACAGCGGAAGAATAAAACATACAACAATTGAAAACAAAATATAACTTGTACAATTTTACATCATTTGCAACTTCTTTAACTTTCAAATAGTCATAGCATATCCACTTTATAACTCCATGAATGGTCCTTTACCTGCATGTTAATCTGTGGGCTCGTCAGTTACTTACAACTGACGAAATGTTATACACGGCTATCCTCTCTATGCCGGGAATAGTATAACGATCTCATACTTTAACAAATCACAAAAAGATTGAATGAACAAGTAAAGTGTCAAAAGTGATTATTCTAAACATAAGTGTATGTCATGCCTTAATGCCTAATGCACACAATCCTACACTAGGATGACACTAATGCACACTTATTCGGATTCTATGCATCCCATACTACATAGGTCCGAGGGCAAGCGCCTACGTTCTTCACAATACAGGGCTTGATCCCTCGCCATGAAAACTACCCGGTAGCAAAACAAAGTTCAGCCTATTCCACGAATTTGAATCCCAGCCTTGGAGTCCACCGCCGGCTGTTATAACAGATTCCACATCATGCGAATCGTCCCGTATGTGACCCTCTAGCCCAGTATATATATATATATATATATATATATATATATATATATATATATATATATATATATATATATACATTGAAGACGGTAAACACAAAAGCCTATCCGTCCGACTACTCAAGATCCCGGAGTCCACCGCTGACCCGTTCTCATAGTCCCGGATTAAAATATAATAATCCGTCTCCCATAGGGCAACCTCAGTCCACCAACTGGGTCTATAGTCTTGGAGTCCACCGCCGACTATATAGAGCACCCCACTTACGTTTCCCTAGGTTTACTACATCTTCACTTATGTGCCTAAATTTTCTTAAGTTCAAGACATGAATAATTTCCATTCAAAGAATTAGTTTTACCTCCTACCGGACTTAATCAACAAATGCGAGATAGCCCCATGGCCATATCTCCAAATCATATCTCAAATATTACTTTCAATAATGCCGGTACCGAGGTCTTACTAACTCTAAATCATAAACTTTCATGTACAAGAAACATGGGTATATATACCCTTTAATAGTCATGTCTTAAACTTATTATGTTCATGTCTCTAACTTATCCATAATTTGTTCTATGTCTTATTTAATACAACTCATGAATTCTTAATAATAATAATTCTTTTTCATGAAACCATTTCATTCAACATCGATCTCACAAAAATCTATCATTTTCACAAACATGATTTTATCACTTGCAATCTCATTTGTAATTTAACTACATATAAGAATCAAGTATTCAATACAAATGAATAATCCCATCAAAGACAATTAATTTACATAGTAAATCATAGTCTAATCTTAACGCCATTTTATGATTCATTTAACTTCAATCTTAATTAATTCATAGCCCTTAAAATAGCAATTCTATTCATGAATAATAAGTTCGTCACTTGAGATCTTATTAGTAATTTGAATCTCACAAAAATATTCCTGTCACTTCAATTAATCTTTGAACCCAAATAAGAACATAATTCTTTAATTTCATATGACAATAATTTATTTATTTATTAAATTGCATTAAAAACTCATCAATAATGTCAAAAGAAACCCCCCAAAAAAAAATCAAGTGGCAGCAAGGGGTTTCGAACCCATGAACTGATGCAGTGACTAAATCCCAAGCCACTAGCCACTTAGTCCTTTTGGACTTATTGCTTTAATCCTTCATTGAAATGCCCTTATTCCAACTTCTTGGTTAAATTATTCCTATATAAAAAAAAATCAATGCGGAAAAGAAAGTTGGGTTATCAAGTTTCGAACCAATCCCAACCAGGAAGCAGCGCAAGTTCAGACCACTAGGCTACCCATACCCAACGACTCACAGGCAACCTGGAAGGTTTTGTTCCAATTTCGTATTATTTCATTAATCTCTTAAACCTTAGTTTTCTCTTTTAATCAAATCTTTCATTCTACAATAATTTAATTAGACTGAAAATTAATAGAAACTCATGTATTAAAAATTCATATCTGATAATACATCTAAAGTTCAAATCTATTTCTTCTCTTTTATTATATGAATTGTAATTCATTTTAATCGAACTAGAAAATTTGTATTCTCTTACAATAATTTAAAATAAGTTATTCATACCCATTCCATTTTGCAAAACTCCTTTCAACTATAAAGGAAATCTCTCCAAATACTTTTAAAATTGCTAGTTTCTATATTAACATGCAAATGGGAAAATACTCATTACTTCTTTTTCTCATGATATCAATTTGTTTCTTAATTAATAGTAACATCTCTACAATTTAGCATACCTAAAAATATGGACTTGCTTTCTAATTTATCACATCAAAATTTATACTACTCATTAATCATAATAGCATGCATTCCCTACAATTTAGAAAGTATAGGATCACCCACCTTGATTGTAGATCGAACAATTTGCTTGAAGCCCTCTTAGCTCCTCTAGCACTTCCTTGGTCTTCTTCTTCTAGAAAGACTCCTCCAAACACAAACTCTCACTCTCTTTTTTCTTTCTTTCTTTCTTCTCTTTTCTTTTCTCTCTTTCTTTCTTATTCTTATTTATTTTTTTGGTGTGGACAAAAGAGAAGAGGATGGGGCTATTTATAGGATTTTGCTAGGGTTCAAATTGCATAATTTCACACCTAATAAATTACTAAATTTAATTTACCAACTCTTCATATACATAACTCCCCTAACCTACACCCTTTCACCTTCCCAACTCTTCATATTAGCAACTCCCATAACCTACAACTTTTCCCCTTCCCCACAATACAAACCGGCATACACCTGGGTACCATCCGGTCAACATGTGTGTGTGTATGTACACATGGACATGTGCATATACAATACAACATTTGTAGGTGGGCCCCCATCCAATTACCATACACATTATATTCCTTAAACACCAAAAACACTAACAGCCCAAGCTCACGTGGGCCCCCATCTTTCAAACAATTCATCACATTTACCTAATCCATGCATGATTTAAACAGCACTTTATACTATATCAAAGTTTGCATACATATATCCGGTATATTAGTATATATTAGAATTGTAAGAAAAAAAAATAGTTTAAATTAAAATTTATAATGTATCAAGCATAAATAAAATAATGCACACACTTCAAAAATTTATTTTAAAAACGGATATACTAAAATACGTTCACCGAAACACGTGCATCGCACGTAAAATACCGAAATACAAAAATTTACTTTATCAACGGAAAAATGTTAAATACAGTATAAGAAAATTATCTATTAATTTATGACGTAATTACTACGTGCGTAGGAAACACGTGCATCGCATGTACAAAAATATTTAGATTGAAAAGGTGATAAAAACTAAATTTCCGTTTTATAAAATATATTTAAATACATAAAATAAATAATTTAAACACATAGAAAGTATTGTACGTAGTGGTGAAGACACGTGCATCAAAAACCCATAAAAAGCACGTAAAATACAAGATTGAAATATTATATTTTTGTTGACTCAAAATAAGATAAAATCAGTACGGAGAACTGCATAAATAGTCGGTAGATAAGATACGTGGTGAAAACACGTTTACAAAATACACGTTCGTACACACGAGGGCAAAATTGTAATTCCAATTTTGCAGGGTGTTACACTCTCCCCTCCTTAGAGTAGTTCCGTCCCCGGATCTCGCTAGGGTAAAGATTGTATTTTATACAAGCCAAAGAAAATATTATTCTTGTATTTAGGAAACTGCAAACTTTAAAATATGCGACGAGGAAAACAAGATAAACTCTATATAGGAAAATTATGAATATTAAAATGTTACAAGACAAAATAAGAAAAATAGGAGAATGGCATAAGAAATGAAATGTGACAAGAGATAGAATAGTTTGAGAAAAATTTTCGTACAAAAATAATATTAGGTAAGCTATTTGATAAAGGGGAAAGTCAATTAAGTCGTTAACTTCGAAATAGATCGGAAAACAATGTGGCGGAGAAAACATGGTCAATAGGTAATTTAGAAAAATTTATCAATGTAATAAACGGTAGAAAATTCGCAAAATTTGCAATTTAAAACAGGACCATTGAATAAGATTTTGGAAAAATAAATGGGAATGAGACTTTGTTGAAAACATAAAATGACTTTGTATACCAATTAATAAAATAGTTCGTAAGGTAACTATAATAATTATATATAAAATTTGAAAATTTAAAATAGAAGGCATACATTGAAATATTTTGGAATTGTCAAGTAGACCAACATACAAAATTTTATAGGCGTAAAATTTTTAGAGTGGGACAACGAATAGTATGACATGAAAATTACAAATAGTTTGTCGGAGTAAAGCAAACATCATAGTAGTAAAGTAGTAATATATGATTGAAATAATGCGAAAACTAATCATATAGAAATAACTTATAAATTGAAGAAAAGTATAAATACAAATTTGTTCGGTGAGTAAACACCAAAATCTTACAATAAGTTAGTGGCAAAATAATTTACGATAAAGTGGTATGAAAAGATTTGAAATATTAGGAAGGAGATAGTTAATATTAAATAGTAATTACACAAGTAGGATAGAATTCAGTTTAAATAATATAATGCCGGATTGCAAAATATTATAAATTAGTATAAGCTAGTACAAAAATAGAATAGGGGTAAGTAAATATTATAGAAAACAAAATAGGGTTTTTAGAGTAGGCAATCTCTTTCTGGTATAGGTTCGTCTCGTTGGTATCCAACTGCAGACTTGCCTCTACGATCTCAAGTTGCAGAATTGCCTCCCTGACATCCGATTGCAGTTTGCCTTCTGGACATTCGGTTGCATATTTTGCTTCCCCGACGTCCAGTTGCAGTTTGCCTCCATTGACGTCTAGTTGCAGATTTGCCCTCTCGATATCAGGTTGTACCAAAATGGAAGATGAAGAGATGTAATCTTTGGATATTGGGTGTCTAGTAAAGTATGGTGTTATATTTTGAAATTAGTGATATATAAGTGAATGAAAAAGTTGTAAATGAAATAGGAAAAAAAAATAAAATATCAAAATAACATTAAGACAAAATAGTGTAAAACACATACACGAGATGGAAACACAATTAAAAACAATAATGATGTAGTATAGCAAATTAAAACAATAGACATAGACAAGTATATGCAAAAATATTAATGTAGTAATTAGATGAGGGTAAAATGATAGTATAATAAGAATATTGAAATATATGATATATATAGAAATCATTGGAAAAAAAAATGCAATGACTAAGAATGTAAAGACAGTTAAAATTTGAGAAAAGATAATGTATAAATAGTGAGTATATGCATTATATTAAAGAAGTGTAAAACTTTAAAAGTAATGAGTAGCGATTAATAGTAAAAATGAATATATCAAAACAAATTTGCAATAATAATAGTACCGAATGTAGACAATAAAACAAAACGGTAGGTCATATTTACATAGGTAGAAAATTTCAATCTTGTTAAAAACATATAGGTTAAGATAATATAGTATCACAGAAATCAAATCATATAAAATGAGTGCACATAAGAAAATTTCATAAGATAAATCCAAAATAATAAACGAAGAAAATAATTGTTGAAATATTAATTTAATAAATGGCAATTTAAAACTTGGCAAAATACGTAAAGTAATAGTAGATATAAACGGGTAAACATAAAGTGACATAAATACATGAAAGACAAAATTTTAAGTTTGAAAAATAGGTTTAAAATATCAAGACTAAGGAAGATAGACAAATAATAAATATTCAAATGATATTTAATAACATAAGAAAACATTTATTTGAAAAAATATGGAGAAAGTAGCATGATAAAAATTTACAAAAATAATTTGAGAGGGAAGTGTGTAAGGTATCATGAATGACGGTTCAAGCCAACCACACTTTCACTGCGCCACTCTGATACCCAGGAGAAAATGTGCTCGCATACACTCTCATATTAATGTACATTAGGAGAACAACATGAATGAAATTGAATGCAAGTTCAATAACAACTTCATTCACGACTCCAGCCATCCAAAAGAAAGAAAAAACATCAGTGCATAGAGCAACATAAATGTAAATCACTTACATTTAAATCTCTATAGACTGAAACTCACACTCTAATGTCCACTCTAGGGTGTCGTTCCTTATAAACTTGTACTACTTGTGAAGCATGCTCTGATACCATCTGTAACACCCCGAATTTCAAATAAGGATATATTCGAGATTTCACAGGATCTTTACTTCACTTCGTACAATTTTACAAGGAAATTTTAAAACTTTTTCAATAGTACATCAGAGTTCCTTTACACTTGGTTTTTACACAGCGGAAGAATAAAACTTACAACAATTGAAAACAAAATATAACTTGTACAATTTTACATCATTTGCAACTTCTTTAACTTTCAAATAGTCATAGCATATCCACTTTATTACTCCATGAATGGTCCTTTACCTGCATGTTAATCTGTGGGCTCGTCAGTTACTTACAACTGACGAAATGTTATACACGGCTATCCTCTCTATGCCGGGAATAGTATAACGATCTCATACTTTAACAAATCACAAAAAGATTGAATGAACAAGTAAAGTGTCAAAAGTGATTATTCTAAACATAAGTGTATGTCATGCCTTAATGCCTAATGCACACAATCCTACACTAGGATGACACTAATGCACACTTATTCGGATTCTATGCATCCCATACTACATAGGTCCGAGGGTAAGCGCCTACGTTCTTCACAATACAGGGCTCGATCCCTCGCCATGAAAACTACCCGGTAGCAAAACAAAGTTCAGACTATTCCATGAATTTGAATCTCAGCCTTGGAGTCCACCGCCGGCTGTTATAACAGATTCCACATCATGCGAATCGTCCCGTATGTGACCCTCTAGCCCAGTATATATATATACATTGGAGACGGTAAACACAAAAGCCCATCCGTCCGACTACTCAAGATCCCGGAGTCCACCACTGACCCGTCCTCATAGTCCCGGATTAAAATATAATAATCCGTCTCCCATAGGGCAACCTCAGTCCACCAACTGGGTCTATAGTCTTGGAGTCCACCGCCGACTATATAGAGCACCCCACTTACGTTTCCCTAAGTTTACTACATCTTCACTTATGTGCCTAAATTTTCTTAAGTTCAAGACATGAATAATTTCCATTCAAAGAATTAGTTTTACCTCCTACCGGACTTAATCAACAAATGCGAGATAGCCCCATAGCCATATCTCCAAATCATATCTCAAATATTTCTTTCAATAATACCGGTACAGAGGTCTTACTAACTCTAAATCATAAACTTTCATGTACAAGAAACATGGGTATATATACCCTTTAATAGTCATGTCTTAAACTTATTATATTCATGTCTCTAACTTATCCATAATTTGTTCTATGTCTCATTTAATACTACTCATGAATTCTTAATAATAAAAATTATTTTTCATGAAACCATTTCATTCAACATCGATCTCACAAAAATCTATCATTTTCACAAACATGATTTTATCACTTGCAATCTCATTTGTAATTTAACTACATATAATAATCAAGTATTCAACACAAATGAATAATCCCATCAAAGACAACTAATTTACATAGTAAATCATAGTCTAATCTTAACACCATTTCATGATTCATTTAACTTCAATCTTAATTAATTCATAGCCCTTAAAATAGCAATTCTATTCATGAATAATAAGTTCGTCACTTGAGATCTTATTAGTAATTTGAATCTCACAAAAATATTCCTGTCACTTCAATTAATCTTTGAACCCAAATAAGAACATAATTCTTTAATTTCATATGACAATAATTTATTTATTTATTAAATTGCATTAAAAACTCATCAATAATGTCAAAAGAACCCCCCCCAAAAAAATCAAATGGAAGCAAGGGGTTTCGAACCCGTGAACTGATGCAGTGACGAAATCCCAAGCCACTAGCCACTCAGTCCTTTTGGACTTATTGCTTTAATCCTTCATTGAAATGCCCTTATTCCAACTTCTTGGTTAAATTATTTCTATATAAAAAAAATCAATGCGGAAAAGAAAGTTGGGTTATCAAGTTTCGAACCAATCCCAACCAGGAAGCAGCGCAAGTTCAGACCACTAGGCTACCCGTACCCAACGACTCACAGGCAACCTGGAAGGTTTTGTTCCAATTTCGTATTATTTCATTAATCTCTTAAACCTTAGTTTTCTCTTTTAATCAAATCTTTCATTCTACAATAATTTAATTAGACTGAAAATTAACAGAAACTCATGTATTAAAAATTCATACCTGATAATACATCTAAATTTCAAATCTATTTCTTCTCTTTTATTATATGAATTGTAATTCATTTTAATCGAACTAGAAAATTTGTATTCTCTTACAATAATTTAAAATAAGTTATTCATACCCATTCCATTTTGCAAAACTCCTTTCAACTATAAAGGAAATCTCTCCAAATACTTTTAAAATTGCCAAGATGTACAAGGACATTAAACAACATTTCTGGTGGTCAGCTTTGAAGCAGGATGTGGCTAAATTTGTATCGAGGTGTGAGATTTGTCAACAAGTCAAAGTCGAGAATCAGAAACCCGGAGTTCTATTGCAACCGTTACCTATTCAGAAATGGAAGTGGGATAACATCAGTATGGATTTCATCATAAATTTGCCCAAGGGTTCCAAGGGTAATGATGCGATTTGGGTCATAGTCGATCGACTAACCAAGTCCGCTCACTTCTTGGCGATGAAGCTCACTTCTTTGATGGACAAGTTAGCTGAGATGTATGCTGGTGAGATCATCAGGCTTCATGGTGTTCCATTAACCATTGTGTCTGATCGAGATGTGCGGTTTACTTCACATTTCTGGAGGAGTCTTCAGATGGCTTTAGGTACCAAGACAGATTTCAGCACTACTTTTCATCCTCAGACTGATGGGCAGACCGAGAGAGTCAGCCGTATTCTTGAGGATATGCTTCGGTGCTGTGTACTAGACTTTGGAGGCAGCTGGGAAAGGCATTTAGCTCTGGTGGAGTTCACCTACAACAACAGTTTTCAGACTAGCATTGGGATGGCTTCATACGAAGCTCTGTATGGCAGGAAGTGCAGAATGCCAGTTTGTTGGTTCGAAGTTGGGGAGCGGCAGATATTTGGGCCTGAGATTGTGCAGCAGACCTCTGAAAAGATTGATATGATCAGGAAGAGGTTGGTGGATGCTCAGAGTAGGCAGAAGAGCTATGCAGACAACCAGAGAAGGGACCTTGAGTTTGAGGTTTGTGACTTTTTCTTTCTGAAGGTATCACCTCGTAAAGGTGTGATCCGTTTTGGCAAAGGTGGGAAGTTAGCCCCGAGGTTCATAGGCCCGTACAAGATATTAAAGCGGATTGAGAAAACTGCTTACCAGCTTGAGTTACCGGAAGAGATATCTCAGTTGCACAATATCTTTCATGTGTCTATGCTGAGAGGCTACATTCCAGATCCAAGTCATCATTTGCCCGAAGTGCCAGAGGGTTTGCAGTTGAAACTGAGTTACATTGAGCTTCCGGTCGAGATTATTGATCGTCAGAAGAAAGTCTTGAGGAATAAGACGATACCGATGGTCAAGGTAGTCTGGAGAAACCAGTTGGTTGAAGAGGCTACTTGGGAATCTGATGAGAGGATGATGAAGGATCATCCGGAGCTCTTTGGTTGATTTGTATTTTATTTTCTATATTCTTATTATGTTTTGTTTTCTCTTATTGTAGTTCTGGGGATGGAACTATTCTAAGAAGGGAGTGTTGTAACACCCTGAATTTTAATAAATGCGAAATTGAAGATTTTACGTGTTGTGCACGTGCAAAATTTTGTATAAACATTCTCTTATGAAATTATTTTCTTTAACATGAAAAAATAATTATTTTCTCCTTTTTCTTTTATTCTTTAAGCCCATTTTCTTTTAAAGAGCCTAAATTTGTTTTGTTTAAAACTAAGCCCAACTTAATCAAGTACTTTCTTTTCTAAAGGCCCATTATTTTTAAAGGCCCATAAATTAATTACCTTTTAATTAGCTTGTCATGTAGACACACTTTTAGACAATTAATTATTTTTGTATTGTACAACTTTAATTAGGGGACACTAGTTGGGACACGTGCATGCAGTGTGTGTGCATTGCACACCCAAGGGTGGCCGGGTATGCATGGAGAAGAGTGGGAGAGTGGGGTTGTGTGCATGGGTGGTTATTTGCTCATGGGTGGTTGCTACAACTTCCCATCTTATCCTAGCCATTCATCTACAACCATCTAGTATAATCCTAGCCCTCGGATCTATCCTAAAACTAGTATAAATACCCCCTACCTTCATGTATACAACACTAAGACAAATAATTGAAAGAAAGAAACTATATAGGAGAGAGTAAAAAATTGAGTGCATTAGTGTATTGTGTGTGTTCCACCCTAGAAGGAGGCCGGCTACTTCACCAAGGGAGGCTCTGGTTCACTAAGTGCAAGAAGGAGAAGGCGATTGTGGTGGCTCATTCTAGGAGGCAAAGGACCGCTCGTGTGTTAAAGGAGATTCTAGGAGCTTTTGTAGTATTTTTCTTCAAATATATGGGTGGTTTTCTATATTTCTAATATTAGATATCATGCTAGGAAATTGTTGATACATATGCATGCTAAAAGAACTAATAAGATAATCACTCATTAACTCTAAAAAGGACTTGCTAGACGAATGAGTAAATGCTTGATGAATTGCTTGCTATTGGTTATAATTCATGTTTGATGTAGTTAAATTAACTTATTGCCATGAAATTGTGAAATTAGAACCATGTGATTGTAGAAAAAATGTTCATGTATGGTTAGTAGATGAATTATTAAATTTTTGCGTGTATTGAACCATTGTAATACTAGCTCAAGGAATGTAAATTTTGATTATAAGTATTATGAATAAAGAGGGAAAAATAGAAATTTACACTTTTAATAAAGTCTTAATGCAAAGAATTTAGTAGGGGATTTGTTAAAGTGAAATTTTGCAATTTATGAATATAGAATACAAATTGGAGTGAAAATACTCGTTTTAATGTCAAAAATTATTTTTAAAAACACTGATTTGTTAAATGTATGTAAATTCAGTATTCTGGAAATTTTAGAAAATTTTGTGAAGAGGAAACGAAGTTATGATCTTTTGAAAAATGAAATATTTTCTAATAACAGAGAATCAACTTAAGTTTAATTCGAACCAATCATATATCAGTTAAATCCTATGGGCATACTGGTTATAGGGGGGCTTTAGTGCGTTACTATAGCACTGTGTGTGCGTGGGTTCGAGTCTCGGCAAGGGGCTTTTATTTCCAAAATCCCTCCACTGCCAAGAAGTAGACTCAAAACCCACTCACTTCCCCTTTATGACAGTTGGGCGCTTTGTCCCTTTTGGCTAGCGCGTGGGCCTTTGGGGTCTCGGTGACTGTGCACTGTGTGTGGGTGTGTGCAGTTCGAATCTGGCCGTGGCCAAAATTTTTTGAAAAAATGTTTTTTTTTTCTTTCTTTTATTTTATTTTATTATTATTTATAGTTTACTTTAACTATTGTGACATTCTTACCAAACAAAAATATGTAAAGGAATAGGGAGGAATTATTAGAAATTTTTTGAGTTTATAAACTTCAAAAAAAAATTATTTTGAAATTACGGACCTTTAAAAAGTGAAATACAATCTATTTTTTTGTGTGAAGAGTTCACTTTAGTTTTGATTTTGAGTTTCTAAATAAAGAAAGTGGAAATTCTTGAGTATGAAAATGATTGCAAAAAAAATAAAATGAATTGAGACTTTTAGAATCGAATAAAAATTTTCGTTTGATTGTGCAAATTGTGCATAGAAATGAGTTAGAAAGAGAATGTGATGAAATGTGAAATTTTGTGGACATGTTTCAATGAATATGAAAATGAGGACTTATACTAGAACTTAGCTAAAACTCTACATCGGCAAGAATGAAAAGTATTGAAAAGAGAATTTATGATATTTTGACCAAGTTTGGGTCGTTGATAAAGGTTGATAATGAAAAGACCGATGTAGGAGTAATGCTAGATTCTATATTAGTGACCTCCAATTATACCTAAGGATGAGATACATAGTGAAGATGTGATGAACGTAAGAGACAAACATGAGTATGAGGGCCATTGGATTGGCGGCGTGAGGGTATCTACAGGATGTCCCATGATGCGTCATGATTAGGACGTGGATACTACTCCAGAGTACCGTCCTGGTGGCGACACTTATGGGGTGATCTAATGAATGCGGGTGGTGTCACGTTTATGGTAGGAGGTAAATTACCACAGGATGCCTGCATGATGAGTCATGTGTCAGTGCGTTGAGATTCTCTCCAGGGCGCTTAGACGTGAGTTCGTAGTTCATAGAATGCCTAAGATAATTACCGTAGTTAAAGTAGTAGATTAGGTTATGGCGAGGGATTGAAACCTACAAGATGAAGAACGATTAAGGGCTTGCCCTGGGATCTATGTAGTATGGGTTGCATAAACTCTGAACAAGTTCCCATTAGTGTCATATAATGTAAACAACCTGCATTAAGAACTAAGTGCACAGCACAACATGATATCAATAGGATAGTCCCTTGTAGTTTTACTTGTGATCAAATTTGTGGTTGTTTAAGTATGGAAAATCGTTATACTGTTTCCGGCATAGAGAGAATGGCCGTGTATAATATTTCGTCAGTGAATGAACTGACGTGCCCACAGTTTCATATGCAGGAAAAAGTGGTTGACAGATTGAAGTATACATGCTGTTCCAAGATTGATTTAAATGTGTATATTTTCATGTAATTACTGTAAATTGCTTCTGTTGTATGAATGTAAATGTTCAATGTAATTCTGATGTAAGAAATATTTTTATTTTCTTGTAAAATTGTACGAAAGAAGTGTAAAGATCATGTGGAACTTCGAATTCAGTTGTATTTTGGAATTCGGGGTGTTACAAAACCAATCCTACTTGAAATCTCATACGAATCCTATTAAACCCATCTCCTATTGTAACTCCTATAATACCCACATACCCATTAACCCACATACCCATACCCACAACTAAACCCTATATATATATCTCCACCACTCTCCCTAAACCCTAACCCTAAACCTACTAACCCCCAGCCTCCTTTCCCTGTTGCGCCGTAAACACCCCAGCCGCACACCCCCTCCACTGACCTGCTCTCCCCATCGACCTGTGCACCCCATCTGACACCCCCATCCCGCTCCCGATCACCCTTTGCCCACCAACACCATACCGAACACCCATCTCACCATCTCCCTATATCTCTCTCCCTCCGTCCCCGTCCTCTGGCGCCGAGCAACAGCAGCCGCAGGAGCAGCGACTGCCAGCAGGGGCCAGCCACCGCTACCCCGACGCGCTCTCTCTCTCCTTTGGTTCTTGGAGTTTTGCACGTGCATGTAGTTTGCACGTGGGTTGCTTTGGTTCGTGATTTTCGTTCGTGATTTTTTGTTCGTTGCCTAGGAATCCATTCCCGTTATTCTTGGTGTTCGTTTCGTCTTCGGTTAAGGCAAGTAACTTGTACTCAATTTCTTTGTATGATACAAGTCATAAATTCCGCTTATAGTATAGTTGAGTTCTAGAGACAACTCGTGTGTGATGTATCTTGATGAGTATTTTCTCTATAGTGCTATTGACCAAAGTTTCCCCACGACACAAATTTGGCATGAAACAACTTAGATTTTGACCGTTCTTGATTATATTTGTGAGATAATTATGAGAATTTGTGTGTTTGTTTGGATCCATATGATATACTTGTTGTGAACATGCCATATACCCTATTTCATGATGTTTGGACACTTAGTAGACACTATAACAAGTTTGGTTGTGTTTGGAACGAGTTTCGTATGTTGTATGTTGATTTGTTGTTAAGAGGAAATTCTGTATTTTGTCGAGGATCAGTTTTGATTGTTGTTTTAGACCATATTAAGTTCAATATCTTAACTTCATTATTAAACATGATTTTTAGAGAAATCCGTCTTCTTTCAAACTCTCAGACCTTGATCGATTTCGTTTTCGTATGTGTGAGATATGATCGTTTTACTATAGAGGTGTATTTCATTTCCAGATTTCATTTCTTGATGATTTCGATGACTAAACTATTTTGATACTAATGCTAAGCATATTAATTTGATCTGAAATTTTTCACAGTATTACTATATCTATTTAGGGTTTGCCCACAATTTTGGTGGATTTTATTGATGAGTTTTATATACCGTTTCATGCTTGTTTATAATGACTCTACTTGTTGGATTTTATTCGCTGTTCTGTAAAGATTTGTATTTTCACCCTAATTCCTTTTCCTGTATGAAAAATATTTATGAGGTATGAAAGTTATCTTATTTTGTCTATTTTCAACACCTTTTGGCAGATTTGGACTTCGTTTCACGATTTGCGATATTACAGTTTTCGTACAGCAGTGTTGGGAATTCCAGATTTTCCAAACTATCGTTTCTTGATATTTTCTGATTTTTTATGGCTAAACTAATCTTACTGAAAAATTATGAAACTTTATATTCTAATACTAGACATATAGGGGAATACCCCAGATTTTTTATGGATTTATTTGAAATGTTTTGATGCTGTTCTCCTGACTGTGAATTCGATTTTCTGATTTCTGGCTGGACGTGTTTTCTGAATTCAAATCAGTTTTGAGTTATGTTTTTGTGAAATACTATATGACTTATTTATATTCTCTGGATTCGGTTGGAAGTCTATTTTCTAGACCTATTTTGTTACTTGATCATAACATGATATAATTGTTGTTCCCTGATACATACATGCTTGTTGACATTAATAATAAATTAACCATGCTGAGGTTAAAGGGACAGATCTAATAGTGGATAATTCAGGAACGTGTACTCGAAAGACAATCCATTGATTCTATGTGATACTTGGCATGATACTTTTTACTTGAGGCTTGATATTTCACTACTTGAGGCTTGATATTTCACTAATTGAGGCTTGATATTTTACTTGAGGCTTGATACTTGATACTTGATTCTTGAGGCTTGTCCCTGAGTACACTGCTCTATATGGTCTACTATGAAATCTAAAATAAAATTGCATTGACTGTAGCAACCATGTGATAGAAGGATGATACATGAAGTGCTACCTAGATAGTAATAGTACAAGATTTGATACATGATATTTGATAAATGATACTTGAACATGATACATGAGAGTTACTTTCATAATACTTGACACTCGCTACTTGTACTTGACACTTGTTACTTGATTTCGTGATACTTGATTCGTGAAACTTGATACTTTTTTCTTTTTTACATGATACTTGTTCACTTGAAACTTGATACATGCCACTTGCACTTGTTCATCCTACCATGCTAGTTGTTATGTTTTGTTATCATGTTTACTCCATGTTGCTAGTTAGTTTTTCCTATGTACGTATATCTTGCATTACAAGCATCCCGTAACTTGCAATTAACGTGTACTTATTTTCTTTTTTCTATCCCTGCAATTGTTAAATTGCAGATTATGGAGAATAGGTTCCAGATGGTATTGGTGACATGAAGTATTAGTGCTGGATTTTGCTATTATTATTTTTGTTTCTTGCTTTGAACAATAATTGTATCTTGTACTTGGATTTATTATGTATTTGGGCAATGTGACACAGGATATTTGATTTATTCATATCATGATTATTTGAGATTAATATATTTTGGTTTCAGGTATTCTTGTTGGTATTTTGGTTCATATGTGCATGTTGGTTGATTCTTTTGCTTCCGACTCTGATTAATCTTGTGAATGTTGTAAAGATTCTTGAACAACTTATGGATGATGAAAATCATTCGCTGGGATTTTGTCTTATATCTGTATTCCGTCTTCTCTTTTGGTAAGCAGGGCGTGACAAGAATCTACAAAAAATCTAAAATGGGCATTCTACCAATAAGAAGCCCAAAAGCGACATAAAAGCCTTCCGACAGCCTAGAAGCAACCAGTGCTACGCTTATCGGATTTTAACAGAAATATACTTTTTAGAAAGGTAATAATATCTACCACAACTCTCTATGGGAACACTATTTCAGATTCTGTAGGGAATCCACAATCTGGTCCATCGAACACGCGCAAACAGTTTACCAAAATTGCAGATTTTCAACAAAAAGCTGAACTCTACAAGCTGGTAACTTTTGCTTTACTCGTCGGAATCTAACGAAACTGGGCAATTTGAAAATGTGGGAACATCTACTAAAACTTTCCAGTTGACCACTTCCTCAGATCCCAGAAGGAATTCCAAATTCCTGACCTCGAACATACGCAAACAATTACCAAACTACAGATTTTCAATAAAAAAAATGAAACTTCTGTAGCTTGTAACTTTTGCTCTACTTGTCGGAATGTAATAAAACTGGACAATTTGAAAAGGTGGGAACATCTACTAAAACTCCCTAGTTTACCACTTTCTCAGATTCTAGAAGGAATTCCAAATTCCTGACATCGAACATATGCAAACAATTACCAAACTACAGATTTTCAATAAAAAGATGAAACTTCTGTAGCTTGTAACTTTTGCTCTACTTATCGAAATCTAATGAAACTGGGCAATTTAAAAAGGTGGAAACATCTATTAAAACTTCCCAGTTGACCAATTTCTCAGATTCCATAAGGAACTCGAAGTTCCTACCCATCGAACACACGCAAACGGCAAGAAAACAATAGTTTTAACAAAGGAAAGCTGAAACTTTGAAAGCCTATAACTTTTGTTCCACTTATCGAAATTTAACCCAAGAGGACAATTCGGAAAGGTGAGAACGTCTACTACAACTCTCTGGTTGGTCGGCTCCTCAAGTTCAGCGAGTAAGACAGCCAAAAACTATAAGGAATCAAGACATATACAATTCCAACCCACCAAATACACAGCCAAGCTAAAAACTTTCAAAACCCATAACTTCTACTCCGCTTGTCGGAATTTAATCCGAGAGGTCAATTTGGAAAGGGGAGAGTCTCTACTACAACTCCCTAGTTGGTTTGAACCTCAGATTCAACCATTAAGTCACTCAAAAATATCAAAGAGTCAAAACAGCAAGCACACTCAGCTCAAAGCTGGATGTTGCATCTTCCAAATACCATAACTCCTACTCTGCTTATCGGAATTTAGCTCGAGCGGTCAATTCGGAAAGGGGAGAATGTCTACTACAACTTCTTAGTTGGCCCGAACCTCAGATTCAACAGGTAAGAGCTCTAAAACCTCAAAGAAGCAAAATAGCAAGAACCCCATCAAGACAGCTAGTTGTTGTACTTTACAAGCGACATAACTTCTACTTTGCTTATCGAAATTTAACCCGAGAGGTCAATTCGGAAAGGGGAAGATGTCTACTAAAACTCTCTAGTTGGCTCAAACCTCAGATTCATCCAGTAAGAGGCTAAAAAATGACAACCAAACAGAACAGTGAGCTTCTCAGCCCAACTCGCTGTCCTGATTTGCAACGACCATAACTTTTGCGTCTCTTATCGGAATTTAGCCCGAGAGGCCAATTTGGAAAGAGGAGAACGTCTACTACAACTCTCTAGTTAGTTCCCTCCTCAGATTCCGAGAGGAACTCCAATTTTTATCCCCTTGAACCTACTGCGATGCTAACCCCAAAACAGTGAGCTCACTGTTTTGACCTAAAGCTCGCTGTTTTGGGGGAAACACTCGTTTCACCCCTCAAAATGACTCTGAAAAATCCACAAAAATTCTAGCATGATAATAACACCCCTAAGAGCATCTCCAATGAATTTCGGGTCAAGGTTCTACTTTTAACACATGTAAACAAAATCAACCCTACAACCATAAAAATCATTTCTTTATGCTTAATTTTAGTGTTCTACCACTTCTAACTTTGCATTCTCTTTACCCTAGCCCATATGCACATGAAACTGCATCCATACAACAACATACAACAATAACAAAACCCTAAAATAGCTAAAACAACCATGAGATGAGAAACCCCCACCTTGAGAATGTGTAGGAAGGACTAGCTAGCTTGCCTTCTCCTCCTTGCTTGCTCCTTGTTCTAGCTCCCCTCAAGAAATCCACCATGAAGAAACCATGAAAACCTAACTCTCTTTTCTTTTTCTTTCTCATTTTTTTTCTAAAATTGAAACTAGTAGAAGTAGTAGCTAAAGAATGAGATAGAATGAGATGAGATTGGGAACACATGAAAAAGTGAGAGGGTTTCTATCCCTAGAAATGTTTGGGGCCGGAATTTCAGTGAGGAGGGGGTTTTTTTTTTTTGGGGGGGGGGGGGGGGGTGTTTTATAAGGTGAAGGGAAGGGTTTTGTGGTGAGAAGTGAAGCCATGTGTCATAGTTCTCATGGCTTAAACAATTGGAGGTTCTAAATGCAATTTCTGTGTTACGATCAACCCCCAAACTCACTCTAACCCTCTATCGCATCATGATGGATTAAAAATAAAATACAATTTTTTCAAATCACATACTACACGATTTGTACAAATGCCTGAAATCGATACGATTCAAATACGTGCATATATCTGATTATATAGATAATTTTCGTTCGTGAAAACGAACAAATCAGTACAAAAATAATTTAATTCCGAGAAATAAAATAAAATAATTTTATTACTGGTTCGGAAGATTCCAGTATCAATTTGATACAAAACAGTCGTATACCGATTAGTATATATACATATATAATTCTTATTAACAAAACCTGGTGATGTCCACCAAAAATATTTCAATTCTGGAAATAAAAATAAAATAATAATTTTTAATATCTTCCCGGTATTTTCCAGACATTTTTCTCAAAAACGCGTTTTTCAAGATTTTGCACAAGTGCACAAAACTGATACAATACGTATATATACTTACTAGTATACATATCTAGATAACTTTTTATTTGAAAAAACAAGAAATTTCCATTAATTTTTTTTTAATTTAAAAATAATAATTATCAAAATATAATATCCGTCCGGGATATTACAGTTACAACATATCATGATTATGAAATCTGGCAGATGACGTCAAAACTGCTTTCTTAAATGGAAATCTTCTCGAGGATGTGTATATGACACAAACTGAGGGTTTTGTCACTCCAAAGGATGCTGGAAAGGTGTGTAAGCTGTAACGATCCATTTATGGATTAAAGTAAGCTTCTAGAAGCTGAAATCTTCTTTTGATGAGGCAATTAGAGAGTTTTTTTTATTCAAGAACGGAGATGAACCTTGTGTCTACAAGAAGGTTAGTGCGAGCACGATTGTATTTCTGGTGTTGCATATAGATGACATACTACTTATCGGGAATGACATCACTACCGTACAGTCTGTAAAGACTTGGCTAGGAAAATACTTTTTCATGAAGGACCTGGGTGAAGCTACCTATGTATTAGGCATCAAGATCTATAGAGATAGATGAATGAGACTACCTGGCCTAAGTCAGATTACATACATAGACAAAGTATTGAAATGCTTCAATATATAAGAGTCCAATAAGGGATTCCTCCCTATGTCGCACGGTGTAAGATTGTCTAAGGCTCAATGTACTTCCACTCAAGATGAAAGAGACCGCATAACTAAGATTCCATATGCATCTACAATTGGATCTATCATGTATGTCATGTTATGTACTCATCCAGATGTCTCATATGATTTAAGTATGACGAGTAGGTACTAGTCAGATACCGGTGAGAGTCACTGGACTGCTGTCAAGAACATCCTTAAGTACTTTAGAAGGACTAAGGATTCGTTCTTGGTATATGGATTCGTGGAAGAGTTTGTTGCAAAGGGTTACACTGATGCTAGATTCTAGTTCGGTAAGGACGACTCCAAGTCGCAATCATGTTTTGTGTTTTGCCTAAATGGTGGAGCTATGAGCTGGAAGAGTTTGAAGCAAAAGGCAGTAGTCGGTTCTACCACAGACGCTGAGTATATTGTTTCCTCCAATGTAGCAAAGGAAGAGGTTTGGATCAGAGAGTTCTCACTGAACTTGGTGTGCTTCCTAGCATTGTGGACCCGGTGGACCTCTATTCTGATAACAATGGGCCATTGCACAAGTAAAGGAGCCTAGATCTCACTAGCAATCCAAACATATATTTAGGCGCTTCCATCTCATTCGAGAGATCATCAATAGAGGAGATGTGAAGATATGCAGAGTACCGACAGATGAAAACCTCATTGACCCACTGACAAAGCATATTGCATAGCGAAAACATGAGGGTCACACTAGTTCTATAAGCATTAGATGTATGCCTGATTGTCTCTAGTGCAAGTGGGAGATTGTTGGTGTATGTCCTAGAGGCCAGCTATGTATTGTCATTACTAGTTTACATTGTATCATGATATTTATTTCATATATGAGGCAATTTATTTATTGTGTTGTTTATTGTGATTAAATGAACATAATGATGTCCTTAGAATAGTAGGTTCAATACCATGGGATATCAAGTGCATCGCTTGATTGTGAGATCTTATTGGTTGTAATATGAACACTATTCTTAAATGTCCCTAATCAAGTATTATTGTGAATTAGGACACCAATAATGCATAGAGACTAGTATGTACATAGACTGATAACCATATCTCACGGATCATAGATATGAGATATCAAGTTTTCACATGGGTACATATTGAAGTAATAATGTACTGGACTGACCCACCATGAGAACGCTGTATGGATCGTTATGGGAGTATCATAAGCGGTTCTCACAGTGACCATGGTGTATGTAGTCCTTTGACTTGAAGTCACTACGGTTCCCTACATGAGAAGTTATATGTTTTAATGTCGTCAAATGTTGCCTTTAATAAGTTGATTATAAAGTCGACTATTGGATATACTACAAATCATGCAGAGTGATGTAGTTATTAGATAGAATTTGTCCCTCTTATATAACATGAGCGATATCTATGGGCCCCGTGATTAAGTGAGACTGCAAAATACATGGTCATGCTCAAACGAGCCAATATGAGATATTGAGCTCATTTATTTTAGTAAGTCTACTCGGACATCAAGAAACCAAAAATTGAACTATACAAGGGTGACACACTCTATGCCTTATGGTCAATTAGGATATCTGGACGAAGGGACTAGACTACATGGTAACATTGGTCACGGATAGGTTATGTCTAATCACTGAAATTTCCGTTACTTGAGTAGTATTGATGTATTGCTAGATACCGCTCACTGTTTGTAATACTAGAATATGGTTTTAGTATTACTGTCAACGTAATAGGAACCTACAGGGTCACACTCTTAGAATGGATCGAAATTGAGATTTAAATTCATAAGATGAATTTAATTGGGGATCCAAGTAAGACCTGGACTCTTGACATTGGTTGGACATTTAATTAGATTAAATGGGCTGACTAAAGTTCAAATGCCTACACACGAATCTGAACCAGGTCAGATTGTGAGTCCACCAGCCTCATTACTCTCTTAGGGTTGATTTTTTGCAGCTATATATATGATACATATCTGTGAAAAAGTGTTACATGAGAAAATCCTAGCCATCACAGAAATTGTGTGTGAGAGAGAGATCATGAGGAACATCCTCATCCAGCAGCAAGCACCGCGGCAGTAGGGAAAGCTTGATTTGAACCGTTCGTGTGGATACCATGGAGGCACAACAACATTGCAGTGCTGTGATCAACATTAATTGGAAACAACAGATCCTTCTTCAAAGTATAACTCGTAAACACGATTTGTGGTTTTCGCATGGATCCATGGCTAGGTTTTATATTTCTTTGTAATTTTTCTGCTGTGTATTTGATCTGAGACTATCATCGAAACCTAAAACATGCTTCCACTGTGGTGAGACCGGACATTGGAAGAGGAATTGCCATAAGTACCTAGAGGAGCTTAAGAAGAAGAACAGAACTGAGACTTCCATTACAGGTATTTTTATTGTAGAAGTCAATTTATCTACTTCTGCATCTTGGGTATTAGATACTGCATGTGGGTCTTACATTTGTGTAAATGTGCAGGATCTCAAAAGGAGTAGACCATTGCCTAAGGGCAAAGTTGACCTACGAGTTAGAAATTGAGCAAAAGTTGTTGCTTTAGCTGTAGGAACTTGTCATTTATCATTGCCCACTGGGCTTATCATTGAGTTAGAGAACTGTTATTTTGTGCCTGCTATTTGTAGGAATATTATTCCTATTTCTTGATTGGACAAGAATGAGTTTTCATTTATAATAATGGACAAAAGTTATTTTATTTATTTGAATGATATCTGTTATGCTAGTGCACAATTGACTAATGGACTTTATATTCTCGACCTTGAAATGCCTGTCTATAATATAAATACGAAGAGTTTCAAATCAAATGATACGAACCCAACTTACCTCTGACATTGTCGTTTGGGCCACATAAATGAGAACCACATATCCAAACTCCATAAAGATGAATTCTTGGACTCATTTGATTTTGAATCATATGAGGTATGTGAACCTTGTTTATTGCGCAAGATGTCAAAAGCTCCATTCACTGGAAAAGGTGAAAGGGATAGTTTTTAGGTCTCATACATAGTGATGTCTGCAGACCTTTCAACACATTGGTTAGAGGAGGTTTTCATTACTTCAATACAGTTACTGATGATTTTAGTAGATATGGGTTTGTGTATCTGATGAAACACAAATCAGAGTCATTTGAAAAGTTCAAAGAATTCAAGAATGAGGTACAAAACCAACTTGGTAAAAGTATTAAAGCTCTTCGATCAGATCGAGGAGGTGAGTACTTAAGCAAAGATTTTGATGACCATCTAAAAGAGTGCGGGATAATATCTCAACTAACTCCCCTTGGAACATCGCAATGGAATGGTGTCTCTGAGAGGAGGAACCAGACCTGGTTAGACATGGTTCGATCCATGTTGAGTCATGCAGATCTTCTAAGCTCTATTAGCAACTGCTTTCACACTTAACCGTGTTCCATCTAAAACTATTCAAGAGACACCATATGAGATATGGACTAGGAGGCATCATAGTGTGTCTTTTATGAAGATTTGGGGTTGTGAATAGCATTGGTATCGGGTCGGATCAGGTCCTTCACTACCCGGACCCGGATCCGGTCCCCTATGGGTCCAAAAATTGGACCCAGACCCAAACCCGTAAGGACCGGGTCCAGTTTCGGGTCTGGGTCCTATTAAAATATTTCTACCCATTCGGATAGGAGCGGGAGTGTCAGCGGCGAGCGGAGGCGGCGAGTGGAGGATTTAGAATAGAGGAGAGAAGAAAAAGACATGAGTTTTGAGTTTGGAAGAGGAAGGAGGGGAGAGATGAGGATAGAATATTTATTTTTATGTTGATTTTTTGGTTTTTTTAAAGGGTCTGGGTCTGGGTCCGGAGACCCAAAAGTACAACAACCCCCATTTTAGGACCCAAACCCGGACCTGGATAGGCCGGGTCGGTTCCTGTCCAATGCTGGGTCCGGGTTAGGTCCGGGTCGGGTCCGGGTCGGATCCGGGTTTCGGGTATTTATACCATTGCTGGTTGTGAAGCCTATGTAAGGCACCAAGTATCTGATAAACTTGGTCCTAAATCTGATGTGTTACTTTGTAGGATATCCCATGGAAACTATGGGATACTATTTCTATAAACCCACTGAAGGCAAAGTATTTGTCACACGGACTGCTGTGTTCCTAGAGAGGGAATTCGTCTCCAAGAGAACCAGTGGGAGAAAGATAGAACTTGAAGAAATTCAAACTTCACAAAGTAGCAGCGAACCAATGATGGAAATGGAGCAGGCTCCACAAATCGTTGTGGAGCAACAACCTGCTCAAGTAGCACAAGGCCTACGTAAGTCTAGTAGGATACCCCATCAACTCGAGAGATGGATTTCTCGTGACTCAACATGGTGATGAGCCTACGACTTATGAGGAAGATGTAAAAGGCCCAAACTCTGAGAATGGGTTGAGGCCATGAGATCTGAGATGGAATCCATGTATGCCAACCAAGTGTGGACCTTGGTAGACCCACCTGAAGGGGTAAAACCTATTGGGTGCAAATGAGTTTTCAAAAAGAAAACTGACATGGATGGTTATGTGCATACCTTTAAGGGGCGATTGGTCGCTAAAGGTTTCAAGCATGTTCATGGTGTAGACTATGATGAGACTTTTTCCTAGTTGTCATGCTTAAATCCATTTCGGATCTTGCTTGCTATTGCAACATATCATGATTATGAAATATGGAAGATGGATGTAAAAACTACTTTTCTAAATGTAAATCTTCTTGAGGATGTGTACATGACACAACCTAAGAGTTTTGTCACTCCAAAGGATGCTGGAAAGGTGTGTAAGCTGTAACAATCCATTTATGGATTAAAGTAAGCTTCTAGAAGCTGGAATCTTCATTTCGATGATACAATCAAAGAATTTTGTTTCATCAAGAACGAAGATGAATCTTGTGTCAACAAGAAGGTTAGTGGGAGCATGATTGTATTTCTGGTGTTTTATATAGATAACATACTACTTATCGGGAATGACATCACTACCTTACAGTTTGTAAAGAATTGGCTAGGAAAAAACTTTTCCATGAAGGACTTGGGTGAAGCTACCAATGTGTTAGGCATCAAGATCTATAGAGATAGATCAAGGAGACTACTTGGTCTGAGTCAGAGTACATACATAGACAAAGTATTGAAACACTTCAATATGTAAGAGTCCAAGAAAGGATTCCTCCTTATGTCGCACTGTGTAAGACTGTCTAAGGCTTAATGTCCTTTCACTGAAGAAAAGAGAGACCGCATGACTAAGATTTCATATGCATCTACAATTGGATCTATCATGTATGTCATGTTAAGTACTCATCCAGATGTCTTATATGCTTTGAGCATGACGAGTAGGTACCAGTCATATCCCAGTGAGAGTCACTGGACTGCTATCAAGAACATCCTTAAGTACTTAAGAAGGACAAAGGATTCGTTCTTGGTATATGGATTCGAAGAAGAGCTTGTTGTAAAGGGTTACACTGATGCTAGTTTCCAGTCCGATAAGGAAAACTCCAAATCGCAATCATGTTTTGTGTTTTGCCTAAATGGTGGAGCCGTGAGCTGGAAGAGTTTGAAGCAAGCGGTAGTAGCTGATTCTACCACAGAGGCTGAGTATATTGCTGCCTCTAATGTAGTAGAGGAGGCTGTTTGGATCAGAAAGTTCATCACTGAACTTGGCGTGATTCCTAGCATTGTGGACCCGGTGGACTTTATTGTGATAACAATGGGGCCATTGCACAAGTAAAGGAGCCTAGATCTCCCCAGCGATCTAAATATATACTTAGGCGCTTCCATCTCATTCGAGAGATCATGGATAGAGGAGATGTGAAGACATGCAGAGTACCGACAGATGATAACATCGCTGACCCACTGACAAAACCTCTTACATAGCGAAAGCATGAGGGTCACACTAGATCTGTAGGCATTAGATGTACATCTTATTGGCTTTAGTGCAAGTGGGAGATTGTTAGTGTATGTGTAACCCCTGTTTTTCCAAAAATGTATTCTATGTATTTTCTGTATTTAAAAATTTCACATTTTTTTTTTGGTTTTCAAACTCTTTTGTCAAAATGTATTTTTTGAATCTTCTATAAAAATCTATTTTCGATAGATAATCTTATTTGTAACTATTTCCTATGATTTTCATACAAATTTTATTATTGATATTATTACTATTAATTTTGGCTGGTTATTGAAAATCCATTTTTATGTGCTAATTGTATTTGTATCTATTTTAAATAAATTCTATGTTTTAATGCAAACTACATTTTGTTATAAATATTATTTTTATGTTATTGATTAGTTTATTTCCCCCATTGGATTTTAAAACCCTATATTTTATTTTAAAACCCAATATCCATTACTCCTACCCTACAACCTGTTATAATCCCTTAACTACCCAACCCATTTGTAAAATAACCCATTATTAAAACTCTATTAAACCCAAACCCAGTTGCCTTATACTACCCAGACCCAATAACAAAAACCCTAAACCATCGCTTATATATACCCGTTCCTAATCATTTGCCTCTTCATCTTCCTATACCGCCGCCTTCCTCCCGCTCTTCACCTTCCGCTCATCTCTCCCCCGACGTCCTCTTAGCCTGTAGCCCTCGTCAGCCCTCATCTCCGCCTCTCTCCCTATCCCCTGCACCGCCCCTCACCGACCAGTGCGCCCCCTGGCACCCTCCGTTCTCCTCTGTGCTCGCCTCATGCCTCTCATCAACAGTCGCGATCGCAGCGATGCCGCAAAGCCGCAGCGCAGCTTCCCTGCGTTGCATGTCTCCTCTCGACATCGTGATGCCAGCCAATGTCGCGCCAGCTGGCACTAGCACCCTCCGCAACCTCCTGTCGCGAGCCACCCGACAGCACACCTCCTGTGCATTGTGCCTCCCACTATCGCGACCACACAGCCCAGCACCACCCGGCCTATCTCCCTACCGCCGCCGTCCAGCACATCGCCGGCAGTCCCTGGCCACCGTCCTCTGCCATTGCAGTGCCGCCTTAGCCAGTGGATTAATGGGTTGTTTTGTTTGATCAAGTGGGTTTTTTGATCATATTGAATCTTGGCTGTCCGTTCTTGATCAACTTTGCTGTGGGCCATTCGATCTTGTTGATTTGGATCATGGGTTTTGATCAAGTGGATTGTGGGCCGTTGATCGCATCATGATCATCATCATCTTGGTTTTGATCCCTTGATTGAGAGCCGTCTGTTGGATCTTGATCATCTTGGAGTTCCTTGATCACTTGGATTGGTGGCCGTCCGATCGTCGATCTGACCCGATCATCATCATCTTCATCAAGATACTGATCACATCTCGATCTTGATCTTAATCTTCGATCAGAGTCGTCCGATCCGATCCGATCGCCTTGATCTCTTTATCTTTTGATCTCAGCCGTCCGATCGTGTTCGTGGGTTATTTGTTCTTTAGATTGGTGATCTTGTTCGTGTTCGCTTGTTCGTGATTTTGTGTTCGTTCCCGGGAATATGTTCCCATTATTCTTTCTCTTTGCTCAGTAGGATTCGTCATCTCTCAGGCAAGTAACTTGTATTCCAATTCATTTGTTTAATACAAGTTAAAAAGTTCACCTATAGTGTAGTTGGGTCTAGAAACGACTCTTGTTTGTGATATGCTTGATGGGTTTTGTCTCTATTGTGAAAACTTGACCATAGATGACTCAAGACACAATCTTGACATGAATTAACTTAGGATTTGCCCGTTCTTGATTTTGATCATGTATGTGAGACTTGTGCAAGAAATTTGTATTTTGGTTGAGACCCATGAGATATACTTGGAGTGGACATGTTAGATACCCTAATTCATGACGTTTAGACACTTGGTATACTCGATTTCATATTTGGGTGTGTTTGGATCAATTTTCTTGAATCTATGTCGATTTTGTTTTCAAGGGAAAAATCTGTAGTTTGTCGCTGTTCTGTTTTGTTTGCTATTTTGGACTGTTTTAAAGTAAGTATCTTAATTTCGGTATAAAACATAAATTTTAGATAATTTTGTCTATTTTCAAACCCCTCTAACCTTTCTTTATTTTGAGTTCGTATGAGTGAGTTATGACTGTTTTACTACAGAGGTGTTGATCTTTTCCAGATTCTGTTTTTCGGTAATTTTGATGACAAATCATTTTAAAGAACTATGCTAAGTATATTATTTTGATCCAAAACTTTGTTTAGTATTTCTTTATCAAGTTAGGGATTACCCAGAATTTTGGTAGATTTTATTAGGCGAGTTTTAGCCGTCGTTTCATGCTCGTTTATGAAAACTATAATTGCTGTATTTTACTCGCTATCCTGTAAAGAATTGTGTTTTCGCCCCGATTCCTTTTACTGTATGAAAAATGTTTGTGAAATATGAAAGTTATTATATTTTATCTATTTTCATATCCCTTTGGCGGAATTGGATTTCGTTTCACGGCTTGCGAGATATCATATTTTTCGTACAACAGTGTTGGGAATTCCAGATTTGCCAAACTATGGTTTCTTGGTGCTTTCTTATTTTTTATGACTAAAAAATTTTTACTAGAATATTATGAAACTTTATATTTTGATGCTAGACATATAAGGGAATGCCCCGGATTTTTCTTGAATTTATTTGAGAGGTTTTGATGCAGTTTTCCTGACTGAGAATTCGTTTTTCTGATTTCTGACTGAACATGTTTTCTGTTTTCAAACCTGTTTTGAGTTATGATGTTGTGAATTACTATATGACTTATTTATGCTCGCTGGATTCGTGTGGAAGTCTATCTTTCAGATCCTTTGATGGATCTAGATTTGGATGTTTTTAGTAGCAGAATCACTGTTTTAGTACAACACTATCGTGCTGTCCTGAATTAGAAAACTAGTTGTTTTACCCTGTCATGTGATATCTTGTACCTGCGCTTGTTTATCTTGCACCCTGAACTTGATACATGTTAAACCCTGTTATCTTTGCTTTGTTTTGTGACACGTACTTGCATTCCTGATTATAATTATAAATGACCAAGCCGGGGTTAACGGAAAGATCTAGTAGTGGAAATATAGAAACATGTACTTGGAAGAGGACCTGTGTCCTGCCTGCCTGTTACGTTTTCATGACTACATGATTCACGATCCTGTTACCTATACCTGATTGCATACTTCCCTATAGGAAGATGTACTCGGAAGATAACCACTAGGGTTATACCTGTTTCCTGTACCTGACTGCATACTTCCCCTAGGAAGGTGTACTCGGAAGAGAACCACTAGGTTCTACCTGTTCCTATTATTCCTATTTCCTGTACCTAAGTACACTGGCATATGGACTTCACTATGAAATCTAAAGCGAAACTGTTTGTTATAGCAACCATGTGTTATGTTTTTGGGGCGCATGAAGTGCTACCTAGATAGTAATAAAACAAGACTTGACATAACCTGGTACCTGTTACATGATTACCTGTACTTGTACCTGTTATCTGTATACCTGTATACCTGTATACCTGATTACCTGTTTACCTGTTACCTGCATACCTGTTACCTGTATACATGATTACATGTTTACCTGATTACCTGTTACCTGATACCTGTTACATGTTTACTTGTTTACTTGACACTTGAGACATGTTATCTGTACCTGTTAGTATACCATACTAGTTGTTTCTATTTTCCTGATTCATGTTAGATATTATATTTCTGTTGACACACTTATACCATGCTAGGCCTGTTACTTAGAATTATCTATCCCCTGTACTTGTATCCTACATTATAAGTGGCCCATAACTTGCAATTGACTGGTACTTGTTTTCTCTTTCCTTCTCCTGCAATTATAAATTGCAGATTTTGGTGATCAGCTGCCCGATGGAGTATGTGATCTAAAGTTCTAATTGGCTGGAGCTTTTGCTATCTTCATTTATTTCTGTTGCTCATTTTCAACATTATATCTGTTACTTGTATTCTTTGTGTTTGGGCAGTATGACCCGAGATTTTGACTTATTCAGATCATGACTATTTGAGATATATATATTTGGTTTCAAGTATTATTGTTGGTAATTGGTTCATATGTGCATGTGGTTGACTTTTCTGGCTTCCGCTCTGATTATATTGTGATATGTTGTAAAGATTCCTGAACAGCTTATGGATGATAAAAATCATTCGCTGGGCTTTTGTGGCGTATCCGTATTCCATATTCTTTTTGGGAAGCGGGGCGTGATAGTATGCCCTGAAGGCTAGCTGTGTATTGACATTACTAGTTTATATTGTACCATGATATTTATTTCATATATGAGATATTTCATTTATTGTGTTGTTTATTGTGATTAAGTGAACATAATAAAGTCCTTAGAATAGAAGATTCAGCACCATGGGATATCAAGTGCATGACTTGATTGTGAGATCCTATTGGTTGCAATCAGTTACAATTCTTAAATGTCCCTAGTCAAGTATTATTGTGAATTATGACAACAATAATATATAGAGACTAGTATGTGCGTAGAGTGATAACCATATCTCACGGGTCATGGATATGAGATATCAAGTCTTCACATGAAGACATATTAGAGTAGTAATGTACTGGACTGACCCACCATGAGAACGCTGCATGGATTATTAAGTGAGTGTCATAAGCAATTCTCACAGTGACCATGGTGTATGTAGTCCTTTGACTTGAAGTCACTACAGTTACCTACATGAGAAGTTTTATGTTTTAATGTCATTAAATGTTACCTGTAATAAGGTGATTATAAAGTCGACTGTTGTATATACTACAAATCATGTAGAGGGATGTGAGTGACTTAGAAAGGATTTGTCCATCTTACATAACATGAGTGATATTTATGAGACCCTTGATTGAGCGAGACTGCAAAATGCATGGTCGTGCTCAAATGAGTCAATATGAGATATTGAGCTCATTTATTTTAGTAAGTCTATTCAGACATCAAGAAACCAAAGATTGAACAATACAAGGTGGGTGACACGCTTTATGCCTTGTGGTCAATTAAGATATCTATACAAAGGGAGTAGACTATGTGGTAATATTGGTCACGGATAGGTTATGTCAAATCACTAACATTTCCGTTACTTGAGTAGTAGTGTTGTATTGCTAGATACCGCTCACTGTTTGTGATTTTAGTATTAATGTCAACGTAATGGGAACCTATAGGGTCACACTCTTAGAATGAATCGAAATTGGGATTTAAATTCATAAGAAGAATTTAATTGGGGATCCAATAAAGACTTGGACTCTTGACATTTGTTGGTCATTTAATTAGATTAATGGGCTGACTAAAGTTCAAAGGCCCACACACGAATCGGAAACAAGTCAGATTGTGAGTCCAACAGCCTCATTACTCCCGTAGGGTTGACTTTTCTGTACTTATATATATATGATACGTATTTGTGAAAAAGATACACATGAGAAAAACCTAGCTGTCACAAAAATTGTGTGAGAGAGAGATCGTGAGGAACATCCCCTTCCCGCAGCTAGCACCGCGGTGTGAGGGAAAGCTTGATTTGATCCGTTCATGTGGATACCGTAGAGGCACCGCAATATTGTAGTGTTGTGTTCGGCATACTGTGGAGACAATAAATCCATCTTCAAGGTATAACTCCTAAACACGATTTATGGTTTTCGCATGGATCCATGGTTAGGTTTCAATATTTTTTTGTAATTTTTCTGCTATGTATTTAATCTGAGATTACTCCCGAAACCTAACATTTAATTATCCATACACCAAGCCCATAATACCAAGTCTATAGGCCCACCATATTAATTATTATTATTATTATTATGATGATGATGATTATTATTATTATTATTATTATTATTATTGTTGTTGTTGTTGTTGTTGTTGTTGTTGTTGTACATATATATATTAGGAAATACGAGTTATTACAAGGAATTCAACTTATTGAGATATAATTTAGATGTGATGCATATCAGGAAAAATATCGATGAAAATTGGATAGGAACAGTCATTGGGGATGATCGAAAGAAAAAAGACAATCTCAAGTGTCACCTTGATTGTCGACGGGCATATGATATGAGTTGCACCCAAAGGAATTACCTAATGGGAGGGTACGCCTTCCTCTTGCAATCTATTCAATGTAAAAATTAGAGTCGAAATTGTTTTGCAATGTTTTACAAGAGTTTAAAGTCCCAATGGCTGTTCATCTAACATAGCAAGGTGTGATAACTCTAAGAAGAAGAGACTTCGGGGACTAAAGTCACACGACTACCACTTCTTGATGCAGGATATCCTTCCCGTGGCTCTAAGGTATTTAATGTGTGAGCAAGTCAATGCCTTCCTGAAAGATCTGTGCAGCATATATAAAGCACTTTGCTTAAGAGTTCTACGTATTGAAGATATTGACCAATAGAAGCAGTGTGTGGCATCGACACTTTGTCAAATGATCCTCCCTCTTTCTTCACTATAATGATTCACTTGCTAATCCACCTTGCCGGTGAAGTAAGAATTGGAGGAACAGTACATTATCGATGGATGTATCCCATTGAGAGGTAATTATTCGTGCCTCATCCAATATCTTAATTCTCTATAGCTTGTTTGTTGTATTCTCATACATTTTATAATCCAAATATTTACATGTATAGGTGTCTATACCGACTTAAGAGTTATATTAGAAATAGAGCATATCCTGAAGGATCAATAAGAGAAAGGTATCCCTTGGAGGAGTGCTCAAACTTTGTTTAAGGTATCTTTAGGATGTAGAGACATGCCTAACTAGACCAAGGAGATATTCGGACACGTCAAACCTTGATGGGGCTAAATATTTCTTCAAGACCATTGGCACTACTATCAGTAAAGTTGATGCCTTTGAGTTAGATAACTTAACATGGGAACAAGCATATCGATATGTGCTTGTCACGCCCCGCTTCCCAAAAAGGAATACAGAATACAGATACGCGACTAAGTCCAGTGAATGGCTTTCACCAGTCATAAGCTGTAAGGATCATTACAACATTTCATAGGAATAAACAAGAATAAACAAGGAGAAATCAACCACGCATGCATGGATAAATTAATATAACCAACAGGATTTACTTGAAATAAAATAAATAAATCTCAAATAAATCAGAAGTAGAACAAGTTATAAATTCTGGGTCAAACTGCCCAATACAAAAATAATCCATGTAACAATTACATTTATTCAAAAGCAACAGGAAATAAATATAGCAAGAACTTCAGCCGACTAGAACGTTTGGTCACCTACTCCTTCGGGCAACTGGTCACCAAAGTCTGCAAGTTTAACAAATTGTAGGGAGAGGAAAAAGAAACAAAACATCCGTCAATGCAAGTTACGGGCCGCTTGTAGTGTAGGCAACAAGTACAGGAAAAGGTAAACAAGTATAGAGTAACATCAGAAGCAAGTACTGAATAAGCATGGAATGAGAGTAACAGCAAAAGAGAATGACTAACATAGTTTAGAAGCAGATTCAAGTAATATGATGAGGTGACTGGGTGCAGGTAACATGTAACACGTGTCAAGTAGCATGCAAGTAGGTATACAGGTAACAGGTGTCTGGTAGCATGTATAGGTAGCAGAAATGTGCAGGTGATCATGTTATTACAGGTCTTGTACCTAATCCTAACTAGGTAGCACTTCATGCATCCCAAATTTTACCACATGGTTGCTACATTCAAACAAGTTACGTTTAGATTTCGCAGCGAACTGTATATGGTCGTGTACTCAGGTATCAGGTAAATAGGTACAGGTAGGATCTACGGGTCCCCTTATGAGTACACCTTCCTATAGGGAATTATTGTAATGCCCTAATTTTTCAAATTAATGAAAAATTACTTATTTTGCATGTAGTGTGCACGTGTAATATTTTTGGCTCATATTTTCATCAAGATGAGTAAAGATATTTCAATTTGTGCTTTTAATTATTTTGTACAAAAGTCTTATTTTAATTAGATAAAATGCCCTTTTCTTAAAGCCCAAAATGTACTTCATTTATTTTGTTTTTAAAATAACTATTGTTTTGGGCCATTAATTAAAGCCCATGGTTTAATTCTATTTTATTTGCAACTTGTAATGTGGAACACTTTTTTTAAAAAGACTTTTTATTTTGTGTTTTGTACAAGTTTCTTTTGTGGTGACTAGTGTATGCACATGCATTTCACATACACGTGCATGAGCACACTTTTCTTGGCCGGGTTGGGAAAGAAGTGGATCAAGTCATGGGTGGTTATCTAGAGTGTGGGTAGTTATTACAACTCCCTAGTTCATCCTAGCCCTTGACCCTATAACTATCTACTAAATCCTAGCCCTCCATCTCACCCAAAATGGTGTATAAATACCCCTCTCTCTTAAACATCTTCTACACTAAGATCCCTTGAAAGAAGATATATATATATTATATTGTAGAGTTTGGTGAGTGAGAGTTCTCTTGGAGGCCGATCATTCCTACAGAGGAGCTTCGGTGTGGAGCAAGGAGCAAGGAGCAAGGAGTCGTGCATTGCATTAAGAAGCCTTACTGGATTCGTTTATTTCGTCAATAAGGTGGGTGTTTCTCAGGACTTCTAACGTAGTAATTATGTTATGGCAATAATGATTGTTACCATGCTTGTGAAAAGTAAGTTTAAACATATTAGATTGCCCTGTGTATGCTTATGGTGAAAGTTGTGTGGGACTAATAATGAAGTAATGACACTGTAAATAAGACTGAAATAGGCCTGTACAGTCGACTGTCACATGAACAAGTCGACTGGCACGAGGCGAATGTTTTTTTCATGATTTATTAGAAAATTTAATGGGGTACATGTGTATAAGCTGAAGTGATAGAATGATTGCTAAACTCATTTCCCCCATGTTATATACGACTGAGGAGACATGAACAGATGAAAAAGGGAACTAGTGATAATTAGTAAAACTGGGAATAACCCATACAGTCGACTGCTAATGTAAACAGCCGACCGGTATATTGAATTAAATTATGAATAGTCCAGAAATTCCATGAAACGGAGTATTTTTGTTGTGATGTTCTAGTGTGCTAAATTGAGATTTAGTATTCATCTCTGCAAGTAAATGATGAGTAAATGAAAATGCATGCTAAACAGTTCCCTTGAGGAAAGAAAATATTAGTTATGTGAAATTATATGTTGTGATGTTAGTGAACAGCTAAGAAATTACATGTTTATGTAGTATGAATATATGTTAATGTGACACAATGATGCATGTGAGTTGAAGAACAGAAGGGAATAATGATTCTTTAAATTGAAATTTAACCTTGTTCAGTCGACTTAATGCAAGTAGCAAGTCGACTGGGCTGAGTATGAAAATGTACAGTTGAAACCCAGGACAGACGACTGATTGAATGACAGTCGACTGTCACATGAATGATATTTGAGACATGGAAAAATGGCGGAGCAGCCGACTGGCCATGTGCAGCAGTCGACTCTCCTGAGCAGTTATGAAGAACTTGATTTGACTGAACAAGTCGACTGGACTTTCTCTAAGTCGACTGTCCAGAATATTTTGATATGTCAGAGATCTTATTTGGTTTCTGTTAAAAGTTGTGAATCTTATGGTTGATGTTGGTAAACTCTATTCGTTGTTGTATGAATTTACATGAAATGAATCATTAATTTGAATTGAGAATTAAATGAATATGAAAGCTAGGAACATGATACCTGTTGAGGTAATGAAATGAATTCATGAGTTGAAATGCTCAAATTGGGAATTGTGAATTGGAAATTGAAATAAAAGAGTAGCTAAGTCTCCCCCGGCATTGGAAATAAAATGAAATGAAATTTGAAAAGAAAGACCAAGGTTGGTCATGTTGAATGAATGAATAAGTCCGGTTTAGTGGAGAGGCTAACTCTAGAGCTTTGATTTTTATTCATGATTCTAATAATTAGTACATAGTGGAGATGTGATGAAAGTGAGAGAAAACATAAGTATGAGAACTAGAGTTTACGGTGCAGGTGTGTGAGCCACAGAATGCATGCTTGATGAGTCAAGACATGGCGTGGGCACAACTCAGTAATGATCGGACTTTAGCCACGCTTGTGGGATGTTTGGTGACTGCAAGAGAATCGTGTTCAGGGAGGAGGCTGAATTGCCACAGAATGCATGCTTGATGAGTCAAGACATGGCGTGGGGTTCCCCTCCAGGGTCCAGTGCACGTGCTTGTACTCATAGACCATCTAGGATACTCACCGTAATTACAGTAGTAGATTAAGTCATGGCGAGGGATTGAACCCTACAACAATGAAGAACGATTAAGAGGCTTGCCCTCGGACCTATGTAGTATGAGATGCATAGAATCTGAACAAGTGCGAATTAGTATCATGTAAATTAAATAATTGCATTAAGGATTAAGTGCACGATCACGACACGACATCATTAAGATTTTCCCATTTACTTCATTTTGATATGTGAACAAGTTTGTGATCTGTTAAGAAATGAGAATCGTTATACTGTTTCTGGTATAGAGAGGATGGCCATGTATAATTATCGTCGGTTGAATAAACTGACGTACCCACAGTTTTGTATGCAAGATAAATGGCATGCAAAAGATTAAAGAGGAACAAATGCTTAAAGATTTCTCAATGTTGTTGTACATTTGTTTCATTGTTGTAAATTTTACTTCCACTGTGCAATGTAAATGTAATATTGATGTAAACTCTGATGTAAAGTGAAAAGTTTAAATTTCCTTGTAAAATTGTACTGAAAGAAACGGAAAGATCCTGTAGAACATCTCGAATTCAGTGTATTTGGGATTCGGGGCGTTACAAGTATGTAGCCAGGTAATCAGGTAAACAGAATCAGGTATCATGTAATCAGGAAACACGTAACTGGTGGGATCACGACCACCTTCTAAGTACACATTTCTATATTTTCCACTACTAGATCTTTCCTTTAAACCCATCATGATTATGTGTCATTATTATTAAAGCAGGCATATAAGTGCACAAATAGGTGAGAAAAACATGTCAAGAAGCAAGGAACAACTCAGGTTGGGTAGAAGACATACACAAGTGACAGACAACTCATAATAGACTAGGACAACAAAACTTTCAATTCTGGACTGCAAGACAGTACTGCACCAAAACTGAAATTTCCGTTGCCCCAGAAATGAAATCTAAATCTGTCAGAAAATCTAGAAACTAGACTCACAGCCAAATCCAGCGCATATATATAAGTCATATAATAATTACATATACAGGGCTCAAAACATAATTATATGTAGAAAACATGCTCAGCCAAAAATCACAAGGTTGTATTCATAAGCATGAAATTGACATAAAAACTTACTGATTAAATCCAAGAAAAATCTGGAGTATTCCCTAGTATGTCTAGTATCATCAAATATAATTTCATAATATTTTGACATAGATAGTATAGTCAAATAAATTCAGGAAACATCGAGATACAGCAAGTTTGTAAATCTGAAACTTTAGACACAGTAGTACTAAAACAGCGACAGATTACAAAGTATAACTCGAAATCTAAATTTGTAAAAAGGGTTGTAAAATAGATACAACAGGCTACATTTTATATTCACGGAGTTTTTTTATCAACAACAACTAGAATCAGGGTGAAAACATGGCTATTTACTGAACAACATGCAGTTATGAAAATATACTAGTTTGTTCACGAGCATAGGATAGTTTATAAATGTCATCAAATAAATCAACCAAAATTCGGGGTTAATCCCAGTTAAGTCTAATCATACCCAGCAAAATATTAGGTCCAAATATTAACTTTAACATCGGTAGTAAAATAAATAACTATACAAAATGCACATAAAACAACATCTGGAATTTTCTACACATCTGTAGTAAAACAGCAATAACTCACAACTCACAAATGGAAACTGAGATCTGTCAGAAATGCTAGAAAATAGACAATGGTGTCTACAATTTATATTCACAAATTAATTTGGTTTACTGGCCACAACAGGGTCTAAAATACTGAAACAAAACAGGGCAGCAACAGAACAGAAATCTTCATCAAATCAATGAGTTCATATGCAACAAATCCGATTATAACAAGCACAACATTGTGTAATAGATGTCCAAACAATATGGTAATGGGTATTTTAACAAGTCTACCACAAGATACTACAACTAACACATCAAGCATTCAAGATTCATACAACATATCAGGGTCATTAAACAACATACATACATGCATCAAGAATTTAATTAGATCTAAATTATTTCATGTCGTGTGTGTAACAAAGGACGACTATGGATGGATCAACAAGTAGATCAAGATCTAACAAGGGTTTTTAATGAGAATGAATCTAGAAATAAAAGCCACACTACAGGCGGTATTTAGTACTTGTATATACAATAAAAGGAATACAAGTTACTTGCCTTTGAGGAGACGAAGAAACCGAAGAGAAGAAGAGAATAAAGGGAATAGGTTCCTAGGCACGAACACAATACTATGGGCGGTCGATCACGAACGAGAGCAGGAATCCGATGCTCGAGATCCACACGTGCACACAACCGGCAAAGGCATCCCGGGGAAAAAGAGTGCATTGCGGTGGGAGGCGACGGCGGTAAAGGAATGTGATGGCTAGGGAACGGCCAAAGGGTGGCTACTGGCTGGCGTCGGGAGTGGGACAGCGATGAGGGGGGCACTGTGGCTGATGGGTGCTGCTATCGCTGAGGTGGCTGTTGCCGAGTTCGGGAAGGGAGACGGGGAGTGCTGGGGTCGTGGAGGCAGGGCAGGGCCCTGTTGTGGCGTTGCGGCAGGCGGGGGGTCACCAGAGGGTGGTCGGTAGTCGGGTAGGGAGGTGCAGTTGGGATCACAGTGATAGAGAGGGAGAACGGGAGGTCGGGTGAAGGAGGTAGGGGATAAGTGAATAGCGGTTAGGGTAAAAGATGATTAGGGTTTGGATCAGTAGGGTTAATAGTAGGTGATTATATATAGGATATGGGTACGGTTTCAGGGGGTAACAGGTATTGGATATTGCGGGGGAAAACCAATCAGGGATGTAGGATGATGGGTCATAGGGTACACGCGCTATTGGGTTAGGGTTAGGTGAAAGACAAGTAAATAGGCCATGAAACAATTAATTATGATTAGCATTACAAATGGAGACAATAATTAGACAGAAAAATTAAATCAAGAATATATTCAAGGCCACAAAGTTGAATCAAAGGCAAGACAGATAGATTTATTGAGAACGAAGAGTAAATACATGGTTCGGAAGGAATAGAAGAATACAAATTGATCAAATACACAGAAAAAGATAATATGTCCAAAATACAAGAAAATGGAAAACATGGGTTACAAATTCTACCCACCTAACAAGAAGAATTTCGTCCTCAAAATTCAAACAAGAAGTACATAGGGTAACATCAAAAGAAAAGAAAGAACAACAACAAAACAAAAGCTACTCAAACAAATGAGGGAACTTCTGTTGGATCTCCTCCTCCAGTTTCCAAGTCGACTCACCCGGCGAGTGAGGATTCCAAGAAACTCGAACCAGCTTGATGACCTTGTTCTTCAACACTTTCTCTCGCCGGTCAAAAATAGCAAATGGCGGAATCTCACAAGACAGATCCGGCTGCACGGTCAACTCTGAGTAGTCGATCACGTGGCACTCATCACGGATATATCACCTAAGTTGTAAGACATGGAAAACATTGTGCACTCCAGATAAAGCTGGTAGCAATGCAAGACGATATGCCACCTTGCCTACTCGTTTCACGATATCAAACGGTCTGATAAACCTAGGGTTGAGCTTGCTCCCACCACCAAACCAAATGATACCTCGGCATGGCGATACCTTAAGGAAAACATGGTCACCAACCTCAAACTCCAAGGCTATCCTATGGACATCTGCCCATTTCCGTTGCCTATCCTGTGCTGCTTGAAGATGCTTCCTGATCTGAGTCACCGCATCAACTGTCCTGGTGATCAACTCCGGACCCAAAAACTTTCTTTCACCAATGTCATCCCAGCACACTGGTGATCTGCACTTCCGACCATATAGTGCTTCGAGCGGTGCAGCTTTAAGACTAGCCTGAAGCTGTTATTGTACGCGAACTCTACAAGATGCAAATGGTCCTCTCATGATCCACCAAACTGCAACACACAGGACCTCAACATGTCCTCTAGAGTCTGGATGGTCCTCTCTGACTGTCCTTCTGTCTCAAGATGAAAAGTTGTACTGTACTTCAGTTTACTCCCCAGACTACTCTGAAGACTCTCCCAAAACTGAGACCTAAATCTCGTATCCCTGTCGGATACAATACTGACTGGAACCCCGTGAAGCCTGACTATCTCTTGCATGTACTTCTTAGCTAGGCTCTCAGTAGACTGTCCAACTCGGAAGGGAATGAAGTAAGCACTCTTCGTCAGTCGGTCAACAATCATCCAATTGGCATTGTGACCCTTAGGACTCATCGGAAAAGCGGTCACAAAATCCATCGTGATGTGTTCCTTCCACTTCGGAATGGGAAGCAGTTGAAGGAGTCTGACGGTTCTCTTATGCTCTGCCTTCACCTGCTGGCAGATCAAACATTGAGATACAAACCGAGCCACAACCCTCTTCATACCATGTCACCAGAAGTGAAGCTTCAAGTCCCGGTGCATCTTAGTACCTCCGGGATGAATAGAGTACGACGACTGGTGGGCTTCCTCAAGCAACCTCTGACGAACTTCACCCTTCGGGACACACAACCGGGACCCAAAATGAAGAGATCCATCAGCATGAACAACCATATCTGTTCTGGAACCAGCCTCAACCTCTACTCTGAATTCGTTCAACTGCTCATCACCAGTTTGAACCTTTTTAATCTGATCGACAAGAGATGACTGAAGCTGAAACATCATGCAACTCCGATCAGAACTCGGCAACAACACATCCAACTCCAACCTCCGCATTTGCTCAACTAGATCTCTCTGCTGAGTCAGGAACATGGTTGTCGGTCTCCTGCTCAAAGCATCTGGCACCAAGTTCACTCTACCGGGATGGTATTGCAAACTGATGTCATAGTCGACCATCAGCTCCAACCAATGCCTCTGCCTCATATTCAATTTCTTCTGGGAGAAGACATACTTGAGACTTTTGTGGTCGGTAAAGATCTCCACTCAGTCTCCAAGTAAATAGTGCCTCTGCAGCTTCAAAGCGAAGCTCATTGCCGCTAACTCCAAATTATGATTCGTATAGTTTCTCTCTTACGGCCTCAACTGCCTCGATGCATAAGCAACAACTCGGCCTTTCTGCATTAGAACTGCACCAAGACCCTTGCCAGAAGCATCACAATGAACCACAAATCTTCCTGAACCATCTGGAATAGTTAACACTGGCGCTGATGTCAACCTGCTCTTCAACTCAGCAAAAGCCTCACTACAAGACTTATCCCAACAGAACTTCTGATCCTTCCCTGCCAGCTTAGTCAAAGGCCCTGCTATCTTCGAAAATTCTTGGACGAATTTTCGATAATATCCAGTTAGACCCAAGATACTCCTCACCTATGAAACTGACTGGGGCATTGGCCAATCTTTTACTGCAACAACCTTGGATGGATCAAATGAGATACCATCGCCCAAGATAATGTTTTCCAAGAAGGTAACTCGGTCCAGCCAGAACTCACATTTGCTGAGTTTCCCATATAGCTGATTCTCCTTTAAGGTTTGTAGAACCAACCTTAGATGCTCGGGCGCGATCCTCCCGGCTCTGAGAATACACCAGAACATCATCTATGAAGACATCCACAAATCTATTCAGGAGGGGGGAAAAGACCATGTTCATCGGACTCATAAACATAGCTGGCACATTCGTGACCCCGAAAGGCATCACAAGGAACTCATAGTGTCCATATCTGGTCCTAAATATAGTCTTCGCACATCAGCCTCTTTCACCTTGACCTGATGATACCCTGAGCGAAGACCCAACTTCGAGAAGAATGATGCTCCGCTTAACTAATCAAACAAGTTTCGATCCTGGGCAGCAGATACCGGTTCTTCACAGTAACACTGTTCAGTTTCCGATAATCGATGCATAGTCGACGGCTACTGTCCTTCTTGCTGAAAAAAAGAACTGGAGCTCTCCACGGCGAAACATTGGGTCTGATGAACCCCAAATCTAGCAAACCCTAAATCTGCACCTTCAGCTCTGCTAGCTCAACCGGTGCCATCCTGTAGGGACTCTTCAATATCGGCATCGTTCCAGGCTGAACTTCAATACCGAACTCCACATCCCTATCAGGGGGTAAGCCAGGAAACTCCTCTGGAAACACATCCAGGAAATCCTGCACTACTAGAGGCGCAACCTCACAGCCTTCATTGCACAAGTCTCCTGATCAACTGCAGTCTTAGCTCAGCCTAGGGGTATCTCCCCAGCATGGAACTCAAACCCTGCATGACCTGGGATTCAGAATACAACTTTCTTGGCACGAAAATCTATGACAACATGGGATTCACCAAACCAATCCATACCGAGAATGAAGTTGAATCCAGAATTCCCAATGACAATCAGGTTGGCCTTGAAATCTGCACCGACAATAACCACGGAACTCTGCTTGCACTCCCGAGAATAGACGACAACACCGCCACCTGTGACAATGTTCCAAGCCTCTGACATAGGCTGCACTTCAACTGATGACGAGCCACAAAGCGGGAAGAGATGAAGGAATGGGTCGCCCCGGAATCAAAGAGAACATGAGTAGGGAAAGAACAAACCAGGATAACACCTAAGGTAGAGTTAAAAAGCAAGGAAAAAAGAATTGATGATTAAGGAGTGAGGAATAACATGCATAAAAGATAATATGAACGAATAGTGCAAGATAAATGAAAGAAGCAAAGGAAATAACAAAACAACAAAATGCAAAAATACCTGCAATGACACCTTCTGCCGTCTCAGCATCTGCAGCTTTCAGGTTGTAAGCCTGACCTCTCCTGGGGGCAGCGGTCCTCTGACCGACAATCTGGCGCTGAGGGAAAGTGATGGCCTGACCGAACCACAAGCTGGAGCTACCTGCTGAACTAGACCCCCAGCTGGAAGAGCCATCCGCTACTGTGGGCAATCCCACACTGAATGGTCAGCAGCACCACACCTAAAGCATGGGCGGTTGGCTCGCCTATAGTCCCTGTAATCATGCCCAGCCAGCTGGTAGAAGTCGTAGAAGCTAGCTCCCCTAGGAGTAGCAGAAGAATAGGAGCCGCACTATCTGAATGGGCTGGGACAGGCCTCCGAATCGGCCCACCAGAAGGCCTAAGAGAAGTAGCGGGGTGCTGAACAGTCCGCTGGGGAGGAGCCAACCTGCTGCGAGCCTGATCCTGAGCTCGGGCTGCCTCAAGAGCCTCAGCCTAAATACGCAGACAGAGGAAAACGAGATGCATCTGAATATCTCGCTCAAGCCCCAGAAGGAATCTCTGAGCCCGATCCTCTTCGTTCGCCACTAGAACGACTGCGAAGAGGCTAAGCCTGGTGAACTCTGCCGTATACTCATCAACTGACCTGTTACTCTGTTTCAAGAGAGTCTCATGTTACAACATTGCATGAATAATATGTAACAAATTCCAATAACAGAACAACGACCAACCTGTTTCAGGGCCAGGAACTGTTGTTCCATCTCAGCCCGAGTGCTGCTAGGGAAGAACTTCTCCAAGAAGATCCTAGTGAACGTGGTCCAAGAAATGGGCCGTTCGAGCCACTCAGACTCAGCCCTCCACCATATGTGGGTAAGGTCCACCAACTGGATGGTCGCCACATTCACACGATCAGCATCGGCAACTCTCGCTGCAAACAGTAACGACTCTGTTCTGATCAACCACTGTTCGGCCTCCAATGGCGTCTCAGTGCCGAAAAATTTGTTAGGGTGCAGCCTCATGAAATCTGCAACTATACCCAGATGAGGAGGAAGAGCTGCCTGTGTAGGCACAACGGGAGTCGGGTTCCGAGCAACCTCCATTGCGGCCATCATAAGATCACTGTGATTCTGCTGCATTTAGATCAATCGCTCCAACACATTTGTAACAGCCTCTGATCCAGGCTGTTCCTCCTGTGGACGGGAAGTGGGACCTCTACGAGCCACGGTCGGCAAAAAATAAAAAATGATTAGCATCCAGATCAAGTTGATTATTATTTGTTCATGTAATGCTTGGTCTGTATACTGTTGAGCCAATCCTTGACCGAGCCCAAACTTTTCTAACATATTAGTCAAACTAATACATTAGCCAAACCTGGTGCTATGATACCACTAAAAATCTTGTCACGCCTCGCTTTTCAAAAAGGAATACGAAATCCGGATACGGATACGCGACTAAGTCCAGCGAATGACTTTCACCATTCATAGGCTGTAAGGATCTTTACAATATTTCACAGGAATAAACAAGAATAAACAAGGAGAAATCAACCACGCATGCATGAATAAATTAATATAACTAACAGAATTTACATGAAACAAAATAAATAAATCTCAAATAAATCAGATATGGAACAAGTTATAAATTCTGGGTCAAACTGCCCAATACAAAAATAATCCATATAACAATTACATTTATTCAAAAGCAACAGGAAATAAATATAGCAAGAACTCCTTCCGACTAGAAAGTTTGGTCACCTACTCCTTCGGGCAGCTGGTCACCAAAGTCTGTAAGTTTAACAAATTGCAGGGAGAGGAAAAAGAAACAAAACACATGTCAGTGCAAGTTATGGGCCACTTGTAGTGTAGGCAATAAGTACAGGAAAAGGTAAACAAGTATAGAGTAACAGCGGAACCAAGTACTGAATAAGCATGGAATGAGAGTGACAGCAAAAGAGAATGACTAACATAGTTTAGAAGCAGATTCAAGTAATATGATGAGGTGAAAGGGTGCAGGTAACATGTAACATGTGTCAAGTTGCATGAAAGCAGGTATACAGGTAATAGGTGTCAGGTAGCATGTACAGGTAAAAGAAATATACAGGTGATCATGTTATTACAGGTCTTGTACTTAATCTTAACTAGGTAGCACTTCATGCGTTACAAATTTTACCACATGGTTTCTACATTCAAACAAGTTATGTTTAGATTTCGTAGTGGACTATATAGGGTCGTGTACTCAGGTATCAGGTAAACAGGTACAGGTACAGGTACAGGTAGGACCTACGGGTCCCCTTCTGAGTACACTTCCTATAGGGAAGTATGTAGCCAGGTAATCAGGTAAACAGAATCATGTGTCATGTAATCATGAAGCACGTAACAGGTGGGATCACGGCCCCCTTCTAAGTACACATTTCTATATTTTTCACTACTAGATCTTTCCCTTAACCTCAGCTTGATTATGTGTCATTATTATTAAAGCAGGTATACAAGTGCACAAACAGGTGAGAAAAACATGGCAAGAATCAAGGAATAACTAGGCTGGGTAGAAGACATACACGGGTGACAGACAACACATAATAGACTAGGACAACGAAACTTTCAATTCTGGACAGCAAGACAGTACTGCACCAAAACCAAAATTTTCGTTGCCACAGGAATGCAAATCTTGATCCGTCAGAAAATCTAGAAACTAGACTCTCAGCCGAATCCAGTTCATATATATAAGTCATATAATAATTACAGAAATAAAGCTCAAAACAGAATTATGCAGAAAACATGTTCAGCCAGAAATCACAAGGTTGTATTCACAAGCATGAAATTGGCATAAAATCTTGCTGATTAAATCCAAGAATAATCTGGGGTATTCCCTAGTATGTCTAGTATCATAAATATATTATCATAATATTCTGACATAGATAGTATAGTCAAATAAATTCGGGAAACAGTAAGATACAACAAGTTTGTAAATCTTGAACTTTAGACACAGCAGTACTAAAACATCGATAGATTACAAAGTATAACACGAAATCCAAATCCGTGAAAAGTGTTGTAAAATAGATACAGAAGGCTACATTTAATATTCATAGAGTTTTTATCAACAACAACTAGAATCAGGTTGAAAACATGGTTATTTACTGAAGAGCGTGCAGTTCTGAAAATATAATAGTTTGTTCACGAGCATAGAATAGTTTATAAATTTCATCAAATAAATCTACAACAATTTGGGGTTAATCCCAGTCAAGTCTAGTCATACCCAGCAAAATATTAGGTCCAAATCTTATCCTTAACATCAGTATTAAAATAAATAACTATACAGAATGCATATAAAACAACATCTGGAATTTTCTACACATCTGTAGTAAAACAGCAGTAACTCACAACTCACAAATGGAAACTGAGATCTGTCAGAAAAATGCTGGAAAAAAGACAATGGCGTCTACGATTTATATTCACAAATTAATTTGATTTACTGACCTCAACATGGTCTAAAATATTGAAACAAAACAGGGTAGCAGCAAAACAGAAATCTTCATCAAATCAATTAGTTCATATACAACAAATTCAATTATAACAAGCACAACATGGTATAATAGATGTCCAAACAACATTGTAATGTGTATTTTAACAAGTCTATCACAAGATACTACAACTAACACATCAAACATGCAAGATTCATACAACATATCATGGGTCACGAAGCAAATTACATACATGCATCAAGAATTTAATTAGATCTAAATTATTTCATGTCGTGTGTGTAACAAATGACGACTACGGATGGATCAACAAGTAGAGACAAGATCTAACAAGGGTTTTTTATGAGATTGAATCTAAAATAAAAGCCATACTACATGCGGTATTTAGTATTTGTATATATAACAAAAGGAATACAAGTTACTTGCCTTTGAAAAGACGACGAAACCGACCAGAAGAAGAGAATAACGGGAATAGGTTCCCGGACACGAACACAATGCCATGGGCAAATGATCACGAACGAGACCACGAATCTGATGCTTGAGATCCACACGTGCACACAACCAAGGCAAAGGCAACCCGGGGAAAAAGAGTGCACTGCTGTGGGAGGCGGCCGCGACAAGGGAACGGCCAAAGGGTGGCTGCTTGCTAGCATCGGGAGTGGGACAGCAACGAGGGGGGCACTGTGGCTAATGGGTGCTGCTATCGCTGAGGTGGCTGCTGCCGACATCGGGAGGGGAGAAGGGGAGCTCTGGGGTCGTGGAGGCAGGGCAGGGCACTGTCGTGGCATCGCGGCAGGTGGGGGGTCGCCAGAGGGTGGTCAGCTGTCGGGTAGAGGGGTGCATTCGGGATCACAGTGAGAGAGAGGGAGAACGGGAGGTCGGGTGAAGGAGGTAGGGTATAAGTGAATAGCGGCTAGGGTAAAAGATTATTAGGGTTTGGATTAGTTGGGTTCACAGTAGGTGATTATATATAGGAGATGGGTAGGGTTTCAGAGGGTAACAGGTATTGGATATTGTTGGGGAAAACCAATCAGGGATGTAGGATGATGGGTCATAGGGTACACGGGCTATTGGGTTAGGGTTAGGTGAAAGACAAGTAAATAGGCCATGAAACAATTAGTTAGGATTTAGCAATTCAAATGGAGACAATAATTAGACAGAAAAATTAAATCAAGAATATATTCAAGGTCACAAAATTGAATCAAAGGCAAGCCAGATAGATATATTGAGAATGAAGAGTAAACACATGGTTCGGAAGGAATAAAAGAATACAATTAGATCGAATACACAGATAATATATCCAAAATACAAGAAAATGGAAAACTGGGGTTACAGTGCTAGATCATCATGCATCTGTTGACCCATTTATATGGTAAGTCGAATATGGTTTGTTTTGAATTTAATCAAAAACACTTGGTAAAGATATGCACTTAACTGTTAATCGTCATTTAATTTCCCTATTTCCAGCAAATTTATCAGGAATATTAAAAGAAGGGCTAGACCAAGAAGACTGCAACCATGTGATCAAAATAAGATGATGAATGAAAATTTTCATAAGTGGTTTGAATATCATGTAGGTAACTTACCAAAATCCAGTTTTACTATAAATTTCATAAGTGGTACTAATACGATTTGTAATAAATTTATATGTTTCATCTTTGGGTGATGAAGATGTATCATCTAAAATAAATTTTCTTGCCAAAGGTTCCCATAAAATGGTCAAGGGTATATATATATATATATATATATATATATATATATATATATATGGGGAGTCTTCCATATATATAACGACTTTAGATTTCATACTAAGGATCATGAACGTAATTTGAAGTCTCAATATAGTGGAATGATGGTGACTTCCAAGACTAGAAGTTATGCTTCTAATTTCTACACAAATTATGTGGATGGAGACGTTGACTATTATGCGGTTCTCACGGATATTATTGAGTTAAATTATTATGGTCAATTTTGAGTAGTCTTATTTTGTGGGGATTGGGCTGAGTTGGATAAGAATTTTGCTAGAAGTTAGGGTTCACAATTGTAAACATCTCATATTTGATTCACACCGGTACACACATTAGCCACGAACCATTTGTATTCTCATTCCAAGTGCTCCAAGTGTTCTATGTCAAATATCCAATGAGCCAAAAATCATGTGCCTCTTATTATGCAACCAAGAGGTATATTCTAATTGGGTGATGCTTCAAATGATGAAGACGATGATGTCATGAACAATTACATTGCTTCCTTTATTTTTTCTTATGTTTGATGTAAACATAACAAATGACAACAATTGCACTACTTGGCTCCATACGGATGGAAAAGAGGGCGATGTACTGGAAGAGGTTGCATTATAATTATGAAACTTGTTTAACTACCTCTATATGATTTGAGTTGTATCATATCCTTAGTGTTTATGCCCGTTCTAATTTCATTGGCTAGACTGAATTTGTTTATATATGAATCATTTCTTTACATATTTTTTATATTGAGTTTCCTATTTATCTTCCAAATTTTATATATGCATCAATTTTGAGATTTAAAGTTACTAAGGGTGCGTTTGTTTCATTTTTTTTTCTTTTTTCTGAAAACAGTATCCTCATTTGGCGTTTGTTTTGAGTGTTTTTTCCAAATACTATTGAGAATACTGATACCCCCTCTTTTTCGAAAACTTACCCAGTCTCTCCTCTCACCTCACTCACGAGCCCCCTCCTTCGTTGTCTTCTTCCTCCCCCCTCTTTTCGAAAGAAAACTCCACCCTCTCTTCTCACATCACTCACGAGCTCTATTCTCTCCCGTCTCTTCCAGATCTGGTCTCCCTCACTATCGGCGACACCCCCTTCACTCTCTTCTCGCCCGTCTCTCCCTTGAGGAAGCTAACCCTACTCACTTCAAACCCGTACGGCATCTTCTTCCTCCCTTCTTTTTCAGAACAGATCTGATCTCCCCCCCCCAAATCAACGTTTTTGGAACGATTCTACTGTGAAATCGAGCCCAAACGTCTGATTCTCTCGCTGGCGACTTCAATACCAGTCTCTTTTTCTGTCGATTTGGTGAGGGGTCAAGGGGTTTCAGTTGAGGGTTTAATGGTTTGCACTACCCGTGCTGCATACAGGAGAAGAGCTAGGGAACGAAGGGCAAATCAAATCAAAAAACTGCTCAAGGTAATATCCTTTGCTGAAAATTTCTTCCTTGTTCAATTCCAATCAAAGGTATGATCCGTGGTGCACTTTATTTGGTTGTTTTTCTGTACGAATTTTCGCCAATTTTTAATAGGCTTTTGGACCAATTTTTTTTTGATGATATGCGGTCCAAACTGAGATTAGTTGATGATACGCTGTTGCCAATTTTTTGTTTAACCGGTGGCTCCTTGCAACCTACGGTTATCCGATCACAAGGACTAATTGAAGGAATTTGTCATTTTTTTTTTATCGGTATTTCTTCAATATAGATGAGTAATATGGGTAGGGGGAAGGAGAAGGCAGTGGAGGAGGATTATGGGAAGTGGCCTCCCCATATTGTGCATTGTTTTGTCAACCTTATGGAGGCTGCAGTTGATAGTGATTGCCTAAAAAGCAACACATTCGACGCAAAAACTTGGAGTAATTTTGCTCTACAAATGCAAGTCGCGTGTGGCCGTTCATTCACGGTAACACAATTGAAGTCAAAATATCAGAGACTTAAATCAGACTGGAAGGTGTTTTCTGATATGAAGAAACAGAGCGGTTTTGGTTGGGATGAAGTCAACGAAACCGTGACTTGCGAGAAACCAGTCTGGGAACAATATGTTAAGGTTAATATATATAATCTCAAAGTTTGATTTTTGTTTGTGAATCCTTTTTATTATACTTCATCTTGACTCTAATACATGCATAGTAACAACAAATTCTATGATTAGATGCATCCTGCCGCCAAAAGATTTGAACATAAGGGGTTGACAGATTTTGATGCTTTGACCAAAATAATGGAAGAGTCTACTGCCCAGGGCAATGTGACAAGGGCTTCCACCCAAAGGGTGTTGGATGATGATGAGGAGCGGAGGATGAATTATGAGTTTGGCCACCCTCATCAGTCAAACGTACATGTGCTTGAGGACGATGATGATGTACCAATAAGTTCGGGGTCGGGCTCTCGTAAGAGAAAATCCGGTATCTCAAGTGGCCGGGGATCAGCCATGTCAGTTGTGAAAAATTATATTAGCTCCTGTATGGAAACTGAGGAGGTAAAAAGAAGCAGGCTGAAGAAAAAAATAGAGGTGGAAAGTAATGTCTCCTCTGACCCTGCTTTGGCAGAGTTGGATGAATGCCAGGATAAAATCTTGGCGATGACATGGATTGATCCCGACGAAGCTGTGAGAGCAATAGCCCACCTAGTAGGAAATCCTCGTGCTTGTCATAGTTTCCTCCGTCTGACCCCAACACATCAGGAGGCTTGGGTCAGGATGTATGGTAGGCAGTACCCATCCCATTCGGTTGAATGGGATGAAGAAGTCATAATGTGTACTATTTTTTTACTATTATTTGCGTATTTGCGTGAGATATAATGTACTATGACGGTGGGATGGTGTAACATTGCGGTACTTATTTCATTCACATTGAGTTTTATTTTTTTACCAAAAGCGATTTGCTATTAGTAGTGAACTTTATTACTTTCTCCATTTGATTTCTATCTTTTTGTCATAGTGAGTTACTATTGCAAGTGCAACCTCTGTTATGGACACTTCTTCATCCAGTAGTGACAATGTTGATCAGTTGATGAACATAATCTTCCTAGCTGAATTATGAGAAGAACTTGACAATGAAGAAAGTGCAACGTCCTCTCAAAAACAAACAGGACGTGAATATCTGAATGAAATGTTAGAGGGTTCCCAGTCCACGTTTCATGGAATATTCCGTATGAACCAAGATTGTTTCATGGCCTTGTGTGTTTTTTTTGAAAAATGGGAACTATCTTGACGAAACAGAACAGTCTTCAAGACGCAGGTGCGTGTCTTTCGAGGAAAGTGTGGCAATTTTCCTGTATATTGTCGGTCACAGTTCAAGAATGCGACTAGTCGCTAATACGTTTAACCACTCACTCCAAACAATTGAAAAGCATTTTACACTAGTATTGAAAGGTTTGGTAAGAGCGACAACAAGACTTATCACCCCCCCTCCCCCCCCCTCCCCCCCCCCCCCCCCCCCGACACTACACAAGTACCTCAAAGGATTCTCAATAATCCAGACTTTTATCCGTGGTTTAAGGTATTCTTTTACCATCCCCCGTCATGCACTATTAAAGTTTTTTCAACGTTTGCACGTAATATTTATTATTCGAATTAATTAATGTAGGAAGCTATTGGTGCTGCTGATGGCACATTAATCAAAGCTACTGTACCTGCTGTTCGCAGCAATGCTTGTCGCTCTCGAAAGGGTTTTATTAGATAAAATGTTCTGGCAGCATGTGATTTTAACATGTTGTTCACATTTGTTTACGCGGGATGGGAAGGCAGTGCTAACGATTCCCGTGTGATACAGAGTGCATTAGCACAAAGGCTGTTGGAAATCCCACCAAACGATAAATATTACCTAGTAGATTGTGGTTACACAAATATGCCTGGTTTTTTAGCGCCATACCGGGGTGAGCCATACCACTTACAGGACTTTCAAGGGGCCAACCATGCACCAACTCAACCAAGGCAACTTTTTATTAAACAATGTGCTAGGCAACAGAATGTGATTGAGAGAACGTTTGGTGTATTCAAGAAAAGGTTTGCCATCTTTGAGAACATGCCAAACTACCTGTTTACAAGGCAAGTTATGATGGTCATAGCCTGTTGTGCACTCCACAATTTTATATGTATGCACTCACAAAACGATGCATTTTTGGAGGAACTCGATGATGAACAATTAGTACATGACCCACACACTGAAGATATCGCCTCCACATCTCAGGGGTTGGATTTATCATCTTCCCAACTGAATTGTATGAATAGGAAAAGAGATGATATTGTCATGGCAATGTGGAATGCAACACACTAATGTAATTTGAATGTAAACATTTTCATTGTATCCTTTTTTCGAACTGTTTCGTAAGTAATGTTTTCTGCAAGGTGTGTGATTTCATCTTGACAATTTATGGATGAACATGTACTGCACGCGGAATCAATTTTGTGCACATGATTGGTCAGAAAAATGGATGGAATTGTCGGTAGCAGTATGCGATTTGAAATACACTTTTTTGAAAACTAACAAAGTTGATGTCGTAATAGGCAATGATGATAGGTTTTCATTCAATGTGGAATGTGTCCCTCCCCCACCCCACTGCCACTTTCTGCTTGGTTGTATCGACAAGCAACTGATATTGAAATTGGGGTATATGATTGAACAACCACTGAAATGATGTATAATACCCTTTAAACTGATCTGTGGTTGATGTTTGGAATGAAAGGTTAAGTAAGAATGAATTAATTATGGTAAACAATGATGATGAATTCAGTTATTATCGACGACAATGTGGGAAGGGGTTGGGGGGGTGGGGGTCAACATTGTACTTAGTGGCAATAGGCGTGGCATTGTAAAAAATGCAGCCCTATTGTGGATTTTTTATCATTGATTTGAACAATCTGAGCCTACGACAAATATGATTTTCTTTTTCCTTCACAGCAAATATCGAAGGGATTCACAAATCCTGATGGGCATCATAATACATTTGCAGAATCATAGAACACAGTAGAATATACTGAATACAAGTACAATTCATCTGAACAAATCATGTTGCTCGCCAAACCATGAAAACAAGCTGGTTTGTTTGTTCTAGGTTCTTTTTTTTAATTTCCTGAGGTAATATCCTGAGTTGGCCTTTGTTTTAAGTGGTTTTTTGGAAACACTATTCAGAATACTTCAAGAGCAGTAAGTGAACAAATTTGTTTTTTAAACCTAACGAAAATGAAGTCGTTATAGTCAATGATGAACGGATTTTAGTCAATGTTGACAATGTGCTTTGTACTAGTGGGTGTGGCATTGTAAAAAATGCAGCTCTAGTATGGAGTTGTTATCATTGATTTGATGAATCTGAGACTGCGACTAGGTTGTTTTTTTCTGCATTATGTTCTTTTCATGGTTTTCGACAAGAGGAGGGTATCAGTATTCTGAATAGTGTTTCCAAAAAAAACACACCCAAAACAAAGGCCAACTCAGGATATTACTTCAGGAAATTTAAGAAAAAAACCTGGAACAACAGACCAGCATGTGTTGATGGTTTGGGGAGCATCTGATTTGTTTCGATGAATTGCACTTGTATTCAGTATATTCTACTGTGTTTTACCATTCTGCAATTTTGTATTATGATGCATCAGGATTTGTGAATCCTTATTTGTGAAAAAAGAAAATAGCAAAGGAGCTTTTTTGCCTTAATAGAGTGTGGGGTTTCAGTATTCTGAATAGTGTTTCCAAAAAAACACTCTTAACAAATGCCAACTCAGGTGATTACTTCAGGAAATTATAAAAAAGAAACCTAGAACAAACAGACCAGCATGTTTTCAAGGTTTGGGTAGCATCTGATATGTTCTTATCCAATTTTGTTGGTATTATTCATGCTACCCTGAATGTTAAAACATGGATTTTGTTGTTTTTATGGATTTGGGCAGAATCTGATATGTTCTGATGACTTGGGCAGTATTTGTTGTTGTGTTTTTTCGAAAAAATGGTTTGCTCCATGGTTTTGGGTAGCATGCTGATGTGTATCAAATGCTCATGGCAGCACTGTATCAGTTTGTGTGCAGTATAAACCATACAGTGTGCTAACAATCTCCCACCATGTTGTTACTAATATATAAACCATCAGTATGCATTAAAAAACCACCATGATGGGCACCCACACTCAGCACAGCATTGTATCAGTTTGTGTGCAGTATAAACCATCAGTGGATATGATGAAAGTTATCCACCATGATAAACCACCATGATGTACCTGCTGTTGGAATTTGACAAATAAGGCAATTACTGGATATGATGAATTTTGTAATGGATACTACCCACTTTCAAATTTTGGAAGTGATGATGTTAAATTCTGATCCTTTAATACTCTTTGGAGTAGTTATTGTTGTTTGCTTTAAACGAAAGTAAGGCCTTAATTCTACATCAAATTTGAGGATGACTTCTTCTGTGATATGAGAAAGCAATTTGTGTTTAACTTGGTTAATTTCCATATTGTACACAAACTAATACAATGCTGTGCTGAGTATTGGTGGCCATCATGTTGCAAGATTATCACCTACTGATGGTTTATATATTAGTAACAACATGGTGGGAGATTGTTACATACAGTATGGTTTATACTGCACACAAACAAATACAATGCTGTGCTGAGTGTGGGTGCCCATCATGGTAGTTTTTTAATGCATACTGATGGTTTATATATTAGTAACAACATGGTGGGAGATTGTTAGCACACTGTATGGTTTATACTGCACACAAACTGATACAATGCTGTGCTGAGTGTGGGTGCCCATCATGGTGGTTTTTTAATGCATACTGATGGTTTATATATTAGTAACAACATGGTGGGAGATTGTTAGCACACTGTATGGTTTATACTGCACACAAACTGATACAATGCTGTGCTGAGTGTGGGTGCCCAGCAATGATGATAGGTTTTTTATCACCTACTGATGGTTTATATATTAGTAACAACATGGTGGGAGATTGTTAGCACACTGATGGTTTATACTGCACACAAACTGATACAATGCTGTGCTGAGTGTGGGTGCCCATCCATCATGGAGGTTTTTTAATGCATACTGATGGTTTATATATTAGTAACAACATGGTGGGAGATTGTTAGCACACTGATGGTTTATACTGCACACAAACTGATACAATGCTGTGCTGAGTGTGGGTGCCCATCCATCATGGTGGTTTTTTAATGCATACTGATGGTTTATATATTAGTAACAACATTGTGGGAGATTGTTAGCACACTGATGGTTTATACTGCACACAAACTGATACAATGCTGTGCTGAGTGTGGGTGCCCATCCATCATGGTGGTTTTTTATCACCTACTGATGGTTTATATATTAGTAACAACATGGTGGGAGATTGTTAGCACACTGATGGTTTATACTGCACACAAACTGATACAATGCTGTGCTGAGTGTGGGTGCCCATCCATCATGGTGGTTTTTTATCACCTACTGATGGTTTATATATTAGTAACAACATGGTGGGAGATTGTTACATACAGTATGGTTTATACTGCACACAAACAAATACAATGCTGTGATGAGTACATAAAAAATGGTGGGAGATTATTACAAAAAAAAAGATTGCATACTGCTGTATAAGTATGCAACAAATGTGCAATTGAGCTGGCTCAGTATGAAGTTTTTGAACATATTTTTGTTGTGAAGGAAGATACAAAGTGGGAGATGATGGCAGCTGATCCTGTATTTTATTTTGTAGTCTATGCCGCCAAGTCAATACAAAGTGGGAAGACATGCCCAGAAAAATTTTCTTCACAAAGTTTCTTTACAAAGTTTGTAATGTTTGCACCCCTCCCGTATTTTATTTTGTAATGTTTGCTTTCAGTTTCTTTACAAAGTCTCCATTGTTATCTGCTTAAGCTGGTGTCCAGCTTCTTATTAGCATTGTTAACATTGTTATCTTACACTTTATATAATTTTCTTAGCATGGTTCAGAATGATTCAGGTTTCAGGTTTCCTTATTGTTCAACATGGGCCTCAGTCTGCAAATGTTTGGTTAAGCAAATTTCAACTTTGGTTATCTTTTTCCTTTTCCTCCTATGGTTAATGCAGCAAGTTTCTGCTGCACAATTTATTCTTCCTTGAATATTTTTGAATTCTAATGCAGCAAGTTTCTCATTTTGTTTCTTTGTTTATAGATCTGCCTGCTCTACAGTTTTTAAATCAGGGAGTTAAGAAGCAGTAGCAGCAGCTCCAGGTGGCATGCAGTGACTGTAGGCAACAAATAGGAGATTTAACAACATGCTTGTTTGTAATGATTGCTGACAACAAATTGTAGAACTTATTTTCATAATATATGTATCGATCCCATGCAATTAATGATAGTTTACGTGAGATTGTTGAACAATGTAAACAAAAGTAATGAAGTAAGCTTGGTTTGTTGAATAAATTGGTTGAGTATAGTTGAATGGGATTGTTTTTATTTTGAATATGTAGTGCTTATTTTTCTGAATAAATTGTTTGGTTCAGCCTTTAGAAATTATCCATGATATAATCTTTTGAAAAACTGCAACCTACAGGTTGAGCAGAATCAGTTTATCCAACTAGTTAGAGTTATCCAGACACTGCACGCGATCCAAGAAATCCAAATACTGCTCATATCCAAAAAAAGAAAAAATAGATCCTATTTGTTTTCACATGCAATCTCAATAAAACAAACCAAAAAATACTCTTCAGTTAATACTGAAGTACTGCAATTACCAAAAGAGGCAGTGATAACATCAACACATTTATCCAAATTGCATAACTAATACATGAACTGAGATTAGTTGCTTCACAAAAACCTCCATACAAGATTTTCTTTTAATTTTGTACTCTAACGTGACGAATCAATCTTGGAGATGATGGCGTCTGATTTTTGCTCCATTCACATGCATGCTCAAGTTTCTTGTTCCAATACTTGTACAACATTGCAATCTAACTGCAACAATTAAAAAAATCTCAGCAAATGATGAATGCAAATTGATTTTAAAAAATGTCACAAATATAACAGGACAGCTTTTGAACTCTCTTTTTCAGCAAAATAGCTTTCAGAATACAGTTTTCAGCTAGAAATATAACAGAACAACTTTTCAGCTGTCTTTTTCAGAAAAACAGCTTTCAGATAAAAGTTTTCAGCTAGAAATATAACACAACAGCTTTTAAGCTCTCTTTTTCAGGAAAACAGCTTTCAAAATACAGTTTTCAGCTAGAAACATAACCGGACAGCTTTTGAACTCTCTTTTTCAGCAAAACAACTTTCACAATACAGTTTTCAGCTAGAAATATAACAGAACAGCTTTTCAGCTGTCTTTTTCAGCAAAACAGCTTTCAAATAACAGTTTTCAGCTAGAAATATAACAGAACAGCTTTTCAGCTGTCCTTTTCAGCAAAACAGCTTTCAGATAAAAGTTTTCAGCTAGAAATATAACAAAACAACTTTTAAGCTGTCTTTTTCAGAAAAATAGCTTTCAGATAAAAGTTTTCAGCTAGAAATATAACAGAACAGCTTTTCAGCTGTCTTTTTCAGAAAAACAGCTTTCAGATAAAAGTTTTCAGCTAGAAATATAACAGAACAGCTTTTCAGCTGTCTTTTTCAGAAAAACAGCTTTCAGATAACAGTTTTCAGCTAGAAATATAACAGAACAGCTTTTAGGCTGTCTTTTTCAGAAAAACAGCTTTCAGATAACAGTTTTCAGCTAGAAATATAACAGACCAGCTTTTCAGCTGTCTTTTTCAGGAAAACAGCTTTCAGATAACAATTTTCAGTTAGAAATATAACAGAACAGCTTTTCAGCTGTCTTTTTCAGAAAAACAGCTTTCAGATAAAAGTTTTCAGCTAGAAATATAACAGAACAGCTTTTCAGCTGTCTTTTTCAGAAAAACAGCTTTCAGATAAAAGTTTTCAGTTAGAAATATAACAGAACAGCTTTTCAGCTGTCTTTTTCAGAAAAACAGCTTTCAGATAACAGTTTTCAGCTAGAAATATAACAGAACAGCTTTAAAGCTGTCTTTTTCAGAAAAACAGCTTTCAGATAACAGTTTTCAGCTAGAAATATAACAGAACAGCTTTTAAACTATCTTTTTCAGTAAAACAACTTTCAGAATACAGTTTTCAGCTAGAAATATAACAAAACAGCTTTTAAGCTGTTTTTTTAAGAAAAACAGCTTTCAGATGACAGTTTTCAACTAGAAATATAACAGAACAGCTTTTAAACTCTCTTTTTCAGTAAAACAGCTTTCAGAATACAGTTTTCAGAAATAAATATAAACAAACAGCTTTTAAACTCATTTTCAGAAAAACAGTTTTCAGAATACAGTTTTCAGAAAACTCTATTCAGAAAACTCTTTTCAAAACAACAAAACAAACGCACTCTAAACTTTTTAATCTTATTATTATTTGTCTTGTATATATTCTTAATTTTAAAACGTTTGGGTGGCCCCAAAAGCGATGGAGTAGCTGTTTTGTGTTGTAGTGCCATGACATTTATTAATATTTTCTTTATATTTCATTTATTATCTATATAATAAAACACAAAGAAAGCTATCAAGTGGCTCTCCTTCAATCCCCAAAAAATTAAAGGTCCAGATCTAACCTCACAAAACATATTTTCCCTCCCAAAAATTTCCCCCCAAAACTCAAATTCAAATCCCCCACTCAAAACAACTCATATATTTATTTAATTATTTCTCTCTCTCTCTCCCCCTCTCTCCCCCATCCCTCCCATCCCTCCCTCTTTTATTCAAAAAATTAAGAAAATAAAAATTTTCAAAATTTTTAAAATAATTAAAAACCAAAAAACTAAAAAATTTAAAATTTTAAAAACTTTAAAAATAATTCAAAAAAATCAAAAAAATCATATAATATGTTTTTTGTTGGACCCCCAAAAGTTTCTCATATAATATATTTGCTACTTCAATTAATTTGCTGGACCTCCAAAACTATTTTCTATGATCAAACAAGGTGCACCGTTCCGAAGACGTGCCGTAGGCACGTGTCAACGGGCAAACCTAGTTGCTTAATAATGAGTGGTTATTTGCATGAGTTTATGTTTGGTTAATCTCATTTAAAAGCCTTTTAAAGCACCGGGTTTTTTTTTCTCTAGTCCATATTACTAGAATTATTTAAATGTAGAATCGTTTTATTATTGTGCAATTAATTTTATCTTCTTCTCTCTTCAATTGGTTATTTCTACATTGAGAAATTCAATGAATTATGAGTATAATTTTGATTATTTGGCTTGTAGCATGAGAAGCTACATATAGATAATAATCCTTTATGCCGGTTTGTTCAAAATTTCAACTTCTGTCACTCACTTTCTTCCGAGTACTTAATAGTAATAATTATTGTGTTATGTGAACTAACATTGAATTGAAAGAAAGAATAAAAGTATGCAGACAAACAAATGGCTTTCGATGGAAAAGATTCACAAACCACGGTCAGTTGTATCTTTCGATGGAAAAGATTCACTAACCACGGTCAGTTGTATCAGTTTATTCATCAATCAGTTATATACTTTTCCATTACGATAAATCTTTGGATTGATTTCATATTTACACTAAAATTATTTATCAAAGTTATGGAAAGTGAGAAGCTTTAAGATCTGAAGAATAGTGTGATTTTCCGAGACATGTGCTTAAAAGAATATGAAAAGCACATCCACGTTGATATTTTTTAATAGCAAGCACTATAAAAGAATTGGCCTACCCCGGCACGTTTTAAAATCCCGAGGTCGGCCCAGTATAAAATAAAGAAAATTAAAAAGACTCACCTATCCTGGCATTTCTGCAAAACATCAAGGTAGGGTAATTAACCCCGTCATTTTTTTGAACAAACATCAGGATTGGGGGTAAATTATTACCCCCAATTTTCACCCATTTTCAATTATTCTCTCTCTCTCTCTCTCTGTGAGCTGTAGCCTCGTCGTCGTCCGCCTCTCATAATCCCCGCAGTTGTCCCCTCCGACGTGCTCCCCATCATCGTCCGCTCTCTCTCCCCTCTCTCTCTCTCTCTCTCTCTCTCTCTCTCTCTCTCAAACCCTATGTGTGAATATTTCTATGTTTTACTAAACATTGTATTTATGAATGAAATTATTTGGAATAGTGTTATGAATGGTTAAGGATTCTAGAGTATTTTGGGTTTGAGAATGTGGACTAATTAGGATTTGTTGAATTTGTTAATTAAGATTTGTAGTCTAATTAGGCTTGTTGAATTTATAAATTTGTGAATTTGTTAATAAGGGTTGGTGGTCTAATTAGAATTTATTTGTGAGTAACTTATTTTGAATTGTCTAAATTGTATAGATAGTATATGGTTATTTATGTGAAGGGAAACGATGATACTAACATTAGTTTATTTGTGTCACATAAATCTTTTAGCGACATAGTGAGATAGATAAGAAGTTACAATATGATACTAACATTATTTGTTTGTGAAAGTTATTTACTTGTGTGTGTTAGTTGTTTCCTACAATTATTGGGTTGATAAGAATATTGTTATATGTATACATATCCCATTAGGGGTTGGTTGGTTGGTTGTAAAAAGGTTTCCACGATTGTAAGATTACAGTAGAGAAAAGAAATTTGAAGAATCGAGTTCTAAAAAAGTCATTTGGTTGGTTGTAGTATGAATAGTTTTCCATGAAAGATTAGGGTTGTATGGTTTGTAAGAATACCGTAGCGAAAGTAGTTTAAAAAACTTTTTAACTTTTGGTTTAATATAATCTCAATTAATTAGAGTTTAAGCTAATAAACTAAATTGATCTTAATTAAATTAAACAAATAAAACTGAAACACAAAAAAAAAAAACCGAAACCCAAAAAAAAACTGAAGGTAAAAAAACTGAAACTAAAAAACTGAAGCTAAAAAAATTAAATCTTAATCTAATCTAATCTAATCCCTAGTTAAATCCCCAATTAATTAGGGGTTAATCTGTCATGCCCCGCTTCCCAAAAATACGTAATGCAAACACGTGACATTGGCCCAGAGAATGACTTGCGTCACCTATAAGCTGTTCACCCATTCAACTCAACAATATAAACAATACATAAACAATTGCGCAGGCAATAAGAACAACCACATGAAAATTAATACTTGGATTAAAACAATATAAAATATCCAAATACAATAATCTAACATCTGGAAACAAATAATAATATCTGGGTCAGAAGCTCAATACAATAAAAAATCCAACCACAGTAATAACAAGTCTCAATGTAATAAGTTCAATGAAATAATATTCAACTAGAAAACATTAAATCTTTAGAAAGCTTGTTCTCCAATTCTAGCAGGTAATTCTCCATGATCACCTATGAATACTTCATATAAAAAGAGGAGAAAAATTATCCTTAGACCAAGTCATGGACAACAAGTAGAGAAAACAAAGAAACAATGGAATCACGATGTAACAATGAATTCAATGGATCAATAGGAATCTGATATGGCTAAAAATAGAACCAAATCGGGACCGTTCAATTCGGGCACAAATCTGGTAAAATGATAATTTCACCTACAAACGGGTCTGAAATGGGATCTAGGTCTTTCTTCAAAGCCCAATAACCCATAAACGGATCTGTCCTACTGGGTACGGGTCCCAACCCGTTGTAAACCAGTTCAGAAAGATAAAGAAGAATTCAGATTCATAATTATTCCTAAGAGGTGGTTTTAACCACTTTTATCCATCCACACCGGGAAGTAGAAATTTGTTCTTATCTTGAAATGGATCCCTAAGGCGGCTATAAAAATCCCTCTCCCCCCGCTATAACAAGGTAATCAATATTTTTCTACATAAAGCTCTTTCATAATCTTCCTGATTATTGACAAGAGCGTCGGAGAGTGCGTCACCGGGATCCATCCCGGTGTATCGCACTTTTTGCAGGTTTGCGGCAGCGGCAAGAAACAAGTCAACATGTTGGTGAAGGTCAACAGGTCAACAAGTTTGCCTTATTCGTTTCTCAAGAATCTACAAATTTATCTGTTTGCTTCCACACAAAAATCAGCAGCAACAGATTGGCGCCGTTTGTAGGAACGAAAAAGCAATCTAACCTAACTTCATCAGCGAGATTAGTTTCAAGCCAAGCATCCAAAAAAGAAGGGGAAGGCAGCGGTCTCCAGCCGAAGAACCACTCATCTTCCTCCTACTCCAGTTCAAGATGTAGCCTTCTCCTCAACAGGCCCCTCCAGGATCTCGGGGGGCTGCCCTGGGGGGACTCCCGTTAGAGTCGTTCAAAGCAACATCCTCCTCATGACCATGTCGCGGTTCCCAATCCTCCAGTTGACTCTATGGCTTCTCAAAGCCCTCCTGTCACGCCCCGCTTCCCAAAAAGAATACGGAATACAGATACGTAACAAAAGCCTAGCGAATAATTTTTATCATCCATAAGCTGTTCAAGAAATCTTTACAATATCTCACACAATTAATCAGAGGCGGAAGCAAAAGTGTCAACCAACATGCAAAATTGAAACAAAACACCAACATGAATTTACTTGAAACCAAATACAATATTCTCAAATAAATCAGAGTCTGGAGGAAAAAAATATTCTGGGTCACATTGCCCAAATACAAATAATAACCAATAAACCAAATACACTTTATTCACTGTTCAAGTAACAATAAAAATAATAATAAAGCAGAACTCCAGCACTAATACATCATCTCACCAATACCATCTGGCAGTCTTCCATCCTGATCTGCAATTAGTAAATTTGTAGGAGAAGGAGAAAAGAAGAAAACAAGTACCCATCAATTGCAAGTCGCGGGTCACAAATAATGTAGGATACAAGCGCATGGAGAAAACTAACTAATAGCATGGCAGTCAACTAGCATGGTATACTAACAGTACAAATGTTTTATGTCAAATGTAGTGCCATAATGGCAACTAATAGTGTCTAGTAACAGTAAGCTCAGTATATCAGTGAATCAGGATAACAGTACATCAGTATCAGTCTAATAGTATCAGTCTAACAGTCTCAGTCCAACAGTATCAGTCTAACAGTCTCAGTTTAATGTTCTTACAGTCTTGTGTGTATTACTAACTAGGTAGCACTTCATGTGGTCCAAAATCATATCACATGGTTGCTACAACAGATAGTTTCGCTTTTAGATTTCATAGTGGACCATGATGGGGCATGTACTCAGGATCAGTAACGGTAGTAGTAACAGTAACAGTAACAATCAAAATCTAGTGGTTCTCTTCGACTCTACACCTTCCTATGGGAAGTAATGTAGACAGGGTCAGATAACAGTAACAGTAACAGTAACAGTATGGAACACTAGTTCCCTTCCAAGTACACGTTTCCATATTTTCCACTACTAGATCTTCCCTTAAGAAATTCCCGGCTTGGTTATTTTTATTATGGTCATCAAACATGCATGATGTGTATGAAATAGTGTCAAACTAACATGGTACAATCAGTATTAGGTTCAGGGAAACAAATCAACAATCATAGATATTATACAGTCACATAAACGAGCAAAACAGTGTATATTCATATTTAGGACAGCATGACAGTACAGTACTAAAACAGTGATTCTTGTCACTACAGAAATGCAAATCTGGATCCGTCAAAGGATTTGGAAAATAGACATCCACACGAATCCAACGAGTATAAAGTCATATATTACTTCACAACATCTTAACTCAAAACAGGTTTGAAAACAGAAAATATGTGCAGTCAGAAATCAGAAAAATGAATTCTCAGTCAGAAAAACAGCATCAAAACCTCTCAATTAAATCCAGGAAAAAATCTGGGGTATTCCCCTATATGTCTAGAATCAAAATATAAAGTTTCATAATATTCCAGTAAGAATAGATCATTCATCAAAAATACCAAAGCATCAAGAAAACATAGTTTAGCAAATCTGGAAATCCCAACATTGCTGTACAAAAACTAAGATATCTCGCAACCAGTGAAACGAAATCCAATTCCGCCAAAGTAATATGAAAATAGATAAAATTTACTAACTTTCAAATTTCACAAATATTTTTCATACAGTATAATGAATCATAGTGAAAATAGGGTTCTTTATAGAACAGCGAGCAAAATACAGCACAAGTAGGTTATAGAAACGAGCAAGAAACATCACATAAAACTTATCAATAAAATTCACCAAAATTCTGGGTAATCCCTAACTTAATAAAGAAACACTGACCAAAGTTTTAAATCAAAATAGTATGTATAGAATATTTCTTGAAAATAGTTTGTTATCAAAATTACCCAAAAACAAAATCTGGAATAGATCGACACCTCTGTACTAAAACAGCCATAACTCAGTCATACGAAATCCAAATCAAGCAAAGTCAGTGGGGTTTGAAAACAGACAAAATTATCTAAAACTCATATTTTATACCGAAATTCAAATACTGACTGTAGCATAGACGAAAAAAGCAATCAAAACAGAACATCCAGCAAATTCATATTTCACCCTTAAGGACAAAACATCATAGATTCAAGATTATTGATCCAAACACTACCAAACTTGAAATACAACCTACCAAGCATCTAAACATCATGATTTAGAGTTATTAACACATCCATACCAATTTTATCATATGGGTCTCAATCCAAACACAATTTCACACCAAATTTCACATACATGACTAAAAATCAAGAATTGGGCAATTCCTAGGTTATTTCATATCAAGATTTATGTCATGAGTCATCTATAGCCAAAATATCACAATAGAGACAAAACCCATCAAGCAAAACACAATCTAAGGTTGTCTCTAGACCCAACTACACTATAGGTAAACTTTTTGAGTTGCATCAAACAAATGAATTGGAATACAAGTTACTTGCCTTAATTTGGGGATGAAGAACGATGCAACTACGAAGAGAAGCAGAACCCACGAATGAAATCCGCTACAAGCAATGAATCCAAGTGATCACGAACAAAACTCCACACGAACGATCCTCCTTAAAGCAACGATCTGAGAACACCACAAAGAGAGAAAGGATGATGCAAGAGGTGATGTTGATGGTGGTGGTGATCGGCAGGCAAGGGGATGGAGGGCTCGGGTTTGTGTAGGAGATGGCCGGAGTGGGGAGGTGTAGCCGGCCAAGGGGGGAGGTCGGGATGGTGTGGTGAAGGGCAGATCGAGGTTGAAGCTGGTCGGATTGGAGGGTGGCTCGAGTTGGGGGAGCAGCCGGGAGCACAAGAGAGGGAGAGAGCCGGTTTGTGAGGAAGAGAATTAGGGTTAGGGTTAGGGTTTAAGGATTAGGGGATATATATAGGGGTATAAATGTGGGTTAATGGGTTGTGGGTATTAGGAACTAGAAATAGGTATACAAATGGGTTTTTGGATTTTGGGTCAAATACAAATAGGAATACAATTAGGAGTGAATTCTATGGCTTCAGAAAATCTTATTAGGGATCAAAATAATGGAAAGGGAAAATAAAACCAAAACACCACCATAACACCAAGAAAAAGATAAAATAAAGATAACGAGACCAAAAATGAGGAAAAGATCAAAATGATGAAAATCGAGACAAAAGAGACAATCAATCAAACACATGGAGCTCAAAATGAAATAAAATGGATATATATTGAAAACAAATCCAATTTACGGTTCAGAAAAATACAAGAGAGATAAAATACACAAAAATAAAAAATACACTCCAAAATACATAAAATGAAAAACAGGGGTTACACCTCCCGAGCAGGATCTCTGTCAAGTGATTGTCAACCGCCAAAAGGGGGTCGACCTTCGAACTCGCCTGAATGGATAGCGAGCCCTTGGGGGAGTCCATCAATCTGAGTACCCAGGGGTCTCAATAGTCCGGACCCCCTGCAGACTGAGGACCAGAAGGTCCCATCCCCCGAGGAGGCGAAGAGAGTCCCCTCAACACCATCGGCGAAGTCATACTCTAGTAAATCGAGCCACACATAGGGACCGCCAAGCTGGAGAGGCACCAGTCACAAGGGCGGAGTTCCAAGATTTTTCAGGAGGCCGTTCTACGGGCCCACAACGTTGCTTCCAACCAAGAGCAACAGGCAGCTTGTCCTCAACCTGCCCCAAGCCATCACCACCGCACTCCTAGTCCATTTTTGCATGGGAAAGAGTCTAGGGGCTCGGCGGGATATGACCAAAGGAAAGACTCGGTCTACCGCCGTCTCCACGAGATGGAGAGGAACCTTGGCCGACTTGACAGAGAAGAGGAACAACGGGCGAGGAATTTTTGCCCGAGCAGGCCCCCGTTCTCCCGAGCCATCAGGGAAGCCCCGGTCCTGCAAAACTTCAAGCCCCCTAACTTTGAGTCAAACAACAGGGAGTCGGACCTCGCCGACCACATCGAGAGTTTTGAAACTCTCATGATGATCTGCCAGGCATCGGATGCGCTCCTTTGCAAAACCTTTCCTGCTACGCTGAAGGGGCTTGCAAGAGAATGGTACTCTCGACTCGTCCCCGGCCTCCATCTTCTCATTCGATCAGTTCGAAGGGCCCTTCCTTACTCATTTCGTAAGTAGCCACCGAGTCGAGAAAACAAGTATATCTTTCGTGACCCTCAACCAAAGAAAGGGTGAACGCCTAAGAGATTATGTTCGGCGCTTCACCGCCGAAGCCTGATCTATTGCCTCCCACAACCAGTCCGTAGCCTCTACGGCATTTGGGCACAACATCACTAACACTGACCTCAAGGCATCCCTTGCCAAGAAGCTTCCTCGAGACCTCTCAGAACTCCTGCTTAGGAATGAGAAGTACATCTGAGTGGAAGAGGCTCTCAATCCCCCCCCCCCTCTCGAGGAATCATCTTCTGGGAACAAACGGAAGAATACGAGCGAAGAAGGGTCCCAGAAATTCCAAAGGGACGACAATAGCCAACGCCGCCCAGCTCCTCGTTTTGAGAAGTTCACCCCCTCAATGCTAGTATATCGAAAGTTCTTATGGAGGTGGACAAGTAAGTGCTACTCCACGCTCCCCCTAGAATGAATACCCCTGGCAAGAAAAGAATCAGAGATAAGTGGTGCTGCTTTCACAGGGACCACGACCACGACATAGATGATTGTCGGGCTCTTAAAGAGGAGATCGAAGAACTCATATAGCGGGGACACTTGGACAAGTTCTTTCGAAGAGACAGGGCCGATCCTCGACCCCGAGGAACCTACAAGCGAACAGAGAGTTCCAAGATTCCGAACCTGGGGCCGTCTTCCGCCTTATCCATGGAGGTCCAACGGGGGGAGAACTAAACTCCTCCCAAGAGGCCCTCACCCTATCGTGGAAGTAGGTTTTCAGTTTTCAATAAGGCCGATGCTTGTAACACGGCCAAGAAGCATGTAATAATGGCTCGCCCAATTAAAGCGGCCACTTATTTCATCTCAATAAAACCCAGCTTTTTTCTATTGAAAATTATTGCACTTGCCTCACTTCTATCTCTCTGAGTCACATCTACGACTCGTCAAACAGTAAGTTCGGAACCCAACTTGTCCTACAGGGCTGCTCCCAAAACTTGCTAAGCTCAAAGACGAGTTTGGAGTCCAACACTTGGTTCGATGTTGCCTTAGCTGCTTGCAAGCAAGCAAGTACGGGGCAGATCACCAATCGAAATTGCTCATACAACTCGTTAACTCTCTTAACAACAAGTTCGGAGTCCAACACTTGGTTCGACGTTGCTTTAACCGCTTGCAAGCAAGCAAGTGCGGGGCAGCTCACCATTCAGAATTGCTCCCACAACTGTTGAACCTCTTCTCAACAAGTTCAGAGCTAAAACTCTCCCCTAAAATTGCTCCTCAAACTTGTCCCCCAAACGGCTCTCTCTTAGAGCCAAGCTCTCCGCTCCGCTCGCCTCCAGGGTGGACCTCTTCTCAACAAGTTCAGAGCTAAAACTCTCTCCGAGAGTTGCTCCTCACACTCGTCTCCCAAACAGCTCTCTCCTAGAGCCAAGCTCTCAGCTTCGCTCGCCTCCAGGGCGGACCTCTTCTCAACAAGTTCAGAGCTAAAAGTCTCCCTTAGAGTTGCTCCTCACACTCGTCCCCCAAACGGCTCTCTTCTAGAGCCAAGCTCTCAGCTCCACTCGCCTCCACTGCGGACCTCTTCTCAACAAGTTTAGAGTTAAAACTCTCCCTAGAGTTGCTCCTCACACTCGTCCCCCAAACGGCTCTCTCCTAGAGCCAAGCTCTCAGCTCCGCTCGCCTCCAGGGCGGACATCTTCTCAACAAGTTCAGAGCTAAAACTCTCTCATAGAGTTTCTCCTCAAACTTGTCTCCCAAATGGCTCTCTCCTAGAGCCTAGTGATGCTCTTCACTTCGCTCGCCACCCGAGCGACCTTCTTCTCAACTAGTTCTCTCCTAGAGTTGCTCCTCAAACTTGTTTCCCAAATGGCTCTCTCCTAGAGCCTAGTGATACTCTTCACTCCGCTCGCCCCCCTGAGCGGCCTTCTTCTCAATGGGTTCGGAGCTCAACTCTCCCCTAAAGTTGCTCCTCAAACCCGCCTTCAAGAATGGATCTTCCCAAGAGTCATACAAAGCTCAACTCATTCGTTCACCAGACAGTGCCTATCGTTCGCCCCGTTGGATGGCTCGTTCGACATGTTCACCGCTGGTTGTCGAACAGACATGATTCCGAATGTAAAATGAGAAAAATGCGTTGACCAGTCAATGCTGCCAGTGCCACGTGTCGCTGTCCAGTCGTTCGTCGCGTTCGACGGCTCGTTCGACACGTTCGCCGCTGGTCATCGGACAGACGTGTTCCCGATCATATTGTGAGCAAAAGACATTGACCAGTCAACGGTTCCTATGACACGTGTCACTCCCCTGTTGTTCGCCATGTTCGACGTCTCGTTCGACACGTTCACCGCCGCTTGTCGAACAAACGTGGTCCTGAACGAAAAAAGGGGGAACTGGAAGCCCACGCTTGCCGTCAGATTACCTCAAAATCCACGCTCAAATCAAGATCGACGGATGTGATTCGCCAAACAAACAAGCAAATAAAGAGAAAAGAATTAACGGGTTAATGGGTTCAGACCCGTTATGGACCCAAGCCCGCTACCCTCACTTCTTTACTTCTCTACCAGCTTTTCCCGCCAAAAGCTCCACAGGAGCCGCTCCTTCAACTTTCGATGCCCTACGATGAACCCAACTCTTCCATGGCCAAGCTCGAGCCCCTCCACGTTCGTCAACCCCCTCCAAGGTCGAGCTCCCCTTCTCCGAGCTTCCCTCCATCAGAGTCCACTGTCGAGCCCTCCTTCACGAGCTCCACACCTCGAGCTTCTTCGAACCCAACGGTCTTTCGTTCGCTGAGCTCGCCTAACTCCCTCGCCCCGCTCATCCATCTCCTTCGTCAACATACAAAGCTCCACTTGTCGAGCTCCTTCACCTTTGTTCGCCGAGCTCTCCGCACTCCAAGCTTCGCCACGTTCGCCAAGCTCCGTCGAGCTCCCGCTACACCTCGCCAACTCCTCCTTGTCGAACGATTAATGCCGAGCTCCAACTCCTCCCGTTTTCCGAGCTTAAGCTCCTATCTCGCCGAACAACCATCGTCTCTCGTTCGCCAAGATGGCTGAACGACCTTCACCTTCGTTCACCGAGCTCGCCGCACTCCAAGCTAGGCCACGTTCGCCAAACTCCATCAAATTCATTCGCCAAGCATCACAGAGCTCCAACTTTCACCCGTTCGCCGAGCATCTCCTACGCTAGGCTCAAATTCCTCCTCGTCAAGTGTTAATGCCGATCTCCAACTCCCCACATTCGCCGAGCTTACCCAACCCCAAGCTCCGAATCCACTGTCGAGCTACATTAACGAGTCTCCTTATTCTCCATACTTCTGCCTCTCGCTCGAGCGACCACACGCCACGCTATGAAGATGATGACGAAGGAGAAGGGCGGAGATGAGTCGAAGGACAAATGAAGAAGACGACGAGGGAGGGAGAAAGGCGAGGGAACTTAGGAAGAAGACGTTGGGCGAAGGCGGGAAAAGAAGAAAAAAGAAAAGAGAAAAAAAAAAGTGTTGCCACGTGGCGATCAACGTTGAACGGCCATGTGGCGCTGCCTTGTTGGTCGTCAAACAAAAACGTTCGGACGCATCGAATAGAGCTGGTCCCGAACGAAAAATGGGGGAAATTTTATGTCCTTGCGATGCGCGCTCCCTGATCTTGATCAACGCATAGGATTGTGCCACGTGTACAGTAAATTTTAATTAAGTTATTTAATTATTTAATTGAATTAATTATTTAGAAAATCAGAAAAATTATTTAAAAATCAAAAAAATTAATTAAAAAATTTTAAAAATAATTATTAATTCCAAAAAATAATTTTAAAACTTGAAAATAATAATTATTAAATAAGGATAATTAATTAAATTTTTTGATAATTAATTATTTAATTCAGAAAATGAATAAAAAATTCAAAAAAATTCAGAAAAATCTGGAAAAATAACAAAAAAATCCAGAAAAATTTGAGAATAATTTTGGGTTTTTTACAAGCCCAGAATGATACCATTACACCTTGAGCAAGATCCAAACTCCCCCGAGAACTCTGATAAATTCTATTAGCCATTGAAATCGGACAAAACTACTCCTCAAAGACTGTAAAACTCAGTCTCCAGGAGTGGGGGGGTGATATGGCTAAAAATAGAACCAAATCAGATCGTTCAAATCGGGCACGAATCTTAAAGCCTTCAGGGGTAAAACGGTAATTTCACCTACAAATAGGTCTGAAATGAAAACTGGGTCTTTCTTTAAAGTCAAATAACCCATAAACGGATCTGCCTTACTGGGTACGGGTCCCAACCCGTTGCAAACCAATTCAGAAGGATAAAGAAGAATTCAGATTCATAATTATCCCCAAGAGGTGGTTTTAACCACTTCTATCCATCCACACCGGGAAGTAGAGATTTGTTCTTATCTCGAAACAGATCCCTAAGGCGACTACAAAAATCCCTCTCCACCTGCCATAACAAGGTAATTAATATTTTTCTACATAAAGCTCTTTCATAATCTTCCTGATTACTGACACGGAGGGTGCGTTGCCGGGATCCATCCCGGTGTATCGCACTTTTTGTAGGTTCGCGACAGTGACAAGAAACAAGTCAACACGTTGGTGAAGGTTAACAGGTCAACATGTTTGCCTTATTTGTTTTCTTAAGAATCCACAAATTCATCTGTTTGCTCCCACACCAAAATAGAAGCAACAGAATCAATAACATGGGACGATACCAATAATCAATATCAATGATAGTCAATACAATTGGTATAAAAATGATTGAATATTCGATAATAATGTACAACGATCGATGTCAATAATACTTAGACAATATTCGATATCAATAGAAATTGTAACCCCCATTCCTCTAATAAGTATTTTCCGTATATTTTCAATAATTTGATTTTTATAAATTTATTTTGTGCTAAAGTTATTTCTCGGATCTATTATTAAAGTGTTTTCTAATCGAAAATTTTATTCATTTTGAATAACGGGGTATTTTACTTCCTATTTCTTATTGATCGACTAATTATATTTGAGACCAAATCATATATATATTATTTTTGGATTATTTTAATAAATTGTTAAACCCAAATATTATTTTGTTGTATGATTTTATTATTTTTATAATTATAATAATTGATTTATTTCTTGATTATTTATTAAAATTCATCTATCAAATTATTTTGATCTATTGTTCTTGGCGAAGGTTAACAGGTCAACATGTTTGCCTTATTTGTTTTCTTAAGAATCCACAACACGTTGGTGAAGGTTAACAGGTCAACATGTTTGCCTTATTTGTTTTCTTAAGAATCCACAAATTCATCTGTTTGCTCCCACACCAAAATAGAAGCAACAGAATCAATAACATGGGACGATACCAATAATCAATATCAATGATAGTCAATACAATTGGTATAAAAATGATTGAATATTCGATAATAATGTACAACGATCGATGTCAATAATACTTAGACAATATTCGATATCAATAGAAATTGTAACCCCCATTCCTCTAATAAGTATTTTCCGTATATTTTCAATAATTTGATTTTTATAAATTTATTTTGTGCTAAAGTTATTTCTCGGATCTATTATTAAAGTGTTTTCTAATCGAAAATTTTATTCATTTTGAATAACGGGGTATTTTACTTCCTATTTCTTATTGATCGACTAATTATATTTGAGACCAAATCATATATATATTATTTTTGGATTATTTTAATAAATTGTTAAACCCAAATATTATTTTGTTGTATGATTTTATTATTTTTATAATTATAATAATTGATTTATTTCTTGATTATTTATTAAAATTCATCTATCAAATTATTTTGATCTATTGTTCTTGGCGAACCCTAAATTTTTTTTGGGCCAACTTATATTGTTTTCGTTGTACAATTTATTTATCTAATTGGAATTCAATTTTTGATTCAAGAGCTATTCTTTTCTTCTTGTTGAACTACCTATTTTTGTGGATTTTATTTTATTGGATTGTGAACCTTATTGCTTTCAAACCCATCTCTTGTTGAACCCTAAAATCCAATTTCAATTGTTCCTGACCCAAACCCACTATTATTGGATCCTAACCCAATAACCCAACAATCTACTTGTATTCTATACATACAACCCTAATACAAACCCTAAAAACCCAAGAATAGAATTTTATTAGCCGTTTAATTTCTCTCTCCTCTCTCCTCCTTCTCTCTCCTCCCTGTTTCTCTCTCCCTGTCGTTTCGGTTTTTCGCCCAAGTCCCAACCAACCCACTGTAGCACCTTCCCTGACCATCCCTCTCCGGCACTCTTCGGCACCTTCCTGAGTGACGCCCTCCTTCGGCCACCCTACTCCCGTCGATGCTAGCACAACAACCCACCCAAACTCCCTACCCTCCCTTGTTCCATTCTCATCAACAGCAGCCAAACTCCATCGCTGCTGCCCAATTTCGTCGATGACCTACGTCGATTCGTCGTTGCCCTCGCCGTTCGACGTCGCCGTCGAGCCACGTCGATGCCTCGCCGCCATTCAGATCCCGAGCCCTCGTTGCTGACTGTTGCTACGGTTGTCGTTCAATACTGTTGCTGCTGTCTCTTGGTGCTATGTTGCCTTGGGTTTCGTTTGCACGTAGTTTGCACATATAAGTTTGTGTGTTTGGGGGTTCGTTGCTTCGAGATCCTTATCCCATTATTCTTAGTATTCAATTTCACCGTTAATAAGGCAAGTCACTGTCCCCTTGAATTGTACATTATATCAAATTCAAGTTTTATTGAAATTCTTAGTAGATCATATTCGTTATCGTATCATTGTATTGACTATCTTTCATTAGGTCTATTGAGGGTTTACATGAGCTAACCCGAATATTCTTGCCGTCATGCCACTTTTGACTCTATGGAATGAATCTTTCATGCATTCATATAGAATTGAGAATAGGGTTGTTCATATAATTGTCTCACAATTAATCTATTGTAGAAATCATTGTTAGGTTGTATGTTTGGTTGATTGATTAGCATTTGTTGTGGTAAATTGATGTATGTGTGTGTTTTAATTTTATTTACCATTTTTTGACACTCATTATGCTGATTATGAATTTATCGACTATAGAATTGATTCCTATAATGTTTAATTAATTTATTTCATGAAAAATACCGTAAAACCTGTATCTTGCTTGCTGGCTGTATGTTGTCTGCTATTTTTTTCCCAGTAAATGATCTCAAAATAAATTACTTTTTGAATATGAGTTGTTGCCTTATTTTTCTAGTTTTTAGAACATCTTGAATTTGAATTCCGAGTTGTATAGCAAAGGTTATGCCCGTTTTACTACAGTTGTGTTTTTTACTTTCAGATCTCCAGATTATTGTATCTTTCATGTTTAAACTGTTAAAAAGGTTGATCAAATGATAAAATTTCGCTCTAATAATTTCCAGATTGTTAGTAATCATGTTTAGGAGTCTAACAAATATTTTTAACGAATTTAATATTGAGTTTTTGCTGATCCTAAAAATATAACAACATGATGTCAAATTTCTGCCTAAACATGAATCTTATAAAGAATAATATGTTTGTCCTAGGTACTTTTGTTGGATTTTGAACTTGAAATATGCATTGGAACCGTGTCAAAGTCTAGTTTTCAGAATTTTTGACGGTTTCAGTTTTCGACTTCTGAAACAGTGGGAAATTATATTTTTGTACAGACTACTCTTGTTGTCCAGAATTTTATCTTCTAGTTTTTCATAGATTAATTATTCCTATATCATAGTATTGCATAAATTGAAGTGTATATGTTGCATTGCATGATCTTAGGATTGTTTTGTCATCATTCTAGTGTCCCCGATCGATCATCTCATTGTTTTTCCATTGATATTATTGTCCCTCTTGTTCCCCATTGTTATCGAAATGTTGCCAACAATTATTGCATATTGATTAAATAAAGAATAGTTTAACAAACCGAGGTTTAAGGGTTGACTAAACTAGTGGACAATAAAGTGTGTAACCCTGTTTCCCATTTTGTGTATTTCTGGATGTATTTTTCTTTTTGGGTATTTGTATTCTCTTCGTATCTCTTTTGGACCGTATATTGGATCTTTATTTTCAATATATTCATCTACTTGATTTTGTCTCTTTTATTTGATCTCATTGATTCAATTATCTCATTTGTTTCATCTCTGTTGGATCGAACTATTATTTTTGATCCGCTTTATTCTATTTTTTTTCGTGCCTATTTTATTTGTTCATTTCCTGTACAGTCTCATTTTTGTATCACCTTAGTTCCTTGTGGATTTATCCTATTTCATATTCCCATACAAAACCAAAACCCATTCTTTAATCATATACCAATTACTAATTACTCTATTCTGTAACCTAATCTGCCTAATACCCTAAACTACTTAACTACCCAACCCGGCCTAAATTACCCATACCCCAATCAACTGCACCTAACTAAACCCCATACACATTCTACCTACACCCTAGACCCGAAACCCACTCCAGCCTAACCCTTAAAACCCATGCACCCTATATATTTACCTGACTGTTCCTCATCCTTCATCCCACGCCCTAGCCGCTTTACCCATTATCCCGAAGCTCCTGCACCCTCGACCTCCAAGCCCTGCACCTCCATCTCTCCCGTTCTCCCTTTCTACCCTTATCCCCGTTATCCCTACCATCTCTCCCTGGTGCTCCTCCATTCTCTCCTCCTTCCGTTGCAACGAAAGCTCATTACTGTCGTTCTTCGAATGAAGCCGCCACAACACCAGCCGCCGATGCCTGGTCGCATCTCCCCGTCGCTCAGCCAGCAGGAATAGCGCCGTCGCTGTTCTTCTTCGCCAGCAGCAGCCCATAGCAATAGCGACAGCCCCGTCTCCGTGCCGTTGGCCGTGCATCGATCCTCTTGCCGTTGGGTTTTGTTGGTGTGCCTGTGTATCACCCATGCGCGTGCTTTATTGGTTGTGTTCGTGTTCCGTTCGGAGCTCGTTCGTTGAGTTCGTGTTTCGGGAATTCGTTCTCTTTATTCTTGACTTTCGTCGTTTTTGCCGTCGCTTAAGGCAAGTAACTTATATTCTTTTCTTTGTGTAATACAAGTACTAAATACCACCTGTAGTGTAGTTGGGTTCTAGAGACAATTGGTGTGTGAATCCTCTATTATATATTATCTCTATTGTGTTGATTCATCCATAGTTGCCTCACGACATACATGACATGCAAAAACTAGGGATGACCACTTTTTGGATGTATATATGCATGCAATTTTGTGATATCATGTGCTTGATGTGTTATTCGTGCTATACTTGCCGTGGACTTGCAAAATACCCTATATCATGTTGTTTGGACATCTAGTACACTATATGTCATGTTTGGTTTGATTTTGATGAGTTTTACATGAACTAGATGTTTTTATGTTCGAAGAATAATTCTATATTTTTCTGTTACCTTTCTTTTGATCAGTATTTTAGACCTTATTAAGGTCAGTATATGAATTTTATTTGTGAATATGTACTGTAGAGAATTCTGTCTATTTTCCAACCCTTTTGACCGATCTCAGTTTCGTTTTACGAGTTGTGAGTTATGTCTATTTTACTACAGAGGTGTAGAGAAATTTCCAGATTTTGTTTTCTACGAATTCTGAAGAGTAATCTATTTTTATCATAATGTTAGAAATATTATTTTGATCCAATATTTTTTAAAATACAACTAGACTTGAATGGGATTAACCCTGAATTTTTGTGGGTTTATTCGATGAGTTTTACAAACCGTTCTATGTTTCCAAACCATTACTATATATGCAGAATTTTCATACTGTTCAGTAAAGAAGCTGATTTTCGACCTAATTCTAATTGCTTTTTGTAAAATATTGGTGAATATGAAATTTAGCCTACTGTGTCTATTTTATCACCCTTTGGCGGATTTGGATTTCTATTTATGGTTTGTGAGATATTGCTGTTTTCGTACTGTAGTGTTTATAATTCCAGATTTACAAAACTACTGCAGCTTGATGTAATCTGATTTTCATTGACTAAACTATTTATATTGAAAAATTATGAAACTTTATATTCTGATGCTGCACATATAGGGGAATACCCAAGATTTTTCGTGGATTTAATTATTCAATTTTCATGCTATTTTTCTGACTTTGAATACAATCTTCTGATTTCTGGCTGAACATGTTTCTGGATTCAAATCTGTTTTGAGACCAGTTGTTGTGAAATACCTTCTGACTTATATATGTTTGCTGGATTCGGAAGGGAGTCTATTTTGCAGATTCTTTGACGGGTCCAGATTTGTATATTTGTAGCAGCGAGAATCCCATATTTAGTGCAGTACTGTCTTGCTGTCTTGAACTAGAATTCTCATTGTATTATCCTGTTATGAGTTGTCGTTCAACTGTGCTTGGTTATCTTTCAACCTGAACCTGTTACTTGTTTATACCATGTTATTCTTGCTCTGTTTTGTGACTCATACATGTCTGTTTGATAATAATAATAAATAACCAAGCCGGGATTAAGGGAAAGAACTAGTAGTGGAAGATATAGAAATGTCTACTGAGAAGAGGACCCGTGTCCTGCTTGTTACGTGTTCATGACTACATGATTCAAGATCCTGTTGCCCGACTGCTTGCTTCTCTATAGGAAGGTGTACTCGGAAGAGAACCACTAGGTTCTACCTGTACCTGTTACCTGATTATCTGACTACACACTTCCCTACAGGAAGGTGTACTTGGAAGGGGACCAATAGGTTCTACCTGTTCCTATTTTTCCTGTTATTCCTGATCCCTGAGTACACGGACCTATGGACTCTACTATGAAATCTAAACGTAACTTGTTTGAATGTAGTAACCATGTGGTAAAAACTTGGGATGCATGAAGTGCTATCTAGATAGTAATAATACAAGACTTGACATAACCTGATACCTGTTAAATGCTTACCTGTACCTGTTTACCTGTATTCCTGTATACCTGTACCTGTTTACCTGTTCATCTGTATACATGTTTACCTGCTTGCACGACACTTGATACATGTTACCTGTACCTGTTAGTATATCATGTTAATTGATTTTGTTCCTTGGATCGTGTTAGTTATCCTGCTTTGTTGACATGCCTATACCATGCTGTGTTTATTTCCGCTGTTATTCTATTTTGTTATTTTATCTCTGTACTTGTATCCTGCACTATAAGCGGCCCGTAACTTGCATTGACAGGAGTTTGTTTTCTTTTTTCTCTTCCTGCAATTTATTAAATTGCAGATCATGGTGATCAGCTGCCTGATGGAGTTGGTTACATGAGATACTAGTTGCTGGAGTTTTGCTATTATGATTTCTTGCTATTATTATTATTTCTTGTTAATACTTGGATAATTGTATCTTGCACTTGAATTTATTTGTATTGGGAAATGGGACACATGATATTGACTTATTCAGGTCTGATTTATTTGAGATTAATATATTTTGTTTCAAGTAAATTCCTGTTGGTATTTTGATTCATATATGCATGCGTGGTTGATTCTCTGCTTCCTACTTTGATTATTCCTGTCATTCCTGTGATATGTTGTAAAGATTTCTGAACAGCTTATGGATGATGAAAATCATTTGCTGGGCTTAGTCACGTATCTGTATTCCGTATTCTTTTTGGGAAGCGGGGCATGACATAGAGACTGTACTTGGAAGGGAGCTCGTGGTTTCCCTACAATTACTGAATGGCTGAATGACTAATAACTGGATAACTGCATATTGTTCCATGGACATTGATACTGAATAACTGAATACTGAAGAGAATCGTTAACATCGTTCCCGAGTGCATGAACTATAAAATCCACTACTAAGTCTAAATGTAACTTGTTTGTATATAGCAACCACGTGGTAAATAAATGGGATGCATGAAGTGCTACATTAGTTCGGATTAAAATAATTGATAGGCTTAAGAGTTGACACGGTATTGACACTGCATATTGTTCATCATTGTTCCTATTGATATCGAATATTGTCTAAGTGTTATTGATATTGATCATTGAATATTATTATCGATTATTGAATCATTATTTACAAATATTGCATCGTTTACCGTGATATTGATTATTGATTAGTGTCCCATGTTATTGATTTCTATCGATCCATTGACTCATTGTTATACTATTATTCCATTGTTCTTTGCTTTCTTTATTTGTTGTCCACAACTTGCTCTAAGGACAATTTTTCTCCTCTTTTTAGATGAATTGTTTATAGTTGTTGATGGAGAATTGCCTGATGGATTGGTAGAACAACATTGGTAAAAAAATTGATAGCATCGCCGCTTAATAAATTATTGTTTCATTATGAAGATTTAATTATTGAACTACTGTTATTTCATTGTATTATGGGCTTTTGTCTCGAATATTGCTATTATTTGTTCCAGATGTTGGATTATTATTGTGTTTGGATATTTCATATTGCTTCATTTCAAGTATTATTGTTCGTGAGATTATTATTATTGCCTGTGCAATTGTTCTGTATTTATTATATTGTTGAGTTGATTAGATAAATAGCTTATGGGTGACGTTAGTCCTTCGTTGGGCCAATGTCATATACTCGTATTCCGTATTTTTGGAAAGTGGGGCGTGACAAGGTTTTTAGTGGTATCAGAGCACTGGTTTGGATAATATATCAGTCAAACGTAACTAACGAAAGGAGGTTTGGCTTTGACTGATATATTAGTCAATTTGGGTTTTTATCGGTTTGACTTAGCAGTATGTACAATACAGGATTCATATGAACAATTGATAACCAACTCATGATCTGGATGCTAACCGTTTGATTTTATTGCAGACCATGGCTAGAAGAGGTGCTTCATCTTCCCGTGCTGGGGATGATCAGTCGGATGAGATGACTATTGCACAGATGATGCAAATGCAGCATGAGCACAATAAACTGATGATGCAGATGCAACGAGAACATAATGAACTGATGAGGGTGGCTTTGGAAGCTGCCAATAGGGAACCTATTGTACCTGCACCTGGAATGCTACCTCCGAGACCTGGTAATGTGGCCAATTTCATGAAGCTCCATCCAGATAAATTCTTGGGCACTGAGGGTCCGCTTGAAGCCGATCGATGGCATATCGGGACTGAGCAGCTGTTGACTGCAGCGTGAATAGAAGATGTTGATCGTGTGGATGTGGTGAGCATCCAACTTGTTGATCTTGCCCACATCTGGTGGCAAGCAGAGGCTGACTGATTGGGCCGACCCATCACCTAGGCCATATTCACTAAGAGCTTCTTCACAAAGTTCTTCCCTAATATCACCAAGAATGATATGGAACGACAGTTTGTCTCATTAACCCAGGTTCGTCAGACAGTGTTTATTCATATTTTTGTCGTTATTTCTTAAAGTATTGACGTTAAACTAAACACTATCTTGGTTCAGGGGAGTCGGACCGTGGACGAGTACGCTGCGGAATTTACCCGACTAAGTCATTTTGCACATCCACGGTGGCAAATGATGAAGATAGAGGCCGTTGTTTCTTGTTGGGCTTGGATATTGAGATTCAGGATCGCCTTGCTGCCTTGCGACTTCGATCTTATGCTGATATCCTGGATGCTGCTAGAATTCAGGAGCAGACTAGTAAGAGGAAGTGTGTCACCCTGCAGTCTGTTCCGCACATTGTCACTGCAAAATCTTCTGGAGGACCTATGCAGAAGCCGATTCCAACCACGACAGCCAGAGCACTACCCTACCCATCAACAACTCCGAACAAGGGCCTGCATGCAACTATTGCCACACGGTTGGACACCTACGCATGGAATGATGGGTAGCCAACCGTCTTTGCCTGGCATGCGGAGCAAGCGATCACATGGTTCGGGACTGTTCACAGTGGAGGGGTTGTACACTAGAAGGAGGATCAGTTCCAGGTGGAGGTCATGGCTAGTCTTACAACCTAACCGTCGAAGGAGTGACTACAGGTATTCAACAATAGAGTTGTTTTGTTTATTATTCTTCATTTTCTGTTCTTGCATTGATTATTTTCTCTTGCATCATTTACCTTCATTTGTTGATTCGTTATTGAGTATCATACTAGTTATTCCTTCCCTCCCATACCCTCTTCAACTCAAATTGTACCACCCTACTCATTTCCCTCCATTCATATTCAATCATTCCATGCTTTATTCTTTTATGTCCCTTGCAGTCATTCTCCTTCGTTGATTTCTTATTGAGTGTAAATTCATTTTTTTTCTATCTATATTATCTTGATTCTAGTGTTATCCATTATTTTTATTCCTGCTTGGTTCGCCGATCGGCATCGCTTGATCTTCAATGACATGTCTCCCGCTTGGATTTCTGCGCAGCGGAAGCGTGGTGGGCCCATAACCCACATGTCCCAATATTCTCTTGTTGTTTCTCCTTATATGCATTGTTTACTTCCTTATTCATTCATTTGCATTTGTCATTTTTCATTGAATCATTATTCAACATCATTCTTGACCACTCCATTCATATCCATGTTCTTCCTTATTCTGGTGTTGTCACAATTTTGTCTTTTCCCTTGAATCCCCTATTTTGTTATCCACAAGTTTGCTTTTGTTTTGTCCTATGTACCACCTGAGCAAATTTCGAGGACGAAATTTTATTGTAAGGTGGGTAGGATTGTAACCCCCATTCTCGCTAATAAGTATTTTTCGTGTATTTTCTATAATTTGATTTTTATAAATTTATTTTGTGCTAAAGTTTTTTTTCGGATATTTTATTAAAGTGTTTTCTAATAGAAAATTTTATTCATTTTGAATGACGAGATATTTTACTTCCTATTTCTTATTGATCGACTAATTATATTTGAGCCCAAATCATATATATATTATTATTGGATTATTTTAATAAATTGTTAAACCCGAATATTATTTTTTTGTATGATTTTATTATTTTTATAATTATAATAATTGATTGTTATTTCTTGATTATTTATTAAAATTCATCTATCAAATTGTTTTGATCTATTATTCTTGGCGAACCCTAAATTATTTTCGGGCCAACTTATATTGTTTTCGCTGTACTATTTATTTATCTAATTGGATTTCAATTTTTGATTCAAGAGCTATTCTTTTCTTCTTGTTGAACTACCTATTTTTTTGGATTTTATTTTATTGGATTGTGAACCCTATTGCTTTCAAACCCATCTCTTGTTGAACCCGAAAACCCAATTTCAATTGTTCCTGTCACGCCCTGCTTCCCAAAAATACGGAATACGAGTACATGACATAGGCCCAGCGAATGACTAACGTCACCCATAACCTGTTTATCCGATTAACTCAACAATATAATCAATACAGAACAAATGCGCAGCCAATAATAATAATCTCATGAACAATAATACTTGGAATGAAATAATATAAAATATCCAAATACAATGTTATCCAACATCTGGAACAATAATAAAATTCTGGACATAAGCCCAATACAATAATAAGTCTCAAACACAATAGCAGTAGGTCTCATTACAATAATTCATTAAAGCGATAAGTAATTAGAAATCATTAAGTCTTTAGAATGTCTGTTCTCCAATCCTAACAGGCAACTCTTCTTCATTACCTATGTACACTTCATCTAAAAAGAGAAGAAAAATTGTCCTTAGAGCAAGTCATGGACAGCAAGTAGAGAAAGCAGTGAACAATGGAATAACGGTATAACAATGAACCAATGGATCAATAGGAATCAATAACATGGCACGATAATCAATAATCAATAGCATGGTAATCCATGCAATGGCTATAAACAATGTTTCAATATTCTGTAACAATAATCAATGATCAATAACGGTAACACTTAGCCAATATTCGATATTAATAGGAACAATGATGAACAACATGCAATATCGGTGTGATGCAATGCTTAAGTTTATTAATCATTTTAATCCTAACTAATGCACGTACTACTGTGTCCCATATGTTCCATACCACAGGTTTGATGCATACAATCAATTTCGTTTAGACTATAGTGCCAGACTTTATAGTTCATGTACTGGGTATGATGACGATAACGATAATAACACTGGCTATGGTGTAATTTCTTACACGATGATGATAACGGTAATAACACGGGCCATGGTGTAATTTCTTACACGATGATGATAACGGTAATAACACGGGCCATGGTGTAATTTCTTACATGATGACGATAACTGTAATAATCACGGGCCATCATTCGAGTACAGTCTCTATATCATCAACTACTCTAGTCAATCCCTTAAACCCTGGATTATTAATTATTTATCAATGCAACAATACAATATGCAATTAATGGACATTTCGGTGAACGATAGTATCAATGGGGGACAATAGAATGGTCACATGAAATAGGACAATTAGGATGATGAAAATAACTCATTAGGATCATGCAATGCATCATACGTACATTAATTCATGCTATAGTACAATATAGGAAGAATTAATCTATTAAAATCTGGATTATAAAATTCTGGACAGCAAGAGTAGTCTGTACAAAAATGCAGTTTTCCACTGTTTCAGAATCAAAAACTAAATCCGTCAGAAATTCTAGAAATTATACTTCCAGATGGTTCCAACGCATATTTAATGTTCAAAATCTGACAACAGTAGCTTAGTCAAACACATTGTTCTTTACAGATTTCATGTTCAGGCAGGAATTCGACATCATGCTATTATAATTTTAGAATCAGCAAAATCTCCATAATAAATTCATTAAAAATATTTTCCAGGTTCCTAAATATATTAGTCAACAATCTGGAAAGTTTCAGAGCAAAATTTTATCATTTGATCAGCCTTTTTACTGTTTAAGCATGTAAGATACAAGAATCTGAGAATATGAAATTAAAAACACAGCTGTAGTAAAATGGGCATAACTTTTGCTACACAATTCGGAATTCAAAAATTAAAGATGTTCTGAAAACTATAAAGATACGGCTACAATTCATATTAAGAAAGTAATTCATTTTAAGATCATCCACTGGTTCAAAAATAGCAGTCAACATACAGGTCAGAATGAAGGATGCAACAACAAGATGAATAAAGGGTGCAACAACAAGATGAATACAGGTCAGAATGAAGGCTTCTTAATCAGAATGAAGGGTGCAACAACAAGATGAATAAAGTTAGAACACACGCATACATCAATTTATCATCAACCAACAACAATCACTCAACAAAACAGACAACCTAACGATTATTTCTACAATAATTTATTTGTGTCATGATTGTATGGTTAACCCTATTATCAATTCTATATGAATACATGATAGATCCAATCTTTAGAGTCAAAAGTGGCACGATGTCAAGAATATTGGGGTTAGCTCGTGTAAAACCTCAATAGACCCAACGAAGAGATGAACAAAGTATAATACGATAACAAAGGGATTTACTTGCAAGAGTTTCAATAAAACTTGAATTTGATACAATTAACAATTCAAGAGGATAGTGACTTGCCTGTTAGACGGTGAAAACAAATACCAAGAATAACAGGATAAGGATCCCGAAGCAACGAACCCACGAACTAGTACAATTTAACACATGCAATATACGTGTAAGAGCAAAGAGCCAAAGCAAATAAAGAGACAACAACAACTGCAACAGAGCTTAGGAAACATCAACAGCTGCAAGGGGCCGACCAAGGGGGCGGCGGCACTGGCGACCAGAGGGCAGTCGACGGTCGAGGTCGAGCGACGCACGGGTTGGAGCTGGTGGCTGTGGTCGCCGATCGAAACAGGGAGGAAGGGGTGATCGGGATTTGGGTTCTTGGGCGCTAAAAATGTCGAGGGCGGAGGAGGAGGGTCAAGGGGTGGCGACGGGGGGTCAGGGAGTAGGCGATGGCGAGGGCGTGGTCGGAAAAAGGTGAGATGGCCGGAGAAGATGAAGCTCGGTAATGGGTTCAGGGCAATTTGGGCGGGAAACCAATGGGGAGAGAGAACGGTGAGGAGAGAGAGAGAGAGAGAGAGAGAGAGAGAGAGAGAGAGAGAGGAGAGAATAAGCAGCTAGGGTTTTGATTGTGTTAAATTTTTAGGATTTGCAGTAGAGTTGTTTTTATAGGGTACAATTAGGGTACTGGGTTGGTGAATTAGGGTCCAATAATAGCGGATTTGGATTAAGAACAAATGAAATTGGGCTTTAGGGTTCAATAAGAGATAGATCCAAATCAATAGGGTTCAAATAAAAATACTCACAATTAAATAGAGAAAATAGGATCAGCAAAAATAGCTCAATCACGAAGAACGAAGAATTTCATGAACAAGATTAAATTAAAATAATCAAGAAGCAACAAATAGAGTATTTTATTCAATTTCAAATAAAATATTACAAAAGGGAAAAAATGAAAAATAGTGTGAACGGTAGTTACAGCACCTGACCCAAATGCATGATTATTTGATCCTAACCCAATAATCCAAAAATCCACTTGTATTCTATAAATACAACCCTAATACAAACCCTAAAAACCCTAAAAACCCAAGAATACAATTTTATTAGCCGACTAATTTCTCTCTCGTCTCTCCTCCTTTTTTCTCCTCCCTATTTCTCTCTCCCCCTCATTTCGGTTTTCCACCTAAATCCCAACCAACCCATTGTAGCTCCTTCCCCGACCATCCCTCCGGCACTCTCTGGCGCCCTCCTGAGCGCCGCCATCCTCTGGCCATTCTACTCCCGTCGATGCCAGAACAGCAACCCACCGGAACCCCCCTGCCCTCCCCTGTTTTGTTCTCGTCAACAGCAGTCAAACTCCATCGCTGCTGCCCAATTTCGTCGACACCCTGCGTCAATTCGCCGCCGCCCTCACCGTTCGTCGCCGCTGTCGAAGCCTCGCCGCCGTTCAGATCCCGAGCCCTCGTTGCTGCGATTGCCGTTCAGTACTGTTGCTGCTGTCTCTTGGTGCTGTGTTGCCTTGGGTTTCGTTTGCACGTAGTTTGCACATATAAGTTTGTGTGTTTGGGGGTTCGTTGCTTCGGGATCCTTATCCCGTTATTCTTAGTATTCAATTTCACCGTTAATAAGGCAAGTCACTGTCCCCTAGAATTGTACATTGTATCAAATTCAAGTTTTATTGAAATTTTTGCAAGTAGATCATATTCGTTATCGTATCATTGTATTGACTATCTTTCATTGGGTCTATTGAGGGTTTACATGAGCTAACCCCAATATTCTTGCCGTCGTGCCACTTTTGACTCTATGGAATAAATCTTTCATGCATTCATATAGAATTGAGAATAGGGTTGTTCATATAATTGTCTCACAATTAATTTATTGTAGAAATAATTGTTAGGTTGTATGTTTGGTTGATTGATTGACATTTGTTGATGGTAAATTGATGTATGTGTGTGTTGTAAGTTTATTTACCATGTTTTGACACTCATTATGCTGATTATGAATTTATCAACTAATAGAATTGATACCCATCCTGTTTAATTAATTTATTTAATGAAAAATACCCTAAAACCTGTATCTTACTTGCTGGCTTTATGTTCTCTACTATTTTTGACGCAGTAAATGATCTAAAAATGAATTACTTTCTGAGTAAGAATTGTAGCCTTATTTTTCTAGTTTCCATAACATCTTCTAAATTTCGAGTTGTATAGCAAAGGTTATGCCCATTTTACTACAGCTATGTTTTTACTTTCAGATCTCCAGATTCTTGTATCTTTCATGTTTAAACTGTTAAAAATGATAAAATTTTGCTTTGATAATTTCCAGATTGTTAGTAATCATACTTAGGAGTCTAACAAATATTTTAAACGAATTTAATATTGAGTTTTTGTTGATCCTAAAAATGTAACAACATGATGTCGAATTTCTGCCTGAACATGAAATTTGTAAAGAACAAAGTGTTTGACCTAGCTACTGTTGTCAGATTTTTAACTTTAAATATGCATTGGAACCGTGTGGAAGTCTAGTTTTCATAATTTCTAACGGTTTCAGTTTTTGAGTTCTGAAACAGCGGGAAATTATATTTTTGTACTGACTGTTCTTGTTGTTCAGAATTTTATCTTCTAGTTTTTAATAGATTAATTATTCCTATATCATAGTATTGCATGAATTGATATTATTGTCCCTATTGTTCCATATTGTTATCGAAATGTTGCCAACAACTATTGCATATTGATTGAAAAAGAATAATTTAACAAGTTGGGGTTTAAAGGTTGACTTAAGTAGTAGAAAATATAGAGACTGTACTCAGAAGGGAGCTCGTGGTTTCCCTACAATTACTGAATGATTGAATGACTGAATGACTGAATGACTGAATAATTGGATAACTGCATATTGTTCCATGGAAATTTATACTAAATAACTGAATGACTGAATAACTGAATACTGAAGAGAATCGTTTACATTGTTCCCGAGTACCTGAACTATAAAATCCACCACTAAGTCTAAACGTATCTTGTTTTTATGTAGCAACCATGTGGTAAATAAATGGGAAGCATGAAGTGCTACATTAGTTAGGATTAAAATGATTAATAGACTTAAGAATTGACACGACATTGGCACTGCATATTGTTAATCATTGTTCCTATTGATATCAAATATTGTCTAAGCGTTATTGATATTGATCGTTGAATATTGTTATCGATTATTGAATAATTGTTTACAACTATTGCATCGTTTACCGTGATATTGATTATTGATTATTGTCCCATGTTATTGATTCCTATTGATCCATTGACTCATTGTTATACTGTTATTCCATTGTTCTTTGGTTTCTCTACTTGCTGTCCACGACTCGCTCTAAGGACAAATTTTCTACTCTTTTAAAGTGAAGTGTTTACAGGTGTTGATGGAGAATTGCCTGATGGATTGGGAGAACAACATTGGTGAAGGAATTGATAGCATCGTCGCTTAATAAATTATTGTTTTATCATGGAGATTTAATTATTGAACTATTATTATTTCATTATATTGTGGGCTTTTGACCCAAATATTGCTATTATTTGTTTCCAGATGTTGGATTATTATTGTGTTTGGATATTTCATATTTCTTCATTCCAAGTATTATTGTTTATGAGATTATTATTATTGCCCCCGCAATTATTCTATATTGATTATATTGTTGAGTTGATTGGATAAACAGCTTATGGGTGATGTTATTCATTCGCTGGGCCAATGTACTCGTATTCCGTATTTTTGGGAAGCGGTTCATGATAGAAACAATGATGTACAATATGCAATGCCGATGTTGTGTCAAATCTTAACTCTATTAATCATTTTAATCCTAACTAATACACGTACTACTGCATCTCATGCTACAAGTTCGATGCATACAATCAATTTCACTTAGACTTAAGTGGTAGACTTTATAGATCATGTACTCGGCATGATGCATGATAACAATGTTCTATCCATAACGATAATTTATCCATAAGATGCTACAAGATCACAAGATCACACGAATACAAGATCAAAAGATAACGATATAGGGAACCACGGGCCCTTCATCCGAGTACAGTCCCTATATTGTCCACTACTAGAGTCAACCCTTAAACCCTTGCTTGTTAATTATTTTATCGATGCAAAAATACCATATGCAATCTAGAGACATTAAATGAACGATAGTAACAATAAGAGAACAATAGGACGATAAGTTCGATAGGACAATTAGAATGATGACAATAGCACACAAGGTTCATGCAATGCAACATATATAAATACTTCAATTCATGCAATACTATGATATAGGAATAATTAAATTAAGAAAAACTGAAAAATAAAATTCTGAACAGCAAGAGTTGTCTGTACTAAAATGTAATTTTTCATTGTTACAGAAATCAAAAACTAAATCCGTGAGAAGTTCTGGAAACTACACTTCCCAACGATTCCAATGCATATTTAAAGTACAAAATCTCATAATAGTAGTTAGTTCAAAAACATCATTCTTTACATAATTCATGTTCAGACTGAAATTCGACATCAGGTTATTATATTTTTAGAATCAGCAAAAACTCAATAATAAATTCATCAAAAATATTTATTAGACTCCTAAGCATGTTAACTAATATTCTAGAAATTTTCAGAGCAATATTTTAACATTGAATTAGCTTTTTAATAGTTTAAATATGAAAACATACATGAATTTGAAATTCTAGAAATAAAACACAACAGTAGTAAAATCATCATAACTTTTGCAATACAACTCGGAATTTTGGAAACTAGAAACATAGGGATACAACTCTGATTCAGAAACTTATTTATTTTGAGATCAAATACTGGGTCGAAATCGTCATGAAAAATACAGACTGCAATCGATATTTTTCTTGAAATAAATTGATTAAACATGATGGGTATCAATTCTTTAGTCAATAAATCTTACAATCAGTATGATGGGTGTAATAGAATGTTAATTACAATAAAAACACACACATACACTATTTTAACATAACCAAACATCAATCGATCATTTAATCATACAACCTAGCAACAAGTTCTACAATAGATTATTTGTGTGACAATTATATGCATTGTAACACCCCGCAAAATTTAAATGACAATTTTGCCCTCGGGTGTTACGCACGTGCATTTTGTACTATTACTGATCATATCCATAACGCATTTTGATATGTATTTCGAATTCCAATTATTTATGAAATCCCGTATTCTTAAAAATCCCATTTGAGACAACTCAAATACTAAATTTCAATCTTTGAGTTTTTACGTGCTTTTTACGTATTATCGATGCACGTGTCGATTTTGGGTATTCCACCGTTATGTGCAAAGTTTTCAATGGATTTCAATCACTTATTTTTATAAACATGTTCGAATTTTTTTTGTAAACGAAAATTCAATTTTTGAGTATCTTTATTAAAATAAATTTTCTACGTGCAATACACGTGTTTTCTGTACGTTTGAGTATATTATCAAATATGTATATTAAATATACTTTTCATTGCATTCCAATTGATTATAAATATTTTTCGGTTCATAAAGTCAATTTTTGTATTTTTGAGATTTTACGGGCGACGCACGTGTTTTGGTGCACGTGTTTAAGCGCGTTCTTCCTTCAAAATAAATTTTCATGAAATTGTGAGTGTCTATTTTTATTGTGCATGAAAAGTATAATTTTTAAAGTTAATTTTATATATTTATTAAATATATAAATAATTATTTTAAAAGGATTAAATAAATAAATTGTTTTTGTACACAAAGCACGTGCACGTGCATACGTGCGATGTGCACACAATTTGGGGACCGGGCTGCTCATGAGGAGAGGGAAATTCTGGCGTTTTGATTTTGAAATGGGAGGGAAAACAAGTTACAAATTTTAATCATGGGGTGAGTGGTGTTCATGTGGGGTGGTTGCCATAACTACCTATTAGTTAAATCTATAAATGCACCCTTAGTCTCTCATTCTATCATCTCCTTTCCTCCTTCTCTCCTGCCCATGCCGAGAAGAAAACCAACCAAAAACCAGCTAGCCTTGTCCATTTCCCCACCTAATCACCTATTTCCACTTGCCTATATATATATACTAATGTATATGTATGTGCATACATAGTATGTGTATATGAAAGAAGATGAGAGTTGTTCTTGATGTTGCCGACATGGAGTGGGGATGGAGATGCTCTTGATGATGGATGCTTGCCGAAATGTGGATCTTGGAGAATTGCCTTGGTGCGCGGATTTCGAGGAGTTGCAATTGGAAGCTTTCTTCAGGAGCTCCTAATTCTAGGAGTCCATTTGAGTACAAATCTTCATTTTAGGTGGGTGTTTCTTAAATGCTTTCTAATTTAGGAGTAGATATTGCATGATAGTTGATATATGGTTGAATTTGAATTGATATTATGAGATTACATGCAAATTAATGTAGAAATGAATCGTTAAATCTTGATTGATTATGGTAAATACAAATTGCTATGCTTGTTATGATTGCTAGTTGAATTGCTAGAATTAAAGTGATTGTATGACATTGACGTATGATGAGACATTGGTTAAAATAATGCAAATGTGTATAAAAGAATTGTTTATTGTCAATATGGCAAAGAAGTGCAGTTCTAAAATATCTATTTTGTGAGTATAGAGATTTTATAAAATGATTTTGATAAAAGACACAGTTTATTTGGAAAGTTGATCGGAAAACATGTTTTTGATACAACAGTAAAGATTTCATTGGAAAATGAGAAACTTGTGGATTTGTGGACACATACGGAATTATTTTTAAAGGAATACATTTCTGAAAATGACCTACACTTTTATATGGAAGTACAAATCAATTACAAGGTCGAAAATTATATGTAGGCTGCAATTTGTGTGATTGACAGTCGACTGTTCACTTACACAGTCGACTGGTAAGTGTTAAAAAGTTTGTTTTCGTCAGCAGGACAGTCGACTGAATACTTTCACAGTCGACTGATGCTGTCATAAATTTGATGTTTGAGTTTTCAAAATATTTGCGGGACAGTCGACTGATACTGTCACCAGTCGACTGAACCGACTGTGTTATTACTGAAGTTTCAAGTCTCGTAGAGCAGTCGACTGTCTGCTTTCACAGTCGACTGGATCGAGCTGACTGTTGTTTTTGATGTTCAAAGTACTCACGGAACAGTCGACTGATACTGCCACCAGTCGACTGAACCGAACTATTTTCTGATTCTTGAGTTTGGATTTGATTCTTGACAATGAAAGTTAAATAAGTTGAATATGAGATTTCATGGCTATTAATATGTGATTGAGTTTTATTGTGAAATGCACACAAGGTTATGAAAGATGAAATTGGTAAAGAAATCAAATTGAATTGTTCTCTTGTCATGAGATTATAAAAGAAATGTTTTTTGAGAAAGAGTTTGTGAACAAAAGAAATGGAATTGTTATTGGAGATTGATTATGAAATATTGTTGATCTCTAGAAAGAGATAGTTGTTGGAATCTAGAAGCTGGGCGAGACCCTAGTGACCAGCAGTATTATTTATGATTTGAGAGCTAACCGTTGAGGGTTGAGCGTCTCTTGAGAAGTAGCCAGGTAGGCTGACTGTCTCTGTTGTTGATTTAAGTCCGGTAGGGTAAGCTAGCTCTAGGTTGTGATGATTTTGTTTAAAACAAACTTTGTGAGGCTGTGATGGAAGTAAGAGAAAAACATAAGTATGGGAGCCTCGAGTCTACGATGCTGATGTGATCCACAGAATGCATGCTTGATGAGTCAAGTCATGGCGTGGGCAATACTCCAGAATGATCGGGATCTTGGCGACGCTTGTGGGATGTTTGGTGACTGCAAGAGGATCGTGTTCAGGGAGGAGGCTGAATTATCGCAGAACGCATGCTTGATGAGTCAAGACATGGCGCGAGGTTCCCCTCCAGGGTCTTGGACACGTGCTTGTAATCATGGAACGTCTATGACACTTGCTGAAATTACAGATAGATACATAGTGGAGATGTAATGAAAGTGAGAGAAAACACGGGTATGAGAACTAGAGTTTACGGTGCGGGTGTGTGAGCCGCAGAATGCATGCTTGATGAGTCAAGACATGGCACGGGCACAACTCAGAATGATCGAACTTTAGTCACGCTTGTGGGACGTTTTGGTGACTGCAAGAGGATCGTGTTCAGGGAGGAGGCTGAATTACCGCAGAATGCATGCTTGATGAGTCAAGACATGGCGCGGGATTCCCCTCCAGGGTCCAGGACACGTGCTTGTACTCATAGACCATCTAGGATACTCACCGTAGTTACAGGAGTAGATTAAGTCATGGCGAGGGATTGAACCCTACAAAAATGAAGAACGATTAAGGGGCTTGCCCTCGGACCTATGTAGTATGGGATGCATAGAATCCGAACAAGTGCGCATTAGTGTCATATAATATAAATGAATGCATTAAGGACTAAGTGCACCGCACCACACGACATTAACAGGATAGTCCCTTTGTAGCTTTGTTTGTGATCAAGTTTGTGTTTGCTAAAGTATTTAAGAATCGTTATAATGTTTCCGGCATAGAGAGGATGGCCGTGTATAATATTTCATCAGTTGTAAGCAACTGACGCGCCCACAGTTTTATATGCAGGATGTGGAGTTACAGAAAGATATAAAGATGATTTGATGTTGTTGATTACTTAAATGTTAAAGTTGTAACAATTATACATTCATTATTTTATTTTATTAATTCCGCTGCTTATTGATGTAAAAGACTCTGATGTAATTATTGTTGAAATAAAAGTTTTAAATTCCTTATAAAATTGTACGAAAGAAGTGAAAAGATCTTGTAGAACATCTCGAATTCAGTGTTTTGGGATTCGGGGCGTTACATGCATAACCCTGTTACCAATACTATATGAGTGCATGAAAGATTCAATTTTTGGAGTCAATAGAGGCACGAAGTCGAGAATATTTGGGTTAGCTCGTGTAAACCCTCAATATACTCAACGAAAAAAGAAGAATAATATACGATACGATGAACAATTGGATCTACTTGCATGAATTTCAATAAAAACTTGAGTTTGATACAAGATTCAATTCAAGAGGAAAGTGACTTGCCTTATTAACGGTTAATTTGAATACCAAAGAATAACGGGATGAGAATCCCAGAGCAACGCTGACGATCGTGATCAAATGCCAATCGTAAAGTTGATGATCATGACCGGGTACAGATCTTGATGGCGATCGACGATCGATGATCAAGTGCAAGATCAAACAATCAACGACCGAGATCAAGATGGAGATCAAGTGCAAGATCAAAGATCAAAATCAACGGTCGAGATCGAAAGATCAAGGATCAAGATCAAAACAACAAACGATGATTCTGATCTCCCATACAGCAACTAGCAAGAGCTTCGACAGCAGCAGGATGCGGCTGCAATGGCACAACGGCGATGTGACGGCTTCGGCTTCGACGGTGGGCGGCGACTAGCAGTAGCAAGCACACAGCGGCGTCGACGAGCAGGGAGCGCTGACGATGGAAGGACAATGGATGGCTCGATGGGGTGGCAACACTGCGAAGGTTGGAGGATGGTGGGGGGCGACGGGGCTGCTCGGGGTGGTGCTATGTTGAGGTCGGAGGGCTGACAAAGACAGGGATGAGGAAGGGAGTACGATACTCTGTTTTGGACGAAAACCAGATGAAGGTGAGACTTGGTGAAGGTGGTGGAGGTCGAAGGCGATAAGGGCAGAACATGGTGTTCGATGGGTTCGGGGGTCGAGACTGGCGATGAGGAAGGCGGGTGGTCGTTGGCGTGGTGGTGGGTTCACGGCGAAGGTGGAGGAGCACAGGGCGACAGTAGGGTTCTTCATTGGAGGGAGGGACTGGAGGTGGAGTCGATCGGGGAAGATAATGGGAGGGGGTTCGGGTGGCGCTCGGCGAAGGCAGAGGAGGGAGAGAGGGAGGTTGAACAAGGTGAACAGTGTTTGGGTTTACATAGTATGGGGAGTTGGGTTGGCGGCTGGGGTAGAGCTGGGGTTAGGTAGGGTAGGGTAGAGTAGGGTTTTAATAGTGTATTTATAGGGGTTATTGGGTTATTGGGTTTTGGGGTATTGGGTTAGAATCTAATAAGAAAGTAGGCTCTAGAGTTTGGGTTTTAGATCCAATATGGGAAAGAATAACCAAATAAAAACAGGATTATATAACAAAATATAATTTGTATTATAATATATAAATAATTTGAAATAACTACAAATATTAATAAATAGAAATAGATTTTTAACAAACAACCAAAAGTAGTAATAATAATAACAATGATAATAATAATAATAATAATAATAATAACAATAATACTAGTAAAAACAACAATAATAACATCAATCAAAGTAATAACAATAATAATAATAAGATTAAAATAGTCCAATAATAATAATATATTTGATTTGAGCTAAAATGTAAGTAGTTCATCAATTATGAATAGAAAATAAAGTTAAAATATACCATCGTTCGAAATAAATATAATTTTCAATTAGAAAAGATTTTAATAGGAAATCCAAAACGAATTTAACAAAAAATAAATTTATAAATAATCGAAATACAGAAAATATTCAGAAAATATGTATTTACGGGAACGAGGGTTACATAATCTATAATTAAAAGCCTCTATCTAAAATCTTAAATTACAGAAATTAAATCCCTAATTAAATTCCTAATCTAATCTTAATTACCAAAATCTTAAATTAATTAGGCCTTAATCCGAAATTAATTAGGTCTTAATCTCAAACTAATTATAGCTTACTCTTAATCTAAATCTAATTACCAAAATCTAATTAAATTAAACCAAAAATATTAATTAAACTCTTAAACTAATTAATTAATTAAACTTAAACTTAAACCTAACCTATGATGTGTATTATATGTGGGACTTTAGTCCCACATCGGCCATGGTGAAGGGGGGAGGTTCAGTTTAAATAGAATTTTGTGAATTATCCAAATGACAAAAGCAATTCAAAAGTGGAGAGAGTGTGTGTGAGATAAATATATGTTTAAAATATTCGCGAACAGTAATGTGCAAGTGTTTTCGGAGAAAAAATGGCGCAAGTGAAATTGGGCAAACGACAAAATATGCGTGTTACTGTATCTATAGTGTGAATCCAAGTCTGATCAATCCCAACCCAACCAAACTCGTGCTACAGTGCTTTTCCCCGGATTTGAGTTCCTACAGTACACTTCGGGGCAACCAAGCCCTAAGAGAAAGTTCTCATTCATCGTGAAGGTTTCTATAAATTATTGTGTCACGTCTCGCTTCCCAAAAAGAATACAGAATACGGATACGAGACAAAAGCCCAGCGAATGATTTTCATCATCCATAAGCTGTTCAAGAAATCTTTACAACCTTCACAATAATCATCAGAGTCGGAAGCAAAAGAATCAACCACATGCACATAATGAGCCAAAATACCAACAAGAATACTTGAAACAAAATATATAATCTCAAATTGTCATGATCTAAATAAAACAAATATCTTGGGTCACATCGCCCAATTACAAGAATAAATCCAAGTCTCAAAATACAATGTTGTTCAAACAAGCTACAAGAAATAATATTAGTAAAAAGCAACACTAATACTTCATGTCTCTGATACAATCTGGAACCTGTTCTCCAAAATCTTCAATTCAACGAATGTAGGAAGAGGGAAAGAGAAAAATAAGTACCCGTCAATTGCAAGTTACGGGCCACTTATAATGTAGGATACAAGCACATGGGAAAACTAACTAGCAACATGGTATAAGTATGATGTCAACATAACCGACTAGCATGGCAAAGTGAACAAGTTTACATGGCATAAATCAAGTGTCAAGTTATCAAGTATCATGTAAACATGCATCAAGTGTCATGTATCATGTAATCATGTATCAAGTATCATGTATCAAGTCTCATGTAAATAAGTCTCATAGATTATGTAGTCAAGTATCAAGCAAGCATGTATCATGTTCAAGTCTTGTAGTGATTACTATCTAGGTAGCACTTCATGCAGCCCACCTTACATGGTTGCTACAATAAACAGTTTCGCTTTAGATTTCATAGTGGACCATATAGGGCAGTATACTCGGGAACAAGTCAAGTAATCGAGTTCCAAGCTTCAAGTATCATGCATCATGTGATCACATGTCAAGTTGTGCAAGTGGCAAGTATCGTGTCTTGCATGCAAGTATCAAGTAATCACGTATCAAATATCATGTCTCAAGTAATCACATAGGATCAGTGGATCCCCTTCCGAGTATACATTTCTGAATTATCCACTATTAGATCTGTCCCTTAAATCCCGGCTTGGTTATTTATTATTATTGTCAAACAAGCATATATATGTGCAAAATATATCAAGAATAACATGGCATGATCATGTGACAAGTGCAAATTGCAAGATAGACATATACGAGTGCAAGATATCTCATAAAGGAATAAAATAGACAAATCTCAAGTTCAGGACAACAAGACCACACTGCAGTAAAATAGTGATTTCCAGTGTTACAAACATCTAAATCTAGATCCGTCGAAGGATCTGGAAAATAGACTTCCACACGAATCCAACGAATATAAATAAGTCATATATTAATTCACAAAATCATAGCTCAAAACTGATTTGAATACATAAATTAGGTTCAGCCAGAAATCAGAAAAATGAATTCAAGAACAGGAAAACAGCATGAAAACTCAATAAATAAATCCATAAAAAATCTGGGGTATTCCCCTATATGTCTAGTATCTAAATATAAAGTTTTAGAATTTTTCAGAAAAGTTAGATCAGTAATCAAAAATAAGAAAACATCAATAAACGGTGGTTTGGCAAATCTGGAATTTCCAACACTGCTGTACGAAAACTATGATATCTCGCAACCAGTGAAACGAAATCCAATTCTGCCAAAGGGATATGAAAATAGATAAAATATACTAACTTTCATATTTCACAAAAAATTTCATACAGTAAAAGGAATCAGGGTGAAAATACGATTTTTTACAGATCAGCGAGTAAAATACAGCAAGTATAGTTTTCATAAACAAGCATAAAATGACATATAAAACACATCAATTAAATTCACTAAAATTCTGGGTAATCCCTAACTAGATAAAGAAACACTGACCAATATTTTGGATCAAGATAATATAGGTAGCATCGGTATCAAAATTATTTAGTCATCAAAATCATCGAAAAACAAAATCTGGAAAAGATCGACACCTCTGTAGTAAAATAGTCATAACTCATTCATACGAAAGCGAAATCGAGCAAGGTCAGAGAGATTTAAAAATAGACGAAATTATCTAAAACTCATGTTTTATACCGAAATTAAGATACTGACTTTAAGGCAGTCCAAAACAGCAAACAAAACAGATCAGTGACAAAATACAGATTTTTCCTTTTAACGATAACTCAACATATATCATACAAAACTTGTTCAAAACACAACCAAACATAAAATCGAATCTACCAAGTTTCCAAACATCATGAATTAGGGTATCTAGCATGTCCACACCAAGTATCACATGTGTCTCAACCAAATCACGAATTCTCACAAAAGTCTCACATACATGATCAAATCAAGAAGAGGTAAAACCTAAGTTAATTCATGTCCATATTGTGTCGTGAGTCATCTATGGTCAATTTTTGACAATAGAGACGAAACTCATCAAACACAACACAAACAAAAGTCGTCTCTAGACCCAACTACACTATAGGTGGTATTTTTGACTTGTATCAAACAAATAAATTGGAGTACATGTTACTTGCCTTAACCGAAGATGAAGAACGATGAAAAGCAAGAATAGCAAGCAAAACCCATGAACGAAAATCTACGAATCAACGAACTCACGAACAAAAGATCCACGAACCAATGGCTCACGTGCAACTTACGTGTACTAGCAAGCAACCAAGAGAGAGAGACAAGGGAGTATGCGGTGGTGTAAGAGATTGTCGGCCAAGGGGATGATCGGCCAAGGGTGATGAGGGCTTGAGCTGAGGTGTTTGGGCATCGGGGTGTGCACACAGGCCGGAGGGGGAGGCTCGGCCTGGGTGTTGCGGGTTGGAGGGTGCAGGCCGGAGAAGGGGTCGGCTGGCCTGGGTCGGTTGGCGTCGGGTTTGGGGTGTTCGGCGCATGCAGCGGGAGAGAGAGGGAGAGGGAGGCCGGGTGAGAGAGGTTAGGGTATTAGGGTTAGGGTTTTTGTAAGGGAGGGTGTATTTATATGGAGATATTAGGGTAGTAGCATGAAGTGGGTATTAGGTTTAATTGGGTATTAGGAGTAGTAATAGGTTTACTAATGGATTTTGGATTTGGGTCAATTAAATAGGAATGGAAAAAGGGTTTTGGTTTAATTAGGCTTTGGTGAACAAATTGGGATAAAAATAATGGGATTGAAAAAGGGAATGAACCACCAACAAACCACAAGCACCAAAAGACAACAATAAAGGGAACAAAACACAATTGGAGAGCGAAACTCCGACAATAATCAAGAACCAAATAAAAGAAAGAACAAAATAATAGAAGAACGAAACAAAAGAGACAACCAATCAAACAACGGAGCTCAAAATGAAATAAAACGAATATATATTGAAAATAACTCCAATATACGGTTCACAAAAAAATACAAGAGAGAAAATACCAAAACGAAAAATACACTCCAAAAAAAAATATGAAAAAAAAAACAGGGGTTACATATTGTGTGAATGGAAATGATGTGTTGCACAAATTAGTCAAAACAATGATATTCTTTTTGTAATTCTATGGAAATCATCATGACATTCTATGCTATTGGGTTGCATTTATATTAGAATCACCTGATTGCACCTTTCATGGGCAATCGACTTAGTGAGATATATGCTATTAATATTTTATTTTCATACTAAGTGATATTATTCAAATGAATAAAAGCTCGATGAGTAAGTCACGATTATCCAAGGAGTATGATTACTTTAAGGATTTCATTATTTTCACCAAGCATAATTCCTCGTGATCCGAACTTAATTATGTGTCGATGTCGTTGGTGCGTGAACTGTCATTTGATTCCATGCGACGAGTACAAACACATTTTGTAATATCCCGGTCGGATATTATATTTATATATTTTTTTAATTTTTAAAGTTAAAATATTTTTACTGGTTTTTCTAATAAAAATTTATCTAGATATATATACTAGTAAGTATATATAGGTATTGTATCAGTTTTGTACACTTGTACAAAATCTTGAAAAATGTATTTTTGAGAAAATGTCTGGAAAAATTCCGGGCAGATATTAAAAATTATTATTTTATTATTATCTTCAGAAATGAAATATTTTTGGTTCATATCACCCGATTTTGTTAATAAACATTATCCATACGTATAAATTAGTCGGTATATGACTATTTTGTATCAAATTGATACTGAAATCTTCTGAGCCGATAATAAAATTATTTTATTTTTTATTTCTCGGAATTAAATTATTTTTGTACAGATTATTCGTTTTAACTAATAAAATTATCTGTATAATCAGATATATGCACGTAGTTGAATCGTATCGATTTCGTACGTTTGTACGAAATCATGTAGTATGTGATTTGGGAAAAATATCTTTTACTTTTGGAGGGTAGAGATTGGATTAGAGTGTGATTGCAATTTAAAATTTGCAAATTGAATGAATTAGGGTTTCATTGCAATTTAAGTTTGTAAATGAAACCCAAATTATTTTGAGCCACAAGAGAGATGTGCAAGTTGCTCTCTCTCATCCACATCTCTCTCTCTCCCTCTCCTATATCATGGCCGGCCCCAACCAAGAGGGCAAGAGACTCTTTCATTTGTCCTCCTCCTTTCCTCTTTCTCATCTCATTCTACTCTCTCTTATACTTGTTTTTATTTTAGAAAAAATTGAGAAAGAAAAGAAAAGAAAAAAGGGATCAAATCAAAAGAGGGGTTAGGGTTCTTCATGGGTTCTCTTTGAAGAGGAGCAAGAACAAGGAGGAGAAGAGCTACCAAGTCCTTCCAACGATTTGGGTGAGGTTCTCAACTCTTTTTGTTTGCTATTATTATTGTTATTGCTTGTTGTGTGAAGATCTTGGAATAATTTCATGTGAATATGACTTTTATGGACTAGAATAAACTTGTATATAAGATTTGAAGTGGTAGAACACAACTAAGAACCCTAAAGATTCAATCGTATAGATTTGATGATTAGAATTAATTTACTATGCTAAAGTTGAAATATTGATTGGAGAGGTTCTTGTATGTGTTATTATCATGTTCTAATTTTTATAGATTTTTCGGAGTGGTTTTGATGGGTTAAACGACCGTTTCCCCCAAAACAACGAGTGCGGGCAAAAGACAGTACTTACTGTTTTGGGGATGAACAATGGTCTAGGTTCGAAGAGCTGGAACTTGGTGTTCCTTATGGAATTTGGAAAAGTGACCAACTAGGAATTTGTATTAGACATTATCACCTTTCCAAAATGGACTATTTGGTTAGATTCTGATAAGAGGCACAAAAGTTATGGCCGTTGCAAAGCAGCGCAGTCCGCTTTGGCTGAAGCGCTCACTGTTTTGCTTCATTATTATTTTTGAGTGTCTTACTTGCGGAATCAGAGGAAGTGACCAACTAGGAAGTTTTAGTAGACGTTCTCACCTTTCCAAATTGCTTTAATTGGTTAGATTCCGATAAGCGGAGTAGGAGTTATGGTCTTTACAAAACACAGCAGCCAGGTTTGGCTGAAGCGTTCGCTGTTCTGATTGTTTGTTGTTTTCGAGTCTTTTACTTAATAAATTTGGGAAAGTGTTCAACTAGAGAGTTGAAGTAGAGTTTCTCAACTTTCCAAATTGTCCTATTTGGTTAGGTTTCGATAAGCGGAGTAAGAGTTATGGCCTTTGCAAAACAGCGCAGTCAGTTTTGGCTGAAGTGCTCACTGTTTGCTTCTTTGTTATTTTTGAGTGTTTTACTTGCGGAATCAGAGGAAGTGACCAACTAGAGAGTTTTAGTAGACATTCTGACCTTTCCAAATTTCCCTACCTGGTTAGATTCTGATAAGCGGAGTAGAAGTTATGTGCTTTGGAAGTTTTAGCCTTGCTGTAGCTTCGGCTGTCCTTGCTTAGTTTTTGTGTCTGTTCAAGGGACGGTAGATTGAGTTCCATAGAGAATCTGAAAAAGTAATCAACTAGAGAGTTGTAGTATATGTTCCCACCTTTCTAAGTTGTATGATTTGGTTAGATTCCGACAAATAGAGCTAAAGTTACAAGCTATAGAAGTTTCAGCTTTTTGTTGAAATTCTGTAGTTTGGTTAATTATTTGCGTGTGTTCGAGGTCAGGAATTTGGAATTCCTTACGGAATCTGAGGAATTGGTCAACTAGAGAGTTGTAGTAGATGTTCCCACCTTTCCAAATTATCCAGTTTCGTTAGATTCCGTCAAGTAGAGCAAAAGTTACAAGCTCTCAAAGTTTCTGCCTTGCTGTAGCCTTGGGTATCTTTTGTTAGTATTTGCGTGTGTTCGAGGTCAGGAATTTAGAATTCCTTACGGAATCTGAGAAAGTGGTCAACTAGAGAGTTGTAGTAGATGTTCCCACCTTTCCAAATTTTCTAGTTTCGTTAGATTCCGACAAGTAGATCAAAAGTTACAAGTTCTCAAAGTTTCAGCCTTGCTGTAGCCTTGGGTGTCTTTTGTTAGCATTTGCGTGTGTTCGAGGTCAGAATCTTAGGAAGTGGTCAACTAGAGAGTTGTAGTAGATTTCCCTCCTTTCCAAATTATCTAGTTTCGTTAGATTCCGATAAGTAGAACAAAAGTTACAAGTTGTAGAAGTTTCAGCTTTTTGTTGAAAATCAACAGTTTGGTTAAACTTTTTGCGTGTGTTCGATGGACCGGATTTTGGATTCCTTATGGAATCTGAAAAAGTGTTCCACTAGAGAGTTGTGGTAGTTGTTCTTACTTTTCTAAAAAAGTATATTTCTGTCGAATTCCGATAAACACAACACTGGTTGCTTCTAGGCTGTCGGAAGTTTTTTATGTCGCTTTTGGGCTTCTCATTGGTAGTATGCCTATTTTAGACTGTTAGTAGATTCTTCTGTTGCTTCTAATTATAGAAGATCAAGTTTTACTAGTAAGCACGTTTGGTTGCTTCTAGGTTGTTAGAATACCTGTATGGTTGTTTTTATATGTGGTTTTGATCATACGCGGTTCGCCTGACCCGTATGTAGTTGTGGTCTCATACGTAGCTTATTTGGCTCGTATGTATGTTGTTGTCTCATACATGGCTTGCTTGGCCCATATGGCTGTTGGTCTCATACGTAGCTTATTTGGCTCGTATGTATGTTATTGTCTCATACGCAGCTCACCTGGCTCGTATGTAGTTGTTGGTTTCATACGTAGCTTGTTTAGCTCGTATGTGTTTTGTTTACTCGTATGTAGCTTATTAGTTAGTACATAGTTTGTTGTGCTCGTCTAGGGTGATATCATTGCCCTAGGAGTTATCGAACATCAAGACGTGTGTTTACCTTACTCCTAAGGGACTGTGGACAAGTCACTTCGCGTGTACCGTCAGATCTTAACCGAGTTGGTTGATCGCTGACCGGAGTGTTGACGAAATTCAAGTTCCGGGTAGTAGCATGCGAATACATTCATATTGCCGGATCCTTGGATCGATAGGTCATGAACCAGATCCTTAGGGATTCTGGTAAATATAGGTTGAGCAGCCAAGTAGAGTTATCCTGCGAAGTCTATCTTAAGACTTAGCATGTTGTGTAAGTTCTATTGTCATCCCTCAGTTTGTTTAAGGTTAGTGACATCGTTAGGGTAGTAACTTATGGCTATTACTACTTAACCTATATTTATTATCATTTTCTCTCCGAAGGGAAAAAGTTGGTATTAAGGATGATACCGTATGATCCGACCTATCCTATAGGCCGACACTAGGAGGTGTTATTGGGTTGTACCCTTCTTGTCAAAGGGATACAGTCTGTGCCTTCTCACAAGTTGGGAGCACGAGATCCGTATCTCGTCTGTTAATTTCTGAAGTGCCTTGATAAGCGGGAGCGATTCCTGTCGGAGCTAGGGGGATAGACCCCCGGAACTCTGTCTTGTCTTATATCTAAGGGCGAGAAGCCATAGACTACGGTCTGGCTAGGAGGCGGCAGGGGATACTTCAAGCTAACCTGCGACTGCGAAAACTCCAAAGATTCGTGAGATATTTGAGTGAGGTCCAGTGCGCCTGACGCAATTAGACCATTTTAGGGCAACCTCATCAGTCATGTCGTATCTTCAAAAACAAGTCGAGTACAAAAAGTACAATTCATGGCGCGGGTTCAAATCCGTATATACGAAGAAGCTTGATATGGGGCGTATGTAGTATGGGCTGCATACTGTCCCAGAGTCTTGCTTGCATTAGAATAAGAGTATCCTTGCATTAGAGTCTAAGTCATAGCATATACTGACACATCAAGTATATATACACGTTTCTCTTTTCATCAATCTGTTTGTTTAAAGTTGAGAATCGCTGCTAGTCATCAGCCTTAAAGCGTCAGTATATGTACTGACGTCCCCACTTCTAGAGGTACTGGATTACAAGATTACAGGTACTGGATTGCAGAAGTACAGGTACAGGATTCAGGAGGACTCAATGCAAGAGAAGCAGGAGTCGATTTTATTTAAGTTTCCGCTGTAATATATATTGATTACTATTGTTTCTTTTGTAGAAATTGTTGTAATTTATTTATTGTTGGAAAGCATCCAAGTGAAGTACCCAGTGTTGTTCTTTATTCATTGTACTCTGATGTAAATTATTGAAAGTTGTAACACTTAGGATTGTAAAGGTATTATTGTAACACTGTTGTAATGTATTGCAATTTTGTAACATTCGGACTTGTAATACATTTGTGTTGAATAGAAAGTTTTAAATTTTCCTGTTTTTCTGTGTATTGTGGCTAATTGAAGAAATAGATTCTGGCTTATGTCACGGTTTTCTAGTGTATGAAAATCGGGGCGTTACACATTTGGTGATCAATGGTTTCCTGCAAGGGTACTCAAGGTGGTTTTTCCATGGAGAGTGTGACCCGTCGATTCAGGTTGGACCGGTTGTGTTAGAAGATGAAGATGAAATGTGAGTGAACGAAGACAATAGAGTTGCCAATGAGATGCAAGCTTTAGTGTGGGATGTTTTTTTGGAATTCATAACAGTCCAATACACATAAACAGTCGAACAATCCAAGTCCATAATGAACAAATAGAAATCCTGCACATTGTGGAGGAGTGGAGGAGGAACGACAAGACCCTGAAGTTAAAAAAGGAATTTGAAACATTTACTAAGTTAGTACACCCTTGTATTGTGATTGCACCAAATTTTCGACGTTCTCATTTATCGTTAGACTATTTCAGATCAAATGTTTGAATAGTTGGTCAGCCAAGTCTTTCACCATGCTCCTTAAATTGTAGAATGAAGCATTTCCAAAATTAGTTGTAATCCCTATTTTTACTTTGTATATATCCTATGTATTTTCTGTATTTCGATTCTTTATGAAAAATAATCTGCTTTTAAATTCATTTAAGTCTCTTATTGAATGTCTCTTCTAATCATCAATTGTGTTTGTAACTATTTTCAAATGATTATATATTTTAACACAAATCTTATTGCATTCTATAAGTCTATTTCTTCTCTTATATGATTAATTATTTATGTTTTAGCCCAAATCAAGCTTATTATTATTACTTGATTATTTTAATTATTTGTGAAAAGCCCAAAATTTCATTCTATTGATCTTTTAATTGAATTTAAGCCAAGCTCCCAATCAATTCTATAATTTGTTTGAATATTTTGTAAGTCCATATTTAATTCATAATCCCTACTATCATTATTTCATTATTTTATTATTGAATGAAGCTCAATCATATTTTCTACTATATGTACTATTTATTAAAATGTAAAGCCTAGCCAAGTCACCCGAAACCCAAACCCACATATGAATACCCAAACCCGTTAACTCGTATACTCCTCAACCCCACAACAGCACAATCTCTTTAACTAACCCACATCCCCTAATCTCCATTATCTTCTCTAACTAATTCCCCATTATCTTCTAACTACCCCTCATAATCTCATATTAACTCCTTAATCTCAACAACAAACTCTTCTTCTTCTTTTCTCCTCTTCATCTTCAATCGCATCCCCTCCCCAACTGTACCACCTTCAGTCCCCCACCGACGGCCAGTCCCTTATCACCACACCCTGACGCCCCCTTCCTGTGTGCCACCATCCATCGCCGCCGCACTCCTGGCTGAAGCTCTTCATCATCGAGCCTTGCCACCGTCAGTGCCTGACTCCCCCCACAGCCATCGAACGTCCCCTTGCTGTCACTGCTCTTGGTCTTGCTGTCGTCATCTTGCTGCCCTTCGCCGCACCATCGCAGCTGACCACCTTGCTCACTGCCTCCATCCACTGATAACCGCACCCTTCGTTGCTGCTCCTTGCTCGATGTTTCTCCATCGACAACATCTCTCAAAGCCGCTGTCATTGGTCACTGTCGTTCGTGGACGTCGCCGCTCCTTCCTCCTGGTTGATCGATCACATTCACAATCTTCGTTCAAAAAGGCAAGTCTCTCTTGAACCAACTCGTTGTTTGTGTTCAAGAATTGTTTCATCTCCGCAAGTAGTCTTAATTTCGTTACCGTATTTTATTTGCTTGATACATCCCAAAGAAACTATTACGGATTCATCGGCGAAACCAAGTAGTAGTTTTCTTTTCGTGCTTTATCCTTGAATCATTTCCAAGCCATGTTACCTATTGGCATGGCACACACCACACCATACAAATGTAGAGATATATATTAGTCTAGTATATTTTGATTGTATGCATTGGATTAGTATGACTGTTGAAGATAAATTCTAGATCATAGAAATGACAAGTTTCTATCTTCATAACCATAGAAATACACCCGAAACACTGGACATGAATACTTGTAACCTATCAAGGAAGAATACGCATTTTGTATATCTGATTGTTGTTAAATAAAATTTATCATGTCACTGCTTTGCTGTCTAGTCTGTGTTGTAGTAAGCTTTTAACCCTGTTAATTTTAGAATTAAGTTAACCTTTATAAATGAATGTCATATCCATTTGAATCTAGTTTCTAGAACATTCTATGGATCTAAATTCTGATTTATAAACTGCAAGTTATCATATTTTTAGTACTGATAGGTTTTTAATTTCCAGATTGTTGTCTAGAGACACACCGACAGACTGCCTAATTAAAAAATGTTAACAGTAGAATCAAAACTTGAAAAATATCCAGGATGTTTCTAGACATGATTAGGAGTTTCTTTAAAATTTTTATGAGATTAAATGTTGACTTTCTAGACTCGTCATGCATACAAAAACATGACCTTAAATTACTGCCAGAGCACTAGTTCAGTAAAGAACTAGACTTTTGACCTAGCTACAAATAATATTATTTAGAACTCATTAAACGAGAATTGTATCCCTCTGTGTTTGGAATCCAGAAAATCTAACGGTTTTCTAATCCGACTTACGGATAGAGAGATATTCAGATTCTCATGGGGTAACATCTGAATTCTAGAATACAGTCTGAAAATACATTACCATATTTAATTAATTGAAACATCAGTTAAAGTAAGAATTTAGACCCGAGAATAATTGTGTTGTTACTGAATACTGTTAGAAACTAAATTATGATTTTTATAAGATTTTTAAATGATTTTAAAACCAATTTTTATATATAAGAATTTGACCATGACTTGCTGCTTGAACATGAAACCAGTAAAGAATGAGATTATACACCTAGCTATTGTATTTATAATGTATCGTGTGAATATGCGTTGGAATCGGCATGGAGTCTATTTTCTATAACCCCTGACGGAACCTGATTTTCTATCCCGTAGCAGCGGGGAAGTCTACTTTTGTACAACAACATCTCGCTGTCCAGAATTGCGTTTTTATGTTTAATTGTAAATCTGCTTAAACTTTGCATTGTACTACATATCATTCATTGTATGGTCATTGATACCTCGTTGATATCGATTCTTGACACCCGTTCCATCGATTGCATACCCATGATTCATGTTAATAAAATAATAACAAGTTGAGGTAATAAGGGTCGACTTGGTAGTGAACGATCTGAGACTGTACTCGGATGATGGGCCATTGTTTCCTTATATTGTTATTATTATCGTGTATCATATCATTGATAAATTCTCGTTATAGATCATTGATCGTGGATTATTGGTTATTGATTTTCGTTGTCGAGTACATGATCTATAGAGTTCACCACTATAGTCTAAATGTTCACTTGTTTGTATGCACGGAACCTGTGGTATAGGACACAGAATTATGCATTAGATAAGGTAATAAAAGATGATAGACCTAGGATTGACACTTGCATTGATCAAGATTTATTGTTGTCAACTTGATTTGTGTTTTGTTGTTATTGTTGATCGATAAATTATTGATTATAGACCTTGACCTTGTTATCGACATTTTCATTGACAATTGATATAGTTCTAGTTCATTGTTCCTTGATATTTATGTGTCCTGTTTTATTATTCCTTGCTTGTTACTACTTGTTGTCTGTGACTTGCTCAAAAGACACCCCCCCCCCCACTCTAGACCATGAGCTTGCAGGTACACAAGGAGAATTGCCCAAAGGACTTGGTGAGCAATTTTCTAGGGATTGGAGCCGAATTATTGGCCTACAATAATTCTTTCGTTCATGTTATTTTAATTTCCAATATTGTTTTTATTATCATTCTTTGTACTCTGGGCTTTGGTGACACGAAGTTTATTTCTTTCCAGACGTTGGTTATTTTTGAGATGTTTCATGGATTATCTATGTTATGTGATTTCATTATAGCATGCATGGTTGTAATTGTATTCCATATTGTTGAGTTAAATATTACAGTTTGTGAATAATTCAAATCATTTACTGGGCCTTAGTCGTATGTCCGTACTTCTGTATCTTGGGAAGCGAGGCATGACATTAGTCTTCTAAATTCATCCTATGGAATAAAATAATTCTTCAAACATTTTGATTTGGTGTAGGGGAAGATAGTAGCATGTCGATCTGATTGTATGCTATTCATGGGGAATAAGGAAAGTTTCGAGAACTGTAAAATTTGTGGTACTTCGAAATGGAAAGGAAAGTCCAATGAAGACCAAGAAACAAGTAGACCAGATAAAACAATTAGGTAAAATAAGTATGCAAAACATATGATACTTTCCTATGATTCCTTGGCTACAAATAATTTTTATGTCATTTAAGACATTTTTCTGATATGAGATGACATTCTGAAGGTCGCAAGAATGATGGGATTCTCAGACACCCGACTGATTCTGTATCTTGAAAAATATTTGATGAAAGATACCCTGGTTTTTTCGAATTGCATTGACTTGGACGATCAATGATTCTCCTGCATAGGCAAATTTATTCGGTTATAGCACAATGGGCGTTATGCATGTCCTTGTTGTGCTGATCAAACGAATTCACGGTGGCTATATAATGAGAGAAAGTTCAGCTATATGGGTCATAGGAGATGGTTGCCCGACACACAGTTTCAGGGCAGAAACATCGACATTTGATGGGTTAGAGGAGTGGGAATATGCTCCTGTATCTTCGTCTGGGTCTGATGTGTTAAAGCGACTACACGGTCATCATTTTAGTCATGGTAAAGAACCAGAAGTAATCAAAAAGGGCAAGAAAAGGGCATGGGATGAGCGACATGAGGACACTAATTTTTGTGATGCAGATGAGTGTGATAGCATTGTTGATGTAGGCTCCTGGAAGAAGAAGATCATTTTCTTTACACTGTTATACTGGGAATTCAACTTATTACGTCATTATTTAGATGTTATGCTGTCACGCCCCCTTCCCAAAAGGAATACAAAATACGGTACGTGACTAAGCCCAGCGGATTGTTTTCACCATCCATAAGCTGTACAGATCTACTTGACTCAGCACAACAGTGAATATAACAATATACTCAACCAAGAATGCATAAACAATTATAAATCAATCAGTATTTATTTGCAACGATGATGCGGTTTATTTCTGGGAGACGTGTGGATGCACCAGGTGTGAGTTCGGACTCAATTTGTATTTGAAGGAGAAAGCTGCTCGTCTGACGACCCTCGGCTGACCGGGCGGAACCTGCGGCGACCTCGGAATGGGGCGGAGATCTGGGCTCGGATCAGAGGGTTCGGATCCAAGGTCTTGTGTACCTGCAGACGGTCCTGAAACACCGAGGTTTGTCCCGGTGGCGGACCCTCCGATGATCTAGTCAGTCTCTGTGAGAGAGTAGCAATAACTAGGTGAATTTAAGTGGTAAAAGATTGATTACCTCAAAAGGTGGGTGAGGGTCTAGTATTCATAGAGAATCCCAACCGGGTTTGGTTCCGCTTGGGGGCCGGGTCTGGATCCGAAAGCCCATGGGCCTGACGTGGCAGAAGGCCCAGGGGGTTTAGGGCAGACGTGGCAATACCAGGAGCGGTATAGGGCTGACGTGGCAAAACCCTTGGTGGTATTTGGAGCCGACATGGCTGATCGTAGGTCTCCTGTGCTTCTGGGAGCATCGGAGGGCCTAGGCTGTGCCAGGTCATCCCCATGCTTCGCCAGAAAGGGGGGACGGCCCGTGGGGCTGTCACGGATCGGATGCCGAGGACCACTGAGGCTCGGCGGATATGAGGAGGCCAGTTCTGTGGGGGTGAACTTGAGGTTCGGCGCTGACCCTGCAATGGTTCGAAGGCTAACTAAATTGCTATATTTACCTTTCTTGAGTGAGAGTTGTATTGGGCCCAGGTTGGGCCCCCCAGGCCATTTTTACCTTTCTTGTGCGGGGTGGTCTGCTGTCTTTGCGGAGCTTTGAAGGCGCTCCGGGATCTGTGCAGGTATTCCAATTTCCTAGGGGCATTAATGGTGCCACCTAATAAATGCCTGGCGCATGGGCTTCCGTCGTTTGGCTTTCCCCACGCCATAGTGGCAGGACAACGGTGGAGGTTATAAATACCTAATTCCCCCCTGAGGATTCGATCACAGCAAGGGTGGTCCATTGGCCGTCAGAGGTGTCTGCTTCGGCGGACGTCTCTTTCTTAAAAATTTTATCCCCCGATCCTGATTGGTGGTGACTCTGCCGTCCGGATCCCTTTTTGGTTCAGACGGCCCTTACACGGTTGTCTGGCCCGAGAGAGATCCGGACGGGAGTGGTGCTCACCGTATTCTGGGCCTGAGGCTGAAGAGCCTCGGATATGGGGGGCGATCTGTTTTCCGATAGGGTCCCAGGCGATGGTGGCTTTTCTACCACCTTTGAACAGTTTGGGGTTTCGGCTGCCGAGGCTGTAAGCCCCCAGCTGTTCGTGGGTGAGAGGGGAGCCGACCGAGTCCTGGAGCCCGGGGCGCAGGCGATGGTGGCTATTCTCCCACCCAGGAACAATTTGGGGTTTCGGCTGCCGAGGTCGTAAGCCCCGAGTTGTTCGCGGGTGAGAGGTGAGCCAACCGAACCCTGGAGCCTTAAATCTTAAGTAAAACATTGCCTCCGCCGAGCCCTCCATCCGAACTGACCCCTGTGCAGGGCTGCCAGCCTGGCACTGGGTGACGTCAGCAGCGCACGTTTCGTGGTCGTGGCGCGATTCTCCAGGTGGCAGTTGCACGTCAATCGGTGAATAGTAACTGCGGAAATCGAAGAGTCGTTTCTATCCTCTATAAATGTTCTTCCCTCTCCTCTCATCGCCCACTTTTTTCTCGCTCCTTACTTTTGAAAAAATCTCCCAACTCTTCAGTGTTCGTCCCTTCAGTTTTCTGCAGTAGGCTCGTTCTTCCGAAGTGATCTCAGGTTAGCTGGTAAGTCTGTTTAGCTTAGGCACAGATGGATAGGGCTCAGTCTGGCTCGTCGGCGTCGACGTCTGGGGGGGAGTGAAGCCTGTCTTCAAATCGACTTCATGGGAGGAGACGGTAAACGAGGAGGAGGTGGTTCATAACGTGAAGCCGTTGCGATCTCGGAGGCATTTCGTGGTGGATAGTAGTGACTCTGAGGAGGGGGGCAGTAGTTCAGACGAAGTCCGGACTCCAGGGTTGGTTTCCGGAGAGGAGGGTGGTCCCGAAGGGGATGGCGCCGAAGGGCCTCGGAATCCGACCGGTCTGGCTCGATTGTCTACACCCTCGCCGGAACGAGCCAAGAAGAAGAGGGCTCCGAAGAAGAAGAACGGGTCGGGGATCGGCGGCTCGAGTCAGGTGCCTGTTTACGGTGACCTGACGATAGGATCGTCTGTACAACCCAAGCCTTTCTGTTGCTATCCCGACGATCTCTCCGATAAGGAGCTCTCTGGGGTCCAGCCGTCGTCGCCGAGCCGAAAGAGGGTGAAGGTGGACGCACACCCGACAGTTCTGGAGGCAGGCGACTTAGGGGCTCTGCAGTTGGCATACTACATCGGGTCCAGCTATGAGCTCATGCTGCCGAACTCTACTCTTCGGCCGATCGACCCCCTGCCGGATAGGTATTGCATCTTCCCTGTGGACGCCTTTATCTCCGGACTGAGGCTGCCGATCCACCCATTCGTTCGGGAGGTGCTGAATTGGGCGTCCTTGGCGCCGATGCAGTTTGGGCCGAACTCCTGGAAGCAGATCGTCTGCTTCGTGCTGATGTGCGAAGAGCAGAAGGTACCCCTGCGGCTGAATGTGTTCCGAGCGATGTTGATGATCGGCTCATCGTCAGAGGGAGTATACTATATCTCGCCTCGTGGTAAGGGGAAGGTAGTCCACGGTCACCCGGATTCTATCAAGTTTTGGAAGAAGAAATATCTGGTGATCCGGAGTGAGGATCCTTGGGATATTCCCACTCGGTGGAACCATTCTAAGCCGAGCTATGAAATGCCGAGGTCGGGGGACCTGACGGCTGAGGAGTGGAGGTTTGTTGAGCGCCTCCGTCTGTCGTACAGCATCAATTGGGCGAAGGTGACAGAGGCCCACCTGGCGAGTGTTGGACTGAGCCCGGCCGTGCTTAGTATGTGGTTGTTTCTTTTCTCTCGATCTTCTTGTACTTTCTTGCTCATTGTTCTTAATGGATTTTTTTACAGATATGGATGAAGAATCGATTAAGGCGCTGAGGCTCGCTATGAAGAAGAAGAAGGCCGAGAAGAAGGGGGACGCGGTGAAGACGACCGAGTTGTCCCAGGTGGTCTCCGAGGCCCCAATTCAGCTGAGGGCCAAAAGGACTCGCTCGGAGACAGGCGGGGACGCGGTGGTTCAGGGGGGCTTGGATCAGGGCAGGGCTACTGACCTTGATAAGGGGAAGGGTCCCCTGGTGGATACCGGGATAGAGGAGAGACTTCGGCGACCATGGGTGCCGAATTGGTCGATCCGCGAGGGCGATTGCCTGGTCCGAGGGCGCCAGGCCGTGGAGGTTGCAGACAAGCTGGCGACCCCTCGGGACCGTTCGGATATGAAGGCCCAGACCCTGGACGAGGCGTACGTGCGTCTTGCGCAGGCCAATGTGCTGGTAAGTCAACCGAACCCACTTGCTTTCAGATCATGTCGCTAAGAAAGGTTTCTTAGTATTGTCGGGCTACTGCAGGCGACCGTGCAGGGGGCCCACGTGAGAGGCCTTTATGAGGCGGCTTTGCAGCGAGAGAGAGACCGGGCTGACAAGGCCGAGCAGGAGGTGAAGGAGTTGAAGGTAGAGCTCGAAGGCTCTCATAGGAGGGAGACGGAAATGAAGGCGGCCTTCGACAAGGAGAAGGAGGAATGGGCGAAAACGATGGCAGCTCAGGAGAAGATGTCGGCGAAGGAGAAGGATGAGTTGACGGAGTCGTGTCAGCTCCTGGTGTTATGCAAAGGCCCTCAGTCATGTGAGGCACTTCTATCCTACCATCGACCTGTCTAACTTCGAGTTTGATATGGAGATTGAGGGGACACCGAAGACCCCTGGCGAACAAGGGCCCGATGGTGACCAGGCTGCCGACCCCCCTGTGAACCCGACCGACACTGAGGTGGGAAAACTAGCTGTATAATTTTTGTCCTTCTTTTTCCTTCTCTCGATTGTATTTGCCTTCCGCGGACTGGCCACCGCATTTTTTGTATAGAGAAACTAAACTTATAAAAAGAGGGTTTTTGGCTGGCCAAGTGTTTTGACCTTGAATACTTCCGAACCTCCTTGCTTATATGTTTTGAGTGGCCTGGTTCTCTTCTAGGTTATGGCTCCCCCTCCTGAGGAGGACCCCCGTCGTTCCGACGTGGCGTGGCTTCGGAGCAAGGTTGAGGCCCTGGAGGCCACTTTGGTTCGGTACCGAAAGGGAGCCCGTGATACTGATGCGGCTTTCAATTACTACAGGAACAAGTCCGAAGCCCTTAGTGAGGAGGCAAGCCGGCTGAGGAGGGCGATGGCGGATCGGGAGCTCGGGGGCGTCGGTCTTGGATATACTATGTCTAGTTCCTCGGTGCAGAGGCCCTCCTCTGAAAAGCTACTTCGTGATGTGATAGTGGAGAAGGAGATGGAGATACACTGTTATAGGACGATGTTGGGCGTCTCGATATCTTCCTCGGGGGGTCGGCGAGCGGAGGGGGTTCCTTCTACGATGCTTTTGATGGAGCGTATGCGATCCGTTGACGCCCAGAGCTCCGTGGTCGGTGTGTCGACTGTGGCAGAACCGAAGGACCGTCATGACGAAGAGAGAGCTCCAAGTCGTTCGGTCGGAGTGATCCCGCCCCTCGCTGGATCCGAGGAGCCCTAAGGCGGTGATTTCCTTTAGTTTGAGATGAGTGGAGTGGTCCTGTAACGGTCTTTGTTTGTTTTCCCTGAATAAAATAAAAGAGTATGAAATAAAGAAATCTTTTCCTTCTTTGCTCTGGTCAGCAGTGTGGTGAAGGGCGGTGGAGGCGAGGTTTGGCTACACAGATTCGTGAGGGATCGACGTGGGGCAATAGGAAGACTCCCTGGTCCGGAGCTGGGTCGACCCTACCGAGACGCTTGGGGACGATACCGGAGCGTGAACCTGGGTGCCGATCCCATTGTCCGGTACCAGGTCGGAGTTGCTGAGGTATTTGGATTTTGACAAAAAGAGACTTCTTTTATACCAGATAGGGAGGGTCGTTGAAGTGGTCCCTTTACACACGAAAGCTTACATCAGTTTTAATTTACTTTAGTCAGGCTAGCACCTAGGCTCGCTCTTCCAGGAATTTCATTAGGTGCTCGGCGTTCCAGGGTCGGCTGATGGGTCGGTCGTCCATATCCGCCAGTCGGTATGTACCAGGGCGGACAGCCTCGACTACACGGTATGGGCCTTCCCAGTTGGGAGCCAATTTCCTCTTCTTGGTTGGATCGGAGACAGATAGCTTTCGTAATACCAGGTCCCCTGCCTTGATGTTTGTGAGGTGGACCTTCTTGTTGTAAAACCTCTCGATCCGTTGCTGGTAGATGCTTCTCCGGATTGAAGACTTCTCTCGTACTTCGGCGACGAGGTCCAGGTTGGCCCTCAGGCCGGACGCATTGTCAGCTTCATCGAAGGCTATGATCCGGGGAGAAGGTAATCCGACCTCGACGGAGATGACTGCCTCAGTCCCATGGGTCAGACTGAATGGTGTCTCCCCCGTGGGGATCCTCTGGGTGGTTCGGTGCGCCCATAGTACGCTAGGCAGTTCCTCGACCCACAGCCCTTTGGGGGAACTGTCGAGGCGCTTTTTGAGGCCGTCGAGGATTTGCCTGTTCGCGTTCTCCGCTTGGCCGTTGGACTGAGGGTGGCAAATGGCGGAGAAACGCTGCTGGATGCCGATGTCCGCGCAGAAGGTTTGGAAGTTTTGACCTTGGAACTGGGTTCCGTTGTTTGTGACGAGGACTCGAGGGATTCCGAACCGGCAAATGATGTTCTTCCAAAAGAACTGTTGCACTTGGCGCTCGGTGATGCTGGACAGTGGTTCGGCTTCGATCCACTTGGTGAAGTAGTCGATGGCGACGATCAGGAATTTCTTTTGTCCCACCGCTGGGGGGAAAGGCCCCACAAGGTCCATACCCCACATGGCGAAGGGCGTAGGGCTTGCCAGGGACCGGAGATTGGCTTGAGGAAGCCTTTTGATAGGGGAGAATCTTTGGTAGGGGCCGCACCTCTTGACTAAGTCTTGTGAGTCTTGGAGCATGGTTGGCCAATAGTACCCCTGATTCAGGGCCTTCCGAGCAAGCGTCCTGCTCCCCATGTGGCATCCGCCGATCCCCTCGTGCAGGTCTCTGAGGGCGTAGCTGGCCTCGTCGCTGGTGAGGCAGCGGAGGTATGATTTGCCGTCGGCCAAGGTGTACGAGCGTTTGAAGAGGACGTCATCGATCATGACAAACCTTTCAGCTCGGACTCTGACTCGTCTGGCCTCGGCTCTGTCTTCAGGAAGCTCGGCACTGATTAAGAATCTTCGGATGGGAGTGGTCCAGTCGTCCGGGCTGGTCCCATCTTGCACACAGATCGCTTCCGGCTCTGGGTCACTGATACTCGGTTTCAGGAGGACTTCTATGAGCACCGTCTGATCGAGGCCCTCGAAGGAGGAAGAGGCAAGTTTGGATAACGCATCTGCTTGAGCGTTCTGTTCCCTGGGGACTCTGTAACCGTGGCGCAGCTGAAGGACGCCAGGAGTCGCTTGACTGCCGCCAAATACCTCATCATGCGTTCATCGCGGGCTTCGTATTCTCCGGTGATCTGATTGACCACGAGTTGAGAATCACTAAAGGCCCGGATTTGCTTGGCTCCGGCTCGGTTGGCGAGGGTCAATCCGGCGATCATGGCCTCGTATTCTGCCTCGTTGTTGGAGGCCGGAAAGTTGAGGCGGAGGGAGTATTGAAGTAGGAATTGGTCGGGGCCACGAAGGATGATGCCCGCCTCACTCCCTGTTTCGCATGACGAGCCGTCGACGAAGACCTCCCAGGTCGGATCCGACCCTTCGAGGCTAGGCTGCTCGGAGACGGTGCACTCAGTTATGAATTCGGCGAGGGCCTGTCCTTTAATGGCCGCCCTTGGCTGATAGCTGATGTCGAACTGGCTCAGCTCGATTGACCACTTGACTAAGCGGCCGGAGTTTTCGGGCTTGTGAAGGACAGTCTTCAGTGGTTGGTCGGTCAGTACTTGGACGGAGTGGGCTTGGAAGTAAGGGCGAAGCTTCCGGGCTGCCATGACCAGTGCATAGGCCACCTTCTCTATCTTTGCGTATCTCGTCTCGGCTGGGAGGAGCACTTTGCTCACATAATACAGTGGCTTTTGAACCCCTTCCTCCTCTCGGACGAGGACGGCGCTGAGAGCGTTGTCCGAGGCGGATAGGTAGAGCCAAAGCGGCTCGCCCGGCTCGGGCTTGCTGAGGAGAGGCGGGTTGGCGAGGTATTGCTTTAGCTGTTCGAAGGCTTCCTGTTGATGGGTACCCCACTCGAAGCCCCCTTTTCCGCGCAAGGCCTTGAAGAAGGGGAGAGACTTCTCCCCTGACTTGGAGAGAAAACGGCCGATTGCTGCCAACCGACCTGTGAGCCTCTGAACCTCCTTGACATTCCGGGGCGGGGACATGTCAATAATGGCTTGGATTTTCTCGGGGTTTGCTTCAATGCCGCGTTGGCTGACGATGAACCCCAAGAACTTCCCCGTGGAGACGCCGAAGGCGCATTTAGCCGGGTTGAGTCTCATGTTGTGGCGTCGGAGGACACCGAAGGCTTCCTCGAGGTCGGCGACGTGGTCCAGCCCAGCCCGGCTTTTGACAAGCATGTCGTCGACGTACACTTCCACGTTGCGGCCGATCAGGTCTTTGAAGACTCTGTTGATGAGTCGCTGGTACGTGGCTCCAGCGTTTTTCAGCCCGAAGGGCATAACGCGGTAACAATAAAGACCCTGGTCGGTGACGAACGAGGTCTTGGAGATGTCTGGTGGAAACATCCGGATCTGATTGTACCCCGAGAATGCGTCCATGAAGGACAGTAGCTCATGCCCCGAGGTTGCGTCGATTAAAGCGTCGATGCGGGGGAGGGGGAAAGGATCTTTCGGACATGCTTTGTTAAGGTCCGTGAAGTCGATGCAGACCCGCCAACCCCCTGTTGCCTTCTTCACCATGACGACATTAGCCAACCACTCGGGGTAGCTGACTTCCTGGATGAATCGAGCGGACAAGAGTTTGTCCACTTCTGTCTTTACAATTTGTTGCCTCTCCGGGGCGACTTTGCGCCTCTTTTGGACGATCGGCTTAGAGTCAGGGATGACGCTTAGTCGATGCATAATCAAGTCTTCGGAGATCCCGGGCATGTCGGAGGGCTTCCAAGCGAAGAGATCAACGTTGCGACGGATGCAGGCGATGATGCCTGACTTCAAGTCCTCGGAGAGCGAGCGGCTCACCCGGAACCATTTCGATTCATCCTTGGCATCGAACAGGACCTTTTCTAATTCGTCAACCAGCTCGGGAGTTCAACGGCGTCGAGGGGGAATACACCCCCTCCGACGGCGGTTATGTAGCACGATCGTGCTGCTTCGTGGCTACCTCGGACGATGCCGACCCCTTGGGGGGTGGGAAATTTAAGCTTCAGATGGTAGGCCGAAGGTATCGCTTGGAGGGAGTTTAGTCCGGGTCGGCCAAGAATGGCGTTGAAAGCCGCCTTGACGTTGATGATCATGAAATCCATGGATTCGGTCCTCTTGACAGGAACCGATCCCGCGGTGACGTCGAGGGTAATAATCCTCTCTATTACGATCGGGACGCCGGAGAATTCAAGCAACGTGTATCCGGCTGGTTTGAGCTTCCCTTTGGATAATTTGAGACTTTCGAAGGCTTTGAGAAAAAGAATATTTACCGAGCTGCCGTTGTCGACGAGGATTCGGCGAACCTCACAATTAGCTATGTGGAGGCTAATGACGAGGGCATCGCAGTGGGGTAGGTGAACTCCTTCGAGGTCCTCTCCTGAGAAGGAGATTGGCAGAGGTTGTTGCTTGGGTGAGGGGCTGTATTGGACAGTATTCACCTCTTGGATGAAGGCTTTTCGGGAAGTATCGGATTCTCCTCCCATTGGCCCCCCGTGGATATAGTGCAGGGTGAATGGCATACCCACGGCTCCCTCGGACTCGGGATCCCGACCCTGGATGCGGTTCGGAGTAGGGTTCGGAGGTGAGAGTCTCCGGTTCCTAGTACCTCGCCGATCCTCTGGGCCTTCCTCCCTGGTGGTCCGTCGGAGAGCTTCAAGAATTTCTTCTTGAAAGTCCTGGAATCCCTTGTGAGTGACGGGGGCTCCCCCGACCTTGTTCGGTCGGTCTGAAGGTTGCCTTCCGACGCGGCTGAGCGCTGGCCTCCGTCCCTCGGGCGGCGGTCTTGGATGGTTCGGGGCCGGGTTGGAAGCGGCCCCTCCCCTGCTGTGGGTGATCTGACGGTTGACGATTATTCCTCGTAGGTCGGGTTGGACTTGCCGGGTGACACTCCTCTGGGACTCCTGATTGGGAGCCCTGTGTTTTGAAGTGTGTGGCCCGACGTTAGCAGTTGGTGGGGGCGAGTCCCGTCGGTTGACGGAGGAAGCAGCCCCCTTGCCCTTGGAGGTCATGAGAGTTCGGCTGTCGAGGTTGCTCGATGGTCGGGCTCGGGTCGGCTTCTGAAGCAGTGTTCCCACAGACGGCGCCAACCTGATGCGGTTTATTTCTGGGAGACGTGTGGATGCACCAGGTGTGAGTTCGGACTCAATTTGTATTTGAAGGAGAAAGCTGCTCGTCTGACGACCCTCAGCTGACCGGGCGGAACCTGCGGCGACCTCTGAATGAGGAGGAGATCTGGGCTCAGATCAGAGGGTTCGGATCCGAGGTCTTGTGTACCTGCAGACGGTCCTGAAACACCGGGGTTTGTCCCGGTGGCGGACCCTCCGACGATCTAGTCAGTCTCTGTGAGAGAGTAGCAATAACTAGGTGAATTTAAGTGGTAAAAGATTGATTACCTCAAAAGGTGGGTGAGGGTCTAGTATTTATAGAGAATCCCAACCGGGTTTGGTTCCGCTTGGGGGCCGGGTCTGGATCCAAAAGCCTATGGGCCTGACGTTGTAGAAGGCCCAGGGGGTTTAGGGCAGACGTGGCAATACCAGGAGCGGTATAAGGCTGACGTGGCAAAACCCTTGGTGGTATTTGGAGCCGACATGGCTGATCGTAGGTCTCCTGTGCTTCTGGGAGCATCGGAGGGCCTAGGCTGTGCCAGGTCATCCCCATGCTTCGCCAGAAAGGGGGGACGGCCCGTGGGGCTGTCACGGATCGGATGCCGAGGACCACTGAGGCTCGTCGGATACGAGGAGGCCAGTTCTGTGGGGGTGAACTTGAGGTTCGGCGCCGACCCTGCAATGGTTCGAAGGCGAACTAAATTGCTATATTTACCTTTCTTGAGTGAGAGTTGTATTGGGCCCAGGTTGGGCCCCCCAGGCCATTTTTACCCTACCACAAACGATAATGAATATTCCAAACAAATACGAGATCTGAAACAAAACAATATTATGAGAATACAAACCCAATACAGTCTCAATATAGAAATATGAATATGATAGTTCAAAATAAAACATTAAACAAAATTGTCCAATGTGCAGCTCAAAACTTTTTCTCACCAACTCCAGTAGGCAAGCGATCACCAAAATCTACTCATATAACATTTACAACGAAAATAGGAAGACAGGAAAACATGATGCCCGTTAGTTGCAAGTTCCGGGCCGCAAGTAGTACAAGCAGAAAAAGGAAAGGAGAAAAATAATACAAAAACAGGAAGTACTGACAAGGAGGAAAAGCAACAAAGGATGACAGTCTACAGATGACAGTCTCCAGATAACAGTAAACAGTGGGTAAACAGTAAAGAGTATAACAGTAACAGTAACAGTGAAGTCAACAGTAATAGTAAGGGCCAACAGTAACAGTAACAGTAAGGGTCAACAGTAACAGTAACAGGATGTGACAGTGAAACAGTTGTTCTTATGTCTATTGTTCATACTATCTAGGTAGCACTTCATGCGTCCCAAATTATACCACATGGTTGCTACATTAAACAGTTTCATTTTAAGATTCGTAGTGGAACCTATAGGGCCGTATATTCAGACAAATAGTAACAGTAACAGTAATAACAAACGGTAACAGTGTCATGGATCATGCCCTCATGCATCCAGAGAAAAACAGTGGGTACCACAGTAAACAGTGGGGAAACGAGTTCCTGTCTGAATACACATTTTTATATTGTCCACTACTAGATCTTTCCCTTAAAACCCTGGCTTGATTAGTTTTCATTATTATTAAACAGGTGTGAACATACAAAAACAGGGCTAAAGACATGGTAAGAACAAAGGAAAAGTCTAAAAGGTACTGTTCTTTTTTTGCCTCTCATAAGTGGCTACCTCTTATAAGAGATTTACAGTAAGAGCCTCTTGTAAGAGCCTCTTTTTGGTGTTCTTTTATATAAAAATAACCTCTTATTAGAACCTCTTATAAGAAATTTCTGTTCTTTTTTCACCTCTTACAAGAGCCTTTTCTCTACTTTTAGATATTTTTTCCTTTACTATATAATTTCTCAATTTATACCAACATTTCATATCTAAAATTAAGTAAATCGTCAATTCTACCACATTTCTCACAAAGTAGACAAATTTGGTCATAATCCATAATTATCGTCATTCTTCTTTCAACGAAAAAAACCCACATAACACAAGTTAAGCGCACATTGCAAAACTTCCACAAACTTCAAAATTAACAAACACAATAATTTTTTTAAAAAAAGAAAGAGAAATTGTCGCAATGCTGATTGCATAGATACTAATGAATACTTAGGTGGTAGGCACCAGGCATACTGATGAAGGCATCTTTGTTCTAGTATAAATTGATTTAGTGAACTATTAACACAAATTGACTTTCTAGATATATTATTTGATATGGAAGAGAGTTGTAGACCTACATGCATGGGTTTATACCAGAGAAATTAATAGGTTTTGAGCTTATAATGATATTATAAAGAAAAGAGGCTTCATGAGAAATCATTTATTGGTATTTATAGATCCCGGAAGTGACGGGATTTTTTCTTTATTATGAACTAATTATTGATAACATGTATTGTTTGATTAGCTCTAATGTTTGTTGATAAATAAGTCCTGTAGATGAATATATAAGCTGCCTCACTGACTACAAAAACTTTCCTATGGTTTGAAAGGTGAAATCAAGCTTGTGAGATTCAGGGAGGTGATCTCTGATGCTTTGATGACATTCACTATATGAGAATAGCAGTCTTTAATTGGTAGTAATATGTTCCATCTTTCGAATTTGCTTGTGGAAGTTTTTTAGAGACTGTCGATGCACAAGAATAGCAGTCTTTAACGAGGTGTTGTGGGAAAGGAAGATCTGGGGAAATCATTAATTTCGGGGTAATATAGACATTTTAAGTGAAAGAAGGCTTATAAGAATTTGAAAGAGGCTACTAGAAGCCTTTTAGGCTTATAAGAGATTTTGGAAAAACTTGCTTATAAGAGGTAAAAAAAACGCTAAAAAAACTCTTGTAAGAGGTGGAACACCTCGTATAAGAAGTAAATCGCTTATAAGAGGAGAAAAAGAACACTACCTAAGGTGAATAGGAAACACGAACGGGTGACCAAAACAACTTACAACAGTCAAAACCGCAAATATAGTTCTGGACAACAAGACACTATTGCATCAAATATGAGATTCCCGTCTCTACAGAACCGCAAATATAGATCCGTCAGAAAATCTAGAAACTAGACTCTCTGCCGAATCCAGCACATATATACAAGTCATACATCAGGCAAAGAAACAGGGTTGAAAACAGCGGTTAATACAGAATTTATGTTCAGCTAGAAAATACAAAATCTTGTTTATAAGCATAGAAAGAGTTAAAAACATCATAATTAAATCTGAGAAAAATATGGGAAATTACCTAGAATATCTAGTCTCAACATATAAAATATTATGAAATTATATTACAAATAGTATAGTCAATATAATTGGAAAAACAGAGTAATGCAACAAAATTTCAATTCTGAAAGTTCAGACATAGCAGTATCAAAACAGAGATAATTCAAAAAATATAGTTTGAAATCAAGATCTGTCAAAAGGGTAATAAAATAGATAAATCAGGCTACAATTTATATTCACAAAGTTTTTATCAAAAATGAATAGAACCAGGTTGAAAACATAATTATTTACTGAACAACACGCAACTTGGAAATATATCGATTGGTTTCATAAACATAAAATGAGATACAAAAGTCATTAAATAATTCCACAAAAATTAGGGATTGATCCCAGTCATGTCTAAACATACCCAGAAAAATATAAAGTTCAAATTCTACTTTTAATATCAGTTTTAAAATAATAATTCATATAGAAATCAATTCAGAATCTGGAATTTACGATATGACTGCAGTAAAATAGCGATAACTCATGCATCGAAAATCGAAATTCAGATCCGTCGAAAGTTCTGAAAACTAGAAGACAAAGCCTACAAATCTTGTTCACAAATTTATTTATTTTTCTGATGTTAACATGGTCAAAATTACTGTCCAAAATAGGGCAGCAGTAAAAACAAAAGTTCTTTTATGCAATTCATCAAATAGTTTAATTACAAACGATCCAACCTAAGATGTCATAAAGCATGGTATATAGGTTACTCAAATTAGCGTGGCATGTGAATAACAGTTTAAGATGAGATGATACCTCATACAAGCATCCATGTAACAAATATCTACAACATACTGTGTGTCACAACCAAGCATACAAATCAAGATGTCCATCTAAACTAATTTGTTTTCATGCAACGGGTGAAAACTATTGTGAAATAATCATGATCAAGAGATGAAGGAACGAATCAACTAACAAAATATGATCATCATGAGGGTACAAAACAAATGTATGCAAGACTACTTACGGTATTTAACTTGTATGAAAAAATTACATACAAGCTACTTGCCTGAAAACGACGACAAAGATGAAGATGAAGAAAGAATAACAGGAACGGATCCCGAACAACGAACACAACACCGAATAGCAAGAATAAGAGAAAGAATCAACACTAATCAAAATACGAGCGGAGCACGTGTCTCACATGCACACACGACAGCAACAGCAAGACGTCGACAGTAAGGGGGGTCGACAGTGGCACGGCACAGCAAGGCGACGATAGGAAGGGGAATTGTGGCGCTGCGGGCTCGAGTGGGGACAGGGATGGCTTGGGCGGTGGCGATGCTAGGGACAGCAGTTGACCACAGCGACAGCAACAGCAGACGAAGAAGAAGACAGGGACGGGGATGAGGCATGATGGGGATGGGGCGAGGACAGTGGAGAGGAGCAGGGTGTCGTAGTGTTGAGGGGAGCACAGGGATCGGGACAACGATGAGAAGGGGCTGTCGGCGAGGAGGTGGGCTACTAGCGATCGGGGGGGGGGACAGTAGAGGGGAGATCGGGAGAGAGGGTAGGGTGACGGCTAAGAGAGAGAGAGAGAGAGAGAGAGAAAGATGATTAGGGTTTGGTAATTAGGGTTAGGGCGTTTAGTGGGGTTATATAGAGTCAAAGCGGGTTTGGGTTAATTGGGTAGTATCCAATAGGAAGAAAAGAGTCCAATATGAGACAAATAGGCCATGAATTAGGTTTAGACAATAAACAAGATCTAGAACAAAATGTAGATCAATCAAATAGAGAAATAAAGACTGAATCAAAGCAATAAATGAATTATAAGGAGAACAACAACGTACAATTCAAAAGGGACGAAAAGAGATATAATCAGAAATAAAATAAAATAACTAGAAATTTAATTAAATACAAATGAAATACAAAAATGAGTCACAAGGGTTACAGATGCATATTGGAAAAAATATCTCTGAAAATTGTATAGGAACAGTCATGAGAGATAATCAGAAGACAAAGGACAATCTTAAGTTTCCCCTTTATTTAGTTGTGATGGACATACTACGTGAGTTGCACCCAGAATACTTACCTAATGGCAAAGTGTGCCTTCCTCCTGCAATGTATTGCATGTCTAAAAAGGAGTTGCAATCATTCTGCAAAGTTGCACATGAGCATAAAGTTCCTGATGGGTATTCATCAAATAAAGCAAGGTGCATCAACGATAACAATAAGAGGCTTCAGGGCCTAAACTGACACGACTACCACATCTTGATGTAAGATCTCCTTCTTGTGGCTCTAAGGAATTCAATGTGTGAGAAAGTGTAACCCCTGTTTTCGCAAATACGTATTTTCTGTGTATTTTTGGTATTTTGATTTTTGTAAATTATTTTTCCGCTCTTAAACTCTTTTTGTTAAAATTTGTTTTTGGATCTCCTATTATAGTCTATTTATAATCAATAATTTTAATTGTAGCTATTTTTCAATGATTTTTATATTGTAATACAAACCCTATTATTCTTGTTATTATTATTATTATTAATGTTATTATTACTACTATTAGTATTATTATTTTTATTTTTATTACCTTTTGATTGATATTATAAATCCTATTTTTAATTATATATATTTTTCCTATCTCTTATTGGATTTCCAAACCCAATAACCCTATTATATTTCCCCTATTGGATCTGTTAAGATCCTACAACCCAACTACCCCTACCCGTTATCACCCCAACCCTATTTTCTATCCCTATATATATATACCTATAGTACTACCCTGTTGTATCCCCAAAAACCCTAGCCGCCCTATTACCTCATCCCCTACCTCCTTCTCTGTCCTGTTCACCCTCTACCTCCACAGCCTCCCGTCTGAACGTTGACATCCCCCGTTCACCCCCTCCGACCTCCATCCATCTCCTCATCCCCGACGTCAAGCCAGCCTCGACGACAGTGCCTCTCGATCTCCCTCCTTCCCTTCTCCTCCCAAAGCAGTTAGCAGCGTCGCCCTTAGCCAGTCGTGCCTTCCTCCGTCGCGACCTCCTATCACGCCGTCTTGGAACCACGATAGCCCTGTCGCCCTGCCCTCTCTCGGCACCTCGTCAGCCAGCACCGAAAGCCACCCCCGCCTGCAAGCCATCGCCAACACAGCCCGTCGAGCCTGCACCTCGTCATCACCCTCCCGCCATGGCTCTGAGCTCCTCTCCCCTCAGTCGACCCCTATACCACCTCGACCACCCATCCCCTTTCCACCATTGCCTTGCCGTTGCACAACCACCTCTCGCCGCACCTCCCGTGCACCACCCTGAACTTAGCCTCCGTCGACAGCCGCCCTCGCTGTTGCAGAGCTCTCCGCCCCCTTGCTCTATATATTTGTAATCTGTTATAATATATTGAACGTAGGCTGTCGGTCACCATCATATTAGATCTGGGCCGTTCGTTTCCCCCTTAATCATCTCCATCACCAACAGCTTTGAATTCTGGTCGTTGTTCCCCTTGATTGATCATCAAGTCCATCAGATCTTGATGATTTGAATCCTGGCCATCCGTTTAATCTGATCTTGATCTCCACCATCATCTGCTGGATCTGGACCATCTGATCTGATCTGACCTGATCGTGATCATCATCAACTCTTGTATCTAGTCGTTCGATCGTGTTCGTGATCATCTTGTTTGTGATCCGTCCGTTCGCTTATGTTTGTGCCCGGTAATTCGTTCCCGTTATTGTCTTTCTCTCTGTCATTTTCATCGTCAAATAAGGAAAGTAACTTGTATTCCTTTTTGTTTGCATATACAAGTACTAAATACCACCTGTAGTGTAGTTGTTTCAAGATCTATTTCCATGAAAACCCTTGTTAGATCTTGTCTCTATGTGTCGATCCGCCCGTAGTTGTCTCATTACACACACGACATGAAATAATTTAGATCTAATAAATTCTTGATGTATACATGCATATTGTTCTTGATTTATGAAGTATCAAATGATCTTGTATGCTTGATGTGTTAGGAGTAGTATAACTTGTTGCAGATGTGTTAAATACCCTATAATATGTTGCTTGGACATCTAGTATACCATATTTTGCATTTTGTCATGATCTGGATGTGTTATATATGAACTAGTTGATTTTATGCATAAAGAAGATTTCTGTTTTTGCTGTACCCCGTTTTTGTTAAGTATTCTAGACCCTATTAAGGTCAGTATATGAAAATTATTTGTGAATATGAATTGTGGAGAATTCTGTCTACTTTCCATAATTTCTGACAGAGCCAATTTCGATTTGTGAGTTGCAAGATATTGCTATTTTACTACAGATGTGTAGAAAATTCCAGATTCTGTTTTATATGAATTCTGTATGGTTATTTATTTTTATACTGATATTAAAGATAATATTTTGATTCAATATTTTTCTAAGTACAACTAGACTTGATTGGGATTAATCCCTAGTTTTTTTTTATTTAATTGATGACTTTTATAAACTATTCTATACTTGCAGAATTTTCATACTGTTCAGTAAAGAAACATAATTTTGATCTAATTCTATTTGCTGTTTATAAAAACTTTGTGAATATGAAGTATAGCCTGCTGTATCTATTTTATCACCCTTTTGACGGATCTGGATTTCGATTTATATTTTCTAATCTATTGCTATTTTAGTATTGCGGTGTTTATGATTTTAGATTTACAAACTTGCTGTTTCTTGCTGTTTTCTGATTTTATTTGACTATACTCTCTATGTTGGAAAATTATAAAATTTTATTTTCTGATAGTAAACATACTAGGGAATAACCCAGATTTTTCTTAGATTTAATCAGTAAGTTTTTGTGCTGTTTTCCTGTTTATGAATACAAACTTCTGATTTCTGGCTCAACATGTTTTCCGTTTATAATTCTGTTTTGAACCCTGTTTTTGTGAAATACCATATGACTTGTATATATTTGCTAGATTCGGTCGGGAGTCTATTTTCCAGAATTTCTAACGTATCCAGGTTTGCATATTTTTGGCAATGAAAATCCCATATTTAGTGCAGTAGTGTCTTGTTGTCCTGAACTAGAATTTTCGTTGTCCTATATGAGTTGTCTTTCACCTCCACATTAGACAATCTTGTCAAGATGCAAGCTGAGAGGGAAACGAATCAAGAACCTAATGGTGATGCTTGACACCATTAATTATGAAAGGAGTACCCAAGTACTCAGAATCTTGATCAGAGATGATTCATTCGAGAAAATTTCTTGCATTGAAAGATAAAATTGGAATGGTCTAGGTTAAAGAAAGAAGACTAACTCTATATTGACCTTTCGACTAAAATCTCCTCCAAGAAAAAGACGTAAAACAACCGCTAAATGCAACAATTTTAACATAAAATAACATAAATTTGAGAAAATAAGATAATACATATTGGAGGCAGAAGAATTGGGAACCATCAAGCAATCAGCTCACCCGAATATGACACGTTCGAACTGCAGGTACGCATAAATTTAAGTATGCTTCAAACTATTGGGCTGGACATCTCATAAAATCATAAAGTAAGGTTTTGCTAAACGATTACAAGTACTAGTTCATCACTGTGCTTTAAAACACCGAATTGCATGCAGGGTTACTTTTGAAACTAGGTGCTAGAGAGCAGAAGGAATTGTATTTAGGAAAAGCAGAAAAGGCAAAACAAATAGATCAGTAACATAGTTTGTACATGGTACCCAAACAAGGAATGTTAGAGTTCTTTAACATGTGGCAATCATCCAGCCATCTGACTCATTTTTTCATCGAAATTGTTACTGCTTTTTTCTGTGTGGGAGTAACCAAGTGATATGGATTCTTTGGTGGAACTATCAAGAATCTGACTTTTTGATTTTCGACGGTGTTGATTGCAATGCTCACTTCCGTTTGACCTGCAAAAATGCCTGAAACACCAGAGTTGATCCCGGACAGGCCCTCCGACACTCAAATCAGTAATCAAGAAGAATATGAGAAAGCTTTTGTGGAAAAATACTGGTTACCTTCTTTATGGTGGGGGTAGAGGGGTATTTATACTCACCTTGGGGGTCAGTGTCAAGATAATGATTAATCTCTACTTCCCGGTGTTTTTAGATAAAAAACACAGTTTAAATCGTTTCATGATAAGAGATTTAGTTTAAACCGTCTCTTAGAGATAACTATAAATTTGAATTACTCTTTAAATGTCCTGAGTTTGTTTATAATGGGCTGTCACCGTGACCTAGTGAGATAGACCAATTTTGGGGTTATTGGGCTTGGAAAAGACCCAGTTTCCATTTTCGGACCCGTTTACAGGTGAAATTACCGTTTTACTCCTGAGAGCTTTAAGATTCGTGCCTGATTTGAACGGTCCTGATTTAGTTCTATTTTTACCCATATCACAAACCCCCACTCCCGAAGACTGTGTTTCACAGCCTTGAGCAGTAGTTTGCCGTTTTTAATGGCTCACAGAATTTATCAGCGTTCTTGGGGACGTTTAGAGCACGCTTGGAGTGTAATGATGCTTTCCTGAGTTTGTAAAATAATCAGAATTATTTTTAGAATTTTCTGGATTTTTTGTGAATTTTCCAGATTTTTTTTGAATTTTTCCAATTTTTTCTTAACTTTTTGAATTTTTAATCAATTTCCTAATTTTAATAATTAATCTTCGAAATTTTCAATTAATTATTCTATATTAATAATTATTTTGTTTATAATTTAGAAATGTTTTTCCGAATAAATAATTATTTTTAGAAATTTTAATTATTTTTCGAAATTTTTAAATAATTAATTCAATTTAATAATTAAATAAAGGAATTAAATAAAAGAAATCACCTTGATTTAATCACGACCATTGATCACGAGATGGCTCGCGCGTTGATGAGATTGGGTGGCCATGATGAGGGGACCTAATGAAGAGGCAACGTGGTGCAATCTGGGCATCGATCAAGATCGAGCTCGCACTAATGTGCTAATGAGAGAGGGGTCGACGTGGCGAGATCTGGGCTGATCTCGGGAGGCAAGTCTTTTCTTCCATTTTTCTTTCGGGGGCACGTTTTCTCAGTTTTTGGCACCGAATGACATGGATGGCTCGGTTAAGCGACACGTGGCATTGACTGTTGACCATTGACCATTGAACTAGTCAACAATTTTCAGTGTTTTCAAGATTAGGGGCACGATTGCTCAGTTTTTGGCACCAAACGACGTGGGTGGCTCAACTAAGTGACACGTGGCATTGACCATTGACCGTTGACCGTTAACTGTTGACTAATCAACGATTTTTCGTATTTTCATGATTGGAGACACGTTTGTTTGGCGTGTGACACCGAACGATGTAGATGGTTCGGGTGCGTGACACATGTCATTATTGATTTTTGACTATTGGCTAGTCAACGATTTTCTGTGATTTCACGATCGGGACACGTTTGTTCGATAGGTGACACCTAATGATGTAGATGTTTCGACTGCGCGACAGGTGTCATCATTGATTTTTGACCGTTGGCTAGTCAACAATTTTCTGTGATTTCATGATCGGGACACGTTTGTTTGGCGCGTGACACCGAACGTTGTAGATGGTCCAGCTTCGCGACACGTGTCACCTGATGTCCGTTGAATGTTGACCAGTCACTGATTTTTTTTGCGATTTCACGATCTGGGGCACGTTTGTTCGGCGCGTGACACCGAACGATGTAGTGTTCGGCTACGTGACACGTGTCACCCGATGACCGTTGACCGTTGACCAGTCCACAATTTTTTTAGCAATTTCACGATCGGGGCACGTTTGTTCGGCACGTGACACCGAACGATGTAGATGGTTTGGCTGCGCATCACGTGTCACCTTATGATGGTTGACCATTGACCATTGACCGGTCCATGATATTGATCTTTGTCGTTTAGCCTCCATGTCTCTTGGGCTTCCCTGGTTCTTGAGATTTTTAGCTGCTTTAAGGGCCCACGAAGTCCAAGGGTCGCCCCCGCTCTCTATAAATCTCCCACCCCCCTCATTTCTCATTTCTTACTCACAGAACTTATTTTCTCTCAATCGGAGTTGTCAGAGCATTCCAATGATCTTTTATTTTCCAATGAGTTTTCTGACCGTAGCTGTCAAATCTAAGGTCATTCCAATGATCTTTTCTTTTCCAACGAGTTTTCTGACCGTAGCTGTCACATCAATGGTAATATATATATATATTACCATATACTTATATATATATATATATATATATATATATATATATATATAAATAAGTATATGTAATGAAACACAAAGAAAGCTATCAAGTGGTTCTCCTTCAATCCCCCCAAAAATCAAAGGCCCAGATCTAACCTTACAAAACATATTTTCCCCCCAAAAGTTTCCCTCCAAAACTCAAATTCAAATCCCCCACCCAAAACAACTCCTATATTTATTTAATTATTTTTTTTCTCTCTCTCTCCCCCTCCTTTTTTTATTCAAAAAATTATGAAAATAAAATTATAATTTTTTTTAAAATAAAAAATTTAAAAACTAAAAAAATTACAAATTAAAAAACTTTTAAAAAGTTCAAAAAAATCATATAATATATTTTTTGCTGGACCCCCAAAAGTTTCTCATATAATATGTTTGCTACTTCAATTAATTTGCTCGACCTCCAAAATTTTTTATATGATCAAATAAGGTGCACCGTTCCGAAGACGTGCCGTAGGCACGTGTCAATGGGCAAACCTAGTATATATATATATATATATATATATATATATATATATATATATATATATATATATATATATATATACTAGATTTGCCCATGGGCACGTGCCTACGACACGTCTTCGGAACGATACAAAACACGAAAAGCCATGTAAACAGTAAAACAATAATTATGTAGCTCAAGTTTGAATAGTATGACAATAATTAGTTATAAATAAAAGTCTATGTTGAAAAATAATTATAAATGAGGGTATAAAATCTAACTTCTTAGAACTTTAAGTGTGGAAAATAATAAAATTTAATTGTTGAAGGGATATTTGCTACTAAAAATTCTGAAATTTTACAAAACCGAAATCTTAAAATCAAAATTTCTAAGTAAATAAAGAAAGAATGGGAGAGAGAGAGAAAGAGAGAAATATGAAAAAGTAAAGAGAGAAGAGAGAGATAGTAATAAAGTAATGAGTTTTTTAGGGGGGAAAATTTGGTTTTGGGGTTTGAAATTTTGGAAAAAAAATGTGTTTTGTGAGGTTTGATATGGGCCTTACAAATAAAGAAAGAATGGGAGAGAGAGATAGAGAGAGAGAGAAAAAAGAGAGAAATATGAAAAAGTAAAGAGAGAAGAGAGAGATAGTAATAAAGTAATGAGTTTTTTAGGGGGAAAATTTTTGGTTTTGGGGTTTGAAATTTTGGAGGGAAAATGTGTTTTGTGAGGTTTGATATGGACCTTTGATTTTGGGGGAATTGATTGTGAGCCACTTGATAGCTTTATTTGTAATTTATTATATAGATAATAAAACACGAAGAAAGCTATCAAGTGGCTCTCCTTCAATCCCCCAAAATCAAAGGCCCAGATCTAACCTCACAAAACATATTTTTCCCCTCAAAAGTTTTCCCCCAAAACAACTCATTTATTTATTTAATTATCTCTCTCTCTCTCTCTCTCTCTCTCTCTATATATATATATATATATACACACACTAGATTTTCCCGTGGGCACGTGCCTACGACACGTCTTCAGAACGATACAGCATATGAAAAGCCGTGTAAACAGTAGGCACGTGCCCACAGGAAAATCTGGTATATATATATATATATATATATATATATATATATATATATATATATATATATATATTCTATTCATATATATTTATTTTATTAAAGATGTCCACGCTGTCTTGTGGAGACGAGACCTCCTCCTCAGGCCAAGGTGCTGATAGGTCGCTTGTTATACCATATAGAGCATATAAGGGGAAGGAGGGAGTGGGATCGGTGATAACTGAAGAGATTATAGAGAGTCGACGAGAAATGGGAGAGTTGGGTAGGTTTCCGAGCTCCTTGTTGAGCCTCGGCCACATTAGGGATCATTCTGCCGACCTTCTATCTCGAGTCGAGCATGAAATTGCACTTTTGTACGAGGAGAACGAGCCTCGCGAGAGCTCCGAGGTAGATGACATTTCTACAATGCTCACAGAGAAGGACTTGAGCAGCATTCGGGGCTGTTTCATGATTCCGATGGAGTACGATCTTATTTTGCCAGGCCCAAGTATTAGAGCGTGCACGCCCACCTCTCCTAACACTTATTTCTTTTCTTTCGATGCCTTCCACATGGGCCTTCATCTCCCTCTTCCTCCGTTCACTGCCAACCCTTCGGTGGTACGGTTTGAGCCCCATCCAATCATGCAAAACATGTAGAGGCATGTGAATGGCTTCAATTTGCACTGTCAGGCGGCAGGAATTGAGCCTTGATTGAACATTTTGAGGAAGCTTTACAAGATTCACTAGAAGAATAGGTCAGAGTTGAGATATTATCTTAGTCCTCATCGAGGTGTGAAGTTGACCGAGAACCCTGACTCGATTAAATATTGGAAGGGGAAATTTTTTCTTGTTCGAAGTAGTCAACCTTGGGGGATCCCCACATGGTGGAGAGAAGAAGATCCGAAAAGTGCAAAATCTGAGCCTTTCTTAAGCCTTGAATTGGAGGGAAGTAACGGAAGAATATCCTTTCGGGGTGGTCTTAGTCCGTCAACCCTAGTACGCATCTTTGATTTTGCTTTATTACTTATTTTTGCTTTCGTCGTTGTATTTTATCTTTCTTTGCTTTACGTTTTGACCGATCTGTGTCTTCTTCCGCAGAGGACCCCAACATGGACTTTGACTCGGTGGTTTTGAAGCATACTGGGTTAAGCGACAAAGCCCCCGAAGAGAGGAAGAGGAAGAGAACGTCCGCTAAACCCTCTACCTCGAAAGTTGCTAGGGTCAGACTAGTGAGTCCCCGGTGGTGAACCTCGAATCGCCACCATCTGCTTCGCTTATCCTCTCGGTCGAGGGACTTACTATGGGGGCTGCTCTAGCACTTGAGGCACCCCCCCTTACTGCTACCTTAGAGGGCATCCTAACGGAGGAGCAAAAGAAGTTTTTCATCTCGGACTGGCGTGTGATGAAGCACGATAGATTCCTTGGGGATTCGGCCACCTGCATGCAGGCGGTTCATCATCTTGCGACCCTGAAGGACCGAGCGGTAATGGACGCGGGGTTGGTTGGTGACGATTCCTTGGAGATTGCCAGGGCCAACATGGCTATAAGTCTTCGTTGTTTTTGTTTGGTACTTGATGTTTTCTTTTTTTTTTCTTTTTGAGGGGCGTAAACTCGAATATCTTCCCTTACAGTTCACTTGCCACTTCGGTCACTTGTAGAAGCGAGTGGCGGAGCAGGAGAAGGAGTTGAAGGATGCAAGTGATAGACATAGGGCGGAGCGTGCCAAGTCTCAGAAGGATTTGGAGGAGATGACTCGTGTGTCCGAGACTCAGGCAACGCAAATTGCGTTGTTGGAGTCTTGGTTGGCCAAGGAAAAAGAACAGGTGGCTCAGAGGGAACAACAATTGGTTAGAGGGAGGGAGAAAGTAGCTAAAGAGAAGGAGGATGCAGTGAGGGCTGCCCAGGACAAAGCAAAGGTGTATGTGAGGGAGAATATGGAGAAGGTGTATGCCAGAGCCCTTCATTACGTGAAGGCATAAGTTCATGGGTTCAACCGCTCGAGGTACTCTCTTTACGACACCGTTCCCGAAGGTTTCAGTGAGGATGATGAAGAAGACGAAAAGGAAGATGAGGAGCAGGAATAAGAGGTCGCGCCTGAATCCCTTGTCTGCAATAGTGGTGGCCCCAGACGCAGCTGAAGGGGTGGGTCACGAGCTCACTCCCCCCGAGGCTCAATCAACCGAGGTCGATCCTTGACTGCCCTTTTTTTTTGCTAGTGGCCTTCAACTTGTTTTTGTTTTGTATTTGTAAGGATGCCTTATAGCGGACTGACCACCGCTTGTTGGATCTTTACATTGCAATGAAATTTCACTTATTTTTATGTGATTTGCTATTCTCTCTGCAAATTTCCCTCGATTTTCCTGTACATCTCGTGAATTGTTATTTTTGATGGAGTGATCTATCAGTCTATTTTGTAAACAGGTTGTTGGGCAAGATGTTGGTGAAGTGGCTCGCCTTTGTTCAAAGCTTCGGGTGATAGAGCTGGGGCTCTCTTGCTCACGAGAAAGGCTTTCTAAAGCGGGGTAGAGCTTGTTCACTTGAGAAGAGTCTTGGTTCGCGGAGATGTTGAGAAACAACGTAATGACGAGATTCTTCAAGAGGTGCCCCCCTGAGAGTGTGGAAGACCACACCTCAGATAAAGCGACTATTGGGAAATGTTCAAAACTTAAAGTCCTTCGCCTTTCTTTTTTCACGGTTACATCTGAAAGAAATGAGCTGAAGAACGTAGTAGTTGAGAAGAGTTTAGAAGTGGCTCATCTTAGGAGGACTATCTTTGAGCTTTCGCAGGGGGTAGTATGAGAGGGGTGCCTCGTTTGAAGTTTAGGGTGAAGGATGACTCTATCAAAGAGAGGCTTGTCGAGTTAGAAACAAAGAACCATCGTTTAAAGCGACTCTCTGAGGGAGGCAATGTTAGGAGTACCTCTTGCTCTCGTGAAGAGCATGCTCAGGGGAGGCCCTTCCATGAACTGGCTCCGCACTTACCTGAGGCCCCACGGAATCCTAGCGATGCTCAGTGAAGTGTGGCCGGCTCCTCTAGTGGGGCATCGATCGGTGGAGTGGAACGAGTCGTAGGCCTTGTTGGTGCGACTTGCTTCGTGGGTTTGGATATCACTTCAGATGGATCGAGGGGGAGGTTCAGCACTGGCATCCCCGTTAGAGGTTGCAAACCACGCGTGTCCTTGAAGAGGAGTATCCTTCTGCCACGAAAGAGCTGAAGTGATGCCTGAGTTAGATTTTCTAGCATTGTAGTGACTTTGTTTGATCATAACACTTGTGATCTTTTTCATTGTGAAATAAGGTTTTTGGCTAAGTGCTGGAGAGTCGTCTTCTTGTAGCAGTTTTGTTTCTGCCACCACACTTGTAATCTTTTTTGTAGTGAATTAAGATTTTTGGCAAGTGTTGGAGAGTCATCTTCTTGTAGTGGCTTTATTTTTTGCCACCACACTTGTAATCTTTTTTGTTGTGAAATAAGTTTTTTGGCTAATTGTTGGTGAGTCGTTTTCTTGTAGCGGCTTTGTTTTTGCCACCACAGTTGTAATCTTTTTTGTTGTGAAATAGGATTTTTGGCTAAGTGTTGGAGAATTGTCTTCTTGTAGAGGCTTTGTGTACCCTACGCGGCTTTCCGAACCGTTCGTTGGATGGCAAAGAGTTTTGGGAGCATTCGAATGGCGAGCGTCCCTTCGCCTACTTGCTCAGAAGTGGCATGGCTAGAATGGCTCTATGAACCCTGAATGAACTTCTCACTAGTCTAATTTGTTGCAGGAGCATTCGAACAGCGAACTGAACCATACTTGGGAGCAAGTAGCTAAGGTGGTCCTGTGGGCCATGAATGGACTCCGAACAATGATGACGACGAGTTTTGGGAGCATTTGAGTAGCGATCTGCTCTCTGCTTGCTTGGAAGCAATGTGGCTAGAGCGGCTCTGTGAGCCATGAATCGACTCCTCACTTATCCAGTTTGTTTTAGGAGCATTCAAAAGGCAAACCGAACCATATCTTCTTACATGGGAGCAAGTAGCTAAGGTGGTTCTGTGGGCCGTGAATGGACTCCGAACAATGATGAAGATGAGTTTCGGGATCATTCAAATGGCAAGTTGCTCTCTACTTGCTCAGAAGCAGCGTGGCTAGAGCAACTCTGTGAACCTTGAATGGAATCCTCACTTATCCAGTTTGTTTCAGGAGCATTCGAACGATGAACCGAACCATATCTTCTGGCTTGGGAACAAGTATCTAAGGTGGTCATGTGGTCCGTGAGTGGGCTCCGAACAATTATGAAGACGAGTTTTGGGAGCATTCGAATGGCGGGCTGCTCTCTGCCTACTTGCTCAAAAGCAGTGTGGCTAAAGCAGTTCTGTGAACCATGAATGGACTCCTCACTTATCCAGTTTGTTTCAGAAGCATTCGAACGACGAACCGAACCATGAATGGACTCTAAACAATGATGACGACAATTTTTGGGAGCATTCGAATGGCGAGCTGATCCATGCCTACTTGCTCGGAAGTAGCGTGGCTAGAGTGGCTCTGTGAACCATGAATGGATTCCTCATTTGTCCGGGTTGCAGCACTTGTACTGCAAGATACACCCCCACACACTTGCTCCGAAGAAAGCATTCCCTTGCGACCTTTGAATCCTGGATGGACTACGCAATCGTCCGTTAAAGTGTTGTACTGGGTAGATGTTCCACGGGGGATGCCCAAGTAGACTTATAGACATAGTGTTGAATCTGTTAGTAACTTTTAACTTTGCAGCAAAAATGTCACGCCCTGCTTCACAAAAATACGGAATATGAGCACATGACATTGACCCAGCGAATGACTAACGTCACCCATAAGATGTTTATCCGATCAACTCAACAATATAATCAATACAGAATAATTGTGCAGGCAATAATAATAATCTCATGAACAATAATACTTGAAAAGAAGCAATATATAATATCCAAGTAAAATAATCCAAATCTGGAACAAAAATAACAATATTCGGGTCAAAAGCCAACAATACAATAAAATAACAATAGTTCAACAATTAAATCTTTGTAACAAAAACAATTATTTATTAAGCAGTGATGCAATCAATTCCTTCACCAATGTTGTACTCCCAATCCATCAGGCAATTCTCCATCAACACCTGTAACCACTTCATCTAAAAAAATGAGAAAAATTGTCCTTAGAGCAAGTCATGGACAGCAAGTAAAGAAAGCAGGAAACAATGGAATAACGTTATAACAATGAATTTAATGGATCAATAGGAATCAATAACATGGCACGATAGCAATAATCAATATCATGATAATCGATGCAATGGCTATAAATAATGTTTCAATATTCGGTAACAATAATCAATGATCAATAATGGTAACACTTAGCCAATATTCGATATCAATAGGAACAATGATGAACAATAGGCAATGTCGATGTGGTGTCAATCCTTAAGTCTATTAGTCATTTTAATCCTAACTAATGCAGTACTTCATGCGTTCCATTTATTTACCACATGGTTGCTACATACAAAAAAGTTACTTTTAGACTTAGTGGTGGATTTTTATAGTTCATGTACTCAGCAACGGTATACAATAATGACCAATGACCGAATCAATCGAGATACTGTAGTCAGTAATCTAAAATTAATCGATGACCGATATGACAAATAGGCAATAGACCAATAGACCAAAACATAGGGAAACACAGGCCCCTCCTCCAAGTACATTCCTTATATTGTCCACTACTAGAGTCAACCCTTAAACCCCGGCTTATTTCATGTACTCAGCAACGGTATACAATAATGACCGATGACCGAATCAATCGAGATACTGTAGTCAGTAATCTAAAATTAATCGATGACCGATATGATAAATAGGCAATAGACCAATAGACCAAAACATAGGAAAACACAGGCCCCTCCTCCAAGTACATTCCTTATATTGTCCACTACTAGAGTCAACCCTTAAACCCCGGCTTATTAATTATTTTATCAATGCAACAATACATTATGCAATTTGAGACATGAGATGAACAATAGTATAAATAGGAGAACAATAGGATGACAACTTAGATAGGACAATTAAAATGATGACAATGAGAAATTAGGATCATGAAATGAAACATTCATACTGTAATTTATGCAATACTACGATATAGGATTAATTAATCTATTAAAAACTAGAAGATTGAATTCTGGACAGCAAGAGTAGTCTGTACAAAAATGCAGTTTACCGCTGTTTTAGAACTCAAAAACTGAATCTGTCAGAAGTTTTAGAAACTAGAAATCCACACGGTTCCAACGCATATTTAAAGTTCAAAATCCGACAAAAGTAGCTAGGTCAATCACATTGTTCTTTACAGGTTTCATGTTCAGGAAGAAATTCAACATCATGTTATTTTATTTTTAGAAACAGCAAAAACTCAATAATAAATTCATTAAAAATATTTTCTAGAATCCTAAATATGATTACTAAAAATCTAAAAATTATCAAAGCAAAATTTTATCATTTGATCGACCTTTTTACTGTTTAAGCATGCAAGATATAAGAATCTGAAAATCTGAAAGTAAAAACACAGCTGTAGTAAAACAGGCATAACTTTTGCTACACAACTCGGAATTTAGAAATTCAAGATGTTCTGAAAACTAGAAAGATAAGTCTACAATTCTCATTCAGAAAGTAATTCATTTTAAGATCTTTTAATGGTTCAAAAATAGTCGTCAACATACAGGACAACAAGCAATAAATAGGTTTTGTGTAGTTTTCATAAAAATAATTTAATTAAACATGATGGGTGTCAATTTTTTAGTCAATAAATTGTGTAATCAACATAATGGGTGCAGTAACATGATAAATAAGATTGGAACACACTCATACATCAATTTATCATCAACCAACAACAATCAATCAACCAAACATACAACCTAACAATTATTTCTACAATAATGTATTTATGTGACAATTATATGAACAACCCTATTATCAGTTCTATATGCACTCATGAAAGGTTCAACATTTGGAGTCAAAAGTGGCACGATGTCAAGAATATCAGGGTTAGCTCGTGTAAACCCTCAATAGACCCAACGAAAAGATGAACAAAGTATAATACGATAAACAAAGGGATCTACTTGCAAAAGTTTGAACAAAACTTGAATTTGATACAATTAACAATTCAGGGGAACAATGACTTAACTGTTAGACGATGAAATTGAATACCAAGAATAATGGGATAAGGATCCCGGAGCAACGAACCCACGAACACATGAACTACGTGCACACAACGTGCACCATCCAGAGCACGTGCAAACAATGACTGGATCAAAAGGTCAAAGAAAAAAATCAAAGATGATGATCACGATCTAGATCAAGGGCCAAGATTCAAAGCTAGATCAACTCCACATGCACACAGCAATCTACCCAAAACAGCAAACACGGATCCCAAAACTCACAAAACAGCAAACAACATACTCTTCCAAACACCAAACAACCAAAACTCCAACTCCACACTTCACTTCTTCTTCTTATAGATTAGTTGAGAATGATTCTAGTCTAGTTCATGGCCTATTAGAAGTAGAAGGCGCTCTGGCGGGATCCTCACGGACAGAAAAAGATTGCAGTCAGTTTGATAATAATCGAGTGACATTACTTCTTCGGTCTGAACCAAGGAATCCGTTAGATATGATAAAAAATGGATCTTTTTCTATCGTTGATCAGAGATTTTTCTATGAAAAATACGAATCGGAGTTTGAAGAAGGGGAAGGGGCCCTCGACCCGCAACAGATAGAGGAGGCTTTATTCAATCACATAGTTTGGGCTCCTAGAATATGGCGCCCTTGTGGCAATCAAACAGCGTACAGCCAAGCTCAAACCAAACACCAAACACCATCAATCAATCCCCCTCTCCTTAACACCAAACAGCAATCAAGATGGAGAGCGACAGCGGATGGCTCGACGGTGAGGGACCTCGGCAGTGGTGGCATTGCTGGTCGGAGACATGCGGTGGCAAGGGGGTGCTCGGGGTGAGGCGAGGGTGGCATCCAGTGGCGTCGCAGTGCAGAGCGGCGGCGCGATTTCGGCTGTGCTCTGTTTGAGCGGGAAGCAAAGAATAGCAGCAGCGATGAGAGGGGGAGGTGCTGTGGCGGCGCTGGGGGTTGGCATCAGTCTTTCGATCTGGGATGTTTTAGTAGTATATTTATAGGGTTTATTTAGGGTATTGGGTTTTTGGGTAATGGGTTTGGATATTGGGTTTCGGACAGAATCCAATAAGAGAATGGGCTTGGGTTTTGGGTTAAAAATCAATTAGTGGGTATAAATTCAATAGGGGAAAAATAATTAACATTATAGGGTTTATAAGTATAACATTAACAATAAAAATAACAATAATGCAATTAACAAGAAAATAATAGTGATAATGATAATAACAACAGTATTAATGATAATAACAATAATAACGATAACAATAATAATAATAATAACCATAATAACAAAATATAAATTTACTAAAATAACCTAAATAGCAATAATACATTTAAAATGAGCTCAAATACAAATAACCGATCAATTGGGAATATAAAACAAAATTAAAATATATCTTTATTCGAAATAAATATAGTTTTCGATTAGAAAACACTTTAATACAAACCTAAAACGAATTTATCACAAAATAAATTTATAAAAAAAATCAAATATAGAAAATACACAGAAAATATCTATTTTCGGGAATGTGGGTTACAAAAAATAAAAGACTAATTTTATTTAATATACTAGATTGATTTTACTGAGTAAACAAAATGGATGCTTCATTGCGAGCCTTTATTACATGTTATGATATTGACTAACAAACGAGGGTGTTAAGCACTCTCCTTGTATTTCATGAGGTGATTGGCGTTCCAGGTCCTAGCTATCTTCTTCCCCCCCAAATCTTCGAGTCAGTATGTCTCTGGGCGGACGACTTACGAGACTTTGTATGGACCTTCCCAATTAGGAGTGAGTTTGCCTTTCTTCCGGGGGTTTGAAATCTCAAGCTTTTTGAGTACCAGGTCTCCTTCCTGGATGTTGGCCGGGCAGACTTTCTTATTGTAAAACCTCTTCACTTTCTGTTGATAGATGTTTCTTCGAATGATGGACTTTTCACGGACTTCTTCGAGGAGACCATGGTTGGCACAAATGCCGTTCGAGTTATGTACTTCATCGAACGAGAGGAGGCGAGGATAGGGTATTTGCTACTTTGATAGGGATAAGTGCTTCAGTGCCGAATGCCAAATTGAATGGGGATTCTCCCGTGGGGATTCTTTTCGTGGTTCTGTAGGACCAAAACACGCTGGAGAGTTCTTCAAACCATTTCCCTTTTGGGGCTTCATTGAGCCTTTTCTTGAGGTCATCCAAGATTTGCTGATTGACATTCTCAGCTAGACCATTAGTATGAGGGTGTGCAATCAAGGAGAAACGTTGCTCGATACTGAGGTTGGTGCAGAACTTGCGGAACTCTTCGCCAACAAATTTGGTTTCATTATCAATGACTAGGATTCGGGAAATCCCAAACCGGAACACCACATTTCTCCAGGGAAATTATTGGACTTTATGCTTAGTGATTGTTGCGAGCGGTTCTGCTTCTATCCACTTTGTGAAGTAATCAATAGCTACCACTAGAAAGTTGCGCTGTCCGGTTGCAGGGGGTAAGGCCCGAGCAGATCCATTCCCCACATTCCGAAGGAGATTGTACTTGACAAGAAGCTGAGGTTAGATTGGGAGGTTCATCTCATGGATGAATTCTTTTGGCAAGAGACACACTGATGAACATAATATTGAGTATCTCTGAGGAGGGTGGGCCAGTAGTAACCGAAATTAGGAACCTTCTGCACCAAAGACCTTGCGCTAAGATGGCTACCGCCTACCCCTTCATGAACTTATTTCAAGGCACAACTAGCCTCTTCGGGAGAAAGACACCGAAGGTAAGGTCGACCATCGACCTGGGCATAAGAGCGATTATAAAGGATCCCTTCCACAAGTACATAACTTTCGGCCCTCATTCGGACCCTTCTTGCTTCTTGATATCTTCGGGGAGGATTCCTTTGTCAAGAAAATTGAAAAGGGGTTTCATCCAGGAACCTTCGAATGTTTGAGGAGCTATTTGCATGAGTTCCAATGTCTCTTCTTCAATGCTAGGCTTGAGCATGACCTCAATCAGCACAGTTTGGTCGAGCCCGTCAAACGAGGAGGAGGCGAGCTTGGAAAGGGCGTCTGCTTTCCCGTTCTCTTCTCACAGAATGCGAGTGAATTTGACTTTCTTGATGGTGGCCGTGATCTTTTTCACATATGCTAGGTACTTGGCCATGTGAGTGTCCTTCGTCTTGTAGTCACCTTGGACCTGGTTTACCATTAATTGATAGTCGCTGAACATCGCGGCTCTTTGTGCCCCTGCCTTTTTTGCCAGGATAAGGCCGACGATCAAGGCTTCATACTTGGCCTCGTTATTGGAGGCTGAAAAGTTGAAACGTAAGGAGTATTGCAAGGCGAACTCATCAGGGCCAATTAGTATAACTCTGGCTCCACTCCCTTCAAAGCAAGAGGACCCATCCACGAATACTGTCCACAACAGGGGCTTGTCTTCTTCCTGGAGAGGGTCGGGGATTGTACTCTCCACAATGAATTCGACCAAGGCTTGGGCCTTGATCGCGGTTCTAGGGCGGTAGGTGATGTCGGGTTGGCTTAACTCAACTGACCACTTTATTAGTCTCCCTGAGTTTTCGGGCTTGTGGAGGATCTGTTTGAGCAGCTGATCAGTGAGGACCCAGACAGAATGTGCTTGAAAATAAGGTCTGAGCTTCCGGACGGCTATCACTAGGGCATAAGTCATTTTCTCCATTTTACTTCCTCCCTTATCAATAGAGTGCTAAGAGTCTGTTCAGAAGTGGCCAAGTAGGGGTAGAGGGTTTCTTCAGGTATAGGTTTTCTTAAGATGGGAGGATGGGTGAGGCATTCCTTGAGGATTTCGAATGCTGCTTGTTGCTCTTCCCTCCACTAAAAATTCTTTGTTCCCCAAAGAGCTTTAAAGAAAGGGAGACATTTTTTCCCTGACTTGGAGAGGAAACGCTCAAGGCGGCGAGCCAGCCTGTAAGCTCTAGAACTCTTTGACCATGGTTGGGGGAGTCATGTCGAGGATGGTTTTGATTTTCTTGGGGTTTGCTTCGATTCCTCTTTGACTTACCATAAACCCAGGAACTTTCCCGAGGCAACCCCAAAGGCACTCTTTGAGGGATTCAGCCTCATGTTGTTCATCCGGAGTACACCGAAGGCTTCTTGGAGGTCAGCGACATGGTCCTCTTTCCTGCGGCCTTTTATGAGCATTTCGTCCACGTATACTTCCATGTTTCGGCCGATCTGCTCCCTAAAGACTTCGTTTACCAAGCATTGGTATGTGGCCCCCCGGCATTCTTCAGCCCGAAGGGCATAACTCGATAGCAATAGAGCCCCTGATTGGTGATGAAGGACGTCTTTGGAATGTTCGGAGGGAACATCCGGATCTGGTTATATTCCGAAAAGGCATTCATGAAACTCAATAATTCATGGCCTGATGTAGCATCTATCAAGGCATCTATGCTCGAAAGAAGAAACAGACATGCCTTGTTGAGGTCGGTGAAGTCTATACAGATTCTCTACTTGCCGTTGGCCTTCTTGACCATTATGACATTTGCTAGCTACTCAGGGTAACTAACTTCCGAGATGAATCAGGCAGCTAGGAGCTTCTCAACTTCTTCTTTGATGGCCTGTTGCCTTTCGGGCGCAAATTTGTGGTGCTTTTGTTGGACGGGCTTTGCTTCTGGATCCACACTTAAGCAGTGCATAATTAAGTTTTCAGTAATGCTCGGCATATCCTCAGCGGTCCAAGCGAAGAGGTCTTGATTCTCCATGATGTAGGCGATGAGTTGCTCCTTTACTTGGCGGGGAAGTTCTTTACTCACCCAGAAATACTTGGCTTTATCTTCTTCAGAGAAAGGGATTTCTTCCAGTTCTTCCACGGGTTCGGAGCTAGCTTGTCCCAGATCGAGGAGGAGTTCAAACGCATCAAGGGGAAGGACCGAGCCCCCCATTGTAGTTGTGTAGCATGCTCGTGCGGCTTCTTGGGTCCCTTTGGCTTCCCCCACTCCTACAGCCGTAGGGAAGTTCATCTTTAGGTGGTATGCTGATGCGACTGCTTGGAGGGCCGCTAACCCTGGGCGGCCCAAAATAGCATTGTAGGCAAATTTCATATCGACCACCATGAAGTCTAATGCTTTTGTGCAGATTATTGGAGATTTTCCTAAAGTAACGTCGAGGGTTACGATTCCCTTGATCATTACGGGGACTCCAGAGAAGCCGTGGAGGGTATACCCAGTGGGCCTGAGACAGTCCCGCTTAAGTTTGAGGCACTCAGATACATTCAAAAAGAGGATGTTGACTGAACTGCCGTTATCCACTAAAACCCGTCCTACTTCATGGTTCTCCACACTCAAGCTGATCACAAGCGCATCATAGTGAGGAGTTCAGATGCCTTCCAAATCTCGATCAGAGAAGGTGATGCTAATTCCTGAACCCTTCGGAGGAGGGATGTTGTGTATAGAATTTACTTCTCGAACGAAGGCCTTTCTAGATGAGCTGGAGGTTCCCCCCATAGGTCCTCCATGAATTGCATGAAATATCTCCATTCGTCCCTACTCAGGGGACTCAGTTGGTATCTCTGCTCGTTTGTTGGGTCCCCTTGGAGGAGGAGGTTCGATATCATTTATTTGGGAAAATTTGGCGTGGTATCCTCGTCTGAGCAAGGCTTCTACTTCGTCTTTCAGGGCTCGACACTCATTCGTAAGGTGACCATGGTCCTTGTGTAAGGTGCACCACTTTGTTTTATCCCTTCTTTTACTTGGATTCATCATGGGGGGAGGCCGAAGGATCCAATCTTTATCGACCTCCATCAGAATAGCGGATATACTTGCGTTTAGCGGGGTGTACTTATCGAAACCGGGCATAGGAGGCGGGTGATACTGACCCGAGGTGTCTTTCTGGGATTTTCGGGGTTCATCTTCGTTCGTGCCTTTCTTTTTGTTCCCAGACGAAGATATCTTTTGTTTATGGGGGTGAATTGCCTCTTCGACTCGGATGTACTTCTCGACTCTCTGGAGGAGGTCAGAGAAGTCCTGAGGAGGTCTTTGGATGAGGGAAGTTTCGAGATCATCTTGCCTGACATTGTATTTAAATGCGGTCGTTGCTACCGCAGAGTCGAGCGAGGGGATTGATCTGGACTCAGCCGTGAAGCATCGGACAAAATTTTTGAGTGTTTTCCCATCCCTTTGCCTGATGTCTAATAAGGAGGCACTGGTCTTCTCCAACCTGCGGCTAGTGACAAAGTGCATTAGGAAAAACTCAAGCTGATCGAAAGAGAATATGGAGCCCGAGGAGAGGTGAGAGAACCATTCTTGTGCTGAGCCTTTTAAGGTCGCAGTAAAAGTTTTGCATAGAAGAGAGTCGGATGCTTGGTGGATCATCATGAGAGTTTTAAAACTCTCGATGTGGTCCACTAGGTCGGTTTCTCCATTATATGGCTCAAAAATTGGGATCTTGAAGTTGGCAGGGACGGTTGCATCGATTATCTTCTTGGAGAATGGGGGCCTAACTGGGCAATATTTTTTTTCTTGTTTTGCTCCTTCCCTCCTCAACGAGGCCAAGCGGTGCTCCAATCAATATCAACATACCGACAAATTCATTTCTCAACAAAGTGCAAAACAAATTGCAGACAATCGTTTGCGACTGAAGGCATCTATATTTAGTGTTTGATGGCCAACTTTTCAAGGGTGTGCTTTGTGAGGTAACGAAGAAAGTGTAGATTCAATGAATAGTGGAAATTTCATTCAATGTATTAAAGAAATATCATATTTTGCAAAGGATGTCAAGGTAGTTGTATTAGATAAAGCACCACGGAATGCCACATATACTTTGCCTGATATTCAGAAAGATATTCTTATAAGTCTCTCGAATCAAGTGAGAAGGGCAATACGTGAAGAAGTAGGAGATGCTAAATATTGCATTCTCGCTGATGAGGCTCGAGATATTTCTAAAAAGGAACAAATGACACTTGTGTTGAGATATGTACATAAAGAAGTCTTTATTGTGGAACGTTTTTTTCGAACTTCTTCATGTTTTTAATTCTACAACACAAACTTTGAACGACGGAATTTATTCTATCCTTACAATTCTTGATCTTGGCATTTCAAATATTAGAGGTCAAGGGTATCATAGAGCGAGCAATATGCGTAGTGTGTTGAATGGATTGCAAACATTGATCTCTCATGATTCGCCTTATGCATATTATGTACATTGCATGGCTCATCAGCTTCAATCGGCCTTAGTTGCAGGATCTCGTGATGTGAGTCTTGTTCACCACTTTTTCAGTAAGATGACTTATATAATCAGTATCGTTATTGTTTCTTGCAAACGCAATGATCAGTTACAAGTTGCAAAAGCTTCTTAAATTGAATTCTTAATTGAAACTGGAGAAATTAAAACCGATACAGGGCTAAATCAATTTGGGTCTCTTCAGCGCACTGGGGATACTCGGTGGACTTCTCATTTAGTCAATCACTAACATATTAAATTTGTTTAGCCCCATATGTGAGGTTCTTATTGATCTCCTTAATGAAGGAGTAAACGCTCCTCAAATTGCAAATGCAGAGAAAGCTTATGAGCTTTTAACTATATTCAAATTTGTCTTCATATTACATGTTCTGAAAGAAGTTTTCAAAATCATTGATCTCCTTTGTCAAGCTTTGCAGCGAAAGTCTCAAGACATTTAAAATGCTGTAAACTTGGTAACATCTACAACGGAAGTACTTCAATGACTAAGAGAAACTGCATGGGATGTCTTGCTTGATAAGGTAAGATTATTTTTTGAGAAGCGTAATATAGCTATCCTATACTTGACTGCTCCATATGTTAGACGGGTTCCATCTCGACTTGTGGAAACTCAACTTATCTGTGAACATCATTATAAGGTAGATGTATTCATTGCTACTATCGATTGTCAAATGCAAGAGTTATTCTAAAGGTTTAATGAAAAAGCAGTGAAATTACTGGCGCTAAGTAATGTTTTTGATCCAAGAGATGAATTTGCTTCATTTGATATTGATAAAATTTGGAAGCTTGCTAGTAAATTTTATCCACAAGATTTTTTTGAAGAACACCAATATTCTTTGAGATGTCAGTTAGAATACTATCAAAGTGATATTCGTCAATGTCTTGAATTTAAGAGTTTATTATCTCTTTCTGAATTATGTCAAGCATTATTGAGAACAAGATAGTCCATCATCTATACACAAGTTGATAAATTTATTAGGGTTGTCCTTAAGCTACCAGATTCCATAGCAACTACTGAGAGGGCATTTTTAGTAATGAGCATTGTAAAAAATAAGGTTCACAACAAGATGGAGGATGATCTTCTTTCAAACTTTTTGATGGCTTACATCGAGTGAGAAATTTCTGAAACGTTCAGTCTAGACAGTCAAGAATTTACTTCCATGAAGGAACGTAGATCACAGTTCTTCTAAGATCCACCTTTTATTATTTTCTTTTTAAGTTTTGATATATATTATGCACTTGTTAATCTTTGATAGAAAAGCATAATTTTTTGACAACTTTAAATGTATGGATGACTAATGCAAAATAATATCTATCTTTATTTTTATTTTTATTTTATTTTAATTTATTTATTTATTTATTTATTATTATTATTATTATTATTATTTTATTTTATTTTATTTTATTTGGGGTGGGGGACAATTTATGAATTTGTTGTCAGTTACGCCTCCTGCTAAAGGTCTCTGCCTTTGTCCCTGATCATTTTGACACATCCACCTTTGAGTGCGGGTAGGACGATGATGCATGCCTATGTATCTAAGTTAGATTTGTGTCAAAGAGAACAAATCAATAATGAACCAACCTATTGTAATTTGCATATATGAAAGTACTAAATACTCACATTAAGTAATTGAGAACATGCTAGAATAAGCATGAACAAGAGAAGAGTAGAATGATATAGTATGTTAGTGTAAGACCCCGCAAAATAGTATATATCTATTTTGTATTTTAATCCGTACATGATTGAGAGTTGCACATATTAGTGGAATTTTCTCAATTTTAATTGAGTAAGTATTGAAACATATTTTGAACTCAACAAAGGTGCAATTGTAGAACCAGATTTGGGATATACTTGTCGCAATTATAATTAAAGATGAAATGTATAAATAATTGGCTATTATTTGAATAATAATATATGAATATGATTGCTTGTGTTCATAAAATTTTGTCTTAAAATTTATTTTTGAGTGTGCTACAAATTTTTTGTACAAATTTGTTTTTTTTGTACACCAACTTGAGAGTACGTTTGAGCCAACCAAAGTAAATATGGTTGGACATTTGGGCTCTAGCCATGATCAATTTGATTCTATGAGCCTAACACGTCATGTGCACATCATATATATATAAATATACTACACACTACACTGTGTACACTACACTATGTACCCTAAGCATCTTTTTTCACTCTTACTGTCAACCCTCTCCCCCATCATGAAGCATCTTCTATTTAATCCCCTCTCTTTTGCACTAGCTCATTTTTCATCATTCTCCTACACTTAAATATTTTTCCTACACCTCAACCTACTTCAATCACTTCATTCCTAGACTAAGCTACTGATTTAAGAAGGGCTAGGAGCAAGAAGGGAAAGAGCAAGGAGCAAGGAGGAGAAGAGCAAACTAGGTGGAGATTGAAGGTGTTCTTGAGTACAATTTTAAGGTGCGTGTTTCTAAACCATTGTGGTGTTTAAATTTATGTGGTGAAATCTTGATGTTGTCTTGATAGCTTGTGTAGGTCATGAAGTATGTTAGTGAGTGATAAAATTCGTTACATGTTAATTCTATTAATACAAGACTAAATAAAAACCCAGTAAAAAGTTAAACAAAAAAGTGTGTTAGGTCTGGTTACTATAACCTGAAAAATACTTGGAGTTTGAAGTTGAAATTTTAAAATTAGAATCTTATGCATGTTATACACATTCCTTCCAAATTTTATAATTTTTTGAATTTATTTACTATTTTAATTAATTACAAACTTGAACACTGACTGTGCAGCAAACAGATTTAGCATAGGTTCTGACTATGATATTCCAAGGGCCATAACTCTGTAACCACTCGAGATCTATTTCTAAAATTTTATTATATGCTTCTAATATATTTATAGTGCTTGAATATAAAATTTTATAATTTTTGGACATCGTTTGCTATTTTTAATAAAATCTGAAAGCACTGACTGTTCTAAAAAGAAAAGACAGAGTGAAGATGATCTGTCCTATTTTTAGCTAATCTTTAAAAATTCATAACTTGAGAAATACTTGGTAGAATCACTTCAAATTTAAATATGTTCTTTTAACATGTGTGAAGGACTTATGTTTCAAGTTTCATGAAGTTTGGAGATCATTTGCTATTTTAAAAGTATTTTTATGTTAGCCCTGGTTAGTTGTTGCTCTGTTCTAGAAATTATTGCATGCATGTTAAACAATAACTTATTTGACCACTTAAACGACTTAACTTGAAGAAGTATGTAACTAGAAATTTGTAATAGGCACATATATCGTTCTGTAATGTCTAAGAACTCAAGATTTGGATCAGTACACGAATTATAATGAATTTTTCAAGTAACGACAGAAACACACAGATTCTTAAAGCTCACTGTTTGCACTATGCTTATGAGATTGAGTTTGAACTTGTAGAATCTGAGTTTTAAGTTGTTGTTGTGGGTCATAAATTATTTTGCAGATGTGGCAATGAGTTAGGACTTAAATTATACAATATTTCATGTTATGGGTAGCTCATGTGTGGAAGGATTCTATACTCGTGTGCCGACATGCTCACCGTTCAAAGTAGATAGCAAGGATTCTATAGCTCACAACTATAGAGTCTACAAGTAGAACTTAAATAGTCACTACAAAAGATACTGGTTTTACCGGCGATTATTCCCCGGCGTTTTACTAGTAGCGTCGGGGTAGGGAGCGAGTAGGAATTGGGCGCCAGATGGGATGGTCATGCACCGGCGGTCGATTTAAAATGCCGGCGTATGTTAGTATTCACCGGCGTTTTACTTAAAAACGCCGGTGAAGTTTATTATTCACCGGCGTTTTTATTATAAATGCCGGCGAATATACAGACACATTCACCGGCGTGTCTAATTAAAACGCCAGTGAATTACTGTGATAAAACCCGCGAACCCTAATCTTTCGCTCGCCATTTTCCCAAAACCCCCCAAAAAAAAAAGGGAGGGGCGCTTCGCTTCCCTCCTTCCTCGCTCTACTTCCAGCTGCGTTTGCCTCCGTCGCTTCGTCCTCTTCGACGGCCTTCGACCTTTCGAAATTTTCCCTTCTTCCCTTCGTCCTTTTCGATTTCCCTCTTCCCTCTCTCTATTTGGAGGTGAATCGGCGGTCGCCCCGCTCTCTCTCTCTCTCTTACGCCCCCGCCCTCGTCGCCCCGCTCCCTCTCTCTCTCTTCGGTATGATCTCTTGATTTCCCTTATTTTTCAAAAATAGCAGCTTTTTTCAGTTTATTCATCTTGATTTCCTTAACATGAATGGTTTAGTTGAGATGAAGAATTAATAGAAAAATATATGCTTAGATAATGGAAATTTTCATCTTCTTTTACTGTTAATGAAGCTGATTTCATGCATCTGATTGTCTTCATGGCATGTTTGTTTTTTTACCCAAAATGGGTTCACTGTGAACTGAGGATGCTCTAGGTACGTATGCCAATATCCTCCGGCCGGATATGCACAACAATTGGATTTTAGATTTAGTTGGGCACAGTGAATTAGTAGAGCAACATATAAGCTCACATAATGGGAAATTTTCATTTTCAGATACTGTTAAAGTAACCTGATTGCAATCTTTGGCATGGTTTTTTAACACAAAATGGGTTCACTTCCAAACTAAGTATACTGCTAGCATACCCATTTTCTTTCACTGTTAATGAAGCTGATTTCATGCATCTGATTGTCTTCTTGGCATGCATGTTTTTTTACCCAAAATGGGTTCACTGTGAACTGAGGATGCTATAGGTACGTATGCCAAAATCCTCCGGCCGGATATGCACAACAATTGGATTTTAGATTTAGTTGGGCTAAAGAAGTAGTAGAGCAACATATAAGCTTAGATAATGGGAAATTTTCATTTTCAGATACTGTTAAAGTAACCTGATTGCAATCTTTGCCATGGTTTTTTAACACAAAATGGGTTCACTACCAAACTAAGTATGCTGCATAGCATTCCCATTTTCTTTCACTGTTAATGAAGCTGATTTCATGCATCTGATTGTCTTCTTGGCATGCATGTTTTTTTACCCAAAATGGGTTCACTGTGAACTAAGTATGCTATAGGTACGTATGCCAAAATCCTCCGGCTGGATATGCACAACAATTGGATTTTAGATTTAGTTGGGCTAAAGAAGTAGTAGAGCAACATATAAGCTCAGATAATGGAAATTTTCATTCTCAGAAACTGTTAGAGAAGCTGATTGCCATCTTAGGCATGATTTTTTAACAAAATGGGTTCACTTCCAAACTAAGTATGCTGCTAGCATCCTCATTTTCTTTTACTGTTAGTGAAGCTTATTTTCATGCATCTGATTGTCATCTTGGCATGTTTTTTTTGACCGAAATGGGTTCGCTGTGAACTGAGGATGCTATAGGTACGTATGCCAAAATCCTCCGGATACGCACAACAATTGGGTTTTAGATTTAGTTGGGCTGAAGAAGTAGTAGAGCAACATATAAGCTCAGATAATAAAAAATTTATCATTTTCAAATACTGTTAAAGTAACCTGATTGTCAATCTTTGGCATGGTTTTTTATACCAAAATGGGTTAACTTCCAATCTAAGTATGCTGCTAGCATCCCCATTTTCTTTTTTTGTTGTTAGTGAAGCTTATTTTCATGCATCTGATTGTCATCTTGGCATGTTTTTTTTACCAAAATGGGTTCACTGTGAACTGAGGATGGTATAGGTACGTATGCCAAAATCCTCCGGCCGGATATGCACAACAATTGGGTTTTAGATTTAGTTGGGCTGAAGAAGTAGTAGAGCAACATATAAGCTCAGATAATGGGAAATTTTTCATTTTCAGATACTGTTAAAGTAACCTGATTGCAATCATTGGCATGGTTTTTTAACAAAATGGGTTCACTTCCAAACTAAGTATGCTGCATAGCATCCCCAGTTTCTTTCACTGTTAATAAATTGAAGCTTATCCCATGCATCTGATTGTCATTTTGGCATGTTTTTTTGACCAAAATGGGTTCACTGTGAATTGAGGATGCTATAGCTCTATGCCAAAATCCTCCGGCTATGTACAACAATTGGTTCACTCTGAAAAATATATGCTTACATACTGGACATTTTCATTTTTCTTTTACTGTTTCTTTTGTTTAGTATTATTATTATTATTATTATTATTATTATTATTATTATTATTATTATTATTATTATTATGAGATAAGTGATTATTAGTAGTCATGAACAGAATAGTTCATGAGTCATCAGATCTTCTTGTTACCGTAGTTACAGCACGCCGCGCTCATTATTCGGCCGATTCCTCTTCATCAGCAAAATACCCTTTACCATCATCATCTCCTTGAACGGAAAGCCAAATACAGGGGAGACTATAGTCGATTTTTTTTATGCTCGAACACAGGGTGTGCGATAAAATACCACTAAGGTGGTTGTGATCATTTCCACAAAAGGTCGTTTAGGGTTTGGTGAATAGAGTAGATTGTGTTAAGATGTAGTTTTTTTTGTACATTTTTTGGAGCCACAATTTCTTTATTTTACAGTTAAAGATTATATCGTTTATTTATTTACAGCTAGGGATGGTTTTCAAATAGGTGAAATTTAATATACAAAATGCCTTTTACTGTTATTACTATTTAATATATCAAATTTTAATTTCAGACTGTGTGCTATTGATATAATGGATAGAAGTTGGATTAGTAAACCACGATTATCCAAGGAGTACCGTGATGGTATTAAAGATTTTATTATCTTTGCCAAACGACATTCCCGTGATCCCAACCTAATCCTTTGTCCATGCCTCCGCTGTACAAATTGTATGCTGAGGACATGTGACGTAGTACATACACACTTGGCTGTCAACGGTTTTCTTCAAGGGTACACAAGGTAGTTTTGTCATGGAGAGGATCATACGGCAGATCCTGTTCGTCCGATTGTATTAGAAAATGAAGCTGAGCCCTTAGTGAACGAAGACTTAAGCGTTCCCGATGAGATGCATGCTTTGTTACAAGATGCCATGGGGATTCATAATGTTCCTTTCCACACCAATAACCCAACAACCGAAGTTCACAATGAGTCAACAGAAACAAACCAGATTGGTGGTGAGGTGGACGAGGAAATGTCTGGCCCCACCCCTGAAAATAATAAGCAGCAAGAATCCTTTGCTAAGTTACTTGAAGATGCTAGTACTCCGTTGTACCGCGACTGCACCAAATTTTCTAAGTTCTCATTCATTGTCAGACTATTTCAGATTAAATGTTTAAACAGGGTGGTCTGCTAAGTCCTTCACTATGCTACTTGAATTATTGAATGAAGCATTTCCTGAAATCTGTATTCCAAACTCAGCCTATAAAATCAAAAAATTCCTAAGTTCTCTCGATCTAGGATATGAGAAGATAGCAGCATGTCCAAATGACTGTATGCTTTTCACGAGTGGTAAGGAAAGTCTGGAGAATTGCGAAGTGTGTGGTTCTTCGAAATGGAAAGAAAGACCAAATCAAGACGAGGGAGCCAGTGGATCTACTAAGCGAAGTAGGAAAAAGAAGCCTGCCAAAACATTGCGTTACTTTCCTCTGATTCCTAGGCTACAAAGGTTGTTTATGTCTACGAAAACTTCTTCTGATATGAAATGGCATGCTGAAGGTCGCACTAATAATGGGATTCTTAGACATCCTGCTGATTCTCAATCTTGGAAAAAATTTGATGAAAGATATCCTGATTTTGCGGAAGATCCTCGAAATGTGAGACTTGGACTAGCTAGTGATGGTTTCAAACCTTTCAGGCAAATGAGTAGTACATACAACATATGGCCGGTTGTGTTGATACCATACAATTTGCCGCCTTGGAAATGCATGAAGCAGTCCTCATTTATTTTGTCCATGATAGTTCCTGGACCGAAAGGTCCTGAAAATGATATAGATGTGTACCTACAACCGTTAATAGATGAACTTCAGAAGTTGTGGGTGGGTGTTCCAACCTATGATGCTGTGGCTAAAGAAATATTTTCTCTTCGTGCCGTGTTGTCTTGGACAATCAATGATTTTCCAGCATATGCAAATTTATCTGGATATAGTACTAAAGGACATTATGCATGTCCATGTTGTGTTGACCAAACTAGTTCAAGGTGGTTGTACAATGGCAGAAAGTTTTGCTATATGGGTCATAGGAGATGGTTGCCTGACACGCATATATTTCGGGCAGAGGCAGTGACATTTGATGGCACCGACGAGTGGGAACATGCTCCTGGGTCTTCTTCTGGTTCAGATATTTTGAGGCGGGTAGATGGTCATCAATTCAAATATGGAAAAGAACCAGAAGTCAGGACAAAGGGCAAGAAAAAGGCATGGCCGGAGCAAGGTGAGGAGACCGATCTATATGGCGAAGATGAGGATCAAAACTTGACGAGTTTAGGTGCATGGAAGAAGAAGAGTATTTTCTTCAAGTTGCCGTATTGGGAATTCAACTTACTGCGACATAATTTAGATGTGATGCATATCGGAAAAAATATTGGTGAGAATTGTATGGGAACAGTTATGGGAGATGATCGGAAGACAAAGGACAATCTCAAGAGCCGACTTGATTTGAAGTCAATGGGCATCTGACATGAGTTGCACCCAGAAGAATTGCCGAACGGGAAAGTACTCCTACCTCCTGCAATCTATTCAATGTCAAAATCGGAGTTGGAGTTGTTTTGCAAAGTACTACTTGAACTTAAAGTCCCCGATGGCTATTCTTCTAACATGGCAAGATGAGTCAACTTTAAAGAGAAGAGACTTCAGGGTCTAAAGTCACACGACTACCACATCCTAATGCAGGATCTCCTTTCTGTGGCCCTAAGGTCTTCAATGTGTGAGCAAGTCACTACTGTCCTGAAAGATCTTTGTAGCATATATAAAGGTATTTGCTCAAGAATGCTTCGTGTTGAAGATCTGGACCAATTGGAGCAGCAGGCGGCATTGACACTTAGTAAAATGGAGATGATATTTCCTCCATCGTTCTTCACTATTATGATTCACTTGATAATTCACCTTGCTGGTGAAGCCAGAATCGGCGGTCCTGTTCACTATCGGTGGATGTACCCCATTGAGAGGTAAAATAATTCATTCATCTTACGAAATTGAATTTTCAAAAGCTCATTTCTTTTAATCCCCTAATCCGCTCTAGTTTATTAATTGTACATGTTCAGGTACCTATACCGGCTAAAGGGTTATGTAAAAAATAGAGCATATCCTGAAGGGTCAATAGCCCAGGGATATCTATCAGAGGAGTGCTCACATTTTTTTTCCAGGTATTTGCCTGGTGTGGAGACATCTTCCAGTAGACCACGTAGAAATCCAGACATTTCCAACCTTGATGGTGCTCAATATCTTTTTGATACCGCTGGCACTACTGTTGGTAAAGTTGATGCATTTAAGCTCGATAGCTTAGCGTGGGAACAGGCACATCGATATGTGCTAGACCATCATGCATCAGTGGAACCATTTCGAAAGTAAGTTGCTTTTGAATTTAAATCGAATACAGTGAAAACCGCGGAGTTCGATATTTTTGATACTTTTGTTATTCCTAATTTCAATTGCTTGTTTTTTAGCGAATTTGTCAGGGACATCAAACGAATGGCTAGACCAAGAAGAGTACCACCACGTGAACAAAACAAGCTGATGAATGAAAAATTTCATAAGTGGTTTGAATCTCATGTAGGTGAATTACAGTTATGCAAGTTAATATTTATTATATCTACATTTTCTATGGTGCTGATACGATTTGCGCAAAATTAATAGGTACATTCTTTGGGTCCTGAAGGTGCGTCATCTGAAATACAAGTACTTGCCAAAGCTCCCTATCAGATGGTCAAAAGATACGGAGGATACATATTCAATGGTTTTAGATTTCGTACTAAGGATCGTGAATGTAATTTGAAGTCTCAAAATAGTGGAATGGTAGTGACGTCTAAGACTAGAAGTTATGCTTCCAAATCGGACACGAGGCCTGTAGATGGAGATCTCGACTACTATGGAGTGCTCACGGATATCATTGAGTTGAATTATTTTGGCCATTTCCGTGTTGTCTTATTTCGTGGGGATTGGGCTGAGTTTGATAGGAATTTTGCTAACAACAAGGACAAGCTTGGCTTCACAGTTGTAAACTTCTCAAAATTGATTCACATCGGTACACACATTAGCCATGAGCCATTTGTGTTTCCATCCCAAGTGCAACAAGTGTTCTACATTGAAGATCCAACCCTGCCAAAATCGTATGTGGCTATCCCTATGCAACCAAGAGATGTATTCCAACTGGGCGATACTTCAGACGATGAAGACGGTGAAGACATGAATAGTTACATTGCTTCTGAGTTTCCTGTGTTTGATGTAAACACAACCGATGTTGGAATTTGCGGGACTTGGCTCCGCAAGGATGGAGAAGAGGGCGATGTACTGGAAGATGTCGTATTGTAGTTTACATGATTTTCAATTGGGTTAATTATATGTCTGTAATTTTATGTCTTAAATCTTGTTGTAATATTATGTCTGTAATTTCGAATATGTTCATTGTGAATTTAATACACTGGTTTAATTATCTTTCTATTTTCTACTGCTTGGTATTATTTACATTAAACTATGCTTAGTGTCATTTGAACCAAACTATCCTTGTAATTTAATCTGTTACAAATCTCATTTTTTTAATTTTTTTACAATTATGTTGGTTTGTTAATCCTACTAAAGTACAAATTTTATGATAGTTATTATAAACATGTTATTAATTAAATTTGCATATCTAAGGAAGTTATCGAATCCTTGACAGGTACAACATGCCGAGGCATGGAAAGAGGGTAAATATAAATGATGGCAACGAGAGCCATGGGGATGAGCAGCCACTAAATAATAGTGGCAGTCAAACATATGAGAGTGAGGGTAGCACGCCGCCCACTGTCAAAAAACATCGGTAAGTCTTAAAATTGGTATTTTTAAAGAGATTATGGTCTTGAATGCATGAAAGACACGTACTAGTGTTTGTGAGTCTGCATTGTGGCTGTCGTCTATAAGCATTTCGTCTATGTTTCTTAAGTGGGCTGTGATTAGAAAGAAAGAGCTGGAGTGGAGATCTGGAAACCCAAATAGAGACATCCCGTTTATTATAATCTACACTTATTGTTGGACCAACCCCCTCTTGCTATTGTTGCTGATGTCTCTTTGTGTGCGTGTGTTGAAGAGAATGAAGGGATGAGAGAGAGATGAGGAAAATGCCGCTATGTTAGCCTGGTGTATCCTCATTCTCTACCATCCCTCTTTCTGGCTCCATATATGGCTTCTATATTAAATTGGTTTCCTTCCACGATGACAGTCCGTAATACTACACTTGATATGAGCCCATGTTCATAGTGTTAGGGTTATATACTGAAAGCATCACTTTTGTATTAACTTTATTTCCTTATTTTTTTGAATGAGAATCATATGGGCATATGTTTGCATATTGTGTTTATTATAATATTAATGCAAGTGTCTGATATTCTATAAGGTTGATAATATGGTGTGAGGTGACACACAGAAGATCATATTATCAGTTCCCTATGGAATATATAAATAGTTCACAACCTAGACGGACTTGGACAATCCATTGGAAAGGTTGTAGTGTATTCTAGTATTAGTCTATCTTGACTATAGGTTTACACTAGTACACTTTGTGTGTATTGAACAGGACCACTTGAGGTTGTTCTCTTTGTACTGACTATAAAAGAGAACAAATACCTCTGTTATTATGGATGCTTATGCTCTTAATCCAGATATAATAACAGACATGTATATGCAGTGTGCATTACTTTGACTCATAAAAGAGTGAGATTCATTATGGATCAACAACCTCTATGAATTGGGTAATAGCATTGTATGTATGATGGGCTGTTGATTGTAGAAGGAATCCATGTCCCGATACGTCGGGTTGATGATGTCCCCTTAAGGAGCTCATAAGGATTCTCATGTAAACCCTGCAGGTGGATTACATCCGACATGACAAATAAAGTTGAGTGGTACTACTTAAGGATAAAAGATGTTGATCAATATAGTTGTCAGTAACTTAATTTGATCGACGGACATTCGATATCTTAACATGGGGAGCTCAATGAGCATATAATAAAAGGAGCCCATAAATATAATTTGGGATTAGGAAGGTAGTGCAACAATAGCTCCTTAGTGGACCGAGCTATTGTTAATGGGCCTGGGTTGTGTGTTCTGGCTGAACACGGGATACCCAGATCCGTTAGGAGACCTAACCCTAATTTCTCCTCATGGTCCCTGCCGTAGCCTTATATATATCCTCTATTTCTCTGGCCGTCATGAACAATCTGAAATACAAGATTTTTTTCTCAAATCTCGTGATTCACGTAAGGAGAGAAAGAGAGATCAGCCAAGGGAGAAAGGTTGGGAGATCATCGCCCACACGACGTCCAACCCGAGGAAGGAATACGTGCAGAAGATCTTGGGGTCGTTGTCGTCTTCTTCTCACCGCAGGTATACTTTGTGAACCCTAGTTTCTGCTGTATAGGGTTAGATCACAATTAAGCAATCTGTTTATCTTTAACGATCGATACGCACACCAATCCGTAGTCCTGGGATTCATCTCAGTTCCATCACATAGTTGCACCCTATTGCATACTCACAAACAACTAATACTTGTCGGCCTTGCATCGTATGCCCAACCCCACTTTGGCACATAACATGGTATAGATGACATTGTATGACCTGCAAACAAGGATTGTTCAACTGTGTTGTTGTACTGATTTGGAGGATTTTGGTATGCTAGCAGCATACGTAGTTTGGAAGTGAACCCATTTTGGCTAAAAAATCATGCCAAAGATAGCAATCAGATGCATGAAATCAGCTTCTTTAACAGTATCTGAAAATGAAAATTTCCATAATCTGAGCATATATGTTTCTTTAACAGTGACTGTGAACAATTGTTCTTAATTGGGCTATGATTAGAAAGAGACGAGTTGGAGTGGAGATCTGGAAACCCATATAGAGACATCTTGTTCATAATAATTTATTATTATTGTTGTTCTTGTCGCTCTTGCTGTTGTTGCTGATGTCTCTATGTGTTCGTGTGCTGAAGGGAAAGAAGGGATGAGAGAGAGATGAGGAAAATGCCGCTATGTTAGCCTGGTGTATCCTCATTCTCTACCATTCCTCTTTCTGGCTTCTATATTTGGTTTCCTTCCACGATGACAATTCCAGTTAAAACTACACTTGCTATGAGCCCTGTTCGTATTTTTCTTCCATGAAGAATTGATCTATGACTACAATCTCCATTCAAAACCCAATTGTTCTATATTTGGTTCCCTCTTGCTGTTGTTGCTGTTGTTGAAGTGAACCCATTTTGTTTTATTGTTAGTGAAGCTTATTTTCATGCACCTGATTGTCATCTTGGCATGTTTTTTGGACCAAAAATGGGTTCACTGTGAGCTGAGGATGGTATATAGGTACGTATGCCAAAATCCTCCGGCCGGATATGCACAACAATTGGGTTTTGCGATATAGTTGGGCTAAAGAAGTTGTAGAGCAGCATATAAGCTCAGATAATGGAAAATTTTTTATTTTCAGATACTGTTAAAGTAACCTGATTGTAATCTTTGGCATGGTTTTTTTAACACAAAATGGGTTCACTTCCAAACTAAGTATGCTGCATAGCATCCCCAGTTTCTTTCACTGTTAGTGAAGCTTATTTCACAAACCTGATGGTCTTCTTAAGCTATTTTATGGTCCCATTTTCACTTAACTGTTAGTGAAGCTGATTTCATGCACCTGATTGTCTTCTTGGCATGTTTGTTTTTATACCAAAAAATGGGTTCACTGTGAACTGAGGATGGTATATAGGTACGTATGCCAAAATCCTCCGGCCGGATATGCACAACAATTGGGTTTTGCGATATAGTTGGGCTAAAAAAGTAGTAGAGCAACATATAAGCTCAGATAATGGAAAATTTTTCATTTTCAGATACTGTTAATGTAACCTGATTGCAATCTTTGGCATGGTTTTTTTAACACAAAATGGGTTCACTTCCAAACTAAGTATGCTGCATAGCATCCCCAGTTTCTTTCACTGTTAGTGAAGCTTATTTCACAAACCTGATGGTCTTCTTAAGCTATTTTTTGGTCCCATTTTCACTTAACTGTTAGTGAAGCTGATTTCATGCACCTGATTGTCTTCTTGGCATGTTTGTTTTTATACCAAAAATGGGTTCACTGTGAACTGAGGATGGTATATAGGTACGTATGCCAAAATCCTTCGGCCGGATATGCACATCAGTTGGATTTTAGATTTAGTTGGGCTAAAAAAGTAGTAGAGCAACAAATAAGCACAGATAATGGAAAATTTTTCATTTCCAGATACTGTTAATGTAACCTGATTGCAATCTTTGGCATGGTTTTTTTAACACAAAATGGGTTCACTTCCAAACTAAGTATGCTGCATAGCATCCCCAGTTTCTTTCACTGTTAGTGAAGCTTATTTCACAAACCTGATGGTCTTCTTAAGCTATTTTTTGGTCCCATTTTCACTTAACTGTTAGTGAAGCTGATTTCATGCATCTGATTGTCATCTTGGCATGTTTGTTTTTATACCAAAAATGGGTTCACTGTGAACTGAGGATGGTATATAGGTACGTATGCCAAAATCCTCCGGCCGGATATGCACATCAGTTGGATTTTAGATTTAGTTGGGCTAAAAAAGTAGTAGAGCAACATATAAGCTCAGATAATGGAAAATTTTTCATTTTCAGATACTGTTAATGTAACCTGATTGCAATCTTTGGCATGGTTTTTTTAACACAAAATGGGTTCACTTCCAAACTAAGTATGCTGCATAGCATCCCCAGTTTCTTTCACTGTTAGTGAAGCTTATTTCACAAACCTGATGGTCTTCTTAAGCTATTTTATGGTCCCATTTTCACTTAACTGTTAGTGAAGCTGATTTCATGCACCTGATTGTCTTTTTGGCATGTTTGTTTTTATACCAAAAATGGGTTCACTGTGAACTGAGGATGGTATATAGGTACGTATGCCAAAATCCTCCGGCCGGATATGCACAACAATTTGGTTTTGCTATATAGTTGGGCTAAAAAAGTAGTAGAGCAACATATAAGCTCAGATAATGGAAAATTTTTTATTTTCAGATACTGTTAAAATAACCTGATTGCAATCTTTGGCATGGTTTTTTTAACACAAAATGGGTTCACTTCCAAACTAAGTATGCTGCATAGCATCCCTAGTTTCTTTCACTGTTAGTGAAGCTTATTTCACAAACCTAATGGTCTTCTTAAGCAATTTGATGGTCCCATTTTCACTTAACTGTTAGTGAAGCTGATTTCATGCACCTGATTGTCTTCTTGGCATGTTTTTTTTTATACCAAAAATGGGTTCACTGTGAACTGAGGATGGTATATAGGTACGTATGCCAAAATCCTCCGGCCGGATATGCACAACAATTGGGTTTTGCGATATAGTTGGGCTAAAAAAGTAGTAGAGCAACATATAAGCTCAGATAATGGAAAATTTTTCATTTTCAGATACTGTTAATGTAACCTGATTGCAATCTTTGGCATGGTTTTTTTAACACAAAATGGGTTCACTTCCAAACTAAGTATGCTGCATAGCATCCCCAGTTTCTTTCACTGTTAGTGAAGCTTATTTCACAAACCTGATGGTCTTCTTAAGCTATTTTTTGGTCCCATTTTCACTTAACTGTTAGTGAAGCTGATTTCATGCATCTGATTGTCATCTTGGCATGTTTGTTTTTATACCAAAAATGGGTTCACTGTGAACTGAGGATGCTATATAGGTACGTATGCCAAAATCCTCCGGCCGGATATGCACATCAGTTGGATTTTAGATTTAGTTGGGCTAAAAAAGTAGTAGAGCAACATATAAGCTCAGATAATGGAAAATTTTTCATTTTCAGATACTGTTAATGTAACCTGATTGCATTCTTTGGCATGGTTTTTTTAACACAAAATGGGTTCACTTCCAAACTAAGTATGTTGCATAGCATCCCCAGTTTCTTTCACTGTTAGTGAAGCTTATTTCACAAACCTGATGGTCTTCTAAAGCTATTTTATGGTCCCATTTTCACTTAACTGTTAGTGAAGCTGATTTCATGCACCTGAATGTCTTCTTGGCATGTTTGTTTTTATACCAAAAATGGGTTCACTGTGAACTGAGGATGGTATATAGGTACGTATGCCAAAATCCTCCGGCCGGATATGCACAACAATTGGGTTTTGCGATATAGTTGGGCTAAAAAAGTAGTAGAGCAACATATAAGCTCAGATAATGGAAAATTTTTTATTTTCAGATACTGTTAAAGTAACCTGATTGCAATCTTTGGCATGGTTTTTTTAACACAAAATGGGTTCACTTCCAAACTAAGTATGCTGCATAGCATCCCCAGTTTCTTTCACTGTTAGTGAAGCTTATTTCACAAACCTAACGATCTTCTTAAGCTATTTTATGGTCCCATTTTCACTTAACTGTTAGTGAAGCTGATTTCATGCACCTGATTGTCTTCTTGGCATGTTTGTTTTTATACTAAAAATGGGTTCACTGTGAACTGAGGATGGTATATAGGTACGTATGCCAAAATCCTCCGGCCAGATATGCACAACAATTGGGTTTTGCGATATAGTTGGGCTAAAAAAGTAGTAGAGCAACATATAACCTCAGATAATGGAAAATTTTTTATTTTCAGATACTGTTAAAGTAACCTGATTCCAATCTTTGGCATGGTTTTTTTAACACAAAATGGGTTCACTTCCAAACTAAGAATGCTGCAAAGCATCCCCAGTTTCTTTCACTGTTAGTGAAGCTTATTTCACAAACCTGATGGTCTTCTTAAGCTATTTTTTGGTCCCATTTTCACTTAACTGTTAGTGAAGCTGATTTCATGCACCTGATTGTCTTCTTGGCATGTTTGTTTTTATAACAAAAATGGGTTCACTGTGAACTGAGGATGGTATATAGGTACGTATGCCAAAATCCTCCGGCCGGATATGCACAACAATTGGGTTTTGCGATATAGTTGGGCTAAAAAAGTAGTAGAGCAACATATAAGCTCAGATAATGGAAAATTTTTCATTTTCAGATACTGTTAATGTAACCTGATTGCAATCTTTGGCATGGTTTTTTTAACACAAAATGGGTTCACTTCCAAACTAAGTATGCTGCATAGCATCCCCAGTTTCTTTCACTGTTAGTGAAGCTTATTTCACAAACCTGATGGTCTTCTTAAGCTATTTTTTGGTCCCATTTTCACTTAACTGTTAGTGAAGCTGATTTCATGCATCTGATTGTCATCTTGGCATGTTTGTTTTTATACCAAAAATGGGTTCACTGTGAACTGAGGATGCTATATAGGTACGTATGCCAAAATCCTCCGGCCGGATATGCACATCAGTTGGATTTTAGATTTAGTTGGGCTAAAAAAGTAGTAGAGCAACATATAAGCTCAGATAATGGAAAATTTTTCATTTTCAGATACTGTTAATGTAACCTGATTGCAATCTTTGGCATGGTTTTTTTAACACAAAATGGGTTCACTTCCAAACTAAGTATGCTGCATAGCATCCCCAGTTTCTTTCACTGTTAGTGAAGCTTATTTCACAAACCTGATGGTCTTCTTAAGCTATTTTATGGTCCCATTTTCACTTAACTGTTAGTGAAGCTGATTTCATGCACCTGATTGTCTTCTTGGCATGTTTGTTTTTATACCAAAAAGGGGTTCACGGTGAACTGAGGATGGTATATAGGTACGTATGCCAAAATCCTCCGGCCGGATATGCACAACAATTGGGTTTTGCGATATAGTTGGGCTAAAAAAGTAGTAGAGCAACATATAAGCTCAGATAATGGAAAATTTTTTATTTTCAGATACTGTTAAAGTAACCTGATTGCAATCTTTGGCATGGTTTTTTTAACACAAAATGGGTTCACTTCCAAACTAAGTATGCTGCATAGCATCCCCAGTTTCTTTCACTGTTAGTGAAGCTTATTTCACAAACCTAACGATCTTCTTAAGCAATTTGATGGTCCCATTTTCACTTAACTGTTAGTGAAGCTGATTTCATGCACCTGATTGTCTTCTTGGCATGTTTGTTTTTATACTAAAAATGGGTTCACTGTGAACTGAGGATGGTATATAGGTACGTATGCCAAAATCCTCCGGCCAGATATGCACAACAATTGGGTTTTGCGATATAGTTGGGCTAAAAAAGTAGTAGAGCAACATATAAGCTCAGATAATGGAAAATTTTTTATTTTCAGATACTGTTAAAGTAACCTGATTCCAATCTTTGGCATGGTTTTTTTAACACAAAATGGGTTCACTTCCAAACTAAGAATGCTGCAAAGCATCCCCAGTTTCTTTCACTGTTAGTGAAGCTTATTTCACAAACCTGATGGTCTTCTTAAGCTATTTTTTGGTCCCATTTTCACTTAACTGTTAGTGAAGCTGATTTCATGCACCTGATTGTCTTCTTGGCATGTTTGTTTTTATACCAAAAATGGGTTCACTGTGAACTGAGGATGGTATATAGGTACGTATGCCAAAATCCTCCGGCCGGATATGCACAACAATTGGGTTTTGCGATATAGTTGGGCTAAAAAAGTAGTAGAGCAACATATAAGCTCAGATAATGGAAAATTTTTCATTTTCAGATACTGTTAATGTAACCTGATTGCAATCTTTGGCATGGTTTTTTTAACACAAAATGGGTTCACTTCCAAACTAAGTATGCTGCATAGCATCCCCAGTTTCTTTCACTGTTAGTGAAGCTTATTTCACAAACCTGATGGTCTTCTTAAGCTATTTTTTGGTCCCATTTTCACTTAACTGTTAGTGAAGCTGATTTCATGCATCTGATTGTCATCTTGGCATGTTTGTTTTTATACCAAAAATGGGTTCACTGTGAACTGAGGATGGTATATAGGTACGTATGCCAAAATCCTCCGGCCGGATATGCACATCAGTTGGATTTTAGATTTAGTTGGGCTAAAAAAGTAGTAGAGCAACATATAAGCTCAGATAATGGAAAATTTTTCATTTTCAGATACTGTTAATGTAACCTGATTGCATTCTTTGGCATGGTTTTTTTAACACAAAATGGGTTCACTTCCAAACTAAGTATGTTGCATAGCATCCCCAGTTTCTTTCACTGTTAGTGAAGCTTATTTCACAAACCTGATGGTCTTCTAAAGCTATTTTATGGTCCCATTTTCACTTAACTGTTAGTGAAGCTGATTTCATGCACCTGAATGTCTTCTTGGCATGTTTGTTTTTATACCAAAAATGGGTTCACTGTGAACTGAGGATGGTATATAGGTACGTATGCCAAAATCCTCCGGCCGGATATGCACAACAATTGGGTTTTGCGATATAGTTGGGCTAAAAAAGTAGTAGAGCAACATATAAGCTCAGATAATGGAAAATTTTTTATTTTCAGATACTGTTAAAGTAACCTGATTGCAATCTTTGGCATGGTTTTTTTAACACAAAATGGGTTCACTTCCAAACTAAGTATGCTGCATAGCATCCCCAGTTTCTTTCACTGTTAGTGAAGCTTATTTCACAAACCTAACGATCTTCTTAAGCTATTTTATGGTCCCATTGTCACTTAACTGTTAGTGAAGCTGATTTCATGCACCTGATTGTCTTCTTGGCATGTTTGTTTTTATACTAAAAATGGGTTCACTGTGAACTGAGGATGGTATATAGGTACGTATGCCAAAATCCTCCGGCCAGATATGCACAACAATTGGGTTTTGCGATATAGTTGGGCTAAAAAAGTAGTAGAGCAACATATAAGCTCAGATAATGGAAAATTTTTTATTTTCAGATACTGTTAAAGTAACCTGATTCCAATCTTTGGCATGGTTTTTTTAACACAAAATGGGTTCACTTCCAAACTAAGAATGCTGCAAAGCATCCCCAGTTTCTTTCACTGTTAGTGAAGCTTATTTCACAAACCTAATGGTCTTCTTAAGCTATTTTATGGTCCCATTTTCACTTAACTGTTAGTGAAGCTGATTTCATGCACCTGATTGTCTTCTTGGCATGTTTGTTTTTATACCAAAAATGGGTTCACAGTGAACTGAGGATGGTATATAGGTACGTATGCCAAAATCCTCCGGCCGGATATGCACAACAATTGGGTTTTGTGATATAGTTGGGCTAAAAAAGTAGTAGAGCAACATATAAGCTCAGATAATGGAAAATTTTTCATTTTCAGATACTGTTAATGTAACCTGATTGCAATCTTTGGCATGGTTTTTTTAACACAAAATGGGTTCACTTCCAAACTAAGTATGCTGCATAGCATCCCCAGTTTCTTTCACTGTTAGTGAAGCTTATTTCACAAACCTGATGGTCTTCTTAAGCAATTTTTTGGTCCCATTTTCACTTAACTGTTAGTGAAGCTGATTTCATGCACCTGATTGTCTTCTTGGCATGTTTGTTTTTATACCAAAAATGGGTTCACTGTGAACTGAGGATGGTATATAGGTACGTATGCCAAAATCCTCCGGCCGGATATGCACAACAATTGGGTTTTGCGATATAGTTGGGCTAAAAAAGTAGTAGAGCAACATATAAGCTCAGATAATGGAAAATTTTTCATTTTCAGATACTGTTAATGTAACCTGATTGCAATCTTTGGCATGGTTTTTTTAACACAAAATGGGTTCACTTCCAAACTAAGTATGCTGCATAGCATCCCCAGTTTCTTTCACTGTTAGTGAAGCTTATTTCACAAACCTGATGGTCTTCTTAAGCTATTTTTTGGTCCCATTTTCACTTAACTGTTAGTGAAGCTGATTTCATGCATCTGATTGTCATCTTGGCATGTTTGTTTTTATACCAAAATTGGGTTCACTGTGAACTGAGGATGGTATATAGGTACTTATGCCAAAATCCTCCGGCCGGATATGCACATCAGTTGGATTTTAGATTTAGTTGGGCTAAAAAAGTAGTAGAGCAACATATAAGCTCAGATAATGGAAAATTTTTCATTTTCAGATACTGTTAATGTAACCTGATTGCAATCTTTGGCATGGTTTTTTTAACACAAAATGGGTTCACTTCCAAACTAAGTATGCTGCATAGCATCTGTTGATTCTTGATTTTGATGATCACAACACAGTGCAACATGTGTTTATATATTACAGCTAACAATGCAGTATACATATCAAAAGACAATTCTAGCTGAACAAATGCACAAGCTTTCAAGGATACAGCTCAAGACAAGGATCAAGACTCAATTCAACTCAAGACTCAAAGCTCAAATGTGTTATATTGTTGTGTCTTGTAAACATTGTAATGTACTTTCCTGTTGAGTCTTTAGTCTGATGTAAAGCCTTGTCAACACACACACACACACACTTAACAATTTCATAATGTGTGTCTCTAAAAAACCCCTCAAAATAAGTCAAAACAGTTTGAAGAATTTTAGCTTTTAAGTACCAGTCGACTTAAGCCTATGCCAGTCGACTGATAAGTACGAAACTGTTTAAAATTATTCAAACTCTGATCAGTCGACTCATATGGCAACCCAGTCGACTGATCGAGAGCTTTTTGACCGTTTTCTGATTTTCAAAAACGAACTTTTTCAAATTCAAACGGTTTGATCCGTTGGTTGACAGTTATGTAACTGCTTTCCAACGTTCAGAAGAACAAAACCCTTTATATAGAGTTTCTTCTCAAACAGAAAGCACTACTTGATTTTCTGACATAAACACCCGAGCACTCTTGAGAAAAATTTAAGTGATTTTCTGTGAAGAACAAAGCTTTCAAGTTCACATACTTTGGTTCTCTACACTCAGTCCAGTATAGCATTGAATTCGCTTTGGACTGAGTATAGAAGTCAACCTAATTCTTTAGCCACGTGCATCAACACATACAACAACAAGGCTATAGGTTGATTGTAAAATTCCTCTTGTACTCTTGCTCTCGGTTGGAGAGTGTTTTTGACTCTTGGTTGTAGAGTCGGTGTCTTTTCACTCTTGGTTGAAGAGTGGGTCTGCTTTCTCTGGTTGAGAGAAAGGACTACGGGTTAGACAAGGTTGTTGTCTTGAACGCCGTAGGGTATTCTTGTATTTATTTTTCAAGAATAGTGGAAATCTCAAGTGGGTTGCTTGGGGACTGGATGTAGGTCGGGAGGACCGAACCAGGATATATCTTGTGTACTCTGTGATTGGTTGTCTTGTTTTTGCACTTACTTTTATTTATTGAAGTTCTGCAAATCTAGTCGGTACAGTCGACTCAGCTTCGTATTAGTCGACTGATCAGTCTTGTATCTGTTACTCTTTGTTTCTTCAGTCGCCTGGCTTATCTATTAGTCGACTGAACCGAGTTATTATATTTTCTTTATTTGATATTATCAGTCGACTGTCTCTCAGATAAGTCGACTGCATCGAGAGATTAAGTTTCTTTTAATTTGGCTATATCAGTCGACTGGTTCCCAACTAGGTCGACTGTGCCGAGAAAAATAATTTTATTCCGCAATTTATTTTCATTAACACTATTCACCCCCCCTCTAGTGTTTGTTGCTTAGCCTACAGGATCCAACAGCATCCCCAGTTTCTTTCACTGTTAGTGAAGCTTATTTCACAAACCTGATGGTCTTCTTAAGCTATTTTATGGTCCCATTTTCACTTAACTGTTAGTGAAGCTGATTTCATGCACCTGATTGTCTTCTTGGCATGTTTGTTTTTATACCCAAAATGGGTTCACTGTGAACTGAGGATGGTATATAGGTACGTATGCCAAAATCCTCCGGCCGGATATGCACAACAATTGGGTTTTACGATATAGTTGGGCTAAAAAAGTAGTAGAGCAACATATAAGCTCAGATAATGGAAAAATTTTTATTTTCAGATACTGTTAAAGTAACCTGATTGCAATCTTTGGCATGGTTTTTTTAACACAAAATGGGTTCACTTCCAAACTAAGTATGCTGCATAGCATCCCCAGTTTCTTTCACTGTTAGTGAAGCTTATTTCACAAACCTAATGGTCTTCTTACGCTATTTTATGGTCCCATTTTCACTTAACTGTTAGTGAAGCTGATTTCATGCACCTGATTGTCTTCTTGGCATGTTTGTTTTTATACAAAAAATGGGTTCACTGTGAACTGAGGATGGTATATAGGTACGTATGCCAAAATCCTCCGGCCGGATATGCACAACAATTGGGTTTTGCGATATAGTTGGGCTAAAAAAGTAGTAGAGCAACATATAAGCTCAGATAATGGAAAATTTTTCATTTTCAGATACTGTTAATGTAACCTGATTGCAATCTTTGGCATGGTTTTTTTAACACAAAATGGGTTCACTTCCAAACTAAGTATGCTGCATAGCATCCCCAGTTTCTTTCACTGTTAGTGAAGCTTATTTCACAAACCTGATGGTCTTCTTAAGCTATTTTTTGGTCCCATTTTCACTTAACTGTTAGTGAAGCTGATTTCATGCACCTGATTGTCTTCTTGGCATGTTTGTTTTTATACCAAAAATGGGTTCACTGTGAACTGAGATGGTATATAGGTACGTATGCCAAAATCCTCCGGCCGGATATGCACAACAATTGGGTTTTGCGATATAGTTGGGCTAAAAAAGTAGTAGAGCAACATATAAGCTCAGATAATGGAAAATTTTTCATTTTCAGATACTGTTAATGTAACCTGATTGCAATCTTTGGCATGGTTTTTTAACACAAAATGGGTTCACTTCCAAACTAAGTATGCTGCATAGCATCCCCAGTTTCTTCTTTTGCTGTTAGTGAAGCTTATTTTCATGCATCTGATTATGATCTTGGCATGTTTTTTTTACCAAAACGGGTTCACTGTGAACTGATGATGCTATAGGTACGTATGCCAAAATCCTCCGGATACGCACAACAATTGGGTTTTAGATTTAGTTGGGCACAGTGAATTAGTAGAGCAACATATAAGCTCAGATAATGGAAATTTTCATTTTCAGATACTGTTAATGAAGCTGATTGCCATCTTTGGCATGATTTTTTAACAAAAAATGGGTTCACTTCCAAACTAAGTATGCTGCTAGCATCCTCATTTTCTTTCACTGTTAATGAAGCTTATTTCATTAAGATCCAGGATGGCAAATTTTGACTGGGCTATGATTGGATTGTTTAGTGGATGTTGTCTATGTTCTTAATTGGACTGTGATTAGAAAGAGTGGGCTCGAGTGGAGATCTGGAAACCCATATAGAGACATCTTGTTCATAATAATTTATTATTATTGTTGTTCTTGTCGCTCTTGCTGTTGTTGCTGATGTCTCTTTGTGTTCGTGTGCTGAGGGGAAACAAGGGATGAGAGAGAGATGAGGAAAATGCCGCTATGTTAGCCTGGTGTATCCAAAGTCTCTACCTTTCTTCTTTCTGTTTCCATTTCTGGCTTCTATATATATTTGGTTTTCTTCCACGATGACAGTTCCCTAAAAATACACTTGATATGAGCCCTATCTTATTTTTCTTATTTTTCTTATATTTGGTTTCCGTCCACGATGACAGTTTCATGGATTGTCTGAACAATCCATGAAGGACATGCTTAGATACTGAATTTTCATTTGTTTTACTGTTTTAGATAGTGGATATTCTCAATCAGAGGAGAATATAAAGGTTTCAAGTTAGATACTGAATTTTCATTTGTTTTGTTATTTTAGATATATTTAAAAACAAAATTAAGTACTAGATTTTTAGCATTGCAATGTAATTATTTTACCTCTGTATATATCATTAACAATTTCATTTGCAGTTGGCACTTTGATCTTATAATTTAAGATACAGGTAGTTCTTTTTGCAAGTTCAAAAAATATGTATATTCTGTATTGTGGTCTACTGTTCAATTAAACTATTGTTTTTTTTTCACAGAGCGGTCGTCAAGATGAAGGAAATTCTGATGATCAGAGCTGAAGCTACTCGAGGGGTATGAATCTGCGGTCCTCCTTGCTGTTCTTATGTCCTCCTTGCTGTATGGTTGTTGTTCTTATGTCCTCCTCCTTACTGTTGTTATGTCAGACTGGTTTTTTTATGAGAGTTATGTCAGACTTTTAATTTGGGATATTTTGGATATTTGTCAGACTGGTTTGTTTGGATATTTGGGGTGTTAGTCTCTATATTAATTTGTTAATTATGACACTGTTAATTAATCAATGAATTTGGACGTTGATATGACACGTGTGAAACTTGATTATCTTTAATTATTCTTGTGTTTGGTTGTGGTTTGCGCAGTAATATGCAACGAAATTGATTGAATCAGTTGTGAGAATTAGTTTACAGGTTTTGTAAATGAAACTGTGAATTGAAATCGAACGGAAAAGCGGAGTATCGAAAATAAACGGGCATAGCCAGAACGGCGTTTTAAAAAATGCCGGTCTATCTAATCTAATTGTTGGATTGTGTGATACACCGGCGTTCCAACGCACGCCGGTGAATGTTGCCAGCTGTAACGGCACAGACGTACACCGGCATTTTATAAATGCCGACGTATATAACTACACCGGCGTTTTTTGGTCGCGCCGGTGTTCGTAAATAGGGAAAACCAGGTACTCATAAATGCACATACACCGGCGCTCCTTGACCGTCGGTATACTTTCGTTCTACACCGGCGTTTTCATACACGCCGGTGAATGAATAAATACCGGCGGTTTACGACCGCCGGTGAATGTATATAGGTGCACAAGAACGGCACTCAGAGACCGACATACACCGGCATTTTATGACCGCCGGTGTAGTTCTAACATTTACCGGCGTCCACCAAAATCGCCGGCGTAGACCCCTTCGTTTCAGCGACGCCCGCTTCGGCAGCATTTGGACAGGCGCTATTGTAAACGCCGGTGAAAGTTTCACCGGCGTAAAAAAACGCCGGTAAAGACGTCAAAAAGCGCCGGGAAAGCTACTTTCTTTTGTAGTGAGTTGATTCATAATAAACAAAGTTGTTTACTAAGCTAGGGCTTGGAAATACTTGATAGATCGCCTAACTAAGAGAACTGGTTAAAATAAAATAGACCTATACTCGCCTAATAATTCATACATCTTATGAGATAATGAAAGAGGATTAGAGATTAATTAGAGTCATGGAAGTCTGATAAGCAGATGAAAAGCTAGTAATTGTTTAAATAACCTTATTCTTAATCTTGGTCCTAGAGTAGGTAAGCTCTTGTACCTTGGGTTTGTGGTGTTGTAGGATTAGTTCGAGTCGTTGTTGAATGTAGGAACAGGCACTAGTGGGTGTTGTGTTCGCCTGTCAGGGGACGCATGGCATCTTCACGCTTGGCCAAATCCTAAGTTCGTTTAATGCGGGTAGGGGACTTGGAGAAAGGTCTACCCGGAGCGCGGCTCGATGGGAAAGGCTTTAATATCTTTGTCCGGAGTGCCTTTATGTCCATAACAACTTTTGAGGAGGTCTGGAGTGGCGACATCATTTCAACTGCAAGTTCTGGTCTTGTGTAAGGACGAGAGCAGAGCGGAGATTAGGGGAAACTCTAAAAATTCGCCAGGTCCTATGCTGATTAATGCGGGCAGGAGGCTTAGAGAAAGGCCCTGTGAGCAAGACTCTAAGGGAAAGGCTCTATGTTCTTCGGCGAGGAGCCCTTGTGTCCGTACATCCGTTTTTGGTGAGGCGCGGAAGGCAGAATTACTACATTTCTACTAATTGTTTGGGCAGCGACGGACGTGAGCCGTGCGACTGCGATTCCGGACATAATGGGTAAAACACATGGTATTGACACCACTACTGACAGAAGCGACAGGAGTGAACCAGACGACTGCAGCCTTATCATCACTAGAGTATCAGAGATAGTAGAGAGCACAATAGTAGGATGCGTAGCGGAGGATTGAACTCCATCAACTGAATAACATTGTTTGGTTAGGGAATGTGTAGTATGGGATGCATATCTCCCCAATCAGGCGTGTATTAGAATAAGAGCATCATGTGCATCTTAAGTGTGCATTAGATTAGGCCATGGCATTCACCGACACTTGTTTTACATCACTTTTCCTTTTGCATCAAATTTTGGTTGTCGATGTTCGGAATCGTTATATTATGGCATAGCGAGGATCGTTGTATTATAACATTGCGTCTGTTCTATTCAACTAGCATGCCCACAGTTTATTAGATTTGCAGGATTGCTGATCATGGAGCGGGGAACTCGAGCTGCGGAAGGCATTTAGTGGAGAGACATTGTCTAATTCGTTGATGAGGTTCCTAATTGTTGTACAATATAATTTATTAGATATGCAGGATTAACTCATTTGAAGTAAGATTCTGGCTTGTGTCTCGAGTTTTCGGTTTCGGGAATTTGGGGGGCTACAGTTGGGGTGCATTGCCTATCTCTCTTACGTTGCCAAATGTTGTACCATGATGAATTCATGAATAACTAACTGTACACTCAAAAGGAAGATAAATTGTTCGAGCCAAACAAATTGTCCTATGATATTGTTGCTACTATTTTATATGTGGGAGCAGATTGATAGAATGAAATCTTTATGGAAAATAATAAAAGATCTAACCTTTGATTTTCGCCCATGCTGATCACTGTAAACTAATCCTCATTCTTAAAACTGACTACTGTGGACAGTTAGATCTGATCTGAACAGTTATGATCGCTCTAATTGACCTGCAAAATAGTCTGGAACACTGTGGTTGGCCCCGGCGAGAGACCCTCCAATGCCCAAGTCAGAAAACTCAGAATATATGAAAAGTTTTGTGAGCGAAATTTGCAATTACTTTCTTTCCGAAGAGGTCATGGTGTATTCATAGTCACTAGTGGCCAGTTTCAAGATATTGATTTATCTCTATTTCTCAATATTTTGAAAAGATTGGTTATTCTCTTTTTTATGAAGAGATAAATGTTGTTATAAAGATAAAGTTATGAATATTCTTTTGATAAAGAGATAGAGTTTTTAAACCCTCTCTTATGGATGGAAAGATAGAAATAGTTAATCTCAAGAGATAAAGAGTTTAAGTTGACAACTTTGGATAAATGTAACCCCTGTTTTCGTAAATACGTATTTTCTGTGTATTTTCGGTATTTCAAATTTTTGTAAATTAGTTTTTCCGCTTTCAAATTCTTTGTTAAAATGTACTGTTGGATCTTCTATTAAAATCTATTTTCGATCAATAATTTTATTTAATTTTTCTATTGTAATACATATCTTATTATTGATATTATTATCTTTTATCATTTTTATTATTATTATTATTATTATTGTTATCAGTATTATTATTATTACTGTTATTTTTAATATTATTATTATTATTATTTTTATTGTTGTTGTTATTATTATTATTATTAAAATTTCCATAAAATCCTAATTGTATATTTTTATTGGTTATTTTAATTTTCCAAAAACCCATACCCTTTATTTATCTAATACCTATAACCCAATTTAACCCTACACTACACTCCTACCCGCAACCCAATAGCAAACCCCAAAACCTGTTACCCCCCTTCATCCGTCACCTCATCACTTAACCCTATACCCAAACTCGTTACCCTATATATACCCCTCTGTTTAACCCTTCAGCAGTCTTCACCTCTCATCCCCATCCTCTAACCCTGCATCTCCCCATCCTTCAACCCATTCCCGATCTCTATCCTATCCCCTTTGCGACCAGCGCCACACTGATCCCCCGGCGCCACCCTCCTGCAGTCGCAGCAGCACCCCCATGCCCTCCTACTGCGGCACCACGTCCTTGCCCTCCTCCTGCTCGCGCCTTCGTTAACAGCTAGAGCAGCTGCACCTCTCCCGAGCTCTCCCTCCTCCTGTCGAGTCTCTGAAACGCAGCAGCGCCGCACCAGATCCTCGACGCTGCAATAATAGCAGCCCCAACCTGCGTCACCACTGCAGTGTCCTCTGCGCCGCCTGCCTCGCCATCCAGTTCACCTCAGCAGCATCGCTGGCAGCCTCCTGCCTTTCTCCCTGTGCTGCACCCCTGCGACCCCTGCCGCCGGTGCTTAGCCACCTCCCTGTGGTGCTCAACTGACCTCCTGCGCTGCCTTTCCGATGCAGCCACCGTAGCCCAATTGCGAGCCCTTGTCGCGACTCCACAGACGACAACAGCAGCCAGCAGTGCCATTGGTGTTTGATCAAGTTTTGATCATGTTGGATTCCGGCCGTCCGATACTCATCATGATTGTGATCTTGATCACTTGACCATCCGATCAGATCCTAGCCATTCGATCTTGTTGATCTTGATCATCACCTCTTGATCTCTTGGATCTAGCAGTTGGATCTCTTGATCATCCTCTTGATTATCGAGATTCGTGCCTTGTGTTCGTGATTTTGATTGTGATTGTGTGTTCGTGATTGGTTTGTGAGTCGTTCATTGAGTTCGTGCCCGGGAATCCGTTCTCATTATTCTTGCTCTTTGCAATGCTTTCGTCGTCTCTCAGGCAAGTAACATATATTCTTTTCTTTGTGTAATACAAGTACTAAATACCGCATATAGTGTAGTTGTGTTGTGGAGACAATTCTTGTGTGAAACACCTTGTTGATCATGTCTCTATTGTGTTGACCTGCCCGCAGTTGCCTCATTACACACATGACATGAAATAACCTAGGGATGACTACTTCTTTTTGTGTACATGCATGTTGTTAGTATGATATCGTGTGCTTGGTTGTGTTATTTGTAGTATAACTCGTTGTAGACTTGTGAAATACCCTATACCATGTTGCTTGGATATCTAGTACACCATGTTTCATGTTTGGTTATGTTTTGGATGAGTTTCAAATGAACGAGTTGTTTTTGTGCATGAAGGATATTTTCTGTTTTGTCGGCTTCCCATTTTTGTTCAGTATTTTAGACCATATTAAGGTCAGTATATGGAAATATTTTGTGAATAGAAGTTATAGAGAATTCTGTCTACTTTTCAGATTTGTTGACAGATCTCAGTTTCGATTTATGAGTTTTGAGTTATGGCTATTTTACTACAGATATGTTTAAAATTTCAGAATCAGTTTTATACAAATTATGTATGGTTATTTATTTTTATACTGATGCTACAGAGAATATTTTGATCCAATATTTTGATGATTACAACTAGACTTGATGGGGATTAACCACTAAATTTTATGGATTTATTTGATGACTTTTACAAACTATTCTATACTTGCAAACAACTACTATACATGCAGAATTTTCTTGCTCTTCAGTAAAGATACATAACTTCGACCTGATTCTACTTGCTGTCTCTAAAAACTTTGTGAATATAAAATATTTCCTATTGTATCTAGTTTATCACCCTTTTGATGGATCGGGATTTCGATTTATATTTTGTGAGATATTGCTGTTTTAGTATTGCAGTGTTTGTGATTCCAGATTTACAAAACTACTGTATCTTGATGCTTTCTGATTTTTGTTGAGTATTCTATCTATGTTAAAAAATAATGAAACTTTATTTTCTGTTACTAAACATAATAGGGAGTACCCCAGATTTTTCTTGGATTTAATTATTAAGTTTTCATTCTGTTTTCCTGTTCTTGAAAACGAACTTCTGATTTTTGACTGATCATGTTTTCTGGACACAAATCTATTTTGAGCCCTGTTTTTGTGAAATACCATATGATTTATATATATTTGCTGGATTCTTCCGGGAGTCTATTTTCCAGATTCCTTGATGGATTCAGGTTTGCATATTTGTAGCAATGGAAATCCCAGATTTGGTGCGGTACTGTCTTGCTATCCTGAATTAAAATTCTCGTTAATCTATTCTTTTATGTGTTGTGTATCACCTGTACATGTTTATCTTTCAACATGGACCTGTTACCTCTTTATGCTATGCTATTCTTGCTCTGTTTGCGACACATACATTCTTATTTGATTAATAATATAATAAATAACAAGCCGGGGTTTAAGGGATTGACTTTTAGTAGTGGACTATATAGGATCTATACTCGGATGATGGCATGTGATTATTACCGTTATCGTCATCGTGTAAGAAATTACACATGTCCCGTGATTATTACCGTTATCGTCATCGTGTAAGAAATTACACATGGCCCGTGTTTTTACCGTTATCGTCATTGTGCAAGAAATTGTCTCAATGGCCCGTGTTATGCCGTTACCGTTATCGTCATCATACCCAGTACATGAACTATAAAATCCACCACTATGTATAAACGTAACTTGTTTGAATGTAGCAACCATGTGGTAAAAGGATAGATGCATGAAGTGCTACCTAGATAGTAATAATACAAGACTTGACATGACATAATACCTGATACATGAATACCTATTACGTGCTTGCCTGATACATGCTACTTCACACCTGTTACCTGTTTGCCTGCTTGCATGATACTTGTTACATGATTACCTGTACATGCTACTTGACACCTGTTACATATTTACTTGCTTACATTATACATGTACCTGTTAGCACATCATGTTACATGATTTTGTTTCCTGATTCATGTTAGTTATCCTGTTTTGTTATCATGTTATTTGTTTACACTTTTCCTGTACTTGTGCCTGCACTACAAGCGGCCCATAACTTGCATTGACGGGAGTTTATTTTCTTTTTTCCTCTTCATGCAATTTATTAAATTGCAGATTTTGGAGATCAGCTGCCAGATGGTGTAGGTGTTATGAGATTCTAGTTGCTGGAGTTTTGCTACTATTATTATTTCCTGCTGGTTATTTGAACGATTGTATTTGTTACTTGGATTATTTTGTACTGGACAATGTGACCCAGGATTATTGACTTATTCAGATCTAGTTTATTTGAGATTAATATATTTTGTTTCAAGTAAATTCTGTTGTTATTGGTTCATATATGCATGCTTGGTTGACTTCTCTTGCTTCCGACTCTGATTATTCTTATGAAATGTTGTAAAGATCTTGACAGCTTATGGATGATGAAAATTATTTGCTGAGCTTAGTCAGGTATCCATATTCCATATTCTCTTTTTGGGAAGCGAGACGTGATAATAAACCTGAACACCTTTATGTTGGGCTGCTATGGCAACCTAGTATGACAAGCCTATTTTGAGTTGTTGGGATTGAAAGAGGCACAACATTCTCTTACGGGGCTTTATCTGCTAAAATTTATACTTGCCCAATTTGAACGGTTCCGATTTGGTTCTACTTTTACTTATAACACAAGCCCCTACTTCTAAAGACTGAGTTTCGCAACCTTCGATAAGTAGTTTGCCTATTTAGAATGATTTACATAATTTATCGGAGGTTTCGAGGACGTATGAACCTTGATCGGGGTTTAACGGAGTGATTTTTATGAATTATTTTCCATCAATTTCCCAAATTTTAAATTAATTTCCGATTTTTAATTAATTATTTTAAATTTATAATTATTTTCATAATATTTTAATATTTTTCTGAATTAATAATTTTTTATTATATAATTTATAATTAATTTTCCAGTTTTTTTACTACTTAGTTTGAATTAATAATTAAATAAAGAAAATAAATATACAATTTAATCATACATGATGACATGGTGTGATCTGGATCGTTAACCAGATCGATCTCTCATGCTGAGGAAATCAAACGGCTCAGATGCGATGTTTTCTACCGTTTTGTTCGATGTCACGTCTGTTCAGTGGCTGCCACCAAACCAACGTGGCACCACGTGTCATGCCTTTTCTCCCGAGTTGCTCGGGGTCACGCTTGCTTGGGATTATTACCGAGCAGGAGAGTAGCTCGGTATGTGGCCACGTGGCACTCAATTTTCCCCGAGCTGCTTGGTATCATGCCTGCTAGGGTGCTGGCATCGAGCAGGTGGGCAGCTCGGTACAATGCCACATGTCGCACCACTTTCCTCGAGCTGCTTGGTGACGAGCTTTCTCGGGGGCTGCCACCTTGTACGATGGAAGATTGGGGAGGCGCCACATGCCCCCCACCCCCACCACCCCCCACACCCCCCTCCAAAATAAAATAAAATAAAAATCTTTTGGTCTTCTCTTGACCATTTTGGGCTTCTAACGGTTGGGGAGCACAATCGTTTCTCCTGTTTCTATATAAACCCCCTCCCTTTTCCTCGCTTGCCACATTCTCTCTCACTCTCTCTCTCCTCCTTCGCCACATTCTCTCTCTCTCTCTCTCTCTCTCTCTCTCTCTCTCTCTCTCTCTCTCTTCAAAATCTGAGTTTCTCTCTCTAAAACCATCTCATTCAACTCCGACAATCTCTACAGGGAGATTTCGATGAATTTTCCGACGAAAATTCCATCGATAGACCGTACTAGTTACTTCAACTAATTATTTAATTATTTCTGAGAGATGTCTAGGGTTTCTTCGGGTGATGAGATTGCCCCTTCAGGTCATGATGCAGAGTAACTGTATGTTCCTTGTCCTACTAGAGAAGATTAGGGGAAAGGGTTGTGTGCGTCATCTTCAGTCATACTGAAGATGTTCGTAAAGGAGTATAGAAGTCCGTGTGAGTTAGGGATGTACTACTCGACACTTTCGGATCTCCCTGAAATTCGTCAGTATTCTTTCGACATGGCTTTTGATAGAGCACAGTGTTCGGTATGTGAAGCCCGAATACTGCGGTCTTCAATCCTTACAAAGGAGGATCGTGGTTGAATCAGGGCAGGCTCCAAGATTCCTCGAGAGTTTGATCTGATGTTGCCAGGTCCTGGTGTGAGAGCTTGCTCACCGATCTCTCCCGAGTTGTGTTTCTTTCCGTTTGATGCTTTTCATGTAAGGCTCCATTTACCCCTACACCCATTTATTAGACAGGTCTTGAGGTGGTACAATTTAAGCCCTGTCTAGTACATGCCAAATATGTGGAGGCACGTGAACAACTTTGTGTTGCATTGTCAGGTTGTTGGATTTGAGCTGAGGTTGAATGTGTTGAGGGCTCCCTACAAGCTCCACCAGATGAACAAGCTAGAGTTTAGGTATTATCTTACTCCTCGTGCAGGTGTGAAGTTGATCAATAATCCTGATTCGATCATGTTTTGGAAGGAGAAATTCTTCATTATCCATAGTTCTAATCCATTGGGGATTCCTACTTTGTGGGGGAGTCTTCCGAATAGAGTGAGGGCAGATCCCGGGTTTAGTCACAGGGAGGAGAGTATGCGTGACACTCTCCTGAAGAGCTCGACTTTGAAGTGGCAAGAGGTCACAGAGGAGGTGCTCTTCAGGGGGTCTCAGCCCGATAGATCAGAGTATGCTCTCTCTTTTAGTTATTCTTCTTTATTTGGACACTCAATTTATTATTTTTTGGTGCTCTAATATTTTTTGCTTTCCTTCACAGAGGTAGACGATATGGATTTTGATGCTGTCGGTGCAAGGCGGTCGAGGCTAAGCAGCAAGGTCCCTAACGAGAGGAGGAAAAGAGGGTCGTCACTATACCTGTGCTAGCTAAAGCCACGAAGAGTTCTATGGACACTACTTCGGGGGTGGTTTTGGGATATCATCCTGCTTCTTCGACTACTCAAGCAACCAGAGAGTTCTCTTTGGCTTCAACATTTGCACTCGAGCCTCCTACCCTTACCGAGGAGGCCAAGGCTATTCTTACCGTGGAGAACAAGAAAATTTACATCCCAGACTGACAGATTAGGAGGAACGATGGCTTTCTAGGAGATTCATCGAGCTGTATGCAGGCGATTCAGCATCTCTCGACCCCAAAAAATAGGAATACGATGGCTGTAGGAAGTGTCGAGGATTCAGCTTTGGAGATCTTCTGAGCTGCTTTGTTAGTATGTTTGGTGGTGTTTTTCCATATCTTTCTTTCATTCCCGAGTTTTTTTGTAAGTGTTGAAGTCTCTTCTCTTTTTCCATATTACTTGCCATTTTAGCCACTTGCTGAAACACATGGCAGATGAAGAGAAGCAATGGAGAGCGGAAATCGACAGGCGAAGGTAGATAGAGTGAAGGCCATTCGTGAGTTGGATGTAGCAGAGCTTCGAAAGGAGGCTCAGGCAGCTTGAACTACCTAGCTGGAGAAGATTTGAAGAAGGAGAAAGAGATGGCAACGAAGGAGATTGAAAGTGTGGTGAAGGAGAGGGACGACGTGGTGGCACTTGCAAATTTTGAGGAAGCGGGGTACCTCTTTGCCAACAAAGAGAAGGCTTATGCTAGAGTCATTTTGGACGTCAGCGAGTGAGTCCCTAGTTTCGACGGCTAGGGGTATCAGCTGTTTGGGGGTGCTGATGCCGAGGAAGAAGGGGGAGATGAGATGATCGCGGATCCTGCTACTATTGGTATGGAGAGTTCTGGAGTTGTAGGGGGAGCAAAAGAAAAAAAAAGGAGACTCCATCTCCTGCGGTTTTATCGACCGAGGTGGATCCATGACTCCGCTTCATCCTCTAGTAATTTTTTTATTTTTGTATCCATGCCTAATAGAGGAATGACCACCACTCGATGTATCTACCCTTTTCTTTGAAAGAAAAAAATCCTTTTGGCGTTTGATACTTGTGCTCTTTTTGGTTGAACCACCTTGTTTTGTTTTGGTTTGGAACTGTTAAGTTTTCTTACTCTTGTAGTGATTGTTGTTGGCATTGTTTTAACTACCTACTCTACTTTTTGGCAGATCTTTGTATAGGCGGGTGAGACCCTCGGGAGGCCGAGACTACCTACCTCCATATAAGTGTGCGAGTGGCAGAGCTTGGGCTTACTCATTTATGAAAGAAGCTATACTGGGAGGAAGTAAAGTTTGCTTATTTGAAGAAGGTGTTGACCAAGAGAAATGTTGGGGCCTAGCATCTAAGTAATTGAAAGTGTGAATGCCTTACTTGCGGAGGCACGTTTGCATGGTGGAGGTGTCTCTCTCGTAAAGGAAACCGTCAAGGAGAACTTAGAGATTAAATCACTTCGTTGTTCCTTACTTGCGGCTACAACCGAGCAAGATGAGTTGAGGATTGTAGTTCTTGAGAAGAGCTTGGAGGTTGCTCATCTGAAGGAAATTCCCAAACCCGAGCGAAGCTCATTCCAATGTTCTGCTCGCCCTCGTATGGTTCGTTGAAACATTAGGGTCGAGGATGCTCAGCTTGAATAGACACTTGTTAAACAGGAGATGGAGATCTATAGACTGAAGTGACTACTTTAGGGGACTCAGACTAAGAGTGTCTCTTGCTCTCGTGATGAGAAAACTTGAGGGAGGTCATTCCATGAACTGGCCTTGCGTCCACAAGAGTTCTTAAGGAATTTGGAAGATGCCCACATCGGGGTGGTCAGTTTGTCAATTGCTGCTTCAATTGAGGGGCTGGTACGCATTCATGGTAGCATGACTCAGACTTAATTTGCAGGTCTGCTGCTACCCTCAGGTCGTTCATGAGATTGAGTCGGGTCTTCCGTGGAGAGAGGGATCCATAAGCGGCGAGCGACTCTTTAGCGGAATGTTCCTTTGCCTCGAAGGAGTAGAGGTGACTCTAAAGGAAACTTGTAAATTTTTTGTTCTTTTCATTCGATGTATCTTGTTGGACTTGTAATGGGATGTTGTCAAATAAAAATTTGTCTAGGTGTTCAAGTACTGTCATTTGTGCCCATTGAGTCGTAGCTCTTTGTCTTAGATAACTGAAGCAGCTCTAATGGAGAGTTAGACCCCTCGTGTCTTTATTGTGGCAAGTTGTAGGAGAAGCATTGTAACGCCTTGAAATTTCAAATATATGTAATTCATAGCATAAACTTGTTCTTTACTTCAATTTCGTACAAAAATATAAGGAATTGAAAACTTTTTCATTAGAATGTCTTTAATTACAACACACAGTGGAAAATTACATAAAGAAAAACAACTTATAACATCCAATATCTTAAATCTTGCAACATCCATCTTCGACAAACTTAAGTCCACGTCGCTCGCTAATCTGAGTCCTGCAACTTGAAAACTGCGAGAACGTCAGTTGCTACAACTGATGCAATGCTATAATACAATGATTCTTTAATTTGGCAAATACAAACTTAGCTGCAAAATGAAAAGTGATTATCCTAATTATGTCAGCGTATGAAATGAACTTAATGACTAATGCAGACATTCCTACTTACGATATAACACTAATGCACACTTGTTCGGATTCTATGCATCCCACACTACATAAGTCTGAGGGCAAGCCCTTAACATATTCTTCATTATAGGGTTCAATCCCTCATCATGAAATCCTACTATAGTAACAAAATAAGGTTTAGACATTCCACGAGTACGGATTCCAGTCCCAGAGTACACCGCCCGACTATATAGAATCATCGTCATGCAAACATTCCGCAAGTGCCGCTCTAGCCCGGAATATGTTGGAGATCCACCTCCTATCCGCCCTACTGTTCATGACCCCGGAGTACACCACCCAATCAGTTGTAATCCCGGATTTAATTAAGCCTTGTCTCACTCCGCACAGCAATCACAGTCCCGGAGTACACCACCCGACTGGATATATAGTCCCGGAATACCTTACGTTTGCCCAGGTCTCATCATGTCTTCTTGTCTAGTGCATGTTCTTAAGTTAATTTTAGTTATCATAGCCTAGAGCTGGCTTACCCTAACAGACTTAACTCACTCACCAAGAAGACTTAGGCCCACACTGACCATTTCTCAATATTCATTATAATCTGCCGGTCACTACGGGTCTCGCTCAGCTCCTAGAAACCACATATCTCAAATCAGAGATTTTCTATGGTATTATCAACCTATATTACAACATTTCTCATTCATTATGAATCATTGATTCTCTTAATCATTCTCTTTCCATTCATCTATTCAAAACAAATGTTTAACTCCTTATTCCATAATACTTCAATTATATAAAGAAAATTCTTTCAAACGTTATATGTCTACTTTTCACTTGTTAATCTGTCATCTAAGCAAAGTACATCTCTAAATTTAACACAACTATCTCAAAATATTCCAAATTTTAGTTTGCCTTAAAACAAACGATTGTGAAATAAATCCAATTAATCAATGGAACCATATCTTTAAAAAAAATGCATATTTACCACAAATTAAATCTTAAGTGCATATATAGTTATTTCAAAATATACCATTAATAATTTATATTAACTTAACCATTTTTCTCAAAGATAATACATGCAATTATATGCAAAAATAACAATAATCCAAAAATGGCCCCGTCCATTGTCGAACCCGAGCACAACTGTGCCCCAAATCGCAACCCACAACCAAATTTCCAACCTGGTGTTGGTGTAGTATCTTCGCCAAAAAAATATACTATATGTTTCTGCTTACTGATTATAGGAGTTTAAAAGAATTTCAAAAAAGAATAAGGTTCCAAAGGCTGGAACCCGAGACCTGCTACTCCCCAAAACTCACATACAGACCAGTCCTCCAAACTTGTAATTTTGTCAACTTGTTCTAAATTAATCAATATGAACTAAACCCCACTCCAAATGGTTTTAAAAATAAAAACTGAGATCAATCTGTACCCGAATGCCAAGACCAGAGTTCTCACGCATCACTCACTGTTGAATCTTCTCAGGAAAAAAATGAATATAGTTTATTGCACCATGCTACATTTACATTACTCTAACATCGACATATAATTTCCTGACATGTACAATTCGAATTCTATATTACAGAGAATTAACATGGAAAAATTCAGTATTCCACACGTTCATAATTACTCATGAGACATCACATAATTCAATCATACAAGTACAACAATGCACTTATAGGACTACATCTTATACAAATTTTCAATATAGTGAGTTCATTTCTATTTGAAAATTTTGGCTAGCAAACATAACATTATCACATCATCAATTTAATGAAATTTAACAATTTAATACATGATAAACAAATTTTCCCTTCTATAATTTCATCTAGTTTAATTAAATTGATAATGCATTTGATTCTAAAATTAATTCACAATCTAAAAGATTTAGATTACACCTAACATGAATTCTACTTTTATCATGACATTATACAAATTTAGAAACTAAATAAACAACCACCTCTTTTGATAAAACTTGCAAAAACAATTCTAGAAATCTTCAAGTCTCCTCCTCCAAGACTGGAACTCCAAGCCAAGAGCAATAATTTATAAATGTATAAATAAATGTTTCTTTTGAGCCTAGGCCGGTGGGAGGCTTATTAAAGAAGGAGAGATGATGGGGAGTTTCTAAAACAACCCACACACCTCAAAAATAACTACCCACAACCCCTTTAATCTAATTGAAAATCCTTCTTCCCTCCTAGTCTACTTGGCCGGCCAATAACATGGGCAAGGCACGAGTTTTTGAAGCATTTATTGTGGGGACATAAACTACAAACAAAATATTATGAGTTCTTATTTAATGTAAATGCATATGTTGCACATTTTAATATAGATTTAAGAAAACTAGTATAAATTAATCATAATAAAAAAAAAGTTTAGTGCACAATTCATTAATTCTACAAAAACATAATCAGCACGAACATAAAAGAGAAACACGTGTAAAGCACATGTGGACAAAATATTTTTAAAAACATATTTTGCGGCTGTTACAAGCATTTAGGCTGGATCCAACTTTGTTCTTTTAGTGTTTCAGGAGCAGGTCAAGTGGCGAGTTGAGATCCGAGCTTGCTTGCTTGCATGCAAGTTGTTAGAGCAACTCTGAACCACGAGTATGGACTCCGAACTGACCGATAATGAGTTTCAAGAGCAGATTGAATGGCAAGTTCAGCTATAAATTTACTTGGTTGCAAGTTGCTAGAGCAAATCCGAGCATGGGTATGGACTCCGAACTTGTTCTTTTGTCATTTCATGAGCAAGTCGTGTAACACCCTGTACTTTAAGAGAGTAATATATATATATATATATATATATATATATATATATATATATATATATATATATAATATAAAAGAATTGGAGGCTTCCCATATAGTTTCCTATGGGGGTGGTCGTTTGGGATGTTGGCTGCGTGTGGGGACAAGGGAAACAACAGCTGTTGCTGCTGCCAGCCACGTGGGTGACGTGTAGGGAGGTGGGGCCCTGGCGCAGAGGGGGGCTCTGCTGTGTCTGGGAGTGTTGTGACGTGGAGAGGGGCCCACTCGAGGGAGCGCCTGGTGACGTCAGCACGCAAGAGAGGAGTAGGGTGTGGATTAAATTGATCCCATATCGGGAGAATTTGAGAATAATTAAATAATAAATAATATTGCCTATGATCAAGAGTCACCAAATTGGTTAACCACCTTTTGAGAGGCAGCCTGTGGTGGTCAGTTGTACTAATAAATAAATAAATTTTCTAAGTTGGGGTTGGGGTGTTACAAATGGTATCAGAGCTAAATTTCGACAGCGTGTGTGGGTAAGAGTGGGTGAGATGTATGCCTGATAGGGAGCTGAGGTCAGTACGCTGGCAGTTTGGCGAGGGGCAGTACGCTAGAATTAGCTGAATCAGGGTACTCCACTTCACATCAGCGAGATGTATGCCTAAGAGGGAGCTGAGATCAGTGCGTTGGCCTAAAATTAGCTGAATCATGGTACTCCACTCCACATCGGCTAGAAAGGAGATCCTGCACTAGGTTGTATGCCCCATACTCAGCGAGGAAGCTGAATTCTTAAGGGGGTGTGTGTGTAACACCCTGTAATTTAAGAGAGTTATATATATATATATATATAAGAATTGGAGGCTGCCCCATAGAGTTTCCTATGGGGGTGGTCGTTTAGGATGTTGGCTGCGTGTGGGGCCGAGTGTAGCGCCCCAAATTTCCAATATGATATCTCAGAAATACGTGGCACAATTCCCAACATCAACTTCAAATGTAATATTAAACACAGCCCAAAATACCGATAAAATTTTTCTCAAAATTTTATTACAATAATATTTACATAGCACAGCGGAATACATACACCTTGAATTACAAACTTTCTTTCTTTACAACACGTTCTTTTACAAAATCACACAATCCATTACATCACTTTAACTCAAGCATCCAAATCCCAAGCTATAGGTAATCACCTGTAAAATATGAGGCTAGAGATAACTCTAACCCTCAAAACTAAAGGGGTCTGTCATAACGGTGTGAGTGACATAAAAACAAACAACATAAATAGAGCATAGATTCATCAACAACAGACAATAAGCAAGAGTAAATGAATTAGGGAATAACCATGAAACACGAAAACATCAAGTTAAGCTAGACTAAGTATCAAGTGTAGAAAACCGAAAACACATGCATAATACCAAGTCAAGAAAACATTAATGCTATATGCTGACTCTCTAATGCGTACTTGTCGGAGTCTATGCATTCCATAGTACATAGGTCCGGTGCAAGCCCTTAACGTTCTATGCAACTAATCCTACTTCTATGATTACTACGAGATATAGATACACTGTGAGTATTAGCCCATGCCCCGATAATTTCGGAGGTCAATCTCTATCCATAGATAATTTCGAAGACTATTTCACTCACACTTGGGAATCTTCGAGAATACCCCACACGCAAGCTATGGCACCTCATCACACGAATAGCACATGAGTGTCACCTCGACCCCGATAATTCCGGAGATCAATCCCACACCACAGGTAATTCTGGAGACTATTTCACTCACACCTGGATAATTCCGGAGATTGTCTCACACCGCGAGCCATACTGAGGTCCATAACCCATGTTCCTATTCATCATATAACTTTTAGTGCCTATCCTTATCATTTAGGTTATTTAATTACTTTACGAATCTACTAGAGTTGGTGTACCCTACCGGACTTAACTCAACAACTGATCAACGCAATGTGCATACGCAATTATCATGTTGTTATACTATTTTCATGTATTTCGTGCATACGCAATGTGCAATAATAGGGACTAGGGTTCGAATTGAAGATACAGGCACGAAGTCAAGATTATCTTGGATTAGCTCGTGTAAACCCTCAGTATAACAACATGATAATTGAAAGATGAGCTACATGCAGGGATCAACAAAATTCTTGAACAAGAAAAATAAAACTAGTTCAAGAGAGACTTGCCTGTAATATGATTAGTCCGAATATGAAGAGAATAACGGGATGAGTATCACGAGGCGACACATACAATCACTCGCTCACAGAGGCACGTGCACACAACGTGCACAATAGATCCACAGCAAACAGTAAAAACTCCCCAATACAGCAAACATCCAACTCTCCCTCCATAAAATATCAAACAGCAGCCGGGGGAGAGAGAGAAAGCAGTAAGGACAGCGGCTCGACGGCGCGGGATAGGCGGCGACTGGAGCGAGGGGGTGGTTGCTATGATGGACGACGGAAGTGAAAAGCTAACGGTGATGCTCTATTTTGGAAGAAAATAGAGGATGAGGTGGCGATGGCAGTGGCGATGGGTTCTTCGGTGATTGGATGAGAGGGCGACGATGAGGGCCAAGAGCAGTGGATGGCGTGGTGGTGGTCGGCTGTGACAGAGGAGGATGGGAAGGCGAGGTGGCAGGATGGTTTCAAAATGAAACAGAGAGAGAGTCGGGAGATGAGAGAGAGAAAGAAGGGCTGAAGATGGAGAAGGGGGTTGAACAGTAATAAATAGGGTAGGGGTTAGGGTTAGGGGGGTTTAACGGGTAGGGTTAGAGTTTAGAGTTTGGACCCAATAGGAGGAAAGATAAATAATAAATAAAAAAATGATGAATAAAATAGACTAATTAGGTATGATAACAAGCAAAATTTGAACATGATGATCAACAAAAATTTTAGTAGAAAAGATTAATTAGACCGGGAGACAAAAATTGAGTTGGAAGCAATTAATAAATTCTACCAATAAAAATCAATTTACAGGGTTCGGAAAAGAAAATGAAGAAAAAGAAAATCAATTAATAATAATTCCCATATTAATACAAAATACAGAAAACAGGGATTACAATACTCGTCCTTCTCAACTTCCAGGAGGACAACGGAGCTGTTGGCATTTAGCATAGTTAACTTCTCAAATCGAGGCGGTGGTAGAGGGCGACACTGACCAGAGGCATCCTTCTGGGACTTCTTGGGTCCCTCTTCATTGGTATTCTTCGGTTTGTTCCCAGAGGAGAGCCCTTTCTGTTCTTGGGGAGCATATTCCACTCGGATGTACTTATCGACCTTTTGAAGGAGGTCTGAGATGTCTCGAGGTGGTCTTTTGATAAGAGAAGTTGTAAGGTCGACGTGGCTTACAGTGTATCTGAAGGCAGTAGTGGCTACTATCGATTCAAGCAAAGGGATGAATTGAGATTCCGCTGTGAAGTGTTGGACATAATCCTAAAGGGACTCCTCGCCCCTTTGCTTCAAATCAAGTAGAGATGCATTTTTCTTCTCGGTCTTGCGATTAGTGATAAAATATGTGAGGAAGAGTTCCTCAAACTGGTCAAACTAGAAGATGGTCTCTGGAGAAAGACGGAAGTACCACTCTCTTGCTGGTCCTTTGAGAGTTGTTGGAAAGGTCTTGCAGAGGAGAACATCAAAGGCTTGATGGAACATCATGAGAGTGATAAAACTCCCAATATGGTCAGTCGGGTCTGTGTCTCCATTGTAAGACTCGAAGGTTGGTGGCTTGAAATTCTCTGGGATGCGAGCTTCAAGGAAAGACTTAGAAAATAGGGGCCTACTGGGGCGATAGCATTAGCATGACCCCCTTCCTCTTTGTTGATTCTTGCAAAGTGGCCCTCAATTGCTTGGAGGCAGTGGAGAACTGTGTCTTTCCTTGGCTCAAATCTTGTAGAGTCATGGCTCAGATCTTGTAGATGTTGATTCTTGGTTTTGATGACTACAACACAATGCAAAGTTGTGCTACTTCTTATATACTGCAGGATGTATCAATGTCAATTACACAAAGGCAAAGTTGATCCAATGAAGCTCTCAAAGAAAATTTGATCAAGTCAAGCAAGATTCAACAACTAAAGACAATGGCTCAAGCTCAAATTCAAGACTCAAGATCAAGACAAGATTCAGTACTTCAATGTGTTTTATTAAATGTCTTGTAAACAATTATAATTTTATTTCTTTGAGTCTTAGAATGATGTAATAGCATTGTCACACACACACACACACACACACACACACACACACATTCACACATATCTTTATAATTGAGTGTTTTTCACAAGTTTAAAGGTCAAAACAAGCTTGATTAAGATCAGCTGTTGAGTACCAGTCGACTACCGTTTGGCACCAGTCGACTGTACTAATACGAAACTGTCTGAACTTTTTCAAACTCTGGCCAGTCGACTCATCATGGCAACCCAGTCGACTATTCAAGTCGTTTCGATAGATTTCAAAAGTTAAAACTTGTGTTTTCGAATTCAAAAGTTTTATATCCATCTTAAATCAGTTTTATTAACTGTTTTACAACGTCCTAGTGATTCCTCTCTATAAATAGAGCCTAGGAATCACCATGGAAAGGTTCCAAGCATTTTGATAAAAGTTTAAGTCTTTTGCTTTTGAAAAAGAGAACAAGTATTCAAACAAACTTTCACAATCTTCTAAGTCTTGGTTCTCTGAAATCAGTCTAGTATAATAGCGAATTCATTTTAGACTGATTTTGGAAGTTGACCTAATAGCCTCCATACATAAATCACAATCACAACAAGGCTATAGGTTGTTATAACTCTTTTATTATTTTTTTTCACTCTCGGGTTGTGAGAGTGGTCCTCCCGGTTGGAGAGTAGGGCTTTAGGTTGTAGAGTCAGATTTTCACTCTTGGTTGAAGAGTAGGTTTGCTCTCTTTAGTGGTGAGAAAGGTCTACGGGTTGGACAAGGTTGTTGTCTAAATGCCGTAGGGTATTCTTGTATTTTTTCAAGAATAGTGGAAAATCTCAAGTGGGTTGCTTGGAGAATGGATGTAGGTCAGGAGGACCGAACTAGGATACATCGCTGTGTACTCTGTGGTTGATTCTCTCTGTGGTTGTATTTTCTTTACTTGATTTTAATATCTCTGTGAAACTTGTCTAGCAAGTCGACTGTCCCTCTTCTATAAGTCGACTGACCAGACTGGTATAACATAATCTTAGAAAACTTTTCTGACAAGTCGACTGAGTTCTACTATAAGTCGACTGGTCAGACTTGTATAAAATACTCTTCTATTCTGACGCCCCAGTCGACTGTATTTTCTTTTCAAGTCGACTGGACAGTAAGAAAAAGTTCAATTTCGTTATTATTTTTTATACAACACTATTCACCCCCCCCCTTCTAGTATTTCTTACCTTGCCTACAGGATCCAACACTTGGTATCAGAGCCTGGTTGAGTGCAATGGCAACTACTTCTAATGCAAGCCAATACCATGAAGGCCAATCCACACAAAGGCCACCCCTATTCGATAAAACCAATTACAACTATTAGAAGTGTAGAATGAAGATCTATCTTCAGTCCATCAATTATGAGATATGGAACATGATGGAGATTGAGTACACCGCTCCTACCATTCCATATGCATAATGGAACGACGACATGAAGAGCGAAACAATGAACAATGTAAAGGCGATGAATGCTTTATTTTGTGCCCTTACCAAGGAGGAGTTCAATCGTGTGTCCAATGCAACAACGACACATCAAATTTGGTATACACTTGAGGTAAGGAACTAATAAAGTTAAAGTGTCTAAAATATTTGTTCTTGTTCATAGGTTTGAAATGTTCCGCATGAAAGAGAACGAGAATGTGTCTGAAATGATCACAAGGTTCACAAATATTACAAACTCTCTTGTGGCACTTGGAAAGACATACACTCAAGCCAAAATGGTGAGGAAAGTACTTTGTGCACTAACACCCGAATGGGAGAAGAAGACCACCGCCATAGAAGAGGCCAACGATTTAACAAAACTCTCTCTTGAGAATCTTTTGGGAAATCTTATGGCGTATGAGGTACAACTTGAAGAATGCAAGAAGGATCTAGAACCTCAACAATGAAAGAAAAAGACTCTAGCATTCAAGGCCATGTCGAACTCCGAGGATGAAGAGGAAGATGAGGAAGAGATAGCCATGTTCACGAGAAAGTTCAAAAAGTTTCTAAGGAAAGTTAAGTTTAATTTAAAATCTAAGGATACTAATAAACTTCCAACTTGTTTCAAGTGTAACAAGACAGGACATATGAAGAAGGATTGCCTACTAGAGAATGCGAAATCTAAAGAAAAGGCTTTCAACCTCAAGAAGGAGAAGTACACCAAGAACAAGAACATGAAGAACAAAAAGGCGTATCAAGCAACTTGGGACGATAGCGACTCTTCATCGGAAGAAGAAAGTGAAGAGACAAACGAGGTTGCCAATGTATGCTTTTTGGCTTCACAAAATCAAGTAAGTGATGATTATGATTCGAATGATTTATTAGATGCGTTCAATGAGATTTTTCAAGAGATTAAAAAAGAAAAAAATTAGAACTAAAAACTTGGAGAAAGTAAATCAAACAGATATAGATAAAGAAGTCAAGTCTTTAAATTCTCGACTTTCTAGCTTGGATATAGATCTTGTATCTCTTAAGAAAAATTATGAAGAGATATCCAAGAGTGTATCTAAATTTAATAAAAGGAAGGAGAATTTAAATGATGTTTTCCAAAATTAAGTTCATTCTAATAAGAGATTTGGACTTGGTTTTCAAAAGTCTCTTGAAAAACCTCATGTTACTAAGAACACTAGTGTAAATAAGCTTGAATCTATTTCTAGTGTTAAGAATAAACTATATGATTTTTTTGAAAAACCAATAACTGTAGTTTTTAATGAAAAAAGCAAATCTGTAGTTCAGACCAGTCGAATGAACCCAAATTTCAGTCACCTGTCCAGAGGTTCTGAGTCTTATTCAATAAGACGAAAACCTCAGATAAGTCGACCTATTGCACCTCCCAGTCGACTAGATTTTAGTAACAATCAACTAAAAGGTTCGATAAAGTCGATTGGACAGAGCAAAAATATATGGGTTCCAGTCAATCTGAGTCAGAAAGATAGAGTTACTTATATAAAATCATATATTCTTGTTGTATGTAATTCTGTAGATTATATTCCTACATTTGATGGAAAACCAAACTCACTTTGGGTTTGGTTTCCCAAAAACTAATTTTTTTTGGACCCAATGAAAAGGGTACCATATTCACATTGTAAATTTTATAGGTACCTAAAAGATAACGTTGGATACTTGACAGCGGATGCTCAAAGCACATGACTGGTCATGCCAACCTCCTATCTTCCATTCAAGAGATTGATGGAGAAACAGTCACATTCGGTAACAACAACAAAAGGAAGGTTATTGGAATAGGCATGGTCGGTAAGCACACTAACCCTTCAATAGAAGATGTTTTACTTGTTAATGGTCTTAAGCATAATTTATTAAGTATTAGCCAATTGTGTGTAAGGGATATAAAATTATTTTTGAAAAAGATGCATGCTTAATTTATGACTCGACCATGCAAAATATAATTTTTCAAGGAATTAGGAAGAATAATATTTATAATTGTGCTTAAAATCAATTGAGTTTTCGAATGATTTTTTCTTAGTAGTTTCTAATAATGATTCTTGGCTTTGGCATAAGCAATTTGGCCATGTGAACATAAAAAATATTGCTAAATTGTCTAAATACAACCTAGTTAAAGGGCTGCCAAGACAATCCTATAAAAAGGATAAGTTATGTGATGCATGTCAACTAGGTAAACAAATCAAATCTACTTTTAAGACAAAAGAAGTAATTTCTACTAATAGGCCTCTCGAATTAATCCACATGGATTTATTTGGCCCTACTAGAGTTACTTCTTTAAATAAAAGTAGATATGTATTTGTTTTAGTAGATGATTTTTCACGATTCACTTGAGTTTTCTTTTTAAAACATAAGAATGATGCTTTTGATGAATTTGCAAATTTTTGTAAACGGATTCAAAATCAAAAGTCTCCAACCATAGTCATTATTAGAAGTGATCATGGTGGAGAATTTGAAAATGAAACGTTTTCAGAATATTGCAACAAGAAGGGTATAACACATTTATTTGCATTTCCTAGAGCTTCACCACAAATGGAGTGGTTGAAAGAAAGAATAGGACTTTGCAAGAGTGTACACGTACTATGCATGTTGAAAGCAATTTACCTAAGTATTTTTGGGCTGAAGCTGTTGCTACAGCTTGTTATGTTTTAAATAGAATTTTGATTAGGCCTAAGCTTAAGAAAACATGTTATGAACTATTCTTTGATAAAATTCCTAAAGTATCTTATTTCAAAATATTTGGTTGTAAGTGTTTCATTTTACATACTAAAGATAATTTAGATAAGGTTGATTCTACATCTAATGAAGGTATCTTCATTGGATACTCAAATAGGAGTAAGGCATATAGGATCTTCAATAAGTTAACTTTGACTATTGAAGAATCCATGCATATTTCATTTGATGAATCTCTGACTTCATCTACTGTTATTAAAGATGATGAAACTGATTCATCACCTTTAAATAACGTCATTAAATCTGTAGAGTAGACTACCCTAGCAGATAAGTGGACCGATAAGGAAATCAAGTCAACTGATGTGAATCAGTCGACTGATGGACAAGTCAAGTCGACTGATCCTGTTGTGATGACTCAAACTTTACCAAAATCTTTTGTTGAAGTTAGAGATCATCCTCACGACTTAATAATTGGTGACATCTCACGTGGTATTCAAACCAAATCTCATGTTTACATGATTTCTCATACGGCTTTCTTGTCAGATTTTGAACCTAAAAATATACAAGAAGCCTGTGAGAATGAGTTTTGGATGAATGCCATGCAAGATGAATTAAAATAATTTATAAGAAATGATGTATGGGATTTAGTTCCACGACCTCCTAACCATACTATAATTGGTACCAAATGGGTATTCAAGAATAAATTAGATGAATCAGGACAAGTCGTTAGGAACAAAGCTAGATTAGTTGCTAAAGGGTATAATCAAGAAGAAGGCATAAATTTTGATGAAACATATGCTCTTGTTGCTAGACTAGAATAAATTAGGATCTTGTTATCTTTTGCTTGTTTTATGAACTTTACAATTTTCCAAATGGATGTTAAAAGTACTTTTCTTAATGGTTTTATAAAGGAAGATATTTATGTTAAGCAACCACCTAGTTTCGAACATGAACAATTCTCAAACTATGTTTTTAAATTGAAAAAGGCTTTATATGGTCTTAAACAAGCACCACGTGCTTGGTATGATCGATTGAAGTCTTTTCTTTTAAAAACTGATTTTGAAATAGGTAAAGTAGATACTAATTTGTTTATTATGAGAAAAAACACCGATATTTTGATCATATAAATATATGTAGATGACATAATCTTTGGTTCTACTAATAGTAATCTATGTCAAGAGTTTGCTAATACCATGAAAAATGAGTTTGAGATGAGTCACATGGGTGAACTCAATTATTTTCTTGGACTACAAATTAAGCAGTCACCAAATGGCATATTTATTAATCAAGGAAAATATGCTAAGGAATTACTCAAATGGTTTGGCATAGATAGCACGAGTAGTAAGACCACACATATGGCTACTACCACTACCCTTGACAAAGATGAATTAGGTAAGAGTATCGATCAAAAACTCTATCGAGGTATGATTGGCTCACTTTTATATATAACTGCTAGTAGACTAGATATTATATTTAGTGTATGTTTGTGTGCTAGATATCAGTCAAGTCCTAAAGAGTCTCACTTAAAAGCTGTGAAACGTATTTTAAGATACATTAAAGGCACGTCTGAGTATGGTCTATTTTATCTACGCACTGATAATTTTCAACTTTTGTCGTATAGTGACGCTGATTTTGCTGGCAGTAAAACTGACCGCAAAAGTACTAGTGGAATATGTCACTTTTTGGGACACTCCCTAGTCTCTTGGTGTAGTAAGAAGCAAAATTCGATATCTCTATCTACTACAGAAGCTGAATATATTGCTGCAAGTTTGGCTTGTGCAAATTTTGTGAATGAAACATACTATTAGATTATGGTATTTCATTTTCAAAACCTGCAATAATGTGTGATAATACCGGTACCATTAATTTATCTAAAAATTTGGTTCAACATTCACATACAGAACACATTGATATTAGTCATCATTTTCTACGTGATCATATTTTAAAGGGAGATATATCTTTAGACTTTATTTCTACTGATAAACAAGTAGCAGATATCTTTACTAAACCACTTAAGGAAGACACATTTATCACCTTAAGAAGAGAACTAGGAATTTACAGTTTTTATGATATTTCTTGATTTTTTATGGTCGATCGACTTAGAAATAATTTTCAGTCGACTTCCCAAGTATTTTTCGAGATTTATTTTTTTCTAAGTTTTTTTGTGCTCTGGATAGTCGACTGTTAACAGTACTCAGTCGACTGCCAGAAATATTACCTTTTATTTTCGTTTTATCTATTTTAGTTTCGACTAAGTCTACTGCTATAACAATACAGTCGAATGTCGCACTTCAGTCTGTCTTTTAGATTCGAAAATGGCACACATTTTGAGGTAATTTCTTTTGCCCTTTCTTACCCTTTGACTGATCTGATCCCTTGATTACTCCTAGACTAAATCTCAGCCTTTAATTCTAAAGTAAAAACCCTAGTTCCCTTCTTTTTCATTCTCTCTATCTCTTTGAAGACATTGACAGTTGGCTCCTCCTCATCCTGACGAGTTCAGATTTTTGAAGCTCACAAATTGAAGACTTCGTTCAAATTTCAAGTCAATCTCTTGCTGAAGTTCTTTCCAAGATCTCTTGAAGTCCTGTGCTTCTCTTTGCCTCTCATTATTGGTATAACTCCTTGATTTCTTTTCTTGTTTAGTGTTTTGGGTTTGAATCATGCCTCCTAAAAGATCACATAGTTCTAATGTTGAGGAAGGACAATCTTCTAGGAATTACCTTCAATATCTTAGGAACCCAAACCTTATTGAAAATTTTTTCTCATTTGTCAAATTGCTATCTTTCCACGGAGATTTGTAAATTTTCCTGATTTAGAAAGATTCCCTTTAGCCCCATTATTTGAACAATGTGGGTTATTTAACTTGCTTTCCCTTGTAAATCAACCGTATTACAATCCACAACTTATATATTTGTTTTATACAAATATGAGAGTTGTAAATTTCGAGGATGGTAACGAAATATTTATTACTACTACGGTAAAAAATATTCGTATGAGGTTGACTCCTGCAAAATTGGGAATTATTTTTGGTATTCCATCTGAAGGATTAGATTTAGGGGAGATTGATATAGATGACGACTCTATTCATTCAAAAATCTTTTTGCCAAATTGCGGTCCCCCAATGTCTAACCAAACAATTACACCGCTTGCTAAGCTAGTTGCAAGAATTTTGTCGTATAACATTATTCCTAAAACGGGGAGTTACGATCAATTTTCCCACGAGTTGCAACAAGATGTCTATGCGATTTTTGGCAACATTCAAGTAAATTGGATTCGAGTCATTTTCAATCGTCTTCATAACGCTCATACTTCTTTTCTTCCTTTTGGTGCCATACTTACTCATGTTTTCAATTTCTATGAAGTTGATCTTACTTTAGAGTCTAGTGTTGTTATTCATTATGAGTATTTTGAGCGTGCGAGTTTAGCTCGTATGAAGATTCTTCACTCTCCTCCTCGAAGAAATACCACTCCTATCTCCTTAGCCACTTTAGCTCGTCGGTCTTCTGCTTCTAGTTCATCTCGTCCTCGTGATGATTTTGATGATCCTAGGAGTCTTTACACTTCTGTAAATTATCTCATGGATCATCAGGATACCCTTGAAGCCAGTATTTCCCATCTTACTCACTTGTTCACTTTCCAGTTTCCACCTCCACCTCCTCCCTCTCAAGGTGCCACAAAAGATGATGAAGATGAAGATTGATTAGCTATATCTTTTCTATATTTTTCTACTTTTTATGTATTTTCTATTTTATGTTGTCTTTTGAACAATGTACTTCGAATTTCATATGTATAACTCTGCTTTGGTTTTGACTAGTGTTTGTTCTCTAGCAATCTGTTCCTCTTTATTTTTTCTTTTACTATTTTTTGTTGATGCCAAAGGGGGAGAAAAAGCTTGTGTATGTTATATGTGTATATGTAGTATGTGTATATGTTGTTTGCATTTGGTGCATGTTTTTGTGCATGTTTTTAACTTATGCATATTGTACATTAGTTAGGGGATGCATTTGTATTTTATTATTATTGTAAGCTATTTTGTTGTCATCATCAAAAAGGAGGAGAATGTTGATTCTTGGTTTTGATGACTACAACACAATGCAAAGTTGTGCTACTTCTTATATACTGTAGGATGTATCAATGTCAATTACACAAAGGCAAAGTTGATCGAATGAAGCTCTCAAAGAAAATTTGATCAAGTCAAGCAAGATTCAACAACTAAAGTTAATGGCTCAAGCTCAAATTCAAGACTCAAGATCAAGACAAGATTCGGTGCTTCAATGTGTTTTATTAAATGTCTTGTAAACAATTATAATTTTATTTCTTTGAGTCTTAGATTGATGTAATAGCCTTGTCACACACACACACACACTCACACATATCTTTATAATTGAGTGTTTTTCACAAGTTTAAAGGTCGAAACAAGCTTGATTAAGATCAGCTGTTGAGTACCAGTCGACTGCCTGTTTGGCACCAGTCAACTGTAGTAGTACGAAACTGTCTGAACTTTTTCAAACTCAGGCCAGTCGACTCATCATGGCAACACAGTCGACTGTTCAAGTCGTTTCGATAGATTTCAGAAGTTAAAACTTGTTTTTTCGAATTCAAAAATTTTATATCCGTTTTAAATCAATTTTATTAACTGTTTTACAACGTCCTAGTGATTCCTCTCTATAAATAGAGCCTAGGAATCACTATGGAAAGGTTCCAAGCATTTTGATAAAAGTTTAAGTCTTTTACTTTTGAAAAAGAGAACAAGTATTCAAACAAGCATTCACAATCTTCTAAGTCTTAGTTCTCTGAAATCAGTCTAGTATAACAGTGAATTCATTTTAGACTTATTTCGGAAGTTGACCTATTAGCCTCCATACACAAATCACAATCACAACAAGGCTATAGGTTGTTGTAACTCTTTTATTGTTTTCTTTCACTCTCGGGTTGTGAGAGTGGTTCTCTCGGTTGGAGAGTAGGGCTCTAGGTTGTAGAGTCAAGTTTTCACTCTTGGTTGAAGAGTGGGTTTGCTCTCTCTAGTTGTGAGAGAGGTCTACGGGTTGGACAAGGTTGTTGTCTAAACGCCGTAGGGTATTCTTGTATTTTTTGAAGAACAGTGGAAAATCTCAAGTGAGTTACTTGGAGACTGGATGTAGGTCGGGAGGACCGAACCAGGATACATCGCTGTGTACTCTGTGGTTGATTCTCTCTGTGGGTGTATTTTCTTTACTTGATTTTTAATATCTCTGTGAAACTTGTCTGGCAAGTCGATTGTCCCTCTTCTATAAGTTGACTGATCAGACTGGTATAACATAATCTTCGAAAACTTTTCTGACAAGTCGATTGAGTTCCGCTATAAGTCGACTGGTCAGACTTGTATAAAATACTCTTCTATTCTGGCGCCCCAGTCGACTGTATTTCCTTTTCAAGTTGACTGGACAGTAAGAAAAAATTCAATTTCGTTATTATTTTTTATACAACACTATTCAGCCCCCCCCCCCCCCCCCCGCTCTAGTATTTCTTGCCTTGCCTACAGGATCCAACAGTAGAGTCATAGGATTCTTCCTCCTCCACAATTGAGAGACAGCTCCTACTTGTGTGTTGACCCTTCCTTAGGGCGACTTGCAGGGCTTGAAAGATTTGATCTCTGAGTTCACAGAATTCGGCCCTTGTGATGGATGCTTCTCTTACCCTATTACTTCTGTGGATTGATCGGCTTGTTGGAGTCAGAATTCTTCTCCTATGATGAGGAGAAGTCATTCTTTGTCCCCCTATGAGAGGGATAGCTTCTTCGTTCCCTATTAGAGGGGTTATTCTACTCCCCTTAGGAGAGGGGCTCATCTTTCTTTCCTAGCATGCTAGATGGGGGACCTATCTTGGACTCACCATTCATTCAAGCGGTCTCGAAGGTCAGACCCCTATTATCGGGAAAGTATGATATGCGGAGGTATTGCTGTGCCGGGGTGCTACGGAGGTCATCGTAGAGGGACTCAAGGTGTAAATTGAACCCCTATTTTCTCCCAGAAACTGCACACGACATTGTTCGGGATGACTTGTTCGGGATCCACCCTGGTACAACTTCTTTAGAGGGGGCTGAATAGATTGTTGAGGGGCAGCTCTAGCTGAAGAGGTTGACCCGGTTGAAGGGGTTGATCATGCTGAGGAGTAGGAAGGGTCCTCTGCGTGAGGAGGAGGTCAAGGAAGAGGGTTGGCTTGCCAACTTGCTGCCACCGCCTTCCCATTTACTCTTGTAGCCATGACTAAAAAAGTTAGTTTTTTATTGGCAAAGTTCTGTGAGATTTCTTTTCTACTTCCCACAGGCGACACCAATCTGTTACTGCTATTTTCTGTGTAGGAGCAGAATGATAAAGTGAACTCTTTATGGAAAACAATAAAAGATCTGACCTTTGCTTTTCGCCGATGCTGATCACTGTAAACTAGTCTTCATTCTGAAATCTAACTTAGATCTGATTAAACGGTTATGATCACCCCGATTGATCTATAAAACAGTCTGAAACACTGGGGTTGGCCGCGGCAACAGACCCACTGATGCCCAAGTCAGAAAACTCAGAAGATATGAAGAGTTTTTCGAGTGAAAATTGCAATTTACCTTCTTTCTGAAGAGGTCATAGGTATTTATAGTCGCTATGGGGCCAGTTTCAAGATATTTATTTATCTCTATTTCCTGATATTTTGATAAGTTTGGTTATTCTCTTCTTCATGAAGAGATAAAATTATGACACTTCTCTTGATAAAGAGAGAGTTTTAAAACATTCCCTTATGGTTGGAGAGATAGAAGTACTTACTCTCTAAAGATAGAGAGTTTAAGATGAAAACTTTGGATAAACTTAAACTCTTTTGTGTTGGGCAGCTATGACAACCCATTATGACAAACCTATTTTGATTTGTTGGGCTTGAAAGGAGCCCAACATTCTCTTACGGGCCTATATCTGCTGAAATTTACAGTTTTACCTCTGAGAGCTTTAGAATTCTTGCCCAATTTGAATGGTCTCGATTTGGTTATATTTTTACCAATATCAGATATCAAAGATAATAAACATAACCTAGTTTACAGGGTAAATTTCACTAAACTATATCCATGTATCACCAATTTGTATATAAACTATACCCATGTATTTTTTTTTGCGGTTCAATGTACTATATAGGTAAAGTTGTTGTGGTTTACCACTTTTCCATTAATGGCATTAATTTTAACTGTGGTTGACCGAGATACCCTTACATATGGTAAGAAGAAATTGCTTTCATACCCAGAGTTGAAACTCGGTTATTCTTAAATAGAGCATTGTCCAAATTAGAAAAGATTGGAGTTAAAGTTGAATGTTAACTATTATATTGTTATAAGTGCAAAATTACCATCTTCATCATTCTCACCATCAAATCCTCTATTTCTCTTTCTCTCTCCCTCCTTCCTTCCATCGTTTCCTCTCCCACCACACCTCCAATTATTCTGCCATGACAACCTCCTTCAATCTTCTCTGACCCCACCTTCCTCCATCCACTCTCACAACCCCAACTTCTCCTTCATCTTTGACAATAATCAAAGAATCCCACAGAATATTAATTTCAAAACTTTCTCAAAAGAACAGAAAGAAAAAAATAATTAAACATCAAAGATCAGCCAAAAAGAGAGATGATTCAGTAACAAATTCAATATAGTTTGTTGAACAATTGATCGATTCTAGAGATCAAGAGGGATAATAAAACTCAAAATTTATTTTTGATTTGGAACCTTAAAACCCATATAGTATTAAATTATATTTCAATTGGAAATTCATGGTGATGTTGAGAATGAGTAGTATGCACTGTCATTAGAGGAGGAGATGAATATGGTTGCCGTTGTTTCTGCGACCATCAGAAAACCTCTGATCAAATCCATTTTTTCCCTCTTCCTGCTGCTTTATTATATTATTTTGCAAAAAGAATTTACTATTGTTAAAACTAAACAAAAAGATCAAGTCAGTATATTCTTTTTGATATGGAATAATTTAGATTGTTGAATAACATCCATGGCCAAGAGGCCGTATCCGATGGCCATAAAGCCTTATACAGCTGGGGGTAGTTTAGATTAATAACAACCCAAAAACACCCCCAAAATGATCACGTGATAGCACATGCTGTCAATTTTGGACATAGTAGAGTGATCTGCACCAAAGATATTGATGAAGTTAAGGGTAGCAATTGAGCCGAACCCAACACGGGCCTGCCTAGGTCCAACCCGGTAATTAGCAGACTTGGGCTAATAATTCTTATTTCGATATGGCTCAAGCTTTTATGCCCACAAGAATCGGGGTCGGGCTCCTGTAATGCCATGAATTCCAAACACAGGCAATTCGTAGAAAATACAGGATCTTTTACTTCAAATTCGTACAAATTTACAAGAAATTTAAAACTTTTTTATTACACATTGTCTGTTACAATATACACAACGAAGTTACAAGAAAAATATACAACTTTAACCTTCAACAACTTTAATCTGGAAGTAATCATCAATGTCAACTCATCTTTATGCCTTTTACCAATCAGGCACTGGAAAACTATGGGCACGTCAGTTACATACAACTGATGCAATGTTATAATACAGCGATATCATTATCTTAACAATCACAAACTTGAATGCAGGAAAACCATAGTAGTGTCAGTGTATGATATGACTTAATGCATAATGCAGACATTACACTACGATGACACTAATGCGTACTTGTTCAGATTCTACGCATCCTATACTACATAGGTCCGAGGGCAAACCCTTACATAGTCCACATTGTAGGGTTCAATCCTTTGCTATGAAAATTCTACTACGGTAACAAAAGCAAGGTTTAGACATTCCATGAGTATGAACTCCGGTCCTGGAATCCACTGTCAGACTATACGGAAATCCTCGTCGTGCGAACATCCCGCAAGTGCCGCTCTAGTCCCAGTATATACATATATAATGGTGATCTGCCTCCCATCCACCCGACTATTCATGACCCTGGAAATCAATCATAGTCCCGGATTTAATTGAGGCTCGTCTCCCCCCGCAAGTAACCATAGTCCAGGAAACCACGTTTGACTAGGTCTATACTCCAGGAAACCACCGTCAGACTATATAGACGCGCCCCACTTACATTAGCCTAGGTTTCATCACATCTTCTTCTAATGTCTGTCCTTATGTTTAATTATAATCATCACAACCTAGAGCTAGCTTACCCTTCCGGGCTTAAATCAATACACGAGAAAATTAGCCCACACTGGCTACTTTTCAAATTTATTTATTCACAAAATATCGGTCACAACGGGTCTCGCTCAGCATCTAGATTCCAACAACCATCTCACTATAGAGATCAATCAAGTTATATCTAACCTCAATATATACATTTCATTCATTATCCATCATTACTTCTTTATCACTTTCTTTATATTTATAGATTATGAAGTATTCTACTTTCTATAAGAACATTCGATAACAATTTATCATTCAATTTCTTGTAAATAATTTCTCGGTTACCAAACCAACTATGCACTTTAATAAATTTTCATGCTCTTTTAGTTAATAAAACCATTTCATACCTTTCTACACTTCAAATGTATTTCATAATACCAAATTCTTGTAGATTAGATCGTCTAGAAAAATTCTGTATTTTCCATACCACCATTTCATTATAAAAACATCAATTATTCACTTAATACCAATAGATTAATTTCCATGTAATTCTACATATTGAGTTTTAATTTGCATTCTTGCTCTAACCTCTTAAATCTTCTGTTTTTGTACACTTCCCTTCAATTTTTGAATTCAACATTTTCATCTAATATACTATTCAATGAGGGTATAACTTTAATTTTCCCAAATGAATTCCTAGGATTTCAATGATATTTTTGAGTATTATTACATTTTTTTTCCAGATTTTTAAAACCTGAAAGACTCAATAATATATATATATATATATATATATATATATATATATATATATATATATATATATATATATATATATATATATATGGCTCAAACCCGCACCAGCAGCAAACCAAACGCAAGCCCCGCTCACTGTGCCAACTCACAGTTGTGATAGAACTTGCACTCAATTTGTTTTATATTTGTTTTACTGTATTTCAAAAATTCTTCTAAAGTTTTGAAAGAAATAGAGCATACCAGGTTTTTAACCCGAGACCCAAACCCCAAGCACCACACACCAACGAACAAGCCACAAAGTCCAAGTGCTTCTTTGATAATATAAAGGTAAAAATTCTTTTGTTTTATTCTCTGTTTCAAACTTCTTTTAAAACAGTTTTGATTTCTAATTGCTTCTGCATTAATAACTCTAATCACTTCCAGATTTCAATCTCCCCAATAAATCTAAGTATTAGTACGAATTAAACTTATTAAATTTTATTTTAACAACATAATGAAATTTTATCCCCCAAAATCATATTAATTTACTAATACTTCTAAAATTTTGAATTGCATAAAATATTGTTCTCATCCAATTATAATTTTGGGAAAAAACACACTAATATAATGCATATAATGTAAATTAATATTAATGAGTTTACTTTCATAAAATTTCATCATAACAAAATTATTAAAGTTTCATTCACACACAATACTTTATTTTGAACTCTACATGAATAATCTAATATGTATCAATTAGAAAAATTAGAAAATTTCCATTCATATATGACACTAGTTCCTACCTCCACATTCTTTCTAACTAACATGAATATTTTGTAATCAAATTGGAACATAATAGCATCTACACAAATTCACACAACAATCTACTATTAAAGTTCAATCTACATCCTAGAAAATTGCTACATTCAACATACCAACTAGAATAGAAATTACTCATGTAAAAATATTAAGCATGCATAAATTCTACTAAATTAGAAGGCAATAAGAACACACACCCATTAGAAGATCTTAATTTCTCCCTAGCAAGTGAACTCCGAGAAGCCTCCAAGCCCCTCCTCGAAATCCGCACCTAAAGGGAGAAAAAGAAACTCCCAACAAAGCATTTCGGCACCAACAGCAAACACAATTTCAATTTTTTTTTTGTTTCGCTGATGAAGGCCTAAAGGAAAGGTTGGTTTTATAAAGGAAAATTAATTAATTAATAGAAGTTACTAATCCTAATTAACTACCTACTAACCCCCTAACTCCACTCACCCACTCTCCAAGCATTTCCGGCCACTTCTTTCTTTTGTGTGCATTTGCAAGTGCACGTGTACACTATGTGCACACTACCTCTTATATAACTTCTATTATTAATTGTTATTAAATTAAATGTAGGTGTATGTTATACATGACAAGTATACTAGATTCTAAAATATTTATTTAAGTGTAGAAATAATCTTGGGCCTCTATTTGTAATTAATTTTTAATGGGCTAAAAAGATAGATTTAGGCCTATTGGATTTTATTAAAATAAAACTTCAATTGTGACAAAAAAATATGAAGAAAATAATGTCCACGACTCTAGAAAATTTTAGAAAAAAAATGTGCATAAAATTTACGTGCAATACACGTATCAATATAAAATAAATTTTGAGAAAGAACGAAAAATAGTTGAAATACAAAATACCTATGATATTTATATTAAAATACGTTACGGATATTATCCGAGACAGTACAAAATACATGTGCGTAACACCCGTGGGCAAAATTGTCATAACTCAATTTTTCGGTGTGTTACAGCTCCGGCTCAAGTACTTAAGCCCGTGGGCCCGAATTAAATTTTTGCATGTCCATGTGTGTATTTTATGTATATATTATGTTTATTTGTATACGAGGTTTTTATTTTTAAAAGAATACTCATGTATGTAAGTTGAAATGTGTATTAAGGTTTATAGAGGGATAAACTATTCCTTATATATAGAGTTAAAATGAAATAAACAAATAACATATGAATTATACAAAAAAGATTGATGTAGTATTCTTATTATTGTTGTTCTTTTATCATATTATTTTCTATATAGTTTATTTTATTGGAAATAGACATATTAAAACAATTATAAGTAGTTTGGGTCAAGACCTGAACAGATTTTTTGGGCCTAATTCTGGACAAGGTTCAAGCCTAAGCTCGAAGAAAAGTTGGGTCGAGCTTGGGCCCATGTTTTAAACTTCGGGCTTGGGCCCATGTTTTAAACTTCGGGCTTGGGCCCGGGCCTATATTGGTCCGACCCAAACTCAGCCCGTTGCCAACCCTAGACGAAGTACAATGAACCGCAAAAAAAAGACATGGATATAGTTATCTACAATTTAGTCAAACATGCACTACAAGAAATTTGTCATATACCAACGGACACCTGTAGTGACGGGTCACTAAAACCGTGGGTATAGACATCATATACCAACAAACATGTAGTAAACTGTGGGTATATGTATCCTATAACTTTAGATCTTTTAATCCGTAATTATAAATTTTACTGACAGATTAAAACACTGTGGGTATAGTCCACCCCACTAAAAAAATTTAAGTTATTTATCTGATCGCCAATTAAACCCCCTAAATTATTTTATTTGCCTCCAAACTTTTTCATTTCCCTCCCCAAATCTTAAATCCCCCAATTTATACAATTTCTCTCTCTCACACCCAAATCCCTTTTCTGTCTCTCTCTCTCCTCTCTTTCTCTCACAGCCTTCGTCGTCCCGCCACGTCGCCGTCGTCATTCCGCCATGTCGCCGTCGTTGTCCCGCCACATTGCCGTCGTCGTCCCTCTCCCACCATCGTTGTTGCCCCTCCATTGCCACCGCCGCCGCCGTCTTTCTTTCCACTGTCACTGTCTTCCTTTCCAATTAAACCCGAGGTATGAATTTGATGCTTGTTATGCTTGGTGCTTCACCCTTAGTTGATGAATTTTGATTGCCATGTTGTTCTTTACCATGCTTCACTGATTAGATCCTAGATTGCCATGAGAACATTGAAAAGATAAACTATGAGAACATTATGGATGGTAAACTATAAACTATGTTTACCATCCCCAATTTGATGCTACTGCTTATATAATATGTAATGAATGTTAGCCATGAGAACAATGAGAAGATAAACTAATTTTACTTGATTTCATCAGAGAAATTTAATTAAGTCCTAACCCTAACTCAATTGGGGACCATGATGCCTATATGTATGTATAAGCCAAGATCAAGCCTGAGCACATCAAGTAGGAAAAGTAAAAGCAAAATGGAAGACTTATCCTGACTCAATAAGTACGCCTGTGTATTGGAAATCAGAATCAGATAGATATAGACATTATATATTGGGATCAACTATCAACTTATGTTTGAATAATTATTTAAAACATTGCTGCTACAGGGTTTAATTATGGCTAATAAATCTATTTTTTCTTCTTCATTAATATTATAACGGCTTAGGTGAATTGCACACAATGGGTTCCTTACGTATGCACACATTTCTTCCTTGCATACATAGAGGTGCTGCATGTCTAGAGACTAAGAAAACATTGCTGCTATAGGGTTTTAATTATGGCTAATAAATATATTTTTCTTCTTCATAATTTTATAACGGCTTAGGTGAATTGCACACAATGGTTTTCTTACGTATGCAGACATTTCTCCCTTACATAGTGTACTTCATTTCTTCCTTAAATTTGTTTCAGAACAACACTTGCCTGGAATCCAACAGAGGAGTACTGGATTCTCCTTCCTGCAAACTAAAGCGGAGTCCATTTCCCAATAATACACAATATACACACACACTTTAAGAAATTTTTAAGCTCTCCACTAATTAAGCTTGAGTATAACATTTTAAGCAGTTTTTTAATTATTATTTATTTACATTTTCAGTTAATTTTCTTATCCATCATACACTTGAATGTCATTTTGCTATAGCAAATCTATCATCTTTCTTATTCAAGTTCATATACTGTAGATGTGGAGAATTCGAAGGATGCTAACTAGTCATTTATGACTATGGTAAGTCCTTCCCTTTTTAGTAGTTCAGTATTAGGAATTTGACATGATATAAGGGAGGGTTGACTACCAAAATTAAAAATTTATCATGTTTTCTGAGAATATCTATAATTAATATTGGTTCTTTATATCAGTTTTGTTCTATTAAAGACCTTCTCCTGTGTCTCACTATACGCAGAGCATGCTCTTTTATACTCTTCTACACGTAGAGATAAATATATTGCTTTTTGATGATTCTCAAGCAGAAAATAATTTAGTTTTCTTGGCTTCATACTGGCAATAATTATTCTTGTGCTTAATTGATAAGAATAGTTTCACGCCCTGTTAAAATTAATATTTCAAAATTCTGGCTACGCAATTTAAATGGAGAAGAAGCTGTACGTCCATCAGTCTGTTTTCTTTTATTTTTTCTGGCCACTTTTGCGCTTCTATTTAAACCAGAAAATGGTGTCAGTGCTCTATTTTTTTTGCCTTATAGCCATTCGGTTCAACTATAGTTTTATGTGTGTTTATGTGATATACAGGAAGAGGACATAGTTAATTCGTGGAATCTAAGGAAGTGCAGTGCTGCTGCCTTAGATATCCTTTCAGATGTGTTTGGTGATGAAATTCTACCAAGTCTGATGCCTTTGATTCAGGTGACGTTGTGATTTATTTTTCCTGATCTTTGAACTTCTAAGATACCCTTTTTTCCCCTGAAACCAAACTCATCCACTATTTTCATCTAAATTCTGTTTGCATCATATAAACTATTAAGTAGTGAGAACTTAATCTCCTTCTGTATATAAGTTATTCCTTTGTTATAACTTGATGAGTTTTAATTGTTCTCTCACCAATTGGTTTTGATTTCTTCTTTTGTGTAAGTTATCATGTACATATTTATCCGAGGGTCCATGATAGTTCGTTAAGATAGCCCAGCCTCATTCATTATGCTTACTTAAGTAGTCAAACCATCTTCCACAAGACAATGGATGTGCATGTATACAAATTTCTGAATATGCTCATGTCGACAGTGTTTTTTTTTCCCTTCGGCACACTGTGCATATGTACAAACCATCTTCCACACTGTCTTCTTCCTTCAGCAGTGTTTCTTTCTTTCTTCCCTTTTGTTGTAGATGATTGTTGCTTGGGCCTTGGGGATATTGGCTGTCTTAATTTGGCCTGAACCAAAGTTTACTCCCTTTTTATTTGACAAGTTGTTTGGAGGCAAATGAATTGTTTGAAGCTGTTCACTAGGCAAACCAGTAATGCTGACTTTGTTAACCACTTCATTTGAATGTCTCATCCTTAACAAAATATATTTAAGTACAACAGAAAGATGTATGTGAGTTGGAGCATGCAGTAGCTTGTTCTCCTGAATTCTCTCTTGTTTTGTTTCCTCTGCTGTGACATCACAATGGTTCATTGATTTTAGATACTAGCGACTTCCATTTGATGCTGGTTTAGCAACATCTTTATATAGTAAATCATGAATAACCAATATCCTTTCTTGAATGGAACCTAAATTAAGTACGAAAGATTAAAATTTTGATTATCTGTTACTCTTTCGTCTATGATCTTGACAGAATATGCCATGTGCCTTTTTGTTTTAAATAACCCATGTGCTAATTATGTGATTTTTTTTTGTGCTTGTTGTAGGGGGTGCAATCGGATCGCAATAGGAATGAGATATGAGCTACACCGTATCAGCATTAGTTTTTCAAACACAGAGTTGGAAAAGAAAAATGATAGCCATACTTTGACAAAATTAGAAACTGATATGGAACTGATATGGGAGTGTCAGATGCAGATACTAATTGGATATCCCTTTATTAGATATACAGATTGAAATACTGGAAAATGAAATGACTCAAAGGAGAAAATGAATAAATAAATGAACAAAATCTTAACAATTTATAGATATGAGTACAGCTATTAACAAAATGACCAGGAGTTGACAAATCAAATTCTTATCCGTAGCGATTTACTTCTTATTTACATGATCAACTTCATTGTCTTGAGTTAGCAATGAAAAATATTATTCAGTTGCTCTTTTTCTAATTGTAGTTACACTTATGAAACAAATATTTTGAAAACAATCCTACTATTGAACTGCTCTGCAATTGTTGCAATTGTCAGTCTGAAATGCCTGATTTCACTCCAATGTGGATTTTGTTGATATCTGAGGTGGTTTACAAACTTTACATTCTTTACTCAGTACTTGTTTTCTCCTCTCCATGCAGAGTGCAACAGGAGCTTGAATTTTCTACAAAACAGGCTATTTTTGTCGATTCCAGCGTCAACGATACTATTCGGACATGCATAGTATTAGGAAATCATCGAGCTGCAATGAGAGTGCGGGCTGATTTCAAGGTTTGCGTCCTGCGATCATGATTACTTCTTTTCCTCATTTTTTATGCCACGTTATTGTGATAATCCTTTGTACAGGTGTCAGACAAGCAATGGTATTGGTTAAAAGCATTTGTATTGGCTGCTGTAAGGGATTGGGATGCTTTGGAGAAATTTCCCAAAGAGAAGAGACCGCCGGGTGGTACGTTATCCTATTCTTTGCATCTTTTACGTGTTTTAGATATCAACCCCAACAACCACACTTCAAAAAGCTTTTCCAAATTTTGGAATGGACTACATTAATGCTCTTATCTGTTCAAGCTCTATTGAGGGACATTCTGGCTATTAACATTGATCAAATTCTCACATTTTGGTCCGTCCTAAGCAATTGCTCAGTAGGAGGGAAGATATATGAAGAACTTTTGTATTTGGGCATCTTCCAGCTAATAATATGTTGCAACTATGAAAAAACTGCAAATTTAACATCTCCTTATTCGATTAAAAAGATTGATTCCAAGTTTCACAGCAGAGCAGGTGTTCATGCTGAAAATCCCTACCACCTACATAGAAGTAGAACGATAATAAATAAAGAAATGTGTAGTAGGGAATCTAAGTAAAGTTTATATTTTCCATATATTATTCCAGGAACGTTAACTCGTAAAGGCACTGTGCGCATGTATTTCTTATTTTCCTTTTTCTTCTCTCGTAAAAAGAAGCATTACCTAATAACTTAATTTAGGTCATTAAGAAGCATTTTCCTTTGTCGAAGAGGGAGTTATCTCCATCGTTTGTCGTTTTTCCTGTATTTCATCTTAAGCAAGTCATTAAGACAAATGTTTTGTGTAAACTGAATAAGGGTATCCAGTGCTAATTCACTTACATGTTCCCCTATGCCTGTAATAGAGGGTACTTTGTAATCCCCCCCCCCCCCCCCCCCCCCCCCCCCCCCCCCCCCCCCCCCCCCTCTCTTTCATTTTCACTTCTACAGGAAGTAACTTTGCTTTTTTAATATATGGAGATTCAATTTATAGTGAAAATGTGCTTGAGCAAGACAGTAAACTATCATCCTATATTGGTGATGTAGACATCAATGAAAAACTTGATTGTATTTTATTTATTGTAGGTAAACTAATGTTAATGAAGAAGGACATCTTTATGGGGTTTCTGGAAGCTCGGGAGGTTATGCTGAAATGGTTTTCCGCCACGCTGCTAAAACCATTTTTAATACATTAGAAGTTTATTTTTAAGAGTTTATACTTACTTTCATTAGTGATTTATTTCCTGATATGTTACATGGTTTTCTTTTTCGTAGATTGATGGTAAAATAGTTTTGAGATTTTCCCTGTGCCGAACAAGTTTTCTTTATTACCCTTCGCTGAATGTGCCTAATAACTATTCCTTTAAATTTTTGATGGCACAGGAACTTGCTGAGATGATTTTCCAGTCAGCATTGTAGATCGAAGTTATTTATTGGCGAGTTGTAGATGTACACTATTTATTGGCAATGGAAGCTAATTTTCTGTTGATGGAGCAAACCTCGAAATTAAGTGGATGGGATTGTTATAAGACTTTATATGCTTATTATATGTCAGTATGGTACTCTTAGGTTGACATTTTAACTATTTTGTAATTTGAATTTGACATGCTTGTAATACTTTATTAATTTTTAATATGATTGAAGTTTAATTTTATTTAATTTTGTTTCATAAACACATGTATTTATTTCATTGTGTATTTGGTTTATAATTGAATTAATATTATAAAAGAAAATATTAAATTATCATAAGCGTAATTAATAAGAAAAAATTGTGTATAGAGCGATGGGTATATATTCAAATAATTGGATGCGAAAACCATCGCTAAAACCTATAGCAATGGAGCTTCAACCGTGGGTATAGGAAAGCAAAATGTGTCTTTAAAACCTATACCAACGGATACGAAACCGTGGGTATACACCAAGGTTTTGTCCAACGGGTGAAAAAACCTTCGCTATAGGCTATAGTGACGGCATTTTGCCGTGGGTATAGCTAACTAAAAACGACGGAAAAATATGTCCGTTGGTATAGGTTTTACGGGCTATACCTACGGTTTTTCGCCTTTTACCCACGAATTTTTGCTGTTACTATATGTCAAATTCCTTGTAGTGATGGGTACTGTCTAGTGAAATTTACCCTTAATTTATATCATTCAAGTAATAACCAAGTCATATATAGATCCCAAATAAGCATCAATTAATAAATAAGATGAGATGAGCAAGAATGAGATTGATGAACACGCAGCATCCTAGTCATCCAATCCAAAATCATTATACTCAAAATCCACCACCAATCAATGGTATTTAGCCAATTAAATTCAATCATACGTATTAATTAATTACTTAATTAGCCATATCAATGGTATTTCCATTCATTCAGTCAGTCCCTCAAAACTAAGTAATTAGCCAATTAAAGAACTAGGTTAAAGTGGGTTTTGAAGTAGAAGAAAGAACGTAGCTATTCAATTTAGTTGAGGCGGATTCTGACGAACACCATGATGCATGGCAGCGGCAATCGTTCCAGCCCGACCGGCAACGCCGGGGTTCGACGCGGTTCTTTTCCTTCTTGCCATCAGATCAAAGTTGAGTTCGAGGACCAGAGATGAGAAGAAGAAGATGATGAACAGTAGACTAAAGTCTAGATTTCTATTCGCAAAATGAGGAGGAGTACATGGTGGGATTTATATAGGTTGTTAGAGCATAATAACCACTAATCCACCTAAGTGCACGTATAGTGCACATTATTACAATATAGGGACTAATATGAAAGATTACATGGAATTAAGCAAAAACATCCAACAAGGAAATATATTTACATAGGACCGATATGCAGTAAAATGGGAATGATATGCAACAATGAGTTATCTTCATAAAGAAAGCAAAAGGTAGCAGCTTCAGCTTGATCCAATTAAGGGATTGGATCATTCCTTCTTCCATGGCGGGTCAATAAAAGGTTATAAATCTCTCACTATTCTTCCCATGTATCCACCACCCAGGTCGAATATAAGGAGCTTTGCCACAATCCGTTTAACCTTTCGGTGATGGTAGCTTCCATGACTGAAATAAGATGAGTTGTTAGTGATATTAAACGCCTCTTCCCATATTTATCCTCGTCTACCTCCACAAACACCTCAATATACTTCTTAATATCATGTCAAGTAACTTTTGGCCACAGAACTTGTTGAAGCTGTGTCTGCATATCTTTAAATGCTCCAAGTAAAGTGAAATCCTCTTCACTATAAGCATTAGGCAAGAGATCACCAACCCTCTCATCTAGAATTCTTACTGTTGAATGCTCAAACAACTGAACAAATCCTTGGACAAAGCCTTCTTAGAGATAGTAACTGCAAATATGTTTCCTTTCCATTCAAGGGCATCAATCTCTTTAGTAGAAAATGTGACTTGATCTTGCTTAAAGATCTCTTGAGTGAAGAAAGTTGGAGTTATGCTTTGGACATCAGCTGTAGATTCCACAGGAAGTTTTAGCTGAAATACATGAAAGACAGCAGAGATAAGACAGCAGAGATTTTAGCTTCCTCCACTAGCAAAAAGTTGTATGTCACATATTCCGAATACTCCCTCTCCTTTGCTTCAAAAATGTGTTTACAAAGATTGGCATATATCTAATGCTTCTGCAAGACATCCAACACCTCATGAAGGAGCTGAGCAAGTTCATACATTGACCTACCGTACACTAAAATACCATAAAAGAACACCAATAAATGTTTCCTCAATTCCAACTTGCTGAACACAGGGCCACCAAGCCATTCAACCAAGAGTTCATTGAAAGCACTTGAAAACTTGCTAGAAACTAGCTGGAAACTTGTTGAAAACAGTGGTCATGTTGCTGAAAATTTTGGGGAGGTTCTCTCGATACTATGGCAAGTGCAGGAGGTAGCAGAGATCTCCCTGTTGAATTTCTACACACCACCGTCAATCACTCTACCGTCAATTACTCCACCAATCACGCCGTCACTTAAGCTTCACCTACTCCTATACTACTTTCTCTGTCAATTCTTCAATCCTCAAATTTGTATAAATAGAACTATCATAGATTGTAATAAGATAAGAAAAACTTAATATAGTTTCTTCAATTCAATTTCCAGATGGTATCAGAGCCTACCAGTTGAAATTTTCAAAAACCCAAATCCCAAACAAATTTAAATCCAAATCGGATCTCAAATCCAAACCAAATCCCAAACAAAATCCAAATCCAAATCAGATCTCATATCCAAAATCAAAATCCAAACAAATTTCAGCAAACAAATCCAAAAAACAAAAAAAAAAAAAAAAAAAAAACCATACCATCGTTTATCGCCGGCCGACGCAACCGCTGTCGAAGGGCCCGCTGCAGCTCTGTTGCGCTAGCTCCTCCAGTTAATTCGTATACATCATCTTTCTCTTTTAGGGTTGATTTAAGGTTTCTTTCTTTCTTCTCATCGTCCATTTCATAAGAAGAAAAAAAAGGGGAGGGGGGAGGAGAGAGAGAGAGATCTGGATTGTTAAAAGTGTTTTTTTTTTTTTGAATGGGTTGCTTTCTGGAATTGTTACTGATAAGGTGAAATTTTGAGTTTTTTGCTCTGTTTTGTTTTCGTTGGTTAGGGGTGGTGTTTTTGGGATTGGAGAGTGATTAATTTGTGGGGTTTTGGAGTAGGACATTTCGACTAGGGTTATAGCGGAGGGATTGTTTAGATCAGAGTCTTTTTTTTTTCCTTTCTTTTTAAATTTTTTTTTTTCCTTTCTTTTTGATTTTACAAAAAAAAAAAAAAAAAAAAAAAAAAAAAAAAAGAGTGAAAAAAGTTTAGAGTCATCCGGAATTAAATCCATTCCGGTTGTCGTTCATTCCGAAGGGGTTTTTAATGTCGGACTCACTCTTACTGAATCCAATTACGATACATGGTCTCAGCTGATGGAAATGCACATTGCTGAAAGGGACAAGATCTCATATATTCGTGATCAGACTACGGCACCAGCGAAATCGGATGACAATTATGAAAAATGGTATGCTGAAAATCAGAAGGTCAAACGATGGCTATTAATGTCTATGTCTCCAGAAATTATGCGGCGTTATTTACGCTTACCTACTGCCTACGACATTTGGAATGCCTTATCAAAGGCATTCTACGATGGAAGTGATGAATTGCAAGTTTTTACTCTGAATCAGAAGGCCTTTTCAGCCAGCCAAAAAGGGCGACTACTCTCTGTGTATTATGGAGAGCTGACTGAAATTTTTCAGGAGTTGGACCATCGTGATATGGTGGTTATGAAGGATCCAGATGATGTCGAAGCCCATCGCAAGTCTATTGAACGTCTACGGGTTCACATATTTCTCGCTGGATTGGATGAGGAATTTGATTCACTCAGACGTGAAATCTTGCGCAGAGATCCAGTACCAAATCTGGATGAGTGTTACTCTTTGTTTCGACGGGAAGTTGTTCGCAGTACCACCCTGAAAAGTCATTCTGAAGCATCTGAACCCAATGCCATGGTGGCTCGATTCCGAGCTAAACAGGATCGAGCACGACCCTACATTGGTAGACCAACTAATGGTATTGACAAGTCTTCCTACAAATGCACTCATTGCAATAAGACTGGTCATACCAAAAGTCGCTGTTTTGAACTGGTGGGATATCCAGAATGGTGGGATCCTAGTCGCACAAAGAAAAATCCAGGCAGGCATTCCGCTGCAGCAGTTGTTCAAACAAAGACCGAAGACGATGATCCTAACAACGCCTCGGCATTGGTAATAGCTGCAGACAATCATGGTAAGTTTTTAAATGTTTTTACACCTGTTTTGAATAGTGCATGGATAATTGATTCTGGTGCAACAGATCACATGACATTTGATTCTAGACATATCCCATCAATCAATCCCTCCACTCAAAAAATTGTCTCTACTGCCAATGGCACTAATACCCCAGTCATTGGAGAAGGATCTTTGACTCTTACCGATACATTACATTTAGATTCTGTTTTACTTGTTCCATCCTTAAATTATAATCTTTTGTCAGTTTCTCAAATAACCACTACCTTATCTTGTGTTGTCATTTTTTGGCCTGATTTGTGTGTGTTTAAGGACATCAAAACCAGGAAGACGATTGGTTGTGGTATTAGACGGGGGAAGCTGTATTATTTGGACTTGGACGCAAAGAATACTGAACGCATGCGACAAGCTCTGGCAGTGGCTGGTTCTGAAGACACAAAACGGAAAGAAATATGGTTATGGCATCGTCGTCTTGGGCATGCTTCCTTTGGGTATCTCAAAAAATTATTTCCCCGTTTATTCGAAGCAGTTGATGTTTCTAGTTTCCTGTGTGATATTTGTGAACTTGCCAAATGTCATCGTGTCTCATTTCCTTTACGATTGAATAAAAGTTTGATTCCATTTATGATTATTCATTCTGATGTCTGGGGTCCATCTAAAGTCACTACTTTGGGTGGGTCACGTTGGTTTGTAACATTTATTGATGATTGTACGCGAATGACATGGCTATACTTGATGAAATCCAAAAGTGAAGTGAACTCGGTCTTTCAAAAGTTTCATAAACAGGTTGAAACTCAGTACAATAGAAAGATTCAAGTTCTTCGCAGTGACAATGGTGGCGAATATCAAAGTACAGAACTTCAACAATATTTGGCAGCGCAAGGAATGATTCATCAAACCACTTGCTCCAACACACCCCAACAGAATGGAGTAGCAGAGCGGAAAAATCGACACTTGTTGGCTGTTGTCCGTGCCTTGTTAATTGAAGCCCATATGCCATTATCTTATTGGGGAGAAGCACTTACTTCTGCCGCTTATTTAATCAATCGGGTACCCTCCAGCACCATCCATTTTCAAACACCATTCCAAACCCTTACTAATGCAGTTGTTGCCCCAGCTGTCTCCAATTTAACTCCTCGTGTCTTTGGGTGTGTGGTGTTTGTACACTTGCACAAGCATCAACGCACCAAGTTGACTCCTCAAGCATTACGGTGTGTTTTTGTTGGGTATGCCACTCATCAAAAAGGATATAGGTGTTACCATCCTCCCACACATCGATTATTTGTCACGATGGATGCTGTTTTCCATGAAGATACAATTTACTTCTCCATGCCTGAATTTCAGGGGGAGTGCCAGACGGAAATTCAGACTCTAGATTATGAGGAAAGTAATACGCAGGATGTGGGATACGTGGATTCCAGTATCGAATTTCCAATAACTGAAGAAGTGGGTCTATCTCCAACACAGCTTGACACCGATGGTCTATCTCCAACACAGCTTGACACCGATGGTTTATCTCCAACTCAGCCCGAGATCCGGTCTCTTGAAAATATGGCTCCGCCTCCAGTTGACATACCACACCAATCGCTTACTGAAGATGTTCTTGAACCACACAAGAGACAGTTACCACAACGTCACACTAGAGGTATTCCTAAACCCACATATGAACCTGAACTTTCTAGTAAAGTAAAATATCCCATGAGCCATTATGTGTCTAACCATGGTTTGTCAGAATCAAATATGACATTTGTGAATCAATTATCTGTTGTATCTATTCCTAACAGTGTGTAGGAAGCCTTAGCTGATCCAAGATGGAGAGCAGCTATGAACGAGGAAATGAAATCTTTGGAACAAAATAAAACATGGGAACTAGTTGATCCTCCACCAGGAAAGAAATTAGTCGGATGTCGGTGGATTTACACAGTGAAGTACAAGGCTGACGGCACAATTGAACGCTTCAAGGCAAGACTGGTAGCAAAGGGATACACTCAAATCTATGGGATTGATTACACAGAAACATTTGCACCTGTAGCCAAAATTAATACGGTTCGTGTTCTGCTATCTTTAGCTGCAAACTTGGATTGGCCATTACAACAATTCGATGTGAAGAATGCTTTTCTACACGGTGAATTATCCGAAGAAGTCTACATGGATCTCCCACCAGGATGCATGATACACAGCAAGAAGGTATGCAGGCTAAAGAAATCATTGTATGGACTGAAACAATCTCCGAGAGCATGGTTTGGAAGGTTCACAAAATCTATGATAGCCTTTGGCTACCATCAGAGCAACTCAGATCATACTCTTTTCCTCAAAAAACAGCAAGGTAAAATCACTGCACTCATTATATATGTGGATGACATGGTGGTTACAGGGAATGATCCTGAAGAAAGGAAGGCATTACAGAATTACTTATCCAAAGAATTTGAAATGAAAGATCTAGGCCCGCTGAAATATTTTCTTGGGATTGAAGTATTCCGATCTAATAAAGGGATAGTTCTATCTCAAAGAAAATATGCCTTAGATCTATTACAAGAGACTGGTATGGAAGCATGTCAACCAGCCGATACACCAGTAGAAGAAGGTTTAAAGCTATGTATTGAGTCCAATCAGGTACCAGTTGACAAAGGAAGATACCAAAGACTTGTAGGGAGATTGATGTACTTATCTCATACCAGACCTGATTTGGCTTATGCTTTGAGTATTGTCAGCCAGTTCATGCATAATCCTGGAGAACAACATATGAATGCAGTTACTCGCATTTTGAGGTATTTGAAGTCTGCTCCAGGAAAAGGAGTATTATTCACCAAAAATGAAAATTATCAAAGCATAGAAGCATACACTGATGCTGATTGGGCTGGTGCTGTGGATGACAGACGATCTACTTCTGGTTACTTTACCTTTGTAGGAGGTAATCTTGTGACATGGAGAAGCAAGAAACAAAATGTTGTAGCTCGTTCTAGTGCAGAAGCTGAATACAGAGGTTTGGCCAATGTACTTTGTGAAACATTATGGATAAAACTTCTCTTGCAGGATTTGGGTTATCCATTTGAACAACCTATCCGACTGTTTTGTGACAATAAAGCAGCATGTGATATCGCACATAATCCAGTTCAACATGACCGTACAAAACACGTCGAGGTAGACAGATTTTTTATTAAAGAAAAATTGGATGAAAAGATTGTGGAATTACCTAAAACTCGATCAGAGGAACAGGTGGCTGACATTCTCACCAAAGCAGTCTCAAATTGAGTGTTCTTAAGATTTTTGGACAAGTTGGGCATGTGCAACATCTACGCACCAACTTGAGGGGGAGTGTTGAATTTCTACACACCACCGTCAATCACTCTACCGTCAATTACTCCACCAATCACGCCGTCACTTAAGCTTCACCTACTCCTATACTACTTTCTCTGTCAATTCTTCAATCCTCAAATTTGTATAAATAGAACTATCATAGATTGTAATAAGATAAGAAAAACTTAATATAGTTTCTTCAATTCAATTTCCAGACTCCCCTATATCAAAAGACATATAGCTGATAGGCATTTCTTGACTACAGCTCATACGCAAACTGTAAAAATCTTCCACTATGGAAACTCCTTGAAAATTAAATGTCACTTCCTCCCATAGCCCTCACATTGTAAATTTTCTCCTTCAACTATAATCACCTCAAATTTTACACTCTTGTTTATAGACAACTCAATCCATAGAACTGCATTAGACTTCATGAAATTATGATCAGTAGCCACAAGAGAAGCAACACCATAACCCAAGAGAGAATTATCAACCTGACCTTGCTTCAAACCATTATAGGAAAACCCATCCCCTATATTCCTAATGATAGCCACTAAAAACTTCTCTAAGGTCTTCCCTCCTCCTCTATATTTCTCCCGCCAATGAAACCATTCAAGCAATTGTCATGTCAGACCAATTAAACACCATTTCAATAAATGCATAAGGGCACCATGAGGTAATCCAAATGTAGATAAATGACCAAAGCCAACAATACAAAGAATGCCTAACATCAAGAGCTCCTTTGGAATAAAGGCATTGCTTGAGTGTGAGAAGATGAATATAACTCCCTTTGTTGGCCATTAGGAGATGCTTGAGGAGAACTTTCTTTGAACAACCTCCCATGTTGAGTATCGAACTCCATTTGTGCCATAGGGTGCAAAAAGACAACCTCTATTCCTTTTGAACACAGTCCATTCTCTTTTGCTGAGCTAAAAGCATTATCAACATCACTTTGAGCTGTGTTAGAGAGGTATGAATACAACTCTGAAGCTTCAACACAATAATTTGATTTATACTGCTCCAATTCAAGTCTCACAACCTTGCTCTCCTTGTGCTCTTCAACTTTACTGGCCGAACTATCCAGTAAAGCACTCTCTACTCCACCAATATCACAAGCTGTACTAAGAAAATTTTGATTTAACACTTCGAGAACAGTTGAAGATTTCTCTTGTTTGAATTTTGTTTCCTCAATTTCCACTTCTGACTCAACACTAAGTAGATTGTACCCTTCAGCAACGAACTCTGATTAACTGAAAATCCTTTGCACATTTTCACAAATATGTGGTGGGTGAGCTGTGAGATTTAGATCATTCCTTGACAGCCCTGATTTCGAAAAGGAATTTTATCAAACAATTGGTGCACGTTCCCGAATCCTCGTAGCTAGTTAAATCTTAACCTTCGAAGTTGGTTCTTTGATTGCACAATTGAGACCTGTAGGGATTGGAGTTGAAGAAGCTTTTTATCACAAATGGGAAGGTAGATACCCACCATGCGATCTCTTGGGCGATACTGATTTTCATCGTACATAGGCACGTTCCTCATCTTTATGTCGACGATGTGGGCTAAGGTCCCGACTTCGAACAGTTGATGACCGTCGATAGGCCCTGCTATCTTTTGAATCTTTTCCACTTTCCCCATACTCAAAGCGATGCTTTGGTAAACGTGAACAGAGTGTGCGACGCGGATCTTGAAGCAACTGATCCACCGCTAACTCCAATCACCCCAATCTCTCTTAGAGTTCTTGATCGAGTTCTTGAACGAAGACTTGGTCAGGAAATTGATGTCGTGGTGGTCGTCAATAATATCAAGATGAAGAATAACCCTCACTGCCATCAATGAAACCATTTAGAAGAATCCTCACCTTCTACGCCGGTGACGAGATTCGAAGATCAACCGTTCAGGGTCAAGAACTTTCAACTCCATTTTCTCAATTTTCCATTCAAGATCGGACAACTTCTGAAATTCTACACCGTAATAAGTGGAACTCATTGTGTGGTCCTTTAAACCAACCTTGGATCTAAATCCATGATCAAGATTCCTCGGACTCTTAGACCTCATCGTCGAATTTGGTCGTTGTTGTTTCCTTCACAGGAGCTAAAAGCTCTGATATCATTGTTCCAGCCCGACTAGCAACGTCGGGGTTGGACACGGCACTTTTCCTTCTCACCATCGGACCTGCAAGTTTGAGGACCAGAGATGAGAGGAACAAGATGATGAACAGTAGACTAAAGTCTTGACTTCTATTCACAAAATGAGAAAGAGTGCAGGGTGGGGTTTATATAGGTTGGTAGAGCCTAATACCCACTAATCCACCTAACTTCAACGTGTAGTGTGCCATGTAGTGCCACGTAAGGTAGTAAAAGAAAAAGTAGTAGTTTTGGTAGTACGTGTAGCATTACCCTATGGCAATTAGTATGAAAAGATTACATGGAATTAAGCAAAAACACCCAAAATATATTTACATATGATCGATGTGTAATAAAATGGACTGATATGCAACAATGAATTATCTTTAAACAGAGACAGCGGACAAAGAGCCAAAGGCAGCAGCTTCATTAGGATCCAATTAAGGGATTGGATTAGCGATCCACACCATCCAAAGCTCACCGATGACCCTGCCAAGGATGACGCCATCCCCGTTGCCAACAGTCCACAGAGAGGATGAAGAGGATGAAACCGAATCAGAGGCGAAAAGTAGAAAGAGGACGGCGAGAAAAAGCTTTGTCTGTTACCAATCTTCCTTTTTACTACTTCACCAGCTGTCATTTTCCAGGCAGATTTTATCCTCATGGAATTTGGCCTGGTCTAAAAAAATAGAAACGATACTTCCTCTTGGGCCCATTTAATCATAGGTTGTAAATTTTAAGGAAAAAACTCTTAGTTTTGGCCTCTCTTGCAATGCTTAATCTCTCGTGTATTTTTACTATTATAATGAGAACTTTTTGTCTAAAGTACACAATGTCAACCAATATGTGCACAATGCTTAGAGCATCGATTTACTATTTTGTCATTTTATCCATTTTTTGCTATAGGAGCGTGCTATATTTGGCAAACGATTTGGCAAAAAGCATGATATAGATCCGTCGTATTTTAATATATTTTAAATGCACGCAAAAAAATTTTATTTAATTAAAAAAGCCCCGAAAATGGAAACTTAGCTTGGACGATGTTTCGTCCATGTATTTAGAATATTCAATAAGTTAATTAAATAACTAATTAATTAGTTAGTTAATTATACTTAATTACCTCATTAGCTCATTTAATAATTAGTTTGTTTGTTTGTTAATTATACTTTGGGGGTTTAAGAAGGATTAGTGGGCTTTGAAAATGACAGGTGGGCTTTGAATTTGGCAAAATATCTGGGAGGAAACATCATGTATCGTCTGAGACTTTTGCATTTTTGCAAAAAAGTCCGGACGAAAATATCATTCGTCCAAGGGCAAATTTTTGCTATGCCCATGGAGAAGGGGGCCATGTGAGGAGGGTCGAGTTTCAGGAGTTTCAGAACGAGGTCCTCCAGGCCCTCCGTGGCGGGGATCGAAACAACCACCACATCGGCAACACCTAAACTAGGATAACCGAGAATGAGGAGTCCTACGGGTCGACCCGATCCGAGGGACGAGAGGATGACGTCCTCAAACGCCTATGGGAGATGGAAGACATCCTTGCCCGGATAGGCGAAGATGAGAAGCTATCTAACCGAGTGTATCGGCTAGTCCAGCCACCCTTCTCATCCTACATCCTCGAGGCCCCGGTCCTGACGAGTTTCAAGCCTCCTACATTTGTGACATATGACGGAGAGTTAGATCCTGCTGATCACATTAAGGGGTTAAAAATCCTCATGATGATTCATAGCTCCTCGGATCCTCTTCTCTGTCGGGCGTTCATGGCAACACTACGGGGACTGGCAAGAGAATGGTACTCAAAGCTTATCCCCAACTTGATCTTCTCCTTCGATCAGCTCGAGGAGAGTTTCCTTGCTCACTTCATGACCAGCTGCAAGGACCTCAAACAGAAGGATGAGGAGCCCCTTCGGAAGTTCGTCGGGAGATTTACAACCGAGATCCTGTCAATCTACATCATAGACGTCGGGGTCGCAGCTGCTGCCTTCCGACGTAATGTGTGGCATGCTTTGTTGAGTGCCTCCTTGGCTAAGAAGCAGCCCATCGACTTTCCCGACCATCTTCTCCGGAGCGAGAAGTATATCTGAGCCGAAGAAGCTCTGAACCTAGGAGGACGAAAAGAGTCCCCGGCCAAGGTAAACAGGAAGATGGAAAATTCTGAGCCCCCAAAGAAAGCTCAGAAGGACACCTCCGGGTAGAGGTGTCCACTCCCGGCCCCTTGCATTGATAAATTCACTCTGCATAATGTGAATGTCTCCACCATCCTCACAGAGGTGGAGGAAGAGGGTTTGATTCGGCACCCCCCTCGGTCCAATAACAATAACAATAAGAGGAACAGGAGATTCTATGGTCGGTTCAAACGAGATCATGGCCACGAAACCAACAATTGTCAGGCTCTTAAAGACGAAATTGAGTCGCTCATTCGGAGAGGGTACCTATCTAAGTTCACTCGGGATGGCGCCAGGGCCTCTCCTCCTACCCGAGGTCCGAACAAACACCCAGAAGTTGAGTCCGATCCTGAGAACTCTGAAAGGATGGCTATCCTCCACTGTGTCCACGGTGGTCCCATGGGGTGAGACACAAACTCCTCCCGCAAGGCTTTCTTCTAAGAAGTCAATTAGGTTCACAACTACCCTCCCCCTCGAGGCCATGGACTCGGTCTCATTCTCGGGCGAGGACCTCGAAGGTGTCCGGGTTCCTCACTGCGATACCTTGGTCATCAACCTCGGTCTAGCCAACTACGAGGTCCGTCGCATTCTAGTAGACAATGGAAGCTCTGTTAATATCTTGTTCCTTTCCGCCTTCGAGTGATTAAAGCTCTCCCGGGAGAGACTAAAGCCTACAAGCTACACCCTCCACGGCTTCTCAAGCACCCCCGTTCATATCGAAGAGATCATCACCTTGGATGTCACTGTTGGGAAATCCTCGACATCCCGAACCGAGGAGATGGATTTCATAGTGATCAATGTCAAAGCTGCTTACAATGCCATACTCGGTAGCCCTGGTCTCGCCTCTATCTAGGCGGTTCCCTCGGCCTACCACATGAGGTTGAAGTTCCCACCCAAGTTGGGGTCGGGGTCGTCAAGGGTAACCAAGAGCCAGCAAGGGCCTGTTACACGGTCATAGTGGAGGCTCGTTACTCCCCTTCATGCAGTCAAAATCCCCTTTGATAGAAGCTCAATTCCCTTCGAGCCAATGGACAAGTTGGAGGAGATCCCTTTCTCTGAGGCGGACACAGCTAAATGGTTCCAAGTAGGGCTGCAATTGAGCCGAGCCGAGCCGAGCCGAGCCGAATACCTTCAGCCTCTAGCTCGGCTCGTTTACGAAATGAGCTTAGTTTTGAGCTCGAGCTCGGTTTGAGCCAAACTTTGACCGAGCTTTGACCGAGCTCGAGCCGAATAGCTCGCGAATAGCTCGATTCGTTTGCAACCCTAGTTCCAAGTGAGCAAGTCCCTCCCCCCTCGCCTTAAAGAAGACATCATCAGATGTTTCCGGCTAAATAGCGAGCTATTCGCTTGAACCCCATCCGATATGCCCGGGATCTCGAAGAATCTCATTATGCATAAGTTGAGTGTCCAGTTGGACTCCAAACCAGTGCAGCAGAGGCATCGAAAATTCACCCCTGAGAGGCAGCAGAAGTTGAAAAAGGATGTTTAGAGGCTCCTTTCCGCCGACTTCATCCAAGAGTTCAACTACCCAGAGTGGTTGTCCAACATTGTGATGGTGAAGAAATCCAACGGTAAGTGGATGATATGAATCGATTTCACCGATCTCAATAGAGCCTGCCCAAAGGATCCTTTTCATTCCTGAGCACCAACGGTCTCATCGATGCGATATCCGGACACAAGCTCCTCTGTTTCATGGATGCATTTTTGGGGTAAAACCAGATTCGGATGTTCCCCCCCCCGGGACATTCCAAAGACTACTTTTGTGACCAACCAAGGACTCTACTTCTATCGGGTCAAGCCCTTCGGACTAAAAATGCAAGCGCCACCTATCAGAGGCTCGAAACCAGGTCTTCAAGGAGCAAATCGTTATGAAAATGGCAGTCTACGTCGATGATATGCTCTTCAAAAGCCTCCAAGGAGGATCATGTGAAGGACCTGGAGGAGGCCTTCGAGGTCCTGAGAAAGAATAACATGAGTCTCAACCCCTCAAAGTGCACCTTTGATGTCACCTCGAGGAAATTCCTCGGCTTCATGGTTAGCCAGTAGGGAATAAAGGCAAATCCTGAGAAGATTTAGGTCATTTTGGACATGGCCCTCTCCAAAGAATGTTAAGTAAGTGCAAAGACTTACTGGTCGTCTTGCCGCCATCGGTCGTTTCCTCTCGAAGTTGGGCGAGAAATTTCGTCCTTTCTTCAAAGCCCTCAGAGGGGCAAAGAGCTTTGAATAGGGAGAACCCCAGTAGCAAGTCCTCGATCAGTTGAAGGAATACCTCGCCAATCCCCCTCTCTTTAGTAAACCTGAGCCGGGTGAGATTCTCTACCCCTATTTGTTAGCATCGGAACATGTGCTCAGAGTCGTCCTAATCAGGGAAGACGACGGGACCCAAAGGCCTATCCACTATGTCATTAAGGTCCTCCGCAACGCCGAGCTCTGCTATACTAGGATGGAGAAAGTGGCATACACCCTCACCATGGCTGCAAGAAAGCTCCACCACTATTTTTAGGCCCATTCTATTCGGGTCCTCACAGATCAACCTCTCAAGATAGTTGTGGACAAGCCAGAGAACATCGGCCGCCTGATCAAGTGGTCAATTGAGCTTAGTCAACATGACATCAACTACAATCCTAGGACTGCCATCAAGGGACAATCCATCGTCGAGTTCATAACCGAGTGCACTATCCCGGAAACATCTGAGGTTGAAGAGGACGAGCCGATATGGGAGCTTTACGAAGATGGCTCATCGTCTGAAGGAGAGAGTGGGGTAGGAATCATATTGAATGGTGTAGACACTTTCGTCCGTCAATATTCCTTGCGCTTCAGCTTTAAAGCATCTAACAATGAAGTGGAATATGATGCCCTAATCGCCGGACTCGTTCTAGCCCGAAAGGCAGGGGCCAAACAGGTTAAAGCCTTTAGTGATTCCTAACTGATCGTCAATCAAGTATGCTGGGAGTATGAAGCTGATGATGCCCGGATGGTCCAATACTTGGCACACGTCAGGCTTCTCCAGGAAGATTTTGAAAATGATTCGAATTCCCTGATAGGAAAATACCCAGGCAAGTGCTCTATCCAAGCTAGCATCCTACTCCCATGAAGGCCTCGATCACATAGTTTTGGTGGAGGTTCTTGTTTGATGAAGCATTAAGCATCCCGAGGTACCCTGCCTCGAACTGCCCTCACATGTAGCATTGTGGATGGACCTGATCTTGAACTACTTGAGAAATGTTGAACCACCACAGGATATGTCCGAAGTCAGAAAGGTCTGAGTTAGGGCCGAAAGTTCTATGCTCGTCAATGACGTGCTCTTCAAGCGGTCATACACTAAGGTTGACGGGAGACCCTACCTCCGATGCTTGACCCCAGAGGAGGCCAAGTACACCCTTAAACAAATGCATGAGGGCATTGGAAGTTGCCACGTGGCAGTATATCTCTTGCAAGAAAGGTTCTCAACCATGGGTACTACTGGTCAACCCTCCTCCAAGATGCTCAGGACATTGTCTGAAAATGTGGCCCATGCCAAAGGTTCTCTTCGGTCAAACACGTCGCACAGGACAAGCTTAAATCTCATGCAAGTCCGATCCCCTTTACCATGTGGGGGATGGATTTGGTCGGCACATTCCCAAAGCCGATAGGTCAAAGACAATTCCTAATTGTGGCTATCGACTATTTTATGAAATGGGTCGAAGCAGAGCCCTTGGATACCATCACTGAGCACCGGGCCCAACAATTCTTTTGGAAACACATCGTCTGCTGTTTCATCCCTCAGATCCTCATCACCGACAATGGCCCTCAGTTCGCTGGTAGAGGTTTCCACAAGTTCTGCAATGACTTGGGGATTTAGTAGAGGTTTTATTCAATCTCGCACCACCAATCCAACGACCAAGAAGAAAATGCCAACCAAAAGGTCCTCGATGGCCTCAAGTAGCGATTGCATAAATCCCCAAAGGGATTGTGGGTCGAGGAACTGCCAAGTGTGTTGTAGTCCTACCGAACGACCAAGAGGATATCTACTGGCAAGTTGCCCTTTAACCTGACCTTCAACATAGAAGTTGTAATTCCTTTGGAAGTAGGGATGCCCTCCCTCAGGATCATGAGCTTCAACAAAGAGAAGAACTCAGACAGCCTCAAGACCAACCTGGATCTCCCCGACCATGTTCGTGAGAGGTCAGCTATCGGAAGGAATGTCTACTAGCAGCGAGTAGAATGGTTCCAAAACAAATGGGTCCAACCAACCAACATTAAAGAGGACCTAGTGCTACGTAGACTCAATATCTCTTTAGCCAAGCAATAAGGGAAAGCTGGCTCCGTACTAGGAAGGCCCATATAAGTTCTCCAAAGTTGGTACGCCCTGGCACCTACCGACTTGAAGACCTGGGAGGCAGGATAGTCAAGAGAACTTGGAATGCGAAACACTTAATAAAGTTCCCTGAAGGTCCCTACCGATCTGTACTTGTAATGGGGTTATAGAATCCAATAAATGTAATAAGCACTCGCCTATCGGCAGCCAACGAATAAATTTCATTACAAATTCAATAAATTTGTATTCCTTGCAACATGCATCTCCCCTCGGACCTAGCCCCTTGGTGTGGTATCTGATGCCGAGACCGTGCACTAACGTCTTTGGTTCTCTCCACAGACCTAGCCCCTTAGTGTATCCGATGCCGAGACTGTCACACACTGCTTCCCAAAATACGGGAATACGACCACGTGACTAAGGCCCATCGGATGATGTACATATCATCCATAAGCTGTAACAGTTTAACTCAAAGATATGAAATGTGATAACAACCACGCATGCCATATGATAATCACATAAACACGAATAATCTATGAACTGTCTCAAACATAACCAACATCTGGAAACTAAAATAACTTTGGGTCACTAAAGCCTGGTACAATATATGATAATAACGATGATACTGAAAGTAAAATGACTTAAATAAAACATTTATTGAAATTAATCATTCGATGTCATCTTCTAGAAAGTCTGTTCTCCGAGTCCTTCGGTCAAATCTCCAGTGATACCTGCAATCTCGTCATCAAGGGTTGGGGAAAAAAGATGTCCGTTAGAGCAAGCAAGATACAACAAGTAGTGAAAGTAGTGAAACAATAAATATGATATGGCGGGAACAAGGACTAGAACAGTATAATAAACACAATACCAATCAGAATAATGAGATGCAGTTTCAATGGTGATGTTCAGTCAATTGATAAACAATATCGATAACACAATAGTCGATACTATGAATGCAATGTCAGAATCCATAGTTATTCTTATGTCTATCAGTATTTTTGTTAATCTATCTAATACACGCAAACCTGTGTCATATACCACAGGTTCGGGTACATACAATCAAGTGAGTGTTTCGACTATAGTGGTGAATCCTTTAGGTTCATGTACTTGGCCGCAGTAACGATAAATAGTAATCAGTAATAGTAATCGGTAACGGTATAGTACCCGACAGTTTGGGATACTGCAGTCAGTAATCCGCAACCCATCGATAAACCGTAAATAGTAATATTAACGGTAATAGTAACAGTAATAGTAATCAGTACGGGAAACACAGACACCCTTCGAGTACAGTCTCCTATAGTGCCCACTACTAAGTCATTCCCTTTTTAACCCCGGCTTGTCATTATTTTATTATGATGAATCATGCACATGCAGTCAATTGAATGGTGTCAAGGAACAGTAACAATGAGGTATCAATGGTTGTGCAATTATCGATATAAAATTCAAGTCATGGATGCAAAAATCTAACACATTTGTATTTAAAAGCATGAAAACACAATTCTGGACAACAGTACCTTGATGTACAAAAACTTACTTTTCTGTTGCTATAGGAGAGGAAATCAGAATCCGTCAGAGATTCTAGAAACTAGACTCTCTTCCAGTTCCAACGCATATTCATAAGATACATTTCAATAATAGTAACTATATCTATCAGTTGGTTCTTTATGAGTCTGATGTTCTAGCAGCAGCCCAACATCAAGTTATAATATGAAAAATTCCATTAAAAACTTAACTAAAATTCTTACAAAATTTATTATTGTGTTCCTGACATTGTTTACTGACAATCTTGTAAATTTGAGATTTTAATTCTTATATTAACATACTGTTTTGATCAGTCGAAACATGGTATGTCAATTATAAGGCAGTAATATTAAACTATGATAGTACAGTGGCAAAACTTGAATATTTTACAATCTACAAGTCGGATCGGAGATCTGTTAGATTTTCTACAAACTAGACACAATGTGCTATAGTTTCTGTTTAATAATTTTTTGGTAATAACATCAGTAACTATGTCGAATTCTCATTCCAATTTGGGGCAGACGGCAGTCTAGAACATATTGAGTTGGTTTTAATGAGAATTTTTTTGCAAGTATATAGTTTTTATGACTAGAATTAAGCATACAATTACTTCTAGGCATTAGCATGGTTTCTAATGTTCACATAGAAAGCATTAGCACATTAATGATATGAACTACAACACAAGCACATGGTCATATATGCACATATAATTCACTTAATTATTCATTCTTGTGTAATTTTGTGTTTCTAGTTGTGTTCATGAGATGAATGCATATACGAATGAATTGTCATGGTTTTCTATGACTTATTGGGTAGATGGAATTCAATGAGACGGTGAACAGTGTCAATTGAGGATTCAACGATATTCGACGGATATGGTGGATATTAACAAGGGTATAAAAAGAGGTAGACTACTTGTGGAGTTCAATCAAAGTGCTTGCACCCGAATAAACAAAATTGTGCAAGGGACACATGCCTTTCTTTGACGATACGAAGATGAGAAGCAACGAGCGGTGACAAGAACGGAAACACGTGCGAACGATGTACCCGCAACACATGCATTCAACGGGTGGCAATAACTAAGAAAGCACAATAGCAGGGGCCTCTGGGTGCTGCAATGGATGACGGTCGACGGCGGCAATGCGGTGTGAGACAACAGTCGGTGGTAAACGGTGATGCAATGAACGACGATGGGGGTTGACGAATGTCGAGCGCGTGCGGTGGTCGACGATGGTGGCAGCAATGGGGAACGGGAAACGGCGATGGTGGTGCTGGCTTCGGGGTGCGTCGAAGGTGGCTCAACGGTGGTAGGGGACAACGGGGACTAAGTTCGACGAGGAGGAGGTAAGGTGGATGAACGTGGAGGAGAGGATGGACAGGAAGAGGGGATGGGGCTCGATGGTGCGGAGGAGATCGACGATGGTGCTCGCAAGGGCGCCGGAGGTGGTGCTCGGTGATGGCTCGAGCGACGGCAGGGACTAGCCGGGGGAGGGGGGAATGGGTTTCGGTTTTGGCGAAAATAGAGGGTGAGAGAAATGAGAGAGAGGGGTGGGGGGAGAGAACAGAAGGGGAGAGAGAGTGGGGTTGGGGTTAAATATATTAATAATAATATAATAGTTATATAATAATGAGGGAATTAATCTAGGTTAATGGGGGTAGGTTATGAATAGATTAATAGGTGATAATGAGTTGTAACTTTGGGAGTTATGCAAGTTAGAAGGTGAGGGGCTTGCCATGAATTTCTTTGGGGTTGAAGTGGGTTTGTGGGTTATGGGCTTTCAAAAATAAATAGGACAAATAATTTAGTTGGGCTTCACAATTAGAAAATAGTAATTAAATTAGATTGGGCTAGAAGAATTTAGAATGGCTAAGAATTCAACATGAGCTTACATCCAAGATAATTGTGAAAACAAGAAGAAATGTGAGAAAGTCAAAATAACATAATTTGGAGTAGATTTAAAATACAAAGATAAGTGAAATTTACAAATCCATATAACCGGAAATGGGGGTTACAAATCCTACCCACCTTACAAAAGAAATTCGTCCTCGAAATTCATGCAGGCGATTCATAGGATACTCCGGGGAACACCTACTCGAGGAGATAGGGAAACTTCTTCTGAATCTCCTCTTCGAGCTCCCAAGTCGACTTACCTGGCGAGTGAGGATTCCAAGAAACCTAAACGAGCTTGATGACTTTATTCTTCAATACCTTTTCTCGTCTGTCCATGATAGCAACTGGTCAGATATCATATGATAAATTTGGATGTACGAATAACTCTAAGTAGTCGATCACATGGCTGTCGTCCCTGATGTACTTCTTGAGCTGAGAGACATGGAACACATCATGAACTCCTGATAATGCTGGCAATAGTGTAAGTCTGTAGGTTACTTTGCCCAGTCGCTCCACATTATCGAACGGACCGATGAATCGGGGACTTAGCTTTCCTCCGCCTCCGAAACGGATAACGTCACTCCATGGCAAAACTTTGAGAAATACATGGTCCCCAGCCTCAAATTCTAATGGCCTTCAATGAATATCTTCCCACTTTCTCTGCCGGTCCTGAGTTGCCTGTAAGTGCCTTCTAATCTGAGTCACAGCATTGACCGTCTTCGTGATCAATTCTGGCCCTAAGGATTTCCTTTCATCGATATCATCTCAGCAGACTGGTGTTCTACACTTGCAACCATATAGTGCTTCTAACGACGCTGCTGTTGTATGAGAACTCTACTAAGTGTAGATGGTCTTCCTAAGAACCCCCAAACTGAAGAATACAGGACCTCAACATGTCCTACAGAGTCTAAATTGTCCTCTCGGACTGTCCATTTGTCTGTGGATGGAATGCAGTACTATAGTTCAACTTGCTTCCCAAAATCCCTTGACGACTCTCCCAAAATTGAGATCTGAATCTCGTATCTCGGTCTAATACAATGCTGACCGGGAATGCCATGTAGCTGAACAATCTCCTGTATGTACTTCTCAGCCAAGCTCTCCGTAGACCGACCCATTCTGAAAGGTATGAAATGGGCACTCTTCGTCAAGCGATCCACAATTTCCCAAATCGCATTATGACCTTTGGGACTTCTCAGTAATGCCGTCACAAAATCCATGGTAATATTCTCCCATTTCTACTATGGGATTGGAAGAGGTTGCAAAAGTCTGGCGGTCCTCTGATGCTCAGCCTTTACTTGCTGACAAACTAGACATTGTGATACAAGCCTCACCGCTACCCTCTTCATACCATGCCACCAAAAGAGTTTTTTCAGATCTCTGTACATCTTTGTGCCACCAAGATGAATGGAGTAGGGCAAGCGGTGAGCTTCTTCTAGTAGTTTCTGCCTAACTTCTCCCTTAGGTACACACAGTCCAGCTCCGAAATGAAACGATCCGTCTGCATATATAATCAAGTCAGTTCTCAAACTTGCTTCCACTTCTGCTTTGAATTTGTGCACTTGCTCATCATCAGCCTAGGCTTCTTTAATCTGCTCCACCAAGGAAGATTGTAATTGTAACATCATACATTGTCGTGCTGCACTGGGAAGACTCACCTTCAATTCCAGTCGCCTCATATTTTCCAATAGTTCCTTCTGCTTAGTGAGAAACATGGCTGCAGGTCTCCTGCTCAAAGCATCTGGTACCAAGTTCACCTTACCCGGGTGGTATTGTAGATTAATATCATAATCTGCCATGAATTCCAACCATCTTCTCTGCCTCATATTCAATTCCTTCTGAGTGAATACATACTTGAGACTTTTGTGATCAGTGAAATGTCAACTCTGTCCCCATGTAAATAGTGCCTCCATAGCTTAAAGGTGAAGATGACGGCCGTGGGCACAAGATCATCTGTTGGATAGTTTTGCTCATGTGGCCTTAATTGCCTGGATGAATAAGAGACAACTCTACCTCGCTGCATCATTACTGCACGTAGTCCTTTGCCAGAAGTGTCATAGTGAATCACAAAGCCTCCTGAACTGTCGGGTATAGTCGGTATGGGCGCTGAGGTCAACCGCTCTTTCAGCTTCACAAATGCTTCTTCACAAGCTTCATCCCATGCAAACTTCTGCTCTTTCTTCGTTAAGTTTGTTAGAGGTCCCGAAATCTTTGAGAAGTCTTGTACAAACTTCCGATAATAACCTGCTAATCCAAGAAAACTCTGCACTTCATATGCTGACTTTGGTCTCGACCAATCTTTAACTACAGTAACCTTTGACGGATTGATGGAAACTCCTTCGCCTGAGATGATATGGCCCAAGAGTGCAACATGGTCTAGCCAGAATTCATACTTGCTGAGTTTCCCATATAGCTAGTTCTCCCTTAAAGTCTGCAAGACCAGTCTCAAATGCTCTACATGGTCCTATCGATTCCGGGAATAAACCAAAATGCCTTCGATGAAAACAACAACGAATTTGTCCAGGAACTGCGAGAATACCCTGTTCATCACACTCATGAACATATCCGGTGTAGTGGTAACTCTGAACGGCATCACCAGGAATTCGTAATGCCCATACCTTGTGCAAAAAGTCGTCTTCTGAATATCCTTGATCTTCACTTTGACCTGAGGATATCCCGAATGAAGGTCCAACTTCGAGAAGACTGCGGCACCTCCAAGTTGATCAAACAGATTGTCGATTCTCGGTAGCGGGCATCAGTTGTTCACAGTAACATTATTCAGCTCTCGATAGTCAATACAGAGTCTGTGACTACCATCCTTCTTATTCACAAACAGAACCGAAGCTCCCCAGGGTGAAACACTTGGCCTGATAAACCCATTATCCAACAATTCCTAAACCTGCACCTTCAATTCAGCCAACTCAACTGGTGCCATTCTGTAGGGATTCTTTGACATCAGGGCGGTACCCAATTGGACTTCAATACCGAACGCCACTTCTAGGTCTGGTGGCAACCCAGGCATTTTTTCTAGAAAAAAATCTAGGAAATCCCGAACAATCATAGGTGCAACTTCACCATCGGTGCACGCCAATTCTTGTATACCGGCCTCCTGGCTCACCAGGCTCTTGGCACGTCCAAGCGGTGTCTCACCCGTATGAAATTTGAACTATTGGCACCTTGGAATTTTGAACACCACTTTCTTCTCTTAGCAATCAATTACAGCATGAGTAGATCCTAGCCATTCCATCCCAAGAATAACATCAAACCCTAAGTTGTTGATCTCGATGAGGTCTGCTTTTAAGCTCCTGCCACCGATCAACAAGGGACTATGCTTGCATATTCTTGAGCATACGAAAATGCCTCCACCGGTTGTGATGTTCCAAGCTTCTGGCATGTCTTCACTTAGCAATCGATGGTAAGCAACGAAGCGGGAAGAAATGAAGGAATGTGTAGTACCGGAGTCAAACAGAACATGGGTGGGAAAAGAATAGGCTAATATAAAATCTAGTGGTGAATCAAGGAAAATGAGTGAACTACATGTGAGGTGGTGGAAAGAAAATTTGATGATTCAAGAAGGAAGCAAAATAGGACAAAATAATTGAAAATACTACTGCATAATACCTGCAACAACGCCTTTAGAAACTTCAGCTTCCTCTGCAGTCAGGTTGTAAGCCTGATCATGACCCCCCAGTGTGGCCTCCTCTAAGAGTCGTCCTCCTCTGCTCGAAGATCTGCCTCTGCAGTGGAAGCGGTGGTCCTCCCTGACCACAAACCGGGGCTCCCTACTGTGCTGGGCCTCCTACTAGTGCATTGAACTTCTTTGGGTAGTCCCGGATCACGTGATCACTTCCTCCGCACCCAAGGCACTGACGGTTGGCTACCCTGCAGTCCTTGCGCAGATGTCCTGAATTGCGACAGAAGTCACAAAACAAATTTGCCCTTGGGGCAGCAGGTGCATAGGGTAGTGCCATCACCGGAAGGGTCAGAACTGGCCTCCGAATTAGTCCTCCAGTGGGCCGGACGGCAGTGGGGTAAGGCACTGTTCGCTGAGCAGCATTCCTCCTCATCTGGGTCTGTTCTTGGATTTTGGATGTGTCACGCCCTACTTTCCAAAAAGAGATACGAAATACGGATACGTGACTAAGCCCAGCGAATAATTTTCATCATCCATAAGCTGTCAGGATCTTTACAACATTTCACAAGAATAATCAGAGTCGGAAGCAAGAAAAGTCAACCAAGAATGCATATATAAATCAATACCAACAGAATTTACTTGAAATAAAATATATTAATCTCAAATAAATCAGATCTGAATAAGTCAATATCCTGGGTCACATTGCCCAAATTCAAATAAATCCAAGTATCAAATACAATATTCCAAATAAGTAACAGAAATAATAATAATAGAAAAACTCCAGTACTAATATCTCATATCACCAACTCCATCTGGCAGCTGATCATCTTGGTCTGCAATTAAATAAATTGCAGGAAGAGAAAAAAGAAAACAAACTCCCGTCAATGCAAGTTATGGGCCGCTTGTAGTGTAGGATACAAGTACAGGGATAAAATAAATAAATGTAAAATATTAGCAGAAACAAACATAGCATGGAATAGGCATGTCAACAGAATAGAATATCTAACATGAATTAGGAAAACAGAATCAAGTAGCATGGCATACTAACAGGTACAAGTAACATGTGTCAAGTGCCAACAGTATGAAGACAGGTATACGAATAATAGTATCAGATAACAGTCAGATAATAACAGATAACAGTGTAACAGATGTCATGTTCTTACAGTCTTGTGTTTATTACTATCTAGGTAGCACTTCATGCGTCCCAGGTTTTTACCACATGGTTGCTACATTCAAACAAGTTACGTTTAGATTTCGTAGGGGATCATATAGGATCGTGTACTCAGATTTCAGTAATCAGACAGTAATCAGACAGTAAGAACCTACTAGTCCTCCTCCGAGTACACCTTCCTATAAGGAAGTGTGCAGTCAGGTAATCGTAACAGTAATCAGACAGTAAGAACCTACTGGTCCTCCTCCGAGTACACCTTCCTATAGGGAAGCGTGCAGTCAGGTAATCAGTATAACAGTATCGTATCACATAACAGATGCTCAGTATGGGAAACATGGGCCCTCTTCCAAGTACACATTTCTATAATTTCTTACTACTAGATCTTTCCCCTTAAACCCCGGGTTGATCATTTATTATTACTATTAATCAAACAGGCATGTATGTGTCACAAACAGGTCAAGAATAACATAGTATAAAAACGTAACAGGTTCAGGGTGAAAGATAAACATGTACAGGTAAAAGATAACTCATAAAAGAATAGAACAACGAGAACTCTAGTTCAGGACCGCAAGACAGTACTGCACTAAAACTGGGATTTCTGTTGCTACAAAAATGCAAATCTAGATCCGTCAAAGAATCTAGAAAATAGACTTTCGGCCGAATCCATCAAATATATATAAGTCATATGGTATTTCACAACAACAAGTCTCAAAACAGGTTTGAATCCAGAAAACATGTTCAGTTAGAAATTAGTAGTTTGTATTCAAAGTCAAGAAAACAGCATGAAAACTCATTAATTAAATCCACAAAAAATCTGGGGTATTCCCCTATATGTGCAGCATTAGTGTATAAAGTTTCATAATTTTTCAATATAAATAGTTTAGTTAACAATAATCAGAAAACATCAAGATGCAGTAGTTTTGTAAATCTGGAGTTATAAACACTGCAGTACGAAAACAGCAATATCTCACAAACCATAAACCAAAATACAAATCAGTCGAAAGGGTGATAAAATAGACACAGTAGGATTACTTTTATATTCACAAATCTTTTACAAAAAGCAAGTATAATTAGGTCGAAAATCATGTTCTTTACTGAACAGTATGAAAATTCTGCATGTATAGTAATTGTTTGGAAACATATAACGGTTTGTAAAACTCACCAAATAAATCCTCAAAAATTCAGGGTTAATCCCAATCCAGTCTAGTTGTATTGTGCAAAATATTGGATCAAAATAATACTTTTAAGATCATGATAAAAATAGATTACTCTTCAGAATTCATAGAAAACAAGATTTGGAAATTTCTCTACACCTCTGTAGTAAAATAGACATAACTTACAACTCGTAAAACGAAACCGAGATCCGTCAGAAGGGTTGAAAATAGATAGAATTATCTACAGTTCATGTTCACAAAATATTTTCATATATTGACCTTAATAGGGTCTAAAATACTGATTAAAAGCAATATAACAGAAAATACAGAATTGTTCCTCATACACAAATCAACATAGATCATATAGAAATTGTCCAAATCATAACCAAATATGAAATATGGTGTACTAGATGTCCAAACAACATGGTATAGGGAATTTTGCAAGTCCACGACAAGTTATAGCACGAATAACACATCAAGCACACGATATCAGAAAATAGCATGCATGTAAACATCCAAAAAGTAGTCATCGCTAGTTGTTTCATGTCACGTATGTTGTGAGGCAACTATGGTCGAATCAACACAATAGAGACAATATATAACAGAGGATTCACACACGAATTATCTCTAGAATCCAACTACACTACAGGCAGTATTTAGTACTTGTATTACACAAAGAAAAGAATACAAGTTACTTGCTTGAGAGACGATGACGGAACGAAGCAAGAATAACGGGAACGAAATCTCGGAACACGAACTCAACCGAACGAACAACACAACTACGAACTAAACTCACGAACACAAACCACGAACCACGAACCAAACCAACACATGCGAACACACGCACGTGCAACCAAGAGAGAGCGGACGGGAGAGAAAATGGCAACGGCAGCGGCTAAGGCCTCACTGTTGCTGATGCTGTCTGCTGGCTGCACCTAAGAGAGAGCGGCGGGGAACAAATGCCGCAGTCGCTGCTCCGACGAGAGGGTGCTGGCTGTCTGGCATCGGAGAGGAGGAACAGCACACAGTGGCTGTGCTGCTACAGGGCGACAGGGAGAGGGACCAGGGTGCGTAGCGTATAGGGAGGAGGCAGGAGCTGGCGGGGCTTCGCAGGGTGAGATAGGGAGCACCGGGAGGGTTTGAAGGCGGATGGGGAAACACAGGGCGGCTGGGAGAGCGGCTAGGTGCTAGGAGGTTGGGGAAGAAGCTAGGAGAGATCGGGAGAGATGGCGGCTAGGTGTACAGGAGTAGGGTTTCAGAATAGAACAGGCGGGGGCATGGGTTTTTATATATGTGCAGGGGTAGAGTTAGGTTTTAGTTAAACAGGGGATGGGTATATCGGGTTTGGGTATTAGGAACATGGTAATGGGTATAAGTGGATAATTAATGGGTATATGATTTGAATGGGTTTTGAAAATAGGATTATAGGATTCTAAATGGATAGGGTCAAATAAATTAGAATAAGGTGATCCAAAAGAGATGGGAAACAAGACGAACAAATATAATAGGACATGAATAAATTTAATGAGAATAAAAAATAATGGTACGATCAAACATAGATGAAAATAATAGAAGACGATAGAATCAAGAGCCCAAAAAAAAGGCGACAAATCAGATAAATGAATATATTGAAAAGAAGATCCAATATACGGTCCAAAAAGGGATACAATAATATCAAATACATGGAAAAAGAAAATACACTCAAAATACAGAAAATCGAAAATAGGGGTTACAGGTTGCATCAAGAACTACAGCATAAGTGTGGTGCTGGTGGGCAACTAAACGGTCTTGAATGTCAAAATCTAGACCCATCAAGAACCTGCGGGCCCTATCTTCCTCATTTACCACTATGGTAGCTGCAAAGCGACTAAGCCGGATAAACTCAGCGGCATACTCCTCCATAGATCGCTTCCCCTTGATCAAAATGATGTTTAGATTAATATTGTCACACATGAATTAGGTAACAAATTTAATATTGAGTACATCATCTGACCAACCTATGTCAAGGCGAGGAATTGTCTCTCCATCTCGATTCTGGTGGCGCTGGGGAAGAACTTTGCCAAAAAGTAGTCGGTGAAGGTGGCCGAAGTAATGTGCTTTTCCAACCTCATAGTTTCGACCCTCCACCAGATGTGGGCAATGTCAGCTAGCTGGATGCTGACCACATCCACATGATCTACATCGGAGAACCGTGTTGCTTGCAAAAACTGTTCTGTGCGGATCAGCAATTGTTGTGCTTCCAGTGGGATTTCGGTGCCTGAGAACTTCTTTGGATTAAACCGCATGAAATCTTCCACCGTACCGGGTCTCGGGGGCAATACCCCTGGTGCTGGTCCAGCGACAATTCTGTAGAACCTCGAATTTTCAATAAATAATTTCATAAATACGTGGCACAATTCCCAGCATCTACCTCAATGTAATAGTAAACATAGCAAAACACATAAAATTTTCAACTTTTATTACATCAATTCTTTACATAGCACAGTAAAAATTAAACACCTTGAATTATATTTTCTTTCTTTTACAACACTTTCTTTTACAATTTGCATAAGCCATATTATCATTCTACCACATGCATCCAATCCCAAGCTAAGGGTACCTACCTGTAAAACATGAGGTTACAGATAACCCTAACCCCATAAGGGTGTGAATGACATCAAAAGAAATATAATTTAAATGAAACATAAAGAATAAATTCATAACCAACACATTCCCACAGTAGTAACAAAACGGAATATGAAATAACGATAAATAAAGCATGAAACATCAAGTGAAACTAAGCTAACAGTCAAGTGTAGGAAAACAGGAAAAACATCATGCATAATACAAGTCAAGAAAACACAAATGCAGTATGATGACTCTCTAATGCATACTTGTCGGATTCTAAGCATTTCATATACATAGGTCTGGTGCAAGCCCTTATCGTTCTCCAATTTATAGGGTTTAATCCATCATTATGCAACTAATCCTACTACGGTGATAGAAACAAGATCTAGAATACTCCGCGAATAGGCCTAACAACCCTCGACGCGCAAGCATCATGTAAGAATAGCTCTAACTTCAGAGAATCACCCCTACTGTGTACCCCATGAATAGGCTTGCCGACCCTCGACGTGCAGATATACAGTACATCCTGCGAGTTGGCCTGCCGACCCTCGACGCACTAATGCACCGTATGTTCCATGAATAGGCCTGCCGACCCTCGACACGCGAACATACAATTGTCCTCTAGACATTCCATGAATAGGCCTGCCGACGCTTGACACGCGAATATACTAGGGACACAACAACACACAGTCCTGGAATACATCCGTTGGACTAACAACAGAGCCCATACTTATGTTTCCTAAGTTCTATCACATTTCCACTAGTGTCTGTCTTTAGGTAGATTATTATTAATTAAAACGCAATTTCCCCCTCTGTAACACCCCGAATTCCAAAATAGACCTCGAAGTTCCACAGGATCTTTACACTTCTCTTCGTACAATTTTATAAGAAATTAAAAACTTTTGTTACATCAGAGTTACATTTACTTTACACTTACACAGCGGAAGCAATTTACAAAAATTACATGAATAAAAATATACAACACTTGAATCATTCTTTAAGCAGCACACATACTTTAATCTTTCCAATCTCTTTATCCTGAATAGAAACTGTGGGCACGTCAGTTGCTTACATCCGACGAAATATTATACACAGCCATCCTCGCTATGCCGAACAGTATAACGATTTTCAATACTTAAACAAACCACAAACTGGATCACAGACAAAGCTACAGAGGGATTATCCTATTGATGTTGTGTTGTGCTGTGCACTTAGTCCTTAATACAGTTATTTATGTTACATGACACTAATGCGCACTTGTTCAGAGTCTATGCAGTCCATACTATATAGGTCCGAGGGCAAGCTCTTAACCGTTCTTCATCTTGTAGGGTTCAATCCCTCGCTAGAACTTAATCTGCTACGATAACTATGGTAAGTATCCGAGGTGTTCTATGAGTTACGAGCCCACATCTAGGCGCCCTGGAGAGAACCCCACGCACTGACACATGACTCATCATGCAGGCATCCTGTGGTTAATTCACCTCCTACCATAGACATGACACCACTCGTAGTCATTAGACCACCCCATAAGTGTCGCCACCGGGACGGTACTCTGGAGTAGTATCCACGCCCTATTCATGATGCATTATGGGACATCCTGTGAATACTCTCACGCCGCCAATCCAATGATCATCATACTCATGTTTTTCTCTTACATCATCACATCTCCACTATGTATCTAATCCTTATGTATTATTGAAGATTAACATTCTAGAATCTAGCATTACCCTTACATCGGTCTTTCCAATATCAATTATTATCAACGACCCAAACTTGGTCAAAATATCTTAATTCTTTTTTCAATACTTTTCATTATTGCTGATGTAAAGTCTTAGCTAAAATTATAATCTAAATCCTCTTTTCATGTTCATAGAAGGAAGCATACTTGCTCACAAAATTTTATATTTCATCATGTTCTCTTTTCAACACATTTCCATGCACAACTTGTATGTTCTTTAACCAATTCCTCATGAGATTCTACTCAATAATTTATGAGTGAAAAATCTCAATTTGATCCCTTTTCAATAAAAAATTTCTAATTTGTTTTGAAATCATAAAAGAATCAAGTCCAATATTCTTATGAATTTTTATTCTCAATTTAACTCCTATTTCTCATAAAAGTTCAATTATTTAGAAAAAAAATAATTTTTGTGAAGTCCTTATATTTTCAGAAATCTTTCTCAATTTTTATCAGATTTAAGAAAACCCAAAAAATATCAAAAGCACCAAAAAAATCGGATTTTTATTAAAAAATGGTCACGGCCGGTTTCGAACCCACACACAAGGGCCCCAAAGTGAACAGTCACCGCCTTAACCCCCACGCGCTAGCCAAAAGGGACACAGTGCCCAACTGCCTAAAGGAGGGGCTTAATTAAGCTTGACTTCTGTTCTCGGGTTTATGGAAAAATCAAAATTTTGAAATAAAAAGCCTCTGCCGAGACTCGAACCCACACACATAGGGTACCGTCGAGCTACAGTAGAGCGCAAATGGCACCCCCCCTCTAACCAGTATGACCTTAAGGGTTAACTGATATGAGAGTAGGTTAAAATAGGTTTGTTTTGAATCTCTGTTCATCAAAATTTCTTCATTTGTCAAAAGCTCTTAACTTTGTTTCTTCTCCACATAAAGTCATAAAAATTTCCAGAATACTGAGTTGATGTATAATTAACAAAAAAGATTTTTAAAAACATTTTTTTGACATTGAAACATGAATTTCTCATTTTAATTTGTGTTCGATGCCTACAATTGCAATATGTCAATTTAGTACACTCTACACCAAATTTTGCATTACAACTACATTAGAAATATTTATTCTTGCTTTTCTTCCTCTTTTATTTCCACAATACCCAATGTCATAGTCTCAATCATTAAACTAGTGTCACAATAGTTTAATAAGCACAAATTTCATATTTTCAACTACTAATCATTCACAAGCATATTCTACAATTAACATGGTTCCAATTTCACATTTTCATAGCAATAAAGCAATTATACTACAATAAACATGATTTATAGCAAATAGCATGCACTTCATCAAGCATTTATTTAATCATCTAGCAAGTCCTTTTTAGAGCCAACATATGGTTATCTTGTTAGTTTCTTTAACAGTCTCATTAATAAAAAACTCCTAGCATGGTGTCTAGATTAGAAGTAGAGAAAACCACCCACCTATTTGAAGAAAAATAACTACAATGCTCCTAGAATCTCCTTGAACACACGAGCGGTGCTTCTCCTCCTAGTTTGAGCCACCATGAAAGCCTCCTCCTCCTTGCCTAGTGAAACTCGAGCCCCTCTTTCCCTAGATGAAATGGCCGGCCTCCTATGGTGATGAACACACACAATTAGAACTCTTCTCAATCTTTTTCTAACTTTCTCTCAATCTTTTTACTCACTTTTGTGTTTTCTTTCTTTCTTTTCTTTACAAAATTTTCAGTGTACTATGTGAATAGAAGGGGGGGGGGGGGGGAGGGGGGTATTTATACTAATTTTGAGTGAAATGGAGGACTAAGATTGATCTAGATGGTTAAATATGTGGCTAGGATGTATTGGGAAGTTGTAGCAACCACCCATGAACAAGTAACCACCTATCCACTAAGCCAACTCACCCCATCCTCTCTCCCATTTCCGGCCTACACTATGCATGCTTAAGACACGTGCTAGTGCAATGCATGTGTCAAATGTAGCACCCTTAGTTACTAGTTGTACATGATAAATTAATTAATTGTCTACAAAGTTGATCTACACTACAAGTCATGTTAAATAAAAGAGAAATAAACTAGTGGGTTTTCAATTAGTGGGCTAAAACTCCATGGGCTAATTAAATAATTAAGTAATTAGGATGGGCTTAAAAGAAACAATTAGGCTTTTCAAAATAAAAAGAGAGATAGAAAAATATTTGTTCATGTTACAAAATAAATAATTTTATAGAAAAATGCACATGAATTAGTATGTGCAAAACAAGTAAAAATCAACAAACTCTTCATTTAATCATAAATAAAGAATCAGGATGTTACACCCTCCCTAGAGTTGGTGTATCCTGCCGGACATAGGTCCACCGACGAAACAACCCCAACGCCCCAACTGGCCAATATCCATAAAATCTCATCTGCCATTTTACAAGAATTCCACTCAACCTCTAAAGACTCACAACATCAGATATCAACACAAATCTTTCATTAAAACTCTTGACTTCATCATCAATTCATTCATATTAGGAATACTTCTTTATAATCAAACAATTCCAAATTTATCTGGATACTCACAAATTTCCAGAAGAAGAATCTGAGATTAAATCTCTTAAACACCGAGTTTCGCATTTTGAAGTCATAGAAAATCAAAAAATATCAATCTTTCGAAATCCGTATATATATTTCACCTTCTAAAGTCGTAGAAATACGAGTAAAAGTCTATTATAATCAAAATATAACTTTATGTAAAATACAGTAATCTGTAGCCAAAAACTTCATCTAAAATAGTAGTTCAATAAATCATAAGTTCGAAGAAATAATCGTTCAAGAAAAACAACAAAAACTCAACAAAAACAATCAATACAGCAGTTGTCGATCGACCGACGTCACAGTTCAAAAAGTGGCGATCGACTGACATGCTAAAAACCCAAAACTAAAGAATTGACATTCGGTTTTCATTTTAGTTCAAAAAATGGACAGTCGGCCGACATGTCAAAAACAGCCCATATACAACAGCTTTAAATTTCGTGCACTTCTCAAACGATACTTGGTTTATAATCTTTAAAAGCATGAATTTGTAAAATTAAAACCCTAAGTTGATCAAATAAACTTGTCTAACATACTGGAGTTCAAAAATCAAATCAAACTCTCAACAAATTCACAAAAGAGCAAATTTTCATCGAAATCTTCAAATCAGGAATATATGAATATATATGTGTATGTATATGTATATGCAACAGTTAGAAGCATCAAGAATCATTGTATATGAATATTATATTGTTCAATTCAATCTCAGTATCAAAACAAAGATCCACTCAAAATCATCACAAAACTCAAAAATCCATTTTTCGGCTGAATGTCATCAGACCCGAAAACAAAGCCCAACTTCAATAGGTAAAGGCTTGATCTTTTGATTCCAAAACCTCTCTTGCAATTTATTAAACCCATATACAACTAATTGAATTTAATTTTCCCTTGATTATATACATCTACAACAATTATTTAATCAAGTTCCATCCAACCAAACATCAAAACAGAATTCATATAGCCTTCAACAGTAAAGAATCCAACTTTAATCATCTGTATGCACTATACATCTTACAAACTCATTATATAAAATCTAATCAACGAGAATATGAGAGAAAGCAAGTATACTCATGATTCCTACTAGGTTCTTAACAATCTTAAGTCGTCTATATAGTAAATTTATTCATCCATTGCATATTATTCATAAAAGTACTATTTTTAATTTTTCATTCATCGATTTATTCATTATATCGTCACACAATCATCTAACATGCATTCTACTAGTCAAATCATCATATTTAGTATGCATAGAATAACAAGAAATCAAATTCATTTCACTCACCTCAATGAAGAATCAACGAAGATAATAAAGAATAAGAAAAGCTCCTCCTTTCGCAAAAATCCAAGATCCTTGCTTCGAAACTCCAAGAAATCAGTAATAAAAATATACTTTTGTTTTGTGCAAAGAGAGATGGCTGTAACAGCCTTTTTAATAGTCGAAATATGATGTATTACGGTTTTGAGATGATTTTGTAAAATATTCCTTTAGAATATATCTTTACATATATAGATCCTTTATACTAGGTAACTAGATTAACCAATTTAGTTGAGATTAAATCAAAAATATCCACTCCAGATCTGGTCGGCATATATATCAAACCAAAAATTGATTTTGAAATTTTTGACCTCCAAGTGGCAATTTTGCAAAAACACCCTTCTTTAATAAATTGGCAAAATAAACTAAATCTATTAGAAAAAAAATTAAACTCTTTAGCTCTGAGTTGGCTGGCCATCTTGCTCAACCCAGTAAACTGAGAATCTGGAGTTTTTACTCAAATGGTAATTTTGTACAAAAGGCCATCTTTTTGTAATATTTGCAAATATGCCAAATAAATATCAAAAAGTTCCATAAAATTGATAAATAATACATACTAATAAATATTAGATTTCCCCAAAATAATTTCCGACTTTGAGTTTCCCAAGAAAATATTTGCACTTGTTTTGCACGTGCAAAGGTTAAATTTTAGAAAATTGTTTATTAAATCACCAAAAATTACTTTAATTCATTTATTCATCTCAAAAATATTATTTAAAATTCTAGGGTGTTACAAGTTCGGTTAGCAATTTCCAAAGCAGTCATCATCAGCTCATTGTGTTCATGCTGCATCTCCATCATCTGTTGCTTTGCTTGGAGGATGGCTGTATTCTCAGAAAGCTCATTCCTAGGTTGGGAAGTTGAAGTTCCTCCACGAGCCATGATCTTCATCACAATCAATTTAGGTTAGTGTCCAGATTATAAATTGGTTATTGGATATTCATGGGATTAACGTGGTTGCACATCGTCGAGTTAAACTAGTTAGAGATAAAACCTTGCTAACATATTAGCCAAACGTGGCTAATACACTGGCCGAACCGAGCTCTGATACCACTAAAAACCTGTCACATCCTGCTTACAAAAATATGGGAATACGACCACGTGACTAAGGCCCAGCGGATGATGTACACATCATCCATAAGCTGTAACAGTTTAACTCAAAGATATGAAATGTAATAACAACCACGCATGCAATACGATAATCACATAAACACGAATAATCCATGAACTGTCTCATACATAACCAATATCTGAAAACTAAAATAACTTCGGGTCACTAAAGCCCGGTACAATATATGATAATAACGATGATACTGAAAGTAAAATGACTTAAATAAAATATTTATTGAAATTCATCATTCGATGTCATCTTCTAGATAGTCTTTTCTCTGAGTCCTTCAGTCAAATCTCCAGTGATACCTGCAATCTCGTCATCTAGGGTTGGGGGAAAAAAGATGTCCGTTAGAGCAAGCAACAAATAGCAAGTAGTGAATGCAGTGAAACAATAAATATGATATGGCGGTAACAAGGACTAGAGCAGTATAATAAAAACAATACCAATAAGAACAATGAGATGCGGTTTCAATGGTGATGTTTAGTCAATTGATAAACAATATCGATAACACAATAGTCGACATTATGAATGCACTGTCAAAATCCATAGTTATTCCTATGTCTATCAGTCTTTTTGTTAATCTATCTAATGCACGCAAACTTGCATCCCATACCACAGGTTCAGGTGCATACAATCAAGTGAGTGTTTCGACAATAGTGGTGAATTCTATAGGTTCATGTACTCGGAAGTAGTAACGGTAAACAATAATCAGTAACAGTAATCGGTAACGGTATAGTACCCGGCAGTTTGGGATACTGCAGTCAGTAATCTGCAACCCATCGGTAAACCGTAAATAGTAATAGTAATAGTAACAGTAACAGTAATCAGTACGGGAAACATGGCCCCCCTTCGACTACAGTCTCCTATAGTGCCCACTACTAAGTCGTTCCTTTTTTAACCCCGGCTTATCACTATTTTATTACGATGAATCATGCACATGCAGTAGATGGAATGGTGTTAAGGAACAGTAACAATGAGGTATCAGTAGTTGTGCAATGATCGATATAGAATGCAAGTCATGGATGCAAAAATCTAACACATTTGTATTTAAAAGCATGAAAACACAATTCTGGACAGCAGTATCTTGCTGTATAAAAACTAAATTTTCCGTTGCTACAGGAAGGGAAATCATAATCTGTCAGAGATTCTAGAAACTAGACTCTCTGCCGGTTCCAATACATATTCATATGATACATTTCGATAACAATAACTATGTCTACATGTTGGTTCTTTATGAGTCTGTTGTTATATCAACAGCCCAACATCAAGTTATAATATGAAAAATTCCATTAAAAACTTAACTAAAATTCTTACAAAAATTATTTTCAATTCCTGACATTCTTTACTGACATTCTTGTAAATTTGGGATTTTAATTCTTATGTTAACCTACTATTTTGATCAGTTGAAACATGGTATGTCAATTATAAGGTAGTAATCTGAAACTACGATAGTACAGTGGCAAAACTTGAATATTTTACAATCTACAAGTCAGATCGGAGATCCGTTAGATGTTCTGAAACTAGACACAATGTGCTACAATTTCTGTTTAATAAGTTTTTGGTAATAATGTAACACCCAGCAAAATAGTATATAACTATTTTGCATTGTAATTCGTGCACAGTTGGAAATTGCACGAGATTTTATATTTTTCCATAATTATTAGTTTTAATTAAGAAATTTCAGATATGAGTTATTCTGAACCCGATGAGGTAAACTCAGGATATCTTCTCAATTAAACTGTGAATTTGCCTCGATTGTCTTGACAAGACAATCTTCGGGGAAATAATAATTTTTATAAACATATATTGTTATAAATTCAAATTATCTTATTTGTAAGTATATATATAAATATCTAAATATATATTTGATTGGATCGTATTGGATCTTATATGATATATGATCTACAATAATTTTGAATGTGAGTATGTCCGTATATAGTCTATGATTTAAATATTTAAATATATTTTGCTATGGATATACATATTGATTTGAATTGTAAATAACTACACATTGTTTTTCATTAGGATTAGGATTGCTTAACCTAGGGTTAGAAAACCCTACGTCATGATTAATCTTGGATGGATTTTTGATGAGATCCAAGGGTCCACATCTTGCCATGGTTGATCTTCTTGATTAAATGAGAAACAACAAGAAGCTTCTAGCCTTATTTTTGAGTTGGCTTTCATCCCACCCTCCATCTCTCTACCTCACCCTCACATTGTCATCTCCACCCTCCATCTCAACCCCCCCCCCCCATCTCTCCCATTTTCCATTGTTTCAAAAGCTCATTCTTCTTCTTCATTTGTTCTTCAACCTAAGTTCAAAAAAAACGGGGGGGGGGGGGGGGGGGGGGGGAACAGAAAAAGTGAGAAGAAAAGAAAGATTGTGAGAAAGAGAGAGCTTTCTTTTGTTTTGTTGGTCTTTGATCAAGTGGAGGAAAGCTAGAGAAGGAGAGGAACTTGAAGCCCAAAACTTGTTGTTGTTCTTATTTTTCAACTCAAGGAAGGTGGGTGTTCTCTAACTCTAGAACTAGATATTTTTTTTTTGTGTAAATTGGTATGTGAGATGTATATAAGAGAGCATGAATACCATGTATGAGTAGTTGATAAGTTATGAGATTGAGTTTGTATGTTAAGTGCAATTTTTTACCATGATTTCTAAGATAGAAAACAATGTGTATTGTAGACTTAGGAATTTCTACCTTGCAAATAGCTTAGACTCTGGACCTAAAATTTTTATGGCATGTTCTACGATGAGTATAGAGCATCCTCAACTTTTTTTCATATTTTTCTGTGTTCATTTAGTAGCTCAACAAAAGGGTTCTTTTCGGAACAGAGAGCAGTGAAAATTCTGTGTTTTTTCCTTGTTATGAAGTGAAGTTTGAAAATTCATATTATGAAATTGGTACAGTATTTTGAGCTAAAATATTTACTGGAGGTATTTGGATATGTTGAAAATAATCATTCCAAATTTCAGATTTTTCTGAATTTATTTGATATATTTAAAAATTACAGTTTTGTCAACTAGCCCAGAACGAAGAACTGGCTCTGTTTTGTTTCAAATGTGGAGTTTAATAAATCATAACTAATTTATGGTATATGTCCTTGCAATGAAATTTTTATTGTAGTATCTAATATGTGTCTAGATCATGTATCTAAAATTTTAGATATTGTAGACAATATTTGATGGGTATTCCAAATTAGTTTGTAAACAAAGGTTTTGCACATTGTCTGAAAACAAGAATGTTTTTCTACTAGATTCAAAAGGCTATAACTCTACATATTTTGAATCTGGATTCAATTTTTGGATATGTTGGACTTGTATATGTCTAGTTAATGAATCCAAACTTTTATAAGTATTAGACTTATGGTTGAATTGATATTGAATTTTGAGTGTACCATGTTTAGTTAAGATCAGATTATCTAGTGTGTGAATTTGTGATTTTCTGAAATTGTGTGTTTAGAATCTGAAGAACTGACCCACTAGAGAATTGTAGTAGAGACTCCTATCTTTCGAGAACATTTTGAATCATGCAATTTTAGTTTGCATATTGAAAGATATGATTTTCCTAAGTTCTAGAAAGAACCAGTTCAAGTAGAAGACTTTGTTTTTGTAAAATAAGTTAATTGTCCTATGCACACCTGATGAAAGTAGTGGTTTTATAGTGCTTTAATCGATGAATTTGAGGATGTGATCAACTAGAGAGTTGTAGTAGATACACATAGCTTTCCATAAAACCCAGGATCATGAGATTCCGATAAGCGAGCAAGTTGTTATGACACTGGCAAGAAGCAGCAACTGTAAGTTCAGACTGAGCATGTTTGAGAAATAGTGGTTTTCTAGCCTTGTGTGGTTAGAATATGAGGAACTGGATAACTAGAAAATTGAAGTAGACCCTCTTAACTTTCCAAAGAGTGTTCATTCATGGAATTCCAGTGTGTGGATTAGAAGTTATGAATGTTTCAATATTAGTAGTAGTTCTGTAATTATTCTACACCAAAGTCTTGGACATGTGTGTAGTAGTATTGATATGTTTGGAATACTTGATTCTATCATGTGTTAAGTGTGTTAACATGTGTATGATGGTTTGAGTTTGATTAGGTTGTTTTTGGGGGATCGTCTAGGGTAAAGTATTGTCCTGCAACGATCAACCCTTAGACTATAACTGATTTTTCCACCTCAAGAAATAGTGATTTTTCCCTATGTGTCATCGGATCGTTACTGAGAGAAGGTTGACCTCGGGCCAAGATACTGGATGAGATCCAAGTCAGAGGTGGTGGCGAACGATAGAAATCGGGTCATCGGTGTTTGGCGATTGGTAGGCTAGGTTTAATGACTGGATGTTTGACCTACTTGTAGCCAGTGAATAATTTGATCTAATTATCTACCTCGTCTAGAATGTGTTAATGCCCTAGGTCTGTCAATGTTTGGATATTATTAAATTGTGTGTGTTCACCTCGTTTGCCAGGTATGAGATACCCCCCCCCCTGCGCCGTTGTACTACCCGCTGAAAGTCACAATCCAGGGACATTGATCGAGGACCTACAGAGGTGTTGGCAATCGATGAATGTTGATTCTCCGTATTTAGTTACTATTTTGACAGACTAGTCAGGCTCAATCATTGTTTTAAAATATTGTGTATGTTTTGAATATACAGCACTTTTTGGTAACACTAATAATTAAATATTTTTCCTTTTCGTTTGAGGATAGAGTTGGTGTTAGGGGTGATACCCTATAATCTAATTTTTTCTAAGGGCCAGCACTATGCGGTGATAACCACAGTTATCTCTTCCTGTCGTAGGGATACGTGTTGAGTTTGCGTACTTCACTCTGTTAACTCCCAGGTACCGTGGTAAGAATGGGATGTTTTCATGTTCTATGTTGGTGATGAACGGACCATGGGTGAGGTTCCCTATGAGCCTTCAGTGCCAACTTGGTATCTGGTGTACCTTGTAGTTCGTCACGACTTTTGGTGAGTGATCACTACTACGTATTCACAATAACGGGACTAGACCGAAACTGTATGTCTCACCAGCCATGTGTATGGTGGGAACAGGAAGTTTATACATAACGAGGGTTCGAAACCCTGAAACTAGAGAAGATGGCTTGATTTGGAGCGTACGTAGTATGGGATACATGCGTGTCCAAATTCTTGCTGACATTAGGCTAAGTGCATCGGTTTTCTGTGTATTGTGTACCGTGCATTAGACTTCAGGTCATGACATACACTGACACTAGGAAATTAGGATAAACTTTTTTGTTTTCATCAAAGGCTGGTTGTGATTGCTAGTTGGAGATCGCTATTTTCTTATCAGCATTGCATCAATATGTACTGACGTGCCCACTCAATTAGGTGCAGGGAGCTAGGTCGCGAATGCAGGAAGACTCAGGACCAGCGGAGCATCCAAGAGGATTATCAAGAATACCTTCCATCCGTAAAGCAGGTGCAGAAAGATAAGAGTAGCGCAGCAGAAGATTCGAGCTACAGGGCACATCTCAGGAAAGCAGATTAATCACCCAGTGGAGTTCTAGTGAGAGATCAGTTGACTACGATCTGAAGGGAAGGCAAAATGTTGGGTAGTATTTGTAATACTTTAATGTAATTTGTATTCCTTGTTCAAGAAAAATATAATGATTGTAATTGATGATGTAATGATTTAATCTGGCAATAATTTTTTTTTCAATTTTTGTGTTATTACTGTGTTGAGATGCATTTGAAAGCAAAGATTCTAGTTTGTGTCACGGATTTCTGGTAGTGGGATCCGGGACGCTACAAAGTGGTATCAGAGCTGACTTCGAATTATAATCTAACACAGTAGGAAATTAAAACTTAAAATACCAGTTAGAGGCAGGTTTATGTCTAGACAGTTCGAGTAATCAATATATGTCTATGATTCTTCTCTAACCGGAACTAAACCTGTGTATGTTTTGCAGGATGGTGTTCGAAGATATCTTCATCAACGAGGTGTCAGTAGCAGTGGATGAACCAATACCTACAAAGGGACTGATGACAGGAGAGGACGAAATGAGGGAAGAACTACAACAGGTCAAAAATGAAGAGAACTCACCTCCACCATCACCAGACCCAACTGCGGAGCAGATGACAACCATCACATATCTAAGAATGAGAGAGTTGAAGGAGTATAAGGACAAGGCGATCCGCCAGGCCAAGCAGCAGATCAACACTCACCAGACACAGATTGCACGCCTAAAGAAAGAACGAGTGCGACTTCAATCCCGTATGGCACACTTTCAGAATTGTTGGTGGGGACTCCAGAAAAACACCAAGCCAAGAACAGCTGGGAAAATTACCAAGCATTCTAAAGGAAAACACCCCAAGGAAGCAATTACAGCCAAGAGTTGTTTCTAATGTGGGAAAGTCGGACAATTCAAGTCATACTGCCCAATAATTATAGTCAAGAATTGTTACAACTATAGGAAAGTCGGGCACCTCCAATTAACATGCCCACAACTACAAGAAGGATGCTCGTCACGCAAGTAACAGGATACTAGTAACATGGTGTTAATATTATGTGAACCAGCTATGTTTTGGAATGCTTTGGAAGTTGAAGAAAGATGTAATCTACCTTGTATCCTGAATGTTAAACTTAGCTATGAATGATATGATGTTTTGGGGAACTTTCGATGTGCTACTTTCTGGATGATTGTTTTTCTCTCTTGATTGTGGTGCAACTGGATGCTAGAAATGTTAGTTTGCAACCGAATATCCAGAAGACAACCTGCAGCCAGATGTCGAGCAGAAGGTCTGTAACCTGATGTTAATATAGCAAATCTGCAGCCGAACGAAAAATGAGGACGAGCCGTAGCACAGGAGTTGGGAAAGAACAATGCCGCCGCATAGATGACTTAACATCGAGACTAGAATTTGTGATATGTCGAGGGAAGGCGCTGGTGGAAGACAGCGGAAACCAGATGCCATCGCCAGGAATGAATCACGCCTAGACTCAAGGAAGGAACTGTTAACGACCAACTCAACTATTTTCAAGAAGCAGCAGAGCTCTCCAAGAAAGCTTATGATCAAGAAACCGCCAAGAGCACGCCAAAGAGGAAACATCGCAAAGACAGAGGATGATCATGTCAACAAGTCAGCAAATCACCAAGGAGCTGCTAGAAGATAAAAGCGGTAGTTCGTGATTTCATCCTTTTTCTAAGGAGGGAGTGGTCACCAACCAGCATGAGATGCAATCAAGGCGTAGATCGGCATCACTGGTAGATAAAGAGCGAGGCAAAATGCTACTAATATCGTGTTCTGCTGTTACAGGTACCAAAAGATACTCACAGATTAAGGTCAGAATCGAAGACTATGTGGCGATTGTCTACTCCAAAGCATGAGCAGAAGAAGATCAGCATCAAATTCATAATGGATTTGTCCAGAAGACTGAAAAGCAACAATTCTACATGGTAGAAGACCAGTTGTCAAGGGTGTCACTTGAGAAACTGGAGGTAGTTCAGGGAAATCTCTTATAAACGATTGATATTTGTGTTCTGTTTTTCTCTCCTCTAGCATCATTATGAGGACAGAACAATTCTAAGGAGGGAGTAATGTAACACCCCGCAAAATAGTATATAGCTATTTTGCATTGTAATTCGTGCACAGTTGGGAATTGCACGAGATTCTATATTTTTCCATAATTATTAGTTTTAATTGAGAAATTTCAGATATAAGTTATTCTGAACCCAATGAGATAAACTCGGGAAACCTTCTCAATTAAACAGTGGATTTGCCCCGATTGTCTTAACAAGACAATATTCGGGAAAATAATAATTTTAATAAACATATCTATATAATAAAACACAAAGAAAGCTATCAAGTGGCTCTCCTTCAATCCCCCAAAATCAAAGGCTCAGATCTAATCTCACAAAACACATTTTCCCCCCAAAAGTTTCTCCCAGAACTCAAATTCAAATCCCCAAAATAACTCATTTATTTATTTAACTCACTCACTCTCTCTCTCTCTCTCTCTCTCTCTCTCTCTCTCTATATATATATATATATATATATATATATATATATATATACTTATGGAAACATTGACTTCTTTTTACAACTAATTATTGTCATACTATTCAAACTTGAGCTACATAATTGTTGATTTACTGTTTACAAGGCTTTTCATATATTGCATCGTTCTGAAGACGTGTTGTATGCACGTGCCCACGGGCAAATCTAGTATTTTTATAAATTCGGATTATCTTATTTGTAAGTTTATAGATAGAGATCTATATATATACATTTGATTGGACAATACTGGATTGTATATGACATATGATCTATAATTGTTTTGAATGTGAGTATGTCCGTATATAGTCTGTGATTATATTAAAGGCTCAGCTTCCTGTTGTTTCCTAACCTTTTGTGAAATATATTTTTCCAAGGATGTATATATTAATTTGAACTGTAAATAACCGCACATTGTTTTTCATTAGGGTTAGGGTTGTTTAACCTAAGGTTAGGAAACCCTACATCATGATTGGTCTTGGATGGATTTTTGATGAGATCCAAGGGTCCACATCTTGCCATGGTTGATCTTCTTGATTAAATGACAAACAACAGGAAGCTTCTTGCCTTATTTTTAGTTGGCTTTCATCCCACCCTCCATCTCTCGACCTCACCCTCACCATCTCATCTACACCCTCCATCTCAACACCCCCCCCCCCATCTCTCCCATTTTCCATTGTTTCAAATGCTCATTCTTCTTCTTCAATTGTTCTTCATCCTAACTTCGAGTTTAAAAAAAAAGAAAGAGAAAAAGTGAGAAGAAAAGAAAGAGTGCGAGAAAGAGAGAGCTTTGATTTGTTTTATGGGTCTTTGATCAAGTGGAGGCAAGCTAGAGAAGGAGAGAAACTTGAAGACCAAAGCTTGTTGTTGTTCTCATTTTTCAACCCATGGAAGGTGGGTGTTCTCTAACTCTAGAACTAGATATATTTTTTGTGTAAATTGGAATGTGGGATGTAGGTAAGAGAGCATGAATTCCATGTATGAGTAGTTGATATGTTATGAGATTGAGTTTGTATGTTAAAGGAATTTTTACCATGATTTCTATGATAGAACACATATGTGTATTGTAGACTTAGGAATTTCTACCTTGCAAATAGCTTAGAATCTGAAGCTATAAATTTTATGGCATGTTCTAGGATGAGTTTAGAGCATCCTCGAAAAATTTTATATTTTTCTGGGTTCATTTAGTAGCACAACAAAAGGGTTCTTTTCGAAACATAGAGTAATGAAAATTCGGTGTTTTTTTCCTTGGTATCATGTGAATTTTAAAAATTCATATTATGAAATTGGTACTGTATTTTGAGCTAAAGTATTTACAGGAGGTACTTGGATATGTTAAAAGTAATCGTTCCAAATTTTAAATTTTTCTAAATTTATTTGATATATTTAAAAATTATGTTTTGTCAACTGGTCCAGAACCAAGAACTGGCTCTGTTTTTTTTAAAGATGGAGTTTATAAATCATAACTAATTTATGGTATATGATCTTGGAATGAAATTTTTATTGTAGTATCTAATATGTAAATAGATCATATATCTAAAATATTAGATATTAAAGTAAAAAATTTGATGTGTTTTAAAAATTAGTTTGTAAACAGAGATTTTGCACAATGTCTAAAAACAGAAATTTTTTTCTACTAGATTCAAAGGGCTATAACTCTCTGCATATTTCAAATAGGGATGAAACTTTTGGATATGTTGGACATGTATATGTCTAGTTAATGAATCCAAAATTTTATAAGTATTGGACTTATGGTTGAATTGATATTGAATTTTGAGTGGACCATGTTCAGTTAAGATTAGATTTAGATAGTCTGTGAATTTGTGATTTTCGAGAATTGTGTGTTTAGAATCTGAAGAACTAACCAACTAGAGACTTGTGAGAGTCCTAGCTTCACAGAACTTTTTGAATCATGCAATTTCAGTTTGTAGATTGAAAGATATAATTTTCCTAACTTCTAGAAAGAACCAGTCCAAGTAGAAGACTTTGTTTTTGTAAAATAAGTTAATTGTCCTATGCACACCTGATGAAAGTAGGGGTTTTATAGTGATTTAATCGATAAATTTGATGATGTGATCAACTAGAGAGTTGTAGTAGACACACATAGCTTTCCATAAAACACAGGATCATGAGATTTTGATAAGTGAGCAAGTTGTTATGACACTGGCAAGAAGCAGCAACTGTAAGTTCAGACTTAGCATGTTTGAGAAATTATGGTTTTCTAGGTAGAATCACAAGCTAGGGACATTGGTCGAGGACCTACAGAGGTGTTGGCAATCGATGAATGTCGATTCACCGTGTTTAGTTACTATTTTGACAGACCAGTCAGGCTCAATCATTGTTTTAAAATAATGTGCATATTTTGAATATACATCATTTTTTGGTAACAGTAATAATAAGTATTTTTCCTTTCCGCTTGAGGATCGAGTTGGTGTTAGGGGGGATACCCTATAATCTGATTTGTTCTAAGGGCCAGCACTAGGTGGTAATAACCAAGGTTGTCTCTTCCTGTCGTAGGGATACGTGCTGAGTTTGCATACTTCGCTCTATTAATTCCCAGGTACCGTGGTAAGAATGGGATGTTTTCCTGTTCTATTTTGGTGATGAACGGACCATGGGGGTGATGTTCCTATGAGTCTTCGGTGCCAACTTGGTACGTGGTGTACCTTGTAGTTCGTCATGGCTTTTGGTGAGATGATCACTACTGAGTATTCACAGTAACAGGACTAGACCGAAATTGTACGCCTCACCCACCAAGTGTATGGCGGGAACAGGAAGTGTACAAAAGAAGAATGCAATGCATGACGAGGGTTCGAAATCCTGAAACTGGAGAAGACAGCTTGATTTGGAGTGTATGTAGTATGGAATACATGCGTGTACAAAGTCTTACTAACATTAGGCTAAGCATCTGTTTTTTATGCATTGTGTACCGTGCATTAGACTTCGGTCATGGCATACACTGATACTAGGAAATTAGAATGCATGTTTCTGTTTTCATCAAGGTTGGTTGTGATTGCTAGTTGGAGATCGTTAGTTTCTTATCAGCATTGCGTCAGTATATGTACTGACGTGCCCACTCAGTTAGGTTCTGGGAGCCGTGTCGCGAATGCAGGAAGACTCAGGACCAGCGGAGCATCCAAGAGGATTATCAAGAATACCTTCCACCCGTAGAGCAGGTGCAAAGAGATCAGAGTAGCGCAGCAGAAGATTCGAGATACAAGGCGCATCTCAGGGAAGAAGATTGACCACCCAGTGGAGTTCCAATGGGAGATCAGTTGACTACCGATCTGAAGGGTAGGCGAAATGTTGGGTAGTATTTGTAATACTTTAATGTAATTTTTATTCCTTGTTCAAAAACAAGATAATGATTGTAATTGATGATGTAATGGTTTCATCTGTTAATAAAAAGTTTTTAAATTTCTGTGTTATTACTGTGTTGAGATGTATTTGAAGAAAAAGATTTTGGTTTTTGTCACAAATTTTCGTTAGCGGGATCCAGGGCGCTACAAATAACATCAGTAACTATGTCGAATTCTCATTCCAATTTGGGGTAAACGACAGTCCAGAACATATTGAGTTGGTTTTAACGAGTTTTCTTTGCATGAATATAGTTTTTATGACTAGAATTAAGCATAAAATTACATCTAGGCATTAGCATGGTTTCTAATATTGACATAGCAAGCATTAGGACATTAACAGTTTTAACTACAACACAATCACATGGTCATATATGCACATACAATTCACTTAATTATTCATGCTTGTGTAATTTCGTGTTTCTAGTTGTGTTCATGAGATGAATGCTTATACGAACGAACTCTCATGGTTTTCTATGACATTGGGTAAATGGAATTCAATGAGACGGTGAACAGTATCAATTGAGGATTCAATGATATTCGACAGATATGATGGATATTAGCATGGGTATAAAAATAGGTAGACTGCTTGCGGAGTTCTATCAAAGTGCTTGCACACGAATAAACAAAATTGTGCAAGTGTAACACCCCGTAAAATTAGAAATGACAATTTTGCTCTCGTGTGTTATGCAGGTGTATTTTGTACCGTAACTGGTAATATTTGTAAAGTGTTTTCACTACGGATTTTGGATTTCAATTATTTATGCATTTCCCGTATTCTTAAAATCTTATTTGAGTCAACTCAATGTAAAATTTCAATCTCTGTATTTTTACGTATTTTTTACGTGTTATCGATGCACGTACCGATTACGTATTTCCACCGCTATGTGCGATATTTCTGTGTTTCAATTATATAGTTTTGTATTCAAATCCATTTTTATAAACATAAATTCATTTTTCTCCTATTTTGATTAAAATAATTTTGTACGTGTAATGCATGTGTTTTCTATGTACGTAGTGATTACGTCGTAGAATATATATAAATTAATAAATATAATTTTCTGATGCTGTTTTCGATTATATTTTAATAATTTTCTGTTGATAAAGTCGGTTTCCTATGTCGGTATTTTTACGTGTGACGCACGTGTTTCGGTGCGCGTATTTGGACGTATTCTTTCTCGAAATGTATTTCATAAAATGTGTGTGTTTATTTTATTTGTGCATAAGAAAATATAATTTTTAATTAAACTAAATTTTATTTGCATCTTAAATATTGTATACATATATTTTAAATTAATTATATATATGTGTATGAGGAAGTGTGTGCTAGTGCAAGCACGTGCACGTGTGTATGCATGAAGGGGAGAAAACTGGCTGTTCATTTTGTAGTGGAGGGAAAGATTTCAATTTTGAATTGTGAAGTGGTGTTAGTGTTGCTAGTGGGTGATGTTCATGGGGAGTAGTTCTTATAACTACTCTACTAGTATTCTATAGAAATACCCCCTTCACACTTCTTCTCCTTCCCATTCTTTCATTTCCCCTCTGCCGAAACCATCAAAACCCATCAATGTCCAGCAAACTACTTTCCTTCTCCACTCAAAATCCACCATACAAATGTGTTTATATATATATATATATATATATATATATATATATATGTATGTATGTATGTATGTATGTATGTATGTACTTGTACCCCTACACTTTCTTTGCATCTCTTTCTTTCTCACCTTCCCTGTCATTTCCGAAAGCCACCAAATCAGCACGCCCACTGTTGCCTACTCCACCTACTCTTATACAAATACACCTATACATACAAACCTATCTTCCTTTCCTCTTCCTCTGCTTAATCCGAGACCAAAAGCAATCCAGCATGTCCTCTGTTTACTTTCTCCACCTACTCCCCTTTTATATATATATATACCTATATAGATATGTCTATGTACATATACAAATGTAGAAGTGTATACATAGGTATATAGATAAGGTAATGAAGGGGAGTGTCTTTCTCTGTTGCATGCCGAAAATTTGAAGAAGGTACTGGATGTTTTGCTACAGAAATGGAGCTCTTGCTGTTGCTTTGACTGAAAATGGAGTTGGAGACTATTCTCTTTGTGCACGGATTTCGAGGCGAAAAATTGGAGCTTCTCTTGGAGTTATTTCTAGGAGTTCTTTTGAGCACAGCAATTCTTCAATTTTGGGTGAGTGATTCTAAAATTCTTTCTGATGTAGGAGTAGACTTGCATGCTAGACAATATATAATTTAGTTGTTAAATTGTGATTGGTATGTTAATTTGTAGATTGCATAACTTTGATATAATTGTGCAATGATGTATGGAAATATTATTATGAATCATATATTCTGGAACTCTTATTAATTAGAAAGAAAATATTCATTTGTTGAAACGAAAAGAAATTGTGCATGGTAGAATATTTCATAGTGTAGTCACAATAATGCAATATGTATGAAAATTGTTTTTAAATGCTATTATAATAGAAAAATGTGGAAATAGCATCATATATATATCTTATGAGTATAGAAATTTTATAGAGGAGTTTTTTACGAAAGACAACATTCTATTTGGAAAAAATGATTACATGTGTTTTAATGCATTTTTGAAGAAAGATTTTATTATATTGCGAAAATGAGAAACTTGTGAATTTGAGAACATGTACGAAGCTGTTTTTCAAAGAAACACATTCTGAAAAATTATTTATATTTTGTAGAAGTACAAATCAATTGAAAGATTGAGTTTATTAAAAGAAAGTAATAAAACATCCTTTTGTGGAAAGTGTGTTGTCAAATTGTGAAGAAATCATCGTTGCATTTCAATGTCGAAAATAAATTCATGATCCACTTTAAACTGCAACCTGGTGCAATCAACAGTCGACCGAACTAGAGTCGACAGTCAACTGTCAAGTATTAAATTTCGGATTTTTTCTGTAGGACAGTTGACTGTCTACTTTTCAACAATCGACTGTTACTGTCTTGGCTGTTGGTCCTTGAGTTTTAAAGTTTTGCAAGACAGTCGACTGACCATTTGTCAACAGTCGACTGAACTGACTATTTGTTCTTGAGTTTTGAAGTCCTCGCAGGACAGTCGACTGGCCATCTTTCAATAGTTGTTGAGAGCTCAGTTATCTAAATGAATAGATAATCTAAACACAAATTATAAAACCTCGCATGTGTACGAATCGTTTTCAGAAGCGTAGTGAAAAGCAAAGGGTCGATCCCGCAGAGATTGTAGTAATTAACTTACTAATCAATAATCAGAAAGCTTTTATTAAGTTTCATTTCTAAATGTGTGCCTGAAGGAAAATGAGATTTGAGTCACAAAAAATATCTATTGAATTAGTTGGGCTCGATTTCCACCTATAGCCAAGAATATTCGATCAACTCCTACACTACTCTGATCACTCATGTTTGTTCATTTAAGAGCATGGTATCTACTTCTTAAAGATTTTCCTGGGCTAAGAAATTAGGCATGGTATCTACTCTAATTCCTTTCTCTCCTTAAGTGTTTTAGCATGATATCTACTAAGTTGCATTTGAAGAAAGCATAGAAACTGTGGAAATTAACAAACACTCAAAGCTCTAGAAGTTGGTATCAAATCTAGATCCTCCAAGTTGATTAAACCCCAGAACCCAAATGAGTTCTTGTGTTACTTATCATGAGCACTAGATTCGATCATCTAAATCTGCTCATGTAACAAATTCAATTTTATAATAAGCAAACTTGATAGCTCAACCTTGGTTGTGTTAACCAGAACGTCAGTTCAGTCGACTGTCGTAAGGAGTCAGTCGACTGTTCATCAACAAATACGTTGAGTTAACAATACTTGAATAGTAAGAATGTCAAGCATCAAAAGCTGCATATTATAAATTTGATCCCGAACTACCAGGTTTAATCAATAAGTGATCGGAGTAATGCAAAAGAAGATTTATTACATGACTAAGGTTTCAATCTGCCCAAAATGAATTTAGTTGCACATAAGTCAACTTTATTGACTAACAGTTTTGAATACATGACTCTAATGAATTCAACAAAGAACAAAGATTAAAGAGAGAAGAAGATACACTGATTTGTATGATGATCAGCTAGAAACCAATCAGCCAAAAGTCGACTTGATCCCTTCTGAAGTCGACTTGTTCTCATTTCCCTCAATGTCGAGTTTCAGTACTTGATCCCTCCTTTGCCCTTACGTTCTCTCGATCTCCTCTCTTGTTCGATGATCCCCTTGATCCTTCGACCGATCCTCTTTTTATAGCTTCTTTTTCCCCCTCTGCAGATCTCAAGCTCCAGATTTCAATCTCTTCAACTACCGGATATGGATTGAGTCAAATCTTCTTCATTAACTACCAGACCAGATCTCTTGATTTTTGGAAAGTTGTTATTTTCAGTTATACAATATTTGTTTCCTGGATTTTGATAGCTCAATCTAATTTGTTTTGCGGATTTGGATGAGGGTGTATCTCAACTGTGCTTATCTCTAATTCCCATTGAATGCTAGTTCAGTCGACTATTGGCTAAGAATCAGTTGACTGTTCGCGAACTTTTGAAAACTCAAACCAGTCAGAGCAGTTGACTGTTGACAATGAGTCAGTCGACTGTTCTGAGAAGCTTCGGAAACTCAACCCACTCTGTTCAGTCGACTGTACTCAGGAGCTTCTAACAAGTGCAAAATTAAGGTTCTTCATTCTAGTGTATCATCCCCACGGTGATGGATTAGTCTTGAGTAAATCTTGAATCCGCTTCATTTAGTTGCTTTTAGGCTGTTTCCTATGGAAAAGGGAAAAAAAGAATAAATTACCAAAGATAGATAGTTTAATTGTCTAATTTCATTCAGATTATTGCTCGAAAATGTGGACATTAACAGATTTATCAATAGCCGACTGCCACTGTCTTGGCTGATGGATTTTCTTGAGTTCGGATTTAATTTTTGACATGTGAAAGTTGAGTAAGATTAAATATGAGATTTTATGATCATTAATACCTGATTGAGATTATTTGATATTGCACACGATGTTATAAGTGATTAAATTGATAACATAGATTGAATTGAATTGTTTTGATGTTATGAGATCTTTAAAGAAATGTTTCTCTTTGAGTAAGAGTTATGAATAAAGAAATTGAAATGGTATTTTGAGATTGAATATGGAATACTGTTGATCTCTAGAAAGAGATAGTTGTTGAAATCTAGAGGCTAGGCGAGACCCTAGTGACCGGCAGTTTTTATTTATGATTTGAGAGCTAACCAGTGTAGGGTTGAGCATCTCTTGATAAGTAGCCAGGTAGGCTGACTGTCTCTTTTGTTTGGTTTAAGTCCGATAGGGTAAGCTAGCTCTAGGTTATGATGATTTTCTTTTAAAACAAATTGAAAGTGTAAGGACTACACTATAGTGGAGATGTGATGAAAGTAAGAAAAACACGAGTATGAGGGCCTCGAATCTACGATGTGAGAGTATTCATAGGCTGTCTACATGATGCGTCATGTCATGATGTGGATACATCTCCAGGATTTCGTACCGCAGACGATGCTTGTGGGGTGTTTGGTGACTACGGGTGGTGCCATTGTCCCATGACGGAGGTTGAATTGTCCATGACTTCTACACGATGCGTCATGTCATGATGTGGGATTCCCCTCCAGGCTGTCTGGACATGGGCTCGTAACTCATAGAACACCTAGGATACTTACCATAGTTACCGTAGTAGTTTAAGTCATGACGAGAGATTGAACCCTACAAGATGAAAAATGATTAAGGGCTTTCCCTCGGACCTATGTAGTATGGGATGCATAGAGTCCGAACATGTACGCATTAGTGTCATATAAATAACTGCATTAAAGACTAAGTGCACAGCACCCACGACATCAATAGGATAGTCCCTTTGTAGCTTTGTTTGTGATCAAGTTTGTGTTTGCTAAAGTATTTAAGAATCGTTATACTGTTCGGCATAGCGAGGATGGCCGTGTATAATATTTCGTCGGTTGTAAGCAACTGACGTGTCCACAGTTTTATATGCAGGACTTGGAGTTTACAAGAAGATATAAAGATGAATTTGATGCTGATGATTACTTAAATGCAAAAGTTGTTACAATTTTACATTTATTATTGTTGTATTTTATTTATTCCGTTGCGTGTTGATGTAAAAGACTCAGTTGTAATAATAGTTTTAAATTCCTTGTAAAATTGTACGAAATGAAGTGTAAAGATCCTGTGGAACTTCGAATTTATTCTTATTCGGAATTCGGGGTGTTACAGCAAGGGACGCTTGCCTTTCTTTGACGATATGAAGAAAAGAAGCAACGAGCGGCGACAACACGAAAACACGTGTGAACAATGTACACGCAACACATGCACTCAACGGGTGGCAATAATAGCGAAAGCACAGTAGCAAGGGCCTCTGGGACCTGGGTGCTGCGATGGACGACGGTCAACGACGGCAATGCGGTGTGCGGCGAAGGTCGGTGGTGAATGGCGACCGAGGTTGATGGTTGTCGAGCGCGTGCAATGGTCGACGATGGTGGCAGCAACGGGAAGTGGTGATGGCGGTGCTAGCTCCGATGTCCGTCGAGGGTGGTCCGACGGTGGCAGAGGCAGCGGGGACTGAATTAGACGAGGAGGAGGTGAGGTGGATGCACGGGGAGGAGAGGATGGACGGGAAGAGGGGATGGGGCTCGGCGCTGCGGAGGAGATCGGTGATGGCGCTCACGAGGGTGCCAGAGATGGTGCTCGGTCATGGCTGCGAGGGGGGAATAGGTTTCGGTTTTGGTGAAAACAGAGGGTGAGAGATGAGAGAGAGGGGTCGGGGAGAGAGAACACAGGGGGAGAGAGTGGGGTTGGGGTTAAATATATCAATAATAATATAATAGTTATGATATAATAATGAGGGAATTAATCTAGGTTAGTGGGGATAGGTTATGAATAGATTAATAGGTGATAATGAGTTGTAACTTTGGGTGTTATGCAGGTTAGAAGGTGAGGGGGTTGTCATGAATTTCTTTGGGGTTGAAGTGGGCTTATGGATTATGGGCTTTCAAAAATAAATAGGATAAAAATTTAGTTGGGCTTTTCAATTAGAAAATAGTAATTAAATTAGATTGGGCTAGAAGAATTTAGAATGGCTAAGAATTCAACATGAGCTTACATCCAATATAATTGTGAAAGCAAGAAGAAATGTGAGAAAGTAAAAATGTGATAATTTGGAGGAAATTTAAAATACAAAGATAAGAGAAAATTACAAATCTGTATAACCAGAAATGGGGGTTACAGAGACCGTGCAACAAAGCCCATGATCTCCCATCAGACCTAGCCCCTAGGTGTGGTATTTGATGCCGAGACCGTGTGGTAAATTCATTGTTTATCTTCTTAGACCTAGCCCCTCAGTGTCGTATCCGATGTCGAGACCATGCAACAACAAAGTCCTTGGATCTCTCCTCGGACCAAGCTCCTCGATGTGGTATCCGACGCCAAGACCGTGCAACAAATTCCTCAGATCTCTCCTCAGACCTAGCCCCTCGGTGTGTTATCCGATGCCGAGACCGTGAAACAAAGTTCTTGATCTCCCTTCAGACCTAGCCCCTCGGTGTGGTATCCAATACCGAGGTCATGCACTAAAGTTTTTGGATCTCTCCTCGAAAATACTCCTTGGCATGGTATCCGCCACCTAGATCGCACACCAAAGTACTTGAATCTCTCCTCAGACCTACCTCCTCGATGTGGTATTCGACACAAAGAATGTGCGCTAAAGTTATTGGGTCTCTCCTCGGAACTACTCCTCAGCGTGGTATTCGACTCTGGGACCCTGTACTGAAATCCTTGGATCTCTCCTCACAACTACGACGAGACGACTTGCACGTCCCATCTAGCTTCAGATTATTCATTCAAAGAAATTCCATACTAAAGAAGAGTAAAGAAAATATATTTTTATTAAAGCAAAGCAATTACAAGAGGGGCGGTGCCCAGTCCGCAGTTGGCAAATTAAACACTAAACAAAGGACGCTACCTATAAGTTTTAACATGATCGTCTTATATCTCAGAATGCTAACTACCACTTGCAACCACTGGGAGGAAGAGGCATCATACACGATCTCCGACGGTGAGATAATGGTCGAAAAACCCGAGTGCAAATCATCATCCCGGAAACCATATCAGTGTACGTGAAGTATGAGGAGGATGAAGAGATGGAGGTCGGCTAGCCTAGGCAGACTAACGAACTCTACAAGGATAAATTTGTTCAGCCAAGCCCTCAAGATTAGGAGAGGGACATCAAATCTTGGAACCCGGGATATATCGGACGAAGTTTGACAAGGAGTACCCCGGTCCTATCCGAGCCCCTATGAACTGGCGCCATCAACACGAGAAGCCCCAGCCGAAAAAATACCACCAAGTCCTAATGTAACGCTTCGAGCCCGGCTCAACTGTGCACACGGATACACGTGCACCTAAACACGAACAAATAAAATCCTAACAAATGCCCACTACAGGCGTGCTTCACAAATGGAGCTATAGGCATTAGGTACCGCTTGATCATGAGCTCTATCACTTAAACGCTCACTCTCTCTCCTCCCCGCCGATATGGGACTAACCCAACGCCCAAGCACAGCACGCCCACTTCCTTATTTCTTCTCATTTAATGCAACATTATTTCCTAAGCCCCATAAACCTTCTATAGGCTCCTTCATTGATTCAATTAATCCATACCCCATAGAAATCTTCATAGGCCAACCAACCACTAACCACTTCTCATATATATATATATATATATATATATATATATATATATATATATACACACACACACACACACACACACACACACACACTTAAGTACGGGATGTTACACACACCCTAGAACTCAGCGTCCTCGCTGAGCCCGGGACTTGCAACCTGATACAGGATCCCTTTCTAGCCGATTTGGAGAGGACTACCATGATTCTACTAGCTGTACAGCCCTACCTGGGACTCTGCTTACCTACCAGTGTACATCTGCTAGCTCCATCTCAAGCATACATCTTGCACACACTCGGGGTCGAAAGTCAGCTCTCATACCATTTGTAACACCCCGGGCCCGGCTCAGCTGTGCACATGGCTACACGTGTGCGCAATACGTGAACAAATAAAATCCTAACAACTACCCACCCCAAGCGTGCTTCACAAAAGCGGCTATAGCCATTAGGTACATCTTGATCATGAGCTCTATTACTTAAACTCTCACTGTCTCTCCTCCCCACCGATGTCAGACTAACCCAATGCCCAAGCACAACACGCCCACTTCCTTCTTTCTTTTCCTTCTCATTTAATGCAACATTATTTCCTAAGCCCCATAGACCCTTCTATAGGCTCCTTCATTAATTCAATTAACACATAGCCCATAGAAATCTCCATAGGGGTGGCATTCGGTCCACCCGGGCCGAGCCAGACTGAAGCTCGGCAGGTTTGACCCGGTTCCGGGCTGGGCGAGCCGGGCCAGCGTTGATGGCGGGTCGGGACAGGGCTAGGCTTTTGCTGGAATATTGAGGCCCAGCCCAGGCCCTTAGCCCCTAGTTTGGGGGCCGGGCCGGTTCGTGGTTATTTTCATTTTTTTTTTTTTTTTTTAAAATTTTTTAAAATTTTTTCACAATTGTTAAAATCATATAGTTAAAAGAAATATTCAAAAATTATATTAATGAATTACAAAGTGTAATATGTAATCAAAAAATTGAGTAAAATTTTATTTCATTCAAATAACTTCAAATTATAGTACGAGGGAAACATTTGTATTTAGAGATCGAGATGGCCTCTATTTAGATTGAAGAGAAAGCAGTGGAATATTGTCGTACACTTCTACTTAACCTAAATATAGAATCTCATCCCCCTAAAATTTTTCAATTATTTACAATACATTATACAAATTACATTCTACTAATTCTGCAACCGTCGCTACTTGTTGATCCGTTTTGTGATTCTTGTAAATCTTGAGTCATCTCTTTCGCTTTCATCCAATCTTCGGTGCATACCAACACCTCCAAATTCTTTGACGTCAAGCAAATCCTGTTCGAGCTCACAATCCTGCCACCAAAAGAAAAAGCACTTTCCGATGCAACGGTTGACACCGGTACAGTTAGCAAATTTTTAGCCATACGAGAAACAATACTAAAAATATTTTCATTAGTTTTCCAAAAAGAAAACACATCTACTACATCTTCAATGGGTAGTTGTGCATTATACCAATTCAACTCATTTGGTGAATTGGTTCTTGGTTTTTTTGATTTTAAGAGATGTAAAACACTACTAGTGGCAAGACCCGTTCCCTTTGATCACATAGAAGAAGAAGAAGAACCAACATTTTGTGTCTGTATAGTTTTAGATGAATAAATTCTGTCGTAACTATCATATAAACTATTCAAAATATTTTCGAATTTTGTAGTGAAAACAACATGATTAAAATCAACTATTTCTTCGTGTGGAGCGTAAGTATAAAAAATCTCCATTAAATTTTTTGTGTCATCTAACTTAATCATGGGATTCATTACACTAGGAACACAAAATAATATAGGAAGCGGATAAAAATATTTTAAAATGTTAATATAAGCGGCATAAACCATTTCTCCAATGTAATGGTCATTTACCAAATCTTTAATTGTTGTCATCGTATTGACAATTGCAAGTAAAATACCACTAGATGTAGATGTATATATATTTAAATCTTGTAAAGTAGCATCATTAAAAGGTTCTAAAAATTTGTATAAACTATCGGCAAAAAACCAAAAATCATCATCTAACATACAATTTTGCATACCCTTTGAAATACAAAAGTCTCTAAGATTAAAACGATAGTGAAGAACAACACTTAATAAATCAAAAGTATAATTCCAACGATGTCTAACATCTTGAGGAAAATGTTTAAATACAATTCCCCTAAGTTGACACCAATCATGAAAAGCTTGATATATTGGACCACTCAACAAAATAAAATGAACACAATTTCACATTGCCTCAACTTTATCGTGTCCATATTTAAGTGCATCTTGTACACAAAGATTTAAAATATGACAAACACTCCTAACATGCAAAATTTCCAGTTCTAAAGGATTAAGTGTAATTAGCAAACTAGCAATTGTCTTAGTATTATTAGAGACGTTATTAAAACCAATAGCAAAAACTTTATCAAAAATACCAAAATTGTTGCATGCTTCCATGATGTGTGTGGCAATTATTTTACCCTTATGTGGGTACCTAACAAATCCGAATGAAATTATCCTCTTTTGAAGTAGCCAATCGGAATCTATCTAATAACATGTTACCACATCATTGGTACGCCGTTCATTCCTACCCACCCATCCGATGCCAAAGAAACTCTAGTGTTTAGTGACGTAAGTGTTGCTACTAAAAAATCCTTAGCCTCATTGTAAACTAATTTATAATCACCCTTTACTACATTCCAAGGAATTTTTTTATAATGGGGGTTTAATGCAGTTTATGCAAAGGTCTCTACATTCCTACTTTCACCAAAGTATAAGGTAATTCATCTCTAATTACTAACTTAGCCATTTCTCTACGAACGATATCGTGATCGTAGCTATGACTATCTATTTGGCCGGTCTTATGATGTATTTTTTGTTGTATGAGGTTGTCTTTAGAAAATTCAGGTTGATATTTACTTAAGTGTCATTGAAGTCTACCTGTTCTCGATCCTAGTTTAAACTTATAGGGTGTTTGACACTTCTTACAAATTTTTAATCCTACATTCTTATCATTTTGTGAAGGGACTCAGTTAAAATATTTGTTTACATCGGATGCGTTCCCTCTTGTTTTATGGGTTTGAGATGAGCCTTGTTCCGATGGTTGTGGTTCTATGTCTTCTACTTTTACTTGATCCGTCTGTGTTTCATGAACATCGGGAATACTATGATAATTGTAAAGTATTTCTTCACTATCAACATATGGAAGAGGAATGGATGGAATGCGACGACTCCTAATGGAATCTTGGCTACTATGTCTACCACGTGATAGGTTAGACGCCATCTAAACTAGTGTATGTTATAAAAATTTTAGTTTATGTTCCAAAAATTAATTCTAATGTATGTTTTAAAAATTAATTGTAGTCTATGTTTTAAAATTTTAATTCTAAAAAACAAGTAAAGATAGATAAACTAGTGTATGTTATATAAAATTATTCTACAAAGCAAATAAAACAACAACTATAAAATGATTATTCTAGTGTATGTTTACTAATTTACCAAAAAAATCTAAAAAGAAGAAGAGGAATAAGAACAAGAAAACCGAATCTAATTATGAGAAATAAATGATAACAAACAACAATGATAATTCTAAAAATTATATAAATACGAAAATACCGTATGAATGTAGAATGTAGATTGAAGAATGAAGGTAGAGAGAGTTGAGAGCTTGTAGTGTTATAGTTGATTGTTGTTGGATGTTGTTGATGTTGAATCTTGAAAGAGAGCAGTTGAATGTTGTTGATGTCGAATCTTGAAGGAGAGTACTTGAATGTTGTTGATGTGGTTGATGTTGAATCTTGAAGGAGAGAAGTTGAATGTTGTTGATTGTTATTGATTTGTTGAGAAAGTTGAGAGATAGTAGAGAGAGTTGAGGGAATTTGTAAAGAGAATTGAATGAAATGAGGTTATATATATAGAATATGTATTTGTCACACTCCGCTTCCCAAAAATACGAAATACGAGCACGTAACAAAAGCCCAGCAAATGATTTTCATCATCCATAAGCTGTTCAAGAATTCTTTACAACAATACCCCAGGAATAATCAGAGTCGGAAGCCAGAAAAATATCAACCAACATGCATAATTGGAACAAGATACCAATAGAAATTACTTGAAACAAAATACAATAATCTCAAATAATCAGGTTCTGAACAAGTCAAATATCCTGGGTCATATTGCTTAAATACAAGAAAATATCCAAGTCATCAAGTACATTTTATTCAAGTTCAAGCAACAATAATAACAACAATAAAGCAAAAACTCCAGCACTAATACATCATCCAGCCAATACCATCTGGCAGTCGTCCATCCTGATCTGCAATTAGTAAATTTGCAGGAGAAGAAAAGAGAAAAATAAGTACCCATCAATTGCAAGTCGCGGGTCACAAATAATGTAGGATACAAGTACATGGGAAAACTAACTAGCAACATGGTATACGTGTGATGTCAACATAAACAACTAGCATGGTAATGTGATCAAGTGTAACTGGTATGAATCAAGTGTCAAGTAATCAAAAATAGGTAAACATGCAACAGGTATCAGGAAATAGGTATACAAGTAAACTGGTAAACAGATAGTCAGGTATACAGGTAAACAGGTAAACAGGTAATCAGGTATATAGGTAATCATGTAATCATGAAACAGGATAGTTAGATTTATGTCATGTCAAGTCTTGTTATTTTACTATCTAGGTAGCACTTCATGCATCCCGATTTTTACTACATGGATGCTACAACAAACAATTTCGCTTTAGATTTCATAGTGGAGTCCATAGGGCAGTATACTTAGGTACAGAAAACAGGAATAACAGGAACAGGTAGAACCTAGTGGTTCTCTTCCGAGTACACCTTCCTAAGGGAAGTATGCAGTTAGGTACAGGAAAACAGGCATAACCTAGTGGTTATCTCCCGAGTACATCTTCCTGTAGGGAAGCATGTAGTCAGGTACAGGTAAACAGGATCGTGAATCAGGTAGTCATGAACACGTAACAGGCAGGCAGGACACAAGTCCTCTTCCAAGTACACGTTTCTATATTTTCTACTACTAGATCTTTTCCTTAAACCCCAGCTTGGTCATTTATTATTATAATCAGGCATGCAAGTAAGTGTCGCAAAAAAAAAAGCAAGAATAACAGGGTATAAGCATGTATCAGGTTCAGGGTGCAAAATAAACAAGTACAGGTATAAGATATCACATAACAGGGTAAAACAACAAGTTTTCTAATTTAGGACAGCAAGACAGTGTTGTACTAAAACAGTGACCCCGCTACTACAAACATCCAAATCAGGATCCGTCGGAGGATCTGGAAAATAGACTTCCATACGAATCCAACGAGTAAAAATAAGTCATATAGTAATTCACAACATCATAACTCAAAACAGGAAACAGAAAACATGTTCAGTCATAAATCAGGAAAACAAATTCTCAGTCAGGAAAACTACATCAAAACCTCTCAAATAAATTTAGAAAAAATCTGGGATATTCTCCTATATGTCTAGCATCAAAATATAAAGTTTCATAATATTCCAGTAAAATTAGTTTAGTCATCAAAAATAAGAAAATATCAAGAAACGACACTTTAGAAAATCTGAAAGTCTTAACACTGCTGTACAAAAATTGAGATATCTCGCAACCAGTGAAACGAAATCCAAATCCACCAAAGGGAGGTAAAAATAGATAAAATATAATAACTTTCATATTTCACAAAAAGAATTCATACAGGATAAGGAATCGTAGTGAAAATAGGGTTCTTTACAAAATAGCGAGCAAAATACAGCACGAATAGATTTTAGAAACGAGCATGAAACATCACATAAAACTTATCAAGAATATTCACCAAAATTTTTGGTAATCCCTAACTTAATAAAGAAACACTGACCAAAGTTTCAAACCAAAATAATATGTATAGCGTGGTTCTTGAAAATAGTTTGTTATCAAAATTACTGAAAAACAGAATCTGGAAAAGATCGACACCTCTGTAATAAAACAGCCATAACTCAGTCATACGAAATCAAAATCAAGCAAGGTCAGAGGGGTTTGAAAATAGACAAAATTATCTAAAACTCATATTTTATACCGAAATCAAGATACAAGCTTTAACACAGTCGAAAATAGCAAACCAAACAGAACAGCGACAAAACTATAGATTTTTCCCTCAAGAACAAAATCAATATAGATTCAAGAAAATTTCTCCAAACACATCCAAATGAATTAATAAAGTCTACCAAGTGTCTAAACATCATGATTTAGGTTTATTGACATGTCCATGCTAAATATATCTCATGGGTCTCAACCAAAACACAAGTTTGCACACAAATCTCACATACATGTTCCAAATCAAGAATCGGGCGAATCCTAGGTTAAATCATGTCAAGATTGTGTCGTGAGTCATTCTATGGTCATATTTTCACAATAGAGACAAAACCCATCAAGGAAATCACAAGCAAGAGCCGTCTCTCGATCCAACTACACTATAGGTGAACTTTTTGACTTGTATCAAACAAATGAATTGGGGTAAAAGTTACTTGCCTTAATTTGGGGATGAAGAACTATGCAAACGAGAAAAGAAGCAAAACCCACGAACGAAAATTTTCTACAATCACAAATCCAAGCAATCACGAACAAAAACTCTACACGAACGAAACTCCTTAAAGCGTGAGACGATCAAAGCGGCTAGCAACCACTTTAAGAACACCACGAAGAGAGTTGGGGCTTGATGGTGGTGGTGTGGTGAGTGGTCGGTAAGGGGATGGAAAGGAGGCTCGGGTTTGGTGTGTGCCGGAGGTGGTAGGCCGGAGCTAGGGGGCTGTCGGCCTTTGGGGGAGGCCAGCCGGGATGGTGAATGAGGCTGGTCGGATGTGGGTGTGCCGCAAGGAGTGGGAGAGAGTAGGGAGGCCGGTATTTAGGAGAGGGAGTATTAGGGTTATGGTTTAAGGAGAGTAGGGTTTATATATAGGATTAGGATGTGAGTTAATGGGTTAATGGGTATTAGGAGTAGTAATAGGTTTACAAATAGATTTTGGATATTGAGTCAAATAAGAATAGAAATGCAATTAGGATTGGGAGTTTATTTGGCTATGAAAACTTATTAGGGGATAAAATAATAGTTTCGGAAAAAAGACCATCAAAACAACACCACAACACCACGAAGAATAAAAATAAAGATAACAGGACCAAAAATGAGGGAAAGACCAACAAAATGTGAAAAACGAGACAAAAGAGACAATCAATCACACTCGAGGAGCTCAAAATGAAATAAAACGAATATATATTGAAAATAAATCCAATATACAGTTCAGAAAATACAAGAGAGATAAAATACACTAAAATGAAAAATACACTCCAAAATACACAAAATGAAAAACAGGGGTTACAGTATTTCTTCAATTTCCCAAAACACCCCCAAAAACTAGCTAGTATAAATCCGTTGGGGGGTATTTTGGTAATTTTACATACCCTTTTTAATAAAAAAAAATTCTGAAAAAAAAGGGTAGCAGCCAACGGTCGACCCGCAGCTCATTGGGTAACCCCAAAAGAAAAAAAAACAAAACAAAACAAACTACTCAAGCAAATAAGTAAACTTCTACTGAATCTCCTCCTCCAGCTCCCAAGTCGACTCACCAGGCGAGTGAAGATTCCAAACAACATGAACCAACTTGATGACCTTGTTCTTAAGCACTTTCTCCCGCCGATCCACAATAGCAATTGGTGGAATCTCACAAGTCAAATCCGGCCGAACGGTCAACTCAGAGTAGTCGATCACTTGGCTCTCATCTCGGATATATCTCCTGAGTTGTGAGACATGGAAAACATCGTGCATTCCTGATAAAGCTGGCGGCAATGCAAGACGATAGGCCACCTTGCCAACTCGCTCCAAAATCTCAAACGGTTTAATAAACCTCGGGCTAAGCTTGCCCCCGCCACCGAACCGAATGATATCGCGCCACGGCGATACCTTAAGGAAAACATGGTCACCAACAACAAACTCCAAAGCTCTACGATGAACATCAGCCCATCGCTTCTGCCTATCCTGAGCTGCCTGCAAGTGCTTCCTGGTCTTAACCACAACATCCACTGTCTTTGTGATCAACTCCGGACCAAACAACTTCTTGTCACCAATGTCATCCTAGCACACTAGTGATCTGCACTTCCGGCCATAGAGTGCCTCGAATGGAGCAGCTTGAATACTGGCTTGAAAGTTGTTGTTGTACGAGAACTCTACGAGATGCAAATGATCCTCCCAAGACCAACCAAACTGAAGCATGTAGGACCTCAACATGTCCTCAAGAATCTGAATAGTCTGCTCTGACTGTCCATCGGTCTAGGGATGAAAAGCTGTACTGTACTTTAATTTACTCCCCAAACTATTCTGAAGAATCTCCCAAAACAGAGATCTGAATCTCGTATCCCTGTCAAATACAATACTGACTGGAACCCCATAAAGTCTAACAATCTCTTGCATATACCTCTCAGCTAGGCTCTCAGTAGACTGACCGACACGGAAAGGAATGAAGTGAGCACTCTTCGTCAAACGATCGACAATCACCCAAATGGCATTATGACCATTAGGACTCCTCGGCAAAGCGGTCACAAAAACCATAGTGATATGTTCCCACTTCCACTCTGGAATAGAAAGCGGTTGAAGAAGTCCAGTAGTTCTCTAATGCTCAGCCTTAACATGCTGGCAGACCAAACACTGAGAAACAAACCGAGCAACTGCCCTCATCATACCATGCCACCATAAATGAAGCTTCAAATCCCGATAAATCTTAGTACCACCAGGATGGATAGAATACGAAGAGTGATGAGCTTCTTCAAGCAACCTCTGACGAACTTCACCCTTAGGGACACACAACCTGGGAACCAAAACGAAGAGAACCATTTGCATGAATAACCATGTCCGTCCTGGACCTAGACTCAACCTCAGCTCGAGAACTCTACAACTGTGCATCACTAGCCTGCGCCTCTTTAATTTGCTCAACAAGAGACGACTGCAACTGGAGTGCCAAACAACTCTGACCAGAACTCGGCAACAAAACATCCAACTCCAACCTCCTCATCTGCTCAATGAGATCACTCTGCTGAGTAAGAAACATAACTACTGGTCTCCTGCTCAAAGCATCTGGCACCAAGTTTACTTTACCGGGATGGTATTGCAAACTGATGCCAAAATCGGCCATAGGTTCCAACCAACGCCTTTGCCTCATGTTTAACTCCTTTTGGGTGTAGACGTATTTGAGACTTTTGTGGTCAGTAAAGATCTCCACTCGGTCCCCAAGTAAATAATGTCCCTACAGCTTCAAGGCATGAATCACTGCTGCTAACTCCAAGTCATGAGTAGGATAGTTCTTCTTATGCGGCCTCAACTGCCTCGATGCATACGCAACGAATCGGCCCTTCTGCATAAGAACTGCTCCAAGACCCTTACCAGAAGCATCAGAGTGAACCACAAATCCACCTGAACCATCGGGAATAGTCAACACAGGCGCTGACGACAATCTATTCTTCAACTCAACAAAAGCCTTATTGCACTCATCAGACCACCAAAACTTTTGATCCTTCCCAGTCAATTTAGTCAACGGTCCTGCTATCTTCGAAAAATCTTGGACGAACTTCCGATAATAGCCAGCCAAACCGAGAAAACTCTTGACCTCTGAAACTGACTTAGGAATAGGCCAATCCTTCACAGCCTCAATCTTGGCCGGATCCACAGAAACACCATCGCCAGAAATAATGTGTCCCAAGAAAGAAATCCTGTCGAGCCAAAACTCGCACTTGCTAAGTTTCTATAGAGCTGATTCTCTCTCAAAGTCTGCAGAACCACTCTAAGATGCTCAGCATGATCTTCCCGATTCTGAGAGTATACCAAAATATCATCAATGAAGACCACCACAAATCTATCCAAGAACTGAGAGAAAACCCAGTTCATAAGACTCATGAATAAAGCCGGTGCATTCGTGACCCCGAACGGCATCACAAGATACTCATAGTGCCCGTATCTAGTCCTAAAAGCAGTCTTCTGTATATCTGCAGCCTTCACCTTAACTTGGTGATATCCAGAACGAAGATCCAACTTCGAGAAAACAGCAGCCCCACTCAACTGATCAAACAAATCATCGATCCTGGGCAACAGATACTAATTCTTTACAGTAACTCTGTTCAGTTCTCGATAATCCATGCACAATCGACGACTACCATCCTTCTTGTCAACAAAAAGGATCGGAGCACCCCAAGGCGAAACACTAGGTCTGATGAAACCCAAATCCAACAACTGCTGAATCTACACCTTAAGCTCTGCCAGCTCAACCTGGTGCCATCCTGTAGGGACTCTTCGATATCGGTGCTGTTCCAGACTGAACATCAATGCCGAATTTCACTTCCCTATCAGGGGGTAAGCCAGGCAACTCATCAAGAAAAATATCCAAGAAATCCCGAACTACTAGTGGTGCAGCCTCACAGCCTTAGTGCAATTCCATCGCACAATCTACCTGTTCCACTGCAGTCTTTGCTCGGCCAAAGAAAGACTCCCCAGCATGGAACTCAAATTCTACTCGATCTGAAATTCTGAAGATGACTTTCTTGGCACGGCAATCAATAATGGCACGGGCTTCACTCAACCAATCCATATCGAGAATGACGTCGAAGCCTGAATTTCCAATTATAATCAGGTTGGCTTTGAAATCTGCGTCCCCAATAACAACGGAATATTACCTGCACTCATGGAAACAAATGACATGTTACTGTACTCCAACTGATGGTGAGCGACAAATCGAGAGGAGACAAAAGAATGGGTTGCCCCAGAATCAAAAAGAACATAGGCAAAGAGCACACAAGCACAACACCTAAGACAGAAAGCAAAAGAGACAAGGAAAAAAATGGTTGAATAGGGGTGAGCAAAAACAAAATGCAGAAGAACAAACAGAAAGAACTAAAGCAAGGGAAATGGAGAAAAGCAAAGAGAAACAACCCACAATAAAACAATAAACAAAAGATAGCTGCAACCACACCCTCAGCTGACTCAGCATCTGCAGCAGTCAGGTTGAAAGCCTAACCTCTCCTCGGAATAGCGGTGCTCTGACTGACAATCTGACGTTGAGGAGGAAGCGGTGGCCTAACTGGACCACGAGCTAAAACTGCCTGCTGAACAGGAATCCTGGTTGGAAGAGCCAACTGCTGCAACGGCTGTGGACAATCTCGCACTGCATAATCAGTAGAGCCACACCTAAGGCTTCGGCGATTGGTGCGCCTACATTCCCTGTGATCATGCAGAAGAGTAAGGAGCTGTCCTGACTGGATGGGCAAAAACAGGCCTCCAAATAGGCCCACCAGAAGGCCTAGCAACAGCAGCGAGAACAATCCGCTGAGAAGAAGATGAACCACCACGAGCCTGCTCCTGGGCTTGGGCTGCCTCAAGAGCCTCAGTGTAGGTACGCAAGCAAAGAGAGACAAGATGCCTCTTGATATCCTGCTCAAGCCCATTTGTGAATCTACGAGCCCTATCCTCTTCGGTTGCCACAAGAACCACAGCGAAGCGGCTAAGTCTAGTAAAATCAGCTGCATACTCATCCACTGACCTGGAACCCTGTTGCAGGAAAGTCCATGTTACAACATTGCATGAACGATTATGTAACAAATCCAAAATAGGATGATGACTTAACCTGTTTTAGGGCCAGGAATTGCTATTCCATCTCAACTCGAGTACTACTGGGGAAGAACTTCTCCAAGAATCCCCAAGTGAAAGTAGCCCAAGCAATAGACCTCTAAAGACGCTTAGACTCAGCCATCCACCAAATATGAGCCAAATCCACTAGCTGGATGGAAACAACGTCCACTCGATCAGCCTCGGCAACACGAGCCACTAGCAACAAGCACTTAGTGCAGATCAACCACTGTTCAGCCTCCAAAGGAGTCTCAGTGCCAGAAAAACGGTCGGGATGCAGCCTCATAAAATCTGTAACTGTTCCCAGACGAGGTGGAAGATTTGCCTGCACAGGCACAACAGGAGGCAGAACCCGGGCAGCTTCAAGAGTAGCCATCACAAGATCACTGTGGTTTTGCTGCTGATTAATCAGCTGCTCCAGCACAGCAGTGACAGCCTCAATCGAATCAACCTGCGACTGAGAAGTAAAACCTCTGCGAGCCATAGTCTGCACAAAACTAAAAACAATTAGCATCCAGAACCAGAGTTGGTGTATATTTCATTTATGCATGCATGGTTGGTGAAATGTTGTAGAGATCCCAGTTCGAGCAGAGCTTGTCTAATATATTATGCAACTAATACATTAGCCAAACCTGGTGCTCTGATACCACTAAAAATCCTGTCACACCCTACTTTCCAAAAATACGGAATACAAGCACGTAACAAAAGCCCAGCGAATGATTTTCATCATCCATAAGCTTTTCAGGAATTCTTTACAACAATACCCCAAGAATAATCAGAGTCGGAAGCCAAAAAAATATCAACCAACATGCATAATTAGAACATGATACCAACAAAAATTACTTGAAACCAAATACAATAATCTCAAATAATCAGGTTCTGAACAAGTCAATTATCCTGGGTCACATCGCCTAAAAACAAGATAAATATCCAAGTCATCAAGTACATTTTATTCAAGTTCAAGCAACAATAATAATAATAATAAAGCAGAAATTCCAGCACTAATACATCATCTCGCCAATACCATCTGACAGTCGTCTATCCTGATCTGCAATTAGTAAATTTGTAGGAGAAGGAAAGAGAAAAATAAGTACCCGTCAATTACAAGTCGCTGGTCACAAATAATGTAGGATACAAGCACATGAGGAAACTAACTAGCAACATGGTATACGTGTGTTGTCAACATAAACAACTAGTATGGTAATGTGATCAAGTGTAACTGGCATGAATCAAGTGTCAAGTAATCAAGTAAACAGGTAAACATGCAACAGGCATCAGGAAACAGGTATACAAGTAAACAGGTAAACAGATAGTCATGTATACAGGTAACAGGTACAGGTAAACAGGTAATCAGGTATACAGGTAATCATGTAATCATGTAACAGGATAGTCAGATTTATGTCATGTCAAATCTTGTTATTTTACTATCTAGGTAGCACTTCATGCACCCTGGTTTTTACTACATGGTTGCTACAATAAACAGTTTCGCTTTAGATTTCATAGTGGAGTCCATAGGGCAGTGTACTTAGGTACAGGAAACAGAAATTACAGGAATAGGTAGAACCTAGTGGTTCTCTTCCGAGTACACCTTCCTAAGGGAAGTATGCAGTCAGGTACAGGAAAACAGGCATAACCTAGTGGTTATCTTCCGAGTACATCTTCCTATAGGGAAGCATGCAGTCAGGTACAGGTAAACAGAATCGTGAATTATGTAGTCATGAACACGTAACAGGCAAGCAGGACACAGGTTTTCTTCCAAGTACACGTTTCTATATTTTTCACTACTAGATCTTTCCCTTAAACCCCGGCTTGGTCATTTATTATTATAATCAGGCATGCAAGTAAGTGTCGCAAAACAAAGCAAGAATAACAGGATATAAGCATGTATCAGGTTCAGGGTGCAAAATAAACAAGTACAAGTATAAGATATCACATAACAGGATAAAACAAAAAGTTTTCTAATTCAGGACAGCAAGACAGTGTTGTACTAAAATAGTGATCCCCGCTACTACAAACATCCAAATCTAGATCCGTCGGAGGATCTGGAAAATAGACTTTCACACGAATCCAGTGAGTATAAATAAGTCATATAGTAATTCACAACATCATAACTCAAAACAGGAAACAGAAAACATGTTCAGTCAGAAATCAGGAAAACGAATTCTAAGTCAGGAAAACTACATCAAAACCTCTCAAATAAATTCATAAAAAATCTGAGATATTCCCCTATATGTCTAGAATCAAAATATAAAGTTTCATAATATTCCATTAAAATTAGTTTAGTCATCAAAAATAAGAAAACATCAAGAAATGACACTTTGGAAAATCTGAAAGTCCCAACACTGCTGTACGAAAACTGAGATATTTCGCAACCAGTGAAACGAAATCCAAATCCGCCAAAGGGAGGTGAAAATAGATAAAATATACTAACTCTCATATTTCACAAATAATTTTCATACAGGATAAGGAATCGTAGTGAAAATAGGGTTCTTTACAGAACATCAAGCAAAATACAGCACGAATAGATTTTAGAAACAAGCATGAAACATCACATAAAACTTATTAAGAAAATTCACCAAAATTCTGGGTAATCACTAACATTATAAAGAAACACTGACCAAAGTTTCAAACCAAAATAATATGTATAGTCATGGTTCTTGAAAATAGTTTGTTATCAAAATTACTGAAAAACAGAATCTGGAAAAGATCGACACCTCTGTACTAAAACAGCCATAACTCAGTCATACGAAATCAAAATCAAGCAAGGCCAGAGGGGTTTGAAAACAGACAAAATTATCTAAAACTCATATTTTATACCTAAATCAAGATACTGGCTTTAACATAGTCGAAAATAGCAAACCAAACAGAACAGCGACAAAACTACAGATTTTCTCCTCAAGAACAAAATCAACATAAATTCAAGAAAATTTTTCCAAACACATCCAAACTTGAAATAAAGTCTAAAAAGTGTCTAAACATCATGATTTAGGGTTATTAACATGTCCATGCCAAATATATCTCATGGGTCTCAACCAAAACACAAGTTTGCACACAAAATCTCACATACATGTTCCAAATCAAGAAGCGGGCGAATTCTAGGTTAAATCATGTCAAGATTGTGTCGTGAGTCATTATATGGTCATATTTTAACAATAGAGACAAAACCCATCAAGGAAATCACAAGCAAGAGTCGTCTCTAGACCCAACTACACTATAGGTGAACTTTTTAACTTGTATCAAACAAATGAATTGGAGTACAAGTTACTTGCCTTAATTTAGGAATGAAGAATGATGCAAACGAGAAAAGAAGAAAAACCCACGAACGAAAATCTGCTACAATCACGAATCCAAGCAATCACGAACAAAAACTCCACACGAACGAAACTCCTTCAAGCGTGAGACGATCAAAGCGGCTAGCAACCACTTTGAGAACACCACGAAGAGAGCTGGGGCTTAATGGTGGTGGTGTGGTGAGTGGTCGGCAAGGGGATCAAAAGGAGGCTCGGGTTTGGTGTGTGCCAGCGGTGGTAGGCCGGAGCTAGGGGCTGTCGGCCTATGAGGGAGGTCCGGCCGGGATGGTGAATGGGGCTGGTCGGATGTGGGTGTGCTGCAAGGAGAGGGAGAGAGTAGGGAGGCCGATATTTAGGAGAGGGAGTATGAGGGTTAGGGTTTAAGGAGAGGAGGGTTTATATATAGGATTAGGATGTGGGTTAATTGGTTAATGGGTATTAGGAGTAGTAATAGGTTTATAAATGGGTTTTTGATATTGGGTCAAATAAGAATAGAAATGCAGTTAGGATTGGGAGTTTATTTGGCTATGAAAACTTATTAGGGGATAAAATAATAGGAGTGGGAAAAAGACCATCAAAACACCACTACAACACCACGAAGAATAAAAATAAAGATAACGAGACCAAAATGAGGGAAAGACCAACAAAGTGAAAAACGAGACAAAAGAGACAATCAATCACACACGAGGAGCTCAAAATGAAATAAAACGAATATATATTGAAAACAAATCCAATATACGGTTCAGAAAATACAAGAGAGATAAAATACGCTAAAATGAAAAATACACTCCACAATACACAAAATGAAAAACAGGGTTTACAGTATTTCTTCAATTTCCCAAAACACCCCCAAAAACTAGCTAGTATAAATCCGTTGGGGGGTATTTTGGTAATTTTACATACCCTTTTTAATAAAAAAAATTCTGAAAAAAAAGTGTAGCAACCAACGGTCGGCCCGCAGTCTAGCCAGGGCCGGTTCAATCCGGTGCCGTGCTAGTGCGGGCTGGGTCGGGCCGCTGGCGGGCCGGGCCACTACCGGTTAATTTTCCGCTTTTTGTGAACTAGACCGGCCCCCATGTTTGGGGCAGTCTGACCCCGGTTCAGCCCGGATTTGGGCAAGTCGGGCCAACCCAGACCGAATGCCACCCCTAAATCTCCATAGGCAACCAACCACTAACCACTTCACACACACACACACACACACACACACACACACACACACATATATATAATATTTACCTAATATAATATTATATATACACACTTAAGTACGGAGTGTTACACCTAAAGGGACACCATCAAGTAACATCCTTGTCTCTTAGAACTCAGTGGGTGAAACTTCAGATCATGAAACCCGGGATAAGCCCAACGAAGCTCCTAGTCCCGACACCAATCCCTGTCGGGTCGAACCCCCCTGAATGTCTTCTGATTCGGCTACTAAAGGCACGTCTTTCTTAGCAATCATCAGACCTTCTCTCACAGTAGGAGGGGTCACGCCAATCTCCTTCCCTTCGAAAGAGAAGCTCCGAAGCTTGATATCCGAGTACGCCGCCCTGATGTGCTCAAGGGCACGGTCATACCCCTGATCCTAGCCGTGGATGATGTCAGCCAAAGCATCCTCATATGCCACTGCCATCTCCTTCTTCTTCAACTACCATGCCACCCTCTCGTCGACCAGCTCCTCCTTCTCCATCAAAAGTCCCACCCTGGCCTCCTTCTCCTTCACCAAGTCCATCTCCAGCTCCCTCAGTTGCTTCTTGTAGTCACTATTTCGGTCGAGGAGCTCCTTCTCCCCCACTTTGGTCTGTTTCGCCTGTCGGAGGAGGTGCCCCCGTCTTTTCTGAAGTTCGGCCTTGATGATAGCCACCTGGAAAAACACCATGGCACATTTAAAACAAAGAAATGGGAGAAAAGGCAAATAGGCACTAATAATAGCTAAAAGGAGAGCCTCGCCATAACAGAGGACTGCGCCCATCAAGTATAAACCCTCCTCATCGTAGTCCTTGCTGAGACCCTTCCAGTCATGAGGGGTGGCGAGGTGAGTAACAACCTCCAAGGCATTTTGGTGGTCGCCCAGCAAATCCACCTCGGTCATGGACCATGAATATGCCCACACTTTCGCAGGAGAAGGTGGTTTGAGAACCATTACAACATTTGGCACTGTCGGGGTTGGAGGCTTCTTTCCCTCCTTCTTAACGATCCCTTTGGTGGCTTTGGCCTTGGGGGACTCGGTGTCCCTGAACCCTTTTTTTTTTGCAAGCTCCTCTTTCTCAGGCGGATGATGTTTCTGCGACTGCTCATGTGCACCGGGGCCTTCACACTTACCTCCTCCCCGGTCTTTGCCCTCACCTCCGCGTCAGCCTTGGCCTTTGCTTCTGCCCCAACCGCATCCTTTGACTTGGCCTTGGACCTCATGGCCAAACGCTTTGCCTTCACTATTTGATTGGCCACCATTCTTGCAAGTCAAGAGAATGCAAGGTGAAAATATGAATGAAGGAGAGCCGAAGAGAGAATGAGACCAGTAGAAAAAGAAGAACATAGGGGAACATATATATATATAAAGGGGATATCGATCATTGTGCCAAATACGAGATATCACACCACACGTGAACACACACGTGAGTGCACATGAGGGATTTTCAGTAAGGCTTGGCTTTCCCTTTGGGATGGTATCCGACACCGAGCCTGTAGCATAACCATTAATGAGGATTCACCCTCGGCATGGCACTCGACCCCGAAACAGTCATGGAAATCTCATTGAGGACCCTTCCTCGGGGTGACATCCGATGCAGAGTCGGTCGGATAACCCTCAACGAGGATTCCCCCTCGGCGTGGCACCCAACCCCGAACCAGTCATGGAAACCCCATTGAGGATCCCTCCTTGGTGTGGTTTCCAACTATGAGCCCGTTGATATCTAATAGAGGATCCCTCCTCGGAGTGGTACCCCAAACCAGTCACATAATCCTCCACGAGGATTCCCCCTTCGCATGGTATCTGACTCCAAACAAAAGTCACGCAAATATCTTTATTAACAGAAACAAAGAGTTACATTCGCAAGATTACACAAGGGATTCCCATGAGGATGGCTACCCGGTCCGGGCATCTTCGGAACTCCCTGAACGCTAGCAACACTCGAAGATCATGCTACTCCTCTGGCGCCCCCACTCTCGATCAAATCCCCGTATTAGGTTCTAGCCTCGATAATGAGCTCCAAAAGTTGGAGGTCTGCCTCATCTCACCGAGCCCGACCGTCAACCGATAAATCTCCAAGTCCCTCTCCACAAGCATTCGTCTTAGGATGAAATCGGAGGATTGCTCATCAACTGAACGAGAAGCTCCACCGCCCTTGGTTTAGGCAAGGGCTAAATTAACGTCTGGAAACAATGCCTTTAAATGACCTAACTCCTTTACCACCTTCTTGCGAATGGCAAGATGAAAGCCGAACACTCCCTCCTGGTCGGTCACCTTTTTTCGAAGACAAGCTATGACACCCTCAGCTTGACACAAGTTGTCTCGGAGAATTTGTACTTCATCCTCGAGCACCACCTCCCGGGACACGTGCCTCATAATTTGATCAGCAGAACAATAATCTCAGAGCACAGACGAATGAGAAAAAAAAACATATAGAAAAACACCAAAGAAATTTTCATTGAGGAAATAGTTACGATGCGATGGCTAGTCTGCAGTCGGCATCCTTACAAAAGGAGGAGAGCTTGGAAAAAAATTCTAAGGAGAAGGGAGCACTTCCCTAGAAGGAGACTGTGGAACCGCGGTCCCGACCACCTAACGGTTAGCGTGAGCCTCCTTACCCTTCGAAGGCAATTCCCCAGGAGTCAAAGAAGTACTGTCAAGACCCAGCTTGAAACAAAGGCCATCAAGGTTGATGCTAGGGTGCCTCTCCCGGATGTGCTGAAGGCCCATTTGTAGCCCCCATCTTGTGCTAAAATGATCTGCCCTACCAACTCATCGATCTCCCCCTCCAACTCTTTCACCCTCTTCTCCAGGACCTCATCACGATCTTTCTCATCATGCCACTTCAATTCAAGCCGCTGCATCCTTCGGATAGTGCACTTCATGTCATAATCTAATTGCCTTTTAATTCTGCCACGTAAAGCATGGCCTGTGAAAATAGGTGGAATAGTTAGGAAATACGCCCAAAAGAAATAAAAGAGAAGCAAAACACAGTTACTCAGTTCTGAGTACCTACCCCTATGGAAGCCTAGGCGTACTTGAAATAGCATGACCCAATTGTCTCCTTTGTGAGTTCTCTCTATCGGTAAGGCAATATTGTTCACCACCTTGAGGGCCACACGGTACTCCACGAAGGAGTCAATCACCTTCACCATCCAATCAGGCTTGAAGATTTCTTCTTCCTCCTCGAGGAGGAAGGTCCTCACAATTGGATGGAACAGAGGGAGGGGTGACTTAGCCAATTCTTCGGCTCTAAGCGAAATCTAGCTCGGCACAGTCCTCAGAGATTCCTGTAATGCCCCCGGCCCCCACCCAAACAAATTCTAACAACTGCCTACCACGGCTGCCTCTCAAAAGGTGTCATGACTAGTTGGTGCATCTTGGTCATAGGCAATCCTATATATACTCTAATATTTCCTACACACCATCCATGTGGAACTAAGTCACCACCACACTTCATGAACTCATGGCCCCATAGTAATTAATTCATTTTTTCTATAGGCTCTATACACACACTACCAAATCTATAGGCCCATCTAACCATGAATTAATTACTAAACCCACCATGAAGGCCCATCTCATACGGGGTATTACATACACCCCACCTTGAGAACTCAGCGTCCTTGCTGAGCCCGGAGCTTGCAATCTAGCACAGGATCCCTTTCTAGCCGATGTGGATTAGAGTACCCTGATTCTGCTAGCGTACTGCCCTTGATCATATTACCAGTGTACTGACATCAGCTCCCTCTCAGGCATACATCTCACCCACTTTTACCCACAATCGATATTGAAAGTCGGCTCTGATATCATTTGTAACGCCCCGGGCCCCCACCCAAAAAATCTAACAACTGCCCACCACAGGCTGCCTCTCAAAAGGTGTCATGACTAGTTGGTGCCTTTTGATCATAAGCAATCCTATATATACTCTAATATTTCCTACACACCATCCATGTGGGACTAAGTCACCACCACACTTCATGAACTCATGGCCCCATAGTAATTAATTCATTTCTCTATAGGCTCTATACACACACTACCAAATCTATAGGCCCATCTAACCATGAATTAATTACTAAGCCCACCATGAAGGCACATCTCATACGGGGTATTACAATTCCTTTTCTTGACCACGGATGGTCATGGCCTTCAACTTTCTCACCTTCATTGGTTGTTCATTCGTAGGCCCATCAGAGGCCAAAGTCGTTACCCTCTTCCCCTTTCTGTCCATCACGGCCCCATGTTCCGTTTGCTCGGTAAGTAGAACGTCGATATCATTATCAACCATCGCTGCGAAAGAAATGCATAAGAACAAAACCTGATAACACCCTAGAAAAAAAGTAGTAAGGTTAAAAACTTATGAGGGACGTGAGGGATCAAGTCGCTCATCACAAGCGGCTGCTCTCTCAACCTGGCCCAATCAATGCTATTTCCTCCGACGAACAGTCCCTCGAACTCGACTTGCTATTCAGCAATGAACTTCGTAAGCTTCAGGGACCTCCTCGACGAAAACTTGTGCGACCATACAGTCGGAATATCCCAAGTCTCGGGACTATAGACAATAAAATACTTTGCCTTCCAATCCTTTAAAGAGTTTAGGTGATTATGCACCACGTGGTACTGGTGACGAGGGAGAGATGTACCATCGGTTCTGATACCCCAGGAGAGTGCTCAACCCTAAGCACATTCTGAAGTACTTGAGCTTAAGGGGGACGTTCTTCTTCGTACAAAGCATGATGAAGCTAGTCAACTACTTCCATGAGGTCAGCCCATACTACATGGAACTCATCCCTGCCCAGTTAAAGACCTTTTTGATAAATGGGTGAAGGGGGAGATGCAAGACCGAGGAGAAGGAATCCGAAGGAAACATGCAAAACCACTTCAAAAGCTTATCAGTTGGTCAGACCCAGGGCTCGGAACCAACAAAACGAACTTCTTGGGAATGAAGTACAACTCCTGATACGGTCGAAATCACTCTCCCCCATGGTGTTCTGTGTCACATCGACGTCTATCTTCGGCATGTTTGATGAGTACGCCTGCACGCCATATCGCACCATGTCCAACAAAGTGTCTGAGTACATCCAAATGGACTTCTGGTCTAGGGACGGCCGGAACACGCCCCCCTTGTGCTCATACTCCATTGGTTCAAGCTCCCATCTGAAGAAAGGTTTTGTTTCTTCCTATTCGGAGGGTGTCGACCATGAAGAGGGATAGCTGCAATATCATCAAAGGGCGAAACCCCTGCTGTTCGCACGGATGGACCTCCTCATTCTTCTCCGCCCCCCTCTCTCAGAATCTTCTCAACGTAACTCTCATCCCATTCCACCTCCCTCTTTATAGGCGGCTCCTGGCTCTTCATCTCTTTCTCAACCTCCTCGCCAACACGGTCCACACTCACCTCTCTAACCGCGGTCTCCCCCATCGGGTGAACATGGTTCGTCTTATCAAAGCTTGAACAAACCTCCACCTCAACCTCCACATTTTCCTCCGAAGATGGAACACTGGTGTTCCTCGGCTCCTCAGGATCACTCGCCTGCAAGGATGACTAAGAAGATGATCCCGAAGACGAATTCGAGGCTGAACAACTAAACCGATCACAAGATATGTTTGCTCAAATCAAAGGGTTCTAAAGAGAGAAATTATCTGAAGAAAAAGAAAGTGATCTTGGAAAAGAAAGGGGGGATGAACTTATAGAAAAGGAGCACGACTTCTCGAATGACATAAGTCATGTGATGACTCCTCGATAATTACAAAACTCATGCAACGACACCCAGTGGTCGAGAAGTCAGGTGATTATCAAATCTGACAAACGATCATCCAACCAGTTGTGCTCGTGCGTCGCCCCTCGTCGTGGTTTCCATCTCCGAGGTCTCACTGGGAAAATCTCATGATGAGAACTCGCCTCGTGCCTCACCTTCGGAGTGGTTGTCGACCCCGAAACCCTTCGAGAAAACACCACAATAAGGGTCTCACCTCATGACTCGCCCCTCAGCGTGGTTTCTAACTCCAAGATCTCGCTGAGAAAATTTCATTATGAGAACATGGCTTGTGCCTCACCCTTCGGCGTGGTTTCCGACCTTAAGACCCTTCGGGAAAACCCCCACAACAAGGGTATTGCCTCGCCCCTCGGCATGGTTTCTGACTTCGAGATCTTGCTGAGAAAATCTCTCAATGAGAACTCGCCTCATGCTATGTCCTTTAGCATGGTATCCGACTATGACATCTCGCTGAGAAAATCTCACAATGAGAACCCGCCTCGTGCGTCTCCCCTCGGTGTGGTTTCCGACTCTGAGATCTCGCTGAGAAAATCTCACAACAAGGGTCTCGTCTTGCGCCTACCCCTTCGACATTGTTTCTGACTTCGAGATCTCAGTGAGAAAATCCCATAATAAGAACTTGCTTTGGCTACATCCCTTGGCGTGGTGTCCGACTCTAAGATCTCGCTGAGAAAATCTCATAATGAGAACCCGCATCGTGCTACGTCCCTCGGTGTGGTATCCGACTCCGAGGCTTTGCGAGAAAACTTCCGCAACAAGGCCCTCACCTCATGCCATGCCCCTCAGCATGGTATCCGACCCCGAGGGTCAGACAAGCTCAAGAGGCGGCTAAACTCCAAGCCTTCCATAGGCTCGAGCCTCGGTGGGGTCTTTCGACCCCAAGCTTCCCGCCAAGCCTTTCATCCCTTGATACCTACTTATCTCTTTCATCTACGTGATCCCTTCTATGAGTTACCTACTCCTCGAAGAAGATCGAAAGGCCACCACCGAGAGTGGGGGCTTATGATGAAGGTGGAAATTGCGTTTGACTTACATCGTACGATTCCCGCACGGATCTCGAGATTCCTAAGGCATTAACGAAAGGCCTAGTGGTAGTTCAGGGGCTATCTCCAGAACCATCGCGGGGGTCCAGCCCATCAGGGAAGGATTGATCTACCATCCACGGCTGGTAATCAGATCCCCAATAATCAGACGATTGGTGACTGGATTATACTCCACATTAGGCCCCCACTACCCTATAAATACAGACCCGCATCAATAGTTACTAGGTGATCACATTTTTACTACATAATCTCTCTTTCAACCACTGATTACTGACTTGAGCGTCGGAAGGTCCGTCACCGGGAATCCTTCCGGTGTTTCAGACTTTTTTGCAGGTCCTCGACGGTCGTTGTATTTACACACCCCACCATACCAGCCTCACATCAGGGTCAGATCTATGGCTAAGATATGAGTTTTCTCTGCATCAAAAGAACTCACTATCTATAGCTTCCACACCCAGAAAACAAGAAGCATCAGAAGGGATTGTGATGTGAAGTTTTGGTTAAGGAGAGAAACAGTACTGATGTTCTTTTGTTTTGTAGACATTCAAATGTTGGTAATTTGGATCTTCTAAATTGAAATTTTGAAGTGGACAGTTAGTGTAGATTGTTAGCAGATTTCGATGTTTTTTTGTTCTTTTTTATGCGAGTAAAGATTAATTCTCTGTGAACTTAAGCTTTTAGTAAATGTGTTGGAGGCGCGATCGTTTTCTATTTTATCACCCATCGAGTGTATAAATTTTGGGGATTTGATCTTTGATTAGTGGGGTTTTTAGCATGCTTAGAATTTGGAAAAAGGGGAAAGGTGAGGTCTTTTTTAGTTTAGATTGGGGTTTTGTACTTGAGACTTCGAATATGGTTACTTAAATTTTGGAGTTGTGTTTTCGATTGCAATTTCAATTTTCAGCATTAGTTGAATTTTAGTGTTTTGTCATGGTTTTGATGGTAGCTTATTTTAATCCTTTGATGTTTTGGTGTCCAAAACATGGGCTTAATCAAATCAGGTTCAGAAATCTCAAGGAATCAAAGTTGTTTGTTCAGTGATTCACTCTTGTTGTGTCCGTGCTTGACTAGGTTCTTTTCTTTTTTTGGCAGATGCTTCTTAGAAATGCATTTTGCTAGAACTAACTTACTTTAGAGTCTAAAACTATTACTTCTTAAATGACGAAGGATCAGTCGGAACCGAAGCAAACAAAGTTCATTAGTTCTTGGTTTACAAAACTAATCGTGAATCTTTAAGTTCAAATGTTAATCATTCAGAACCTTCCATAACCTCTCCTAGTAGTGCTCAAACTCCAAGCTCTCCATTGATTCCTCCAGAGATTCAAAGCATTGGTTTTGAGTCACAAAATAATATCAATGCTATTGAAAGTGATCCGGGAAACGTTGTTCCAAACGGAAAAATTCAGTTAATGAATGTGATAAAGTTAGAAAAGTCTATAGTCAGTTGGGTCCATTTCAACCTGAATGTCAGTTTCATTTCTTTCAACAGGGGATCAACAACGTAAATTTCAGTCTACGTGGTTAAAATATAATACATGGCTTGAGTATTTAGTTGCTAATGACAAGGCATATTCCTTCCCTTATTTTTTTATACGAAATTTTTAGAATAGAGCATTCACTATGGATGGGTTCAAATTTTGGAAGAGGTTTCGGTTACTTATAATGCATTTTTGAATCATGTAGTAACCATTAAATCTCCACATAATACTGCATTGCAAAAGTGGGATTTATTATGAAACCCATCCAAACAAATTGGAACAATAATTAGTTCACGATCATCAAAAGATGTGGAGGATAATCGATTGAGGCTTAACACTTCAATAGAGAGTGTTAGATTGCTATCTAACCAAGGAGTTGTCTTTAGAGGTCATGATGAATTTGCTGATTCGTTGAATGTAGGAAATTTTAGGGAAGTTATAAAATCTATTTCAAGAATAAGTATGGAGGTTGACAGAGTTGTCTTAGGAAATGCTCCTGAAAATGCCAAGTACATAAGTCCATCAATTCAAGAACAAATTCTCAATGTTATTAGTAATAAAGTGTGCAGCAGAATATACGTAAAGATGATGGGGATGAAAAATATTGTCTTCTTGTTGATGAAGCAGTAGACGTTTCTAGTGAGGAACAAATGGCCATTATTTTGAGATTTGTTGATTGTCTTTTTTTTTTTTTGAGGGAAAAGGTGGAATAAGGCCACCCTGTTTTATTAATAAGAGTTTAACGAAACAAACCCAGAGTACTGGGCCCAAAGAGATTTGTTGATTGTCAGTGGCGGAGCCAGACGATTCAAAATGGGGGTCCCAAAATTTTTTTCCCCTGGTATCGACATAATTGAGTCTTTAATAAGAGGTGGATTAGACTTGGGGGTCCCAAATTTTTTTTAACTGGGGGGGCCAAATAAAAATTTTGGTCTATATTAGGGGGTTTTACAAAATTTTTGGTCTATATTAGAGAGTTTTACAAAATTTTTGGGGTCCCAAATGTCCCCCCTCCCTCCTTCCTCCCTCCGCCACTGTTGATTGTCAAGGTATGATCTGAGAACATTTTTTTAAGATTGTTGAGTGTTCCTAACACTACCTCACAAACTCTTTAAATGAGATATCCATGGTGCTTACTATGTACAATCTTCAAGTGAGAAATATGCGTGATCAAGGCTGCTATGGTGCTAGCAATATGAGAGGTATATATAATCGGTTAAAAGCATTGTTTGTTGAAGAGTGTCCTTATGCATATTATGTGTACTATTTTGCTCATTGTTTGCAATTAACACTAAATGCTTCAGCCAAGTGGGTGCATTACATTTTGCAATTATTTTCCACCTTAAATTTAATTATGAATTTGTTGGTTCTTCTGCCAAGTGCCGTTGTGCCTTAAAAAATGTTAGAAATGACGAAATTGCTAATTTGGTAGCTTGTGGCCAACATGAGACTGGTAAATGAGCCAATCATATTTGTACTTTGCAACGACTAATGCTACTCGTTATGGCATATATTTTCGTTCTATTAAGAGTTTACTTGAATTGTTTGACGCAACAAAAACAACTCTTGCTTATATGATTGTGCAGGGACCCCTAGATTTGCAAGGAGAAGCTTTGGATGTTCTTAGAGCTGTAAGTTCATTTTCTTTTGTATTTTTCTTGCTTCTAATGCACAAAGTAATGAAAATTACAGAAGTTATTTCTCAGTCACTGCAGCGAAAGTCAATTGATTTTGATAATGCCATGCATTTTTAAGGACATACAAAATCACTTCTTAAAGAGATGAGAGAACATGACTAGGATAATTTGTTAAAAGATGTAGAATCATTTTAAGACAAACCCGAGATTAATATGCCCGATATGAATGCTCGTTACATTGATGATATATGATGTCTTTCCCAACAAAGAGATTGTATTACAATTGAGCATCATTATCATATATATATATATATATATATATATTCAATGCTTTAACTGACTTTCAGTTGAGAGTTGAGTGAGTCAGATCGAAGATACTCAGAGCAAACATCATAACTTCTTATATTGGGTTCTACCTTGGATCCTCATGATAATTTTAGGAAGTTTCAAACTAAAGATGTATGCAATCTTCAAAGAAAATTTTATCCTGAAGATTTGATTAATGGTGAGATACTCTCTTGAGTTAGAGAGTGCATACTATGAGAAAGATATGCGTAGTGATCCAAAATTTAAGAATTTGACATCTATTTCTATTATGTCGAGTGTTGGTTCAAACAAGGAAGTAAAAAAAAAAATCATGCTTTATAGATTGATTTTTCTAGTTTTGACTATTCATGTTTCTAAAACAACATTTCCAGCTATGAACCTCATTAAGAATAAACCTATAAATAAGAAGAAAGATGAATTTCTTGGTGATTGTATGATCCTACCACATTAAGAAAGAATATGTTGAGTCTATTGATAATGATTCAGTAATAAAAGAGTTTGAAGATTTAGTTAGTTTATTTTTATTTTGTCAGTCTTGTACATTTGTCTATTTATTTATTTATTTTCTTTTATATGTTTCATCTAGATAACTTTTTCTCTAATTTTATATAGACATGCATTTTTGGGGTACGGCTCACTATGCCCCCCCCCCCCCCACCAGACTATGTGTATCTATTTCTTCAATTAATAAAATTATATCGTACCAACGAGATTCTCTATTTTTATTTATTTATTTATTTATTTATTTATTTATTATTATTATTATTAGGGTAAAAGGGATATGAGCAACTTGCTCATTTAGTAAATGAGCAATTGATGATGTGGCATGCATGTAATACATTGGACAACTAATCACTTTTAGAATTTTCCAATCATATGTATGCCACCTCATCAATTGCTCATTTACTAAATGAGCAAGTTGCTCATACCCCTTTTTCCCTTATTATTATTATTATTATTATTATTATTATTATTATTATTATTATTATTATTATTATTATTATTATTATTATATATATATATATATATATATATATATATATATATATATATATATATATATATATATATATATATATATATATATAGTTAGAAGTTCAAGCTCACCTGAGTTTCATTTCCTGGATCTGCCACTGTATGTGTTGTAGTTTAGTTTGAGGAATGCCATTGGAACTCCTTGCAGGATAATCATTGAAGGATACAATACACAAACAAAATTTTCACTTCCATCTACTACATATAGTGATAGACTAAAAGTAATCATCTTACTGTTGAGGCTTTTTACTGTGTCGGAGCAAACAGATGATGTGAATTCATTTAGAAACAATAAAAACAACTGGCATTTTGACTTTTGCCGATATTGGTTATTTTCAACTGATCTTGACTCATGAATCTTACTCGTTTGAACCATTGGATCTGATCTATGCAGTGACGATCGCTCCAATTGACCTGCAAATGTCTGAAACCTCAGGGTTGACCTCGGTGACAGACCATCCGATGCTCAAGTCAGAACTCAGAAGAATATGAGAGCTTTTGGTAGCAAAATATTGATTACTTGATTCCTATGAAGACCATGGGGTATTTAAAGTCATTTTAAGGGTCAGTTTCAGGATAATGATTCAACTTTACTTCTTGGTGTTTTTGGATTGAATTGGTTATCTCTTCTTCATGAAGAGATAAGGGTGGTTGTGGATAGGGCTGCAATCGAGCCGAGCCGAGCCGAATACCTTCAGGCTCGAACTCGGCTCGTTTACGAAACGAGCTCAATTTTGAGATCGAGCTCGAGCTCGAGCTCGGTTCGTGCCGAGCTTTGACCGGGATTTGACCATATTCAAGCCGAATAGCTCGCGAGCTTAGCCTAAAAAAAAATTTAAAGCTCGAGCTCGGCTCATTTACGAAACAAGCACGGTTTTGAGCTCGAGCTCGGTTCGAGCCGAGCTTTGACCGAGCTCGAGCCGAATAGCTCGCGAATAGCTCGATTCGTTTGCAGCCTTAGTTGTGGATATTGAGTTAAAACTCTTCCCATGATAAGAGATTTGGTTTTTGAACCGTCACTTATGGATAATTATGAGTTTAAATCATATTTAAGTAACCATGGACTCGTTTGTGTTGGGTTATTATGAAAACCCGGTTAGGCAGATCCATTTTGGGTTATTAGGCTTGAAAGAGACCCAATTCCCGTTTACGAACCAGTTTCTAGTGAAAATTACCATTTTCCCCCTAAAAGCTTTAGGATTCATGCCCGATTTGAACGGTCCCGATTTGGTTCTATTTTTACCCTTATCACTTACAATCCTATTTTCTGTTTGCCACCGAAGATACACCAAAGCATCCAAAATGAGACAATCTAAGGTCCTAACTTGATGCTCTTGACTAGTTTTAAGCCACCCAAACCATTCAAATAATACGATCAATTAATCATAATAGGATTTGAGAATTTCGCCCACAATTATCAAACAAATCGGGAACTTGGGCACTCAAGATTCGCACCTCAAATTTAAGGTTCTCCTTGTCAATGAGCTCAGAAGTACACCCATCTCCAGCTTTGAGAATGTTTTCGACAGTGAAATTCTTCCTCCCACAATCAGATCGCTTTGTAGAACGATGACTTTTGTAATTCATCTTCCACTCCTTGTTTAAATCTCAGGCATTCATCACGGGGCGACGCGAATGTGACCCATATTTTCCTATTTTGGATTTATTGTATTTTTGTTTTCTTTTTTAATATTGTTTCTGAATTCTTTTTTTATATATAAATGTTTGCTTTTATTGGGTTCTTTTATTCTCTTTTGATCGTTCCGTACTTTCTTTGCCTTGAATTCTGCTATTTTTGGCTCATTGCAATCTTTTCTCTTCGTGTTTTGACTTTGAATTGTTCTGCTATATGTTCATCTCATTGATTTATATTCATTCATCTCTTTTTGGAGCCTAAACCTGTACCCTAAACCCATTAACCCACAACCCAAAATCCTAACTTCTTAATCCCCTATAAATACCCTATTAATAAACCCTAATTAATTAACTATCTCCTCTCTCACTGTTTTTCATCTTCAAACCCAAACCGCCACCATTAACCCATCCCATTCTCCTCTCCCGTCCTCTCCGACCACCACCCCGATCACCCTTGCCCTTTGCCATCGTCTCCTCGCCACCCTCTCATCCACCATTCTGCTACCCCTTACCCCCGTCACCTACACCATCATCAACCTCGACAAACACCGCAACCAACCCGACCGTCAACTTTATCTTCCCTCGCTGAACCCATCCATCTCGCCGCCACCACTTCGTCGACCACCTCGATCCCTCTCCGCTGTCCCCCACAACCACCGAAGGTCCCCCCCCGCCCTCGTCATCGTCCAGAGCCCCGAACTTCTCCCCCGCCGTCTCCTCCTCTATTTCGAGGCGAAACAGAGTGCCGTCGTGCCGCACCTGTTTTCGTCACTGCGTCGCTCCTCGACCGCAGTGCCGCCACAGTTGTCGTTCCCCGCCATTGTCTCCTCTCCCCATTGTTGGTGTCCAGAGGTAGGGGAAGGTCGATTGTGATTGTTGTTTGCTATGTGGTAGGATCCTGTTTGCTGTTTTGTGTGTGGGAGATTGATCGGTGTTTGCTATTGTGGAAGTGTAGGGGATCCGATTACTGGTGTTGTTGTTTTGTGAAGCAGGGGATTGATTGATTTGCTATTTGTGTTGCTGTGTTTTTTTGTTTGCACGTAGCTCGCACGTGTTCCATGATCGTGGTTCATCACCCGAGATTCTCATTCCGTTATTCTAAATATTTGAATCTCTCATATAACAGGCAAGTCTCTTCTTGAACTAGTTTATTTGTTTTGTTCAAGATCCCTTGATCTCTGCAAGTAGATCCAAATCTTTTTATCAATTGCTATTTGAAATTCCGTTAAGTTTATTGAGGGTTTACACGAGCTAACCTGATGTATTCTTAACATCGTGCCTACATCTTTGATCTAAAATCTAGTCCCTCTTGTATATTGCATCTACACGTTTACATGAAAAATAACTAGATCCATGTGATAGACTTGTTTAATGAATTGCATATATTAGATTGAATTGATTACCATGCCTGTGAAATTGCATCTTAAAACTGGAATTATGCATGTTAAATATCTAGCATCACCTTGATTATTAATTAGCATGAATTATATGGTTGTATGTTTAAGTTGTTGCCTATTCATATCAAACTATTTTCTGGACTGTTGTTTGTGCCTTTTTGTTTTAGATTTTCGACCTTGTTGATGTTGTAATTTGAAATAATTTTCTGAATATGATTTATATCCCCATGAATCTATTTTTCATAACTTTTAACGAATCTGAATTTCGAGTTATAATCTGTTAGATATCAGTATTTTAGTACAACTGTGTCTAAATTTTCATATTCACAAATTCATGCTTGTCTTTCTGTTTCATAATTAAATTGAACATGTTAACAGTAAAATATAAATATGAAATAAATTTTTCTAAGACTAGACATGTGTAGGAACCACCCTGAATTTTTGTAGATTTAATTGATGAGTTTTCTGACCTAAAACATATAGGTGAACACAATTTACAACTTGCTGCCTGAACATAAAATCTGAAAAGATTAGGATTTTCACCTTAGTTTCTGTAACTTTAATATATCGTATATATATTTGATGGAACCGACAGGGAGTCTAGTTTCTAGAATTTCTGACAGTTCCAGTTTTGCTTTTCTGTAGTAGCGGTAATCTTTGTTTTTGTACAGCAACGTCATGCTGTCCAGATTGTGTGAATTGTGTTAACTTAATATGCTTGCTTCTTAATTTGTCTATAACGAGTAGAATTAGTCACACCTAGCATCATACAACATTGAAACCTTCTTGCATGCTCACATAGGATGAAATAAAATGATAACAAGCCAGGATATTATGGGATGACTTGGTAGTGAACAATCGGAAGCTGTACTCGGTCGGGCCTTAATGCTTGACTTGTACTGACTGATGGCCATAAAATACTGCTTGATAATCACTGTCATTGAACATTAAATACTGATTACTGGGCGGAAGTACACAAACCATGAATTCACCATCAGTCTAAAGCGTACACTATGTGCTTGCGCCGAACCTGTCGAATGGGATGCAATAGTACGTGCACTAGGTAGGTTAACAAAATGATTAATAACCTGCATTTGACATTTTATGCTTGATCCCGTATACTTTCATTGATATTGAACTTGAATTGAAATTATTAAGTAAACGCATGATTAAACATAGACCCTTGACATTATTGTTGTTCCTTGTCTTTGCTTTTGACTTTGATCCCATCCCTTTTTCTTTGATATACATGCTTCCTATTATTCTCTGTTTTCCTCTACTTGATGTCCATGACTTGCTCTAAGGACATTATTTTCTCTCTTTTTAGATCAAGAGTTTACAAGTACTGGAGGAACAATACCAGAAGGAATTAGTGAGCAACGATTCTAGAAGACGGAGTCCAAGATTAGATTGCTTGAATTAATTTATTGCTAGATTTATTTCTTTGAATATTGTCTTGATATTATACTTTGTTTTTGGGATTTATGACCCAGAGTTTGTTTTTATCCCGAATGTTGGATATTATTATTTCGATTATTTCGATTATTTCATTTATTATTGAAGTTGATCTTTGTTTATATGATTATATCTTCTTACATGGTTGTGATTGTTCTTTCATATTGTTGAGTTAGTCTGGTACAGCTTATGGATGGTGTTTGCATCATTCGTTGGGCCAAAGTTACGTACTCTATTCCGTATTTTGGAAAGCGGGGCATGACAGCGAAGATCAGGGAGACTGAATGGCAGACGTGTTTGTTCTGCTTGGGGGCGCTTCTGCTCGGGGGCTAGCACCGACCCCTCTTGGCTCGCTACGGTGATGCCACATGGCGTTGGCTGGTTAATGTTGACCATTGACCCGATTCCTATTTTTTGTTGGCAAATTAATCTCCACCGTTGATGACACTCTATCACTATGATTGAGGAGATCGAAAGGCAAACATGCCCATTCTGGTTGGGGGTGCTTCTCTCGGTACGTGACCCCGACTCACCGTGGCGCGCTACGGTAACACCACGTTGTGTTTTGACCGTTGACCGATGACCTGATCGATGGGGGTCGTTGATCACACGAACACGGATCGAGAGGAGATCAGAACCATTGGTCCTTCAATCTAGTCAGGGGCACTTTGATTCGATGCATGACCCCTGTCCTTCGTGGCATTCGACGTGGTTCCATGTGGTGCTGAGGTGGCGCCTACGACTCGTGGCACATTTTTGCGCTCATTTTGTGTAACCCCTGTTTCCATTTTTGTATCTTCTTCTGTATATTTATGCAGTGTACTTTTCCTTGTTCAATTCTGAACCGTGTAGTTGAATTTTCTCTCTTAGTGAAACTCATTTGTTGCTTTCGGCTCAGAATATTGTTCCAATATGATTAATTTAAATTGATCCTTTCATGCCCCGCTTTCCAATATACGAGAATACGAGCACGTAACATAGGCCCAGCGAATGATTATGCATCATCCATAAGTTGTATCAGTCTAACTCAACAATATATAAGAGAAATAACCACGCAGGCAAAGAATATAATCACATAAATAATGAATAAACTCAAAGATAATCATGAAATAAATTCACCAAATAATATTCCAACATCTGGGATAAACAAACATTGGGTCATAAAGCCCAAGAATACAAAGTATGAGAAAAAGAAATACAATAAGCTAAGCAAATAACAAGAGATAGCTAAAGTAGTCTAATAGTCCAGCTTTGATCTTCAAAGAGTTTGCTCACCAATATCTTCTAGTATTGCTCCTTCGGTACTTGTAAGCTCTTGATCTAAAATGAGATAAAAGAGTGCCCTTAGAGCAAGTCGTGGGCAACAAGTAGAGAAAACAGATGATAAAGATGCTTGTATGTCAAAACAAAGTGACAGGATCAAAGACAAATAACAAAGCAAAGGCAGGCAACAATATCAAAGGTCTACAATAAATCACGCATGTAATAAGTTATGCCAAGTCAAGATCAAGCATTAGATGCAGGTGATTAATTATTTTATTAATCTATCTAGTGCACATACTACTGCGTCCCATTCCACAGGTTCGGCACAAGTACACAGTGAACTTTTTAGACTGATGGTAAATTCACGGATCGTGTACTCGGTGTAATATGATAACATGATAACATGATAATGTGATAACATGATAATCTTCTTCCATGACAATCTCCTCCTTCCATGACAATATAACGAGAAGGCCTAATCGAGTACATTTTCCGATCGTTCACTACCAAGTCTATCCATAATACCTCGGCTTGTTATTAATTTATTTTCATCCTATGTAAGCATGTAAGAGGGTGTCAATGTTGTATAATACTAAGTGTGTCTAATTCCATGCGTTACAGGCAAAGCAAGCAGCAACCAGGTCAATTAAGCACAATTCACATAATAGGATAACATGACGTTGTTGTACTAAAATACAGATTACCGCTACTACAGGAAAGCAAACCTAGATCCGTCAGAGAATCTTGAAAGTAGACTCTCTGCTGATTCCAGCGAATATATACAAAGCATATAACGGCTACAGAAACTAGGGTTTCCAACCTATTCTTTTCAAGTTTTATGTTCAGGCAACATGCTATACATTGTGTTCAACAATTTGTTTCAGGTCAGAGAAATTATTAATAAAATCTATAAAAATTCAGGGAAGTACCTATACATGTCTAGTTCCAGCCTAATTTATTTCATATTTTTATCTTATCATTAAAAGAGTCAAATAAAATATAGAACAACAGGATAAGCAAGCATTTGTGAATCTGGAATTTCTAACATGTCTGTACTAAAATGATGATATCTAGCAGGTTACACATCGGAATTCAAATCCACAAAAAGGGAAAGTGAACTAGACATCCAGGACTACAATTTATGTTCAGCGAGTTATTTCAAATTATGACATTAGCATGGTTGAAAATCTGATTCAAAATAAAACAACTAGCAGTCCAGAAATTGTTTTAACATAAAAAGGCAACAAATAAATCATACGATCACATGTAGCATGCAAATTGGTAATCAAAGTGATCCTAGGTGTCAACATGCAAATTTCTGAGTTTAAGATACAATTATCACAAGCATAGTATCAGTTCATCGATCAACTCCAATCTAGCACATTCAATTTAACATGTCCAAATTATCAAGTAGTCCTATGCATGAATCTAGTTATTTAGATGTGCATATGCATGAAATAATAGGGACTAGTTTTAGATCAAAGAGAATGGCACGATGTTAAGCATATAGGGTTAGCTCGTGTAAACCCTCAATAGACTTAACGAAGATTCAAAAGCAGTGTGATAACGAAATGGACGGGATCTACTTGCGGGAGATCAATTAATCTTGAATAGAAATAAAATGCTAGTTCAAGAAGAGACTTGCCTGATAAATTGCAGATTCGAACAATATAGAATAACGGGATTGGAATCCCGGGCGACACTCCCAAAGACACGTGTGAAATACGTGCAAAGAAATCCAAGCAAACAAAGCAACAACAACTCAGCGAAATCCCCACACCGGATCGGGATAGAACACGGGACAGCAACTCCGGATCCGTTGTGCCAAAACACTGGACACCGAAATCGACCAATTGGTGATCTCCTTCAACCTTCGGCAATGAGAGAGAGAGCACGGCGTGACTGCGGGGGCGACCGCGACGGGGCGGACCGACGTCGGAACCACGGTGAAGATGACGACACCACAGTCGGGAAGCGACGACGGCGACAACAGCCTCGACGAAGGCGAGCTCTGTTTTCAGTTGGAAACAGAGGGGATGACGACGACGATCTCAGGGACTGAACGGCAGCGCTAGGGGCCTTTGGAGGGAGAAGGGGTGCACGGCAAGGGACCACGGTGGCAATGGGTGAGTGGATAGGTCGAGGCAAAGTGGGCTAATGGGTTTCGGTGAGTTGGGTTCAAGTGGGTTTGATGACGAGGACAGGGGTGACTCGGAGGGCGATGAGGTGGTGGAGATGACGAGGCGGTGACGAGGATGATAGAGGAGGAGGAAGGTGGACGGAATTGGCGATCAGAGACGGGAGGGGTGGCTTCGGTTGGGAGCGACACAAAAAGAGGGAGATGAGAGCGGAAGGGATGAACAGGGGGGAGAGAGAGGGGTTGTACAGGACGGTTAGGGTATTAATGACGGCTAGGTTAAAATAGGGTTAGGGTTAATAGAAGATGATTAGTATATATAGGCAAAAGTAAGATATTGGGTAATTGGGCAATTGGGTATTAGATCCAATAATTAAAATAGATTGTACATGAATATAATGGATTAACATAAATCCAAATACAACGGAATAATATATCCGATAAACTATGATTTGCATTACATAAATTATTTGAAACAATCAAAAACACAATTATTAAATAAGAATTGATTTGTTCTAATAATAAATAATCATAATAAATAATCATACTCACAATAAGAATAGTAAAATAATAATACTAATAAGAACAATTAATAATAGTAATTACAATAAGAATAAAAATACTAACAATAACAATAGGGATTATCAGTGTAGTGTCATATGTATAAAAATAGGAATTTGTTGAAATAGTCCAATCAGTAATAATCATTCTTGATTTGAGTTAAAATGTAAATAGTTGATCAGGTAGAAATAGAGACAAAGTTTATTCAAAATAATTATAACTATTGTATAGGAAAAGCTTTAACAATAAATTCAAAACGCATTTAACAAATAACAAATTTATAAATATCGAGATATAGAAAAATACCCAGAAAATACGTATTCGCGAAAATGGGGGTTACAATCCTACCCACCTTACAAAAAGAATTTCGTCCTCGAAATTCAATCTGACAGGCAGTGAGGCAAAAAAAAAAAAACAAACTCAAGAAATAACAAGGCAGGAAAATTAGAAAAAGAGTACTCAAGTGGTGGAAGCACCGGTTAAAGAAAGAACACAGGCAAGAATGGAGTGATCAAGAATGATATTGAGATAAAGATTCAATGAGAGATGACAAATGCAAGCAAGTTAATAAGGGAGTAAACAATGCAAGAAAGGAGAAACAACAAGAGAATTCTGGGATCTGTGGGTTATGGGTCGACCACGCTTTCGCTGCGTTACCCCGATGGTGACATTCCAAGCATCATACATGTCGTTGTAGCAACGTGACACCAATCGATGAGCCGAGCAGGAAGAAAAGAATGATACACTAGGATCAAAGAGAGTATAGGAAGGAGGATTTGGGTTATAAATCAATAGGACGGTAAAATAACCAATAAAAATGTGATTTATATTGAAACGTAATTTGCATCATAACATAGAATTCATTTGAAATGACTACAAATGCAATTAACAAATAGAATTGAGTTTTTAAAATATACGTTAAATCATATGGTGAAGTGCATATAAAATTGAGCATGTTCGAACTCAAAACAAAATAATAATAATAATACCAATAAAAATAATAATAACAAAATATTAATAATAATAACAATAAGATTAATAATGATAACAAAAATAATAATAACTATAATGATAACAGTAAAAATAATAATGATAACGATAATAATACTGACAATAACATTAAAAGTAGAAATAGATATAATAATAATATACATATCTGTCAAAAATGGAAATTCAAGTTTAATAGAATTATTAAAATAATCCAACAGTAGTAATATGTAATATAAATATTCGATCACTTAGAAATGTAAAATAAAATTAAAATGCATGGACATTCGAAATAAATATAATTTTTGGATAATAAGTGAAATAAATTTTTTTTTGAAACTAGAATAATGTTTTGTTTAAATTCAATCAATTGAAAATGTAAATTGTTGAAAAAGAATTTAAAAGCGAAAGAAAGTTATAAAATTTTAAATATAGAAAATACTCGAAAGAACACACATATACATGAGCAGGGGTTTTAACAAAAATAACAATAATATTAATACAAATAACAACACATATTAATAGCAAAATAATAATAACAATAATCGCAAAAATGATAACAATAATAATAATAATAATAATAATAATAATAATAATAATAATAATAATAATAATAATAATAATAATAGTAATGATAGTAATAACAAAAATCATAATGTTAAAAATATTAACAACACTGGTAAGAATAATAATGCAAGACAAAATATAGTTTTGGGTTCAACAATTTTTTGCGAGAGTAATTCAATATTAATAATAATAACATAATGAAAACAACAATAATAATAGAAATAGTAGTAACGATAATAATAATAATAATACTAGTAATAATAATGAAAACAATAGCAATAATAATAATAGTAGTAATAATAGCATTATACAACAAAATAAGAATTTGTCTTATCAAAATAATCCAATAGAAATATATAGTCAATCAAAAATGGATAGTAAAGTCAAAATACACCATTATTCGAAATAACAAAATTTTCGTTTAGAAAACCTTTATATATATATATATATATATATATATATATATATATATATATATATATATATATAAGATCCAAAACATAATGAATAATAATCGAAAGAAGAAAATATTCGGGAAAAATTATAAATAGAAAAATAGGTAGGAGAATGAATCTATACCCAATAAAGACTCAAAGAAGAGGGTGATAAGAAGGGACAAAAGAAAATCAAGGAATTGAATACGAAGGAAGAGGAACGAGGGGGCAAAATCAGAATTGAAGAGAATATAACAGGGAGGAAACAACCAACATGATACTTAATATTGAATTGGAAAAATATGATGGATGCAAGCACAGAAGAAATAAAAGACGCAAGAACTGAAATACAAAAACATAGCAAAATACCTGCGGTCGCACCTTCGGCAATCTCTGCTTCCTCTACAATTTGGTTGTGGGCCTGACCACATTCTCCAGCCTGTCTTCCACTGGGAGCTGATCCTCCAGTTGGTGCACTTCTCCTGTTATTTGGGCAGACTCGAATCTTGTGATCACTCGCTTTGCATTCAAAACATAGGCGGTTGGCTATCCGTTAATCCTTGCGTATATGACCAAACTTGCCACAATAGTTACATGTCGGGCTCTTCCTTTTACGGCTCTGCCTCATGATAGAGAAGGTATGAGGCTAGTGCACAAATACACACAGTTGGGTGAGCTCTGCGTTCTTTTGAGCTTTTTCCAGACTAGCTCTCACCAGCTCATTTGCTCTCGCTGCAGCTCCATCATTCGTTGCATCGCCTGGAGAATGGCGACATTCTTTGATGTTCCATTTGTGGACGGAGGAGTCGAAGAATCCTCATGAGCTATAGTCTGCAAAAACATCCAGTTGGTGAGTACCCAAACATATGTTGGTAAATTGACAAATGATAATGAATGCAAAGGACAGAAGGATACAAGGAATCAAAGGATTAAATGCAGAGGAATCAGATGTGGATCGAATAGGATTAATATCCAGATTATATTAAAGTTATTACATGTTCATGTGATCAACGTGATGCGCATATTATTGAGTTAAACTGGCTAGAGCCAAACTTGACTAATATGTCAATCAAAGCCAAACCTCCATAAAGTTGGTCATGATTGACTGATATATTATCCAATCCTGGGCTCTGATACCACTAAAAACCTATCACGCCCCGCTTCCCAAAATACGGAAATACGAGCACCAACGTAGGCCCAGCGAATGATTATGCATCATCCATAAGCTGTACCAGTCTAACTCAATAATATACAAGAGAAACAACCATGCAGGCAAAGAATATAATCACATAAACAATGAATAAACTCAAAGATAATCATGAAATAAATTCACCAAATAATAATCCAACATCTGGTATAAAAAAACTTCAGGTCATAAAGCCCAAGAATACAAAGTATGATAAAAAGAAATACAATAAGCAAAGCAAATAACAAGAGATAGCTAAAGTAGTTTAATAGTCCAGCTCCGATCTTCAAAGAGTTTGCTCACCAATTTCTTCTAGTATTGCTCCTTCGGTACCTGTAAGCTCTTGATCTAAAAAGAGATAAAAGAGTGCCCTTAGAGCAAGTCGTGGATAGCAAGTAGAGAAAACATAGGATAAAGATGCATATAAGTCAAAGAAAAGGGACAGGATCAAAGACAAATAACAAAGCAAAGGTAGGCAACAATATCAAAGGTCTACAATAAATCACGCATGTAATGAGTGATGTCAAGTCAAAATCAAGCATGAGATGCAGGTTATTAATCATTTTATTAATCTATCTAGTGCACGTACTACTGCATCCCATTCCACAAGTTCGGCGCAAGCACACAGTGAACGTTTTAGAATGATGGTAAATTCACAGATCGTGTACTCGGTGTAACATGATAACATGATAACGTGATAACGTGATATTTTTTCCATGACAATCTCCTCCTTCCATGACGATATAACGAGAAGGCCTAACCGAGTACATTTTTCGATCGTTTACTACCAAGTCTACCCATAAAAACTCGGCTTGTTATTAATTTATTTTCATCCTATGTGAGCATGCAAGAGGGTATCAATGTTGTATAATACTGTGTATCTAATTCTATGCATTATAGGCAAAGCAAGCAGCAACCAGGTCAAATATGCACAATTCACATAACAGGACAGCATGACGTTGCTGTACTAAAATACAAATTATCGCTACCACAGAATAGAAAACCTGGATCCGTCAGAGAATCTGAAAAGTAGACTCTCTTCCGATTCCAGTGAATATATACAAAGCATATAACGGCTACAGAAAATAAGGTGTCCAACCTATTCTTTTCAAGTTTTATGTTCAGGCAGCTTGCTATACATTATGGTCAACTATTTGTTTCAGGTCAGTGAACTCATTAATAAAATCTATAAAAATTCAGGTAAGTACCTATACATGTCCAGGTCCAGCCTAATTTTTTTTAGATTTTTATCTTATCATTAACAGGGTCAAGTAAATATAGAACAGCAGGATACGCATGCATTTGTGAATCTGGAATTTCTAACATGACTGTACTAAAATGATGATATCTAGCAGGTTACACATCGGGATTCAAATCCGCAAAACGGAAAAGTAAACTAGACTTACATGGCTATAATTTATGTTCAGCAAGTTATTTCAAATTATGACATTAGCATGGTTGAAAATCCGATTCAAAATGAAACAACTAGCAGTCCAGAAATTGTTTTAACATAAAAAGGCAACAAATAAATCATACGATCACATGTAGCATGCAAATTGGTAATCAAAGTGATCCTAGATGTCAACATGCAAATTTCTAAGTTTAAGATACAATTATCACAGGCATGGTATCAATTCATCGATCAACTCCAATCTAGCACATTCAATTTAACATGTCCAAATTATCAAGTAGTCCTATGCATGAATCTAGTTATTTAGATGTGCATATGCATGAAACAATAGGGACTAAGTTTTAGATCAAAGAGAATGGCACAATGTTAAGCATATATTGGGTTAGCTCGAGTAAACCCACAATAGACTTAACGGAGATTCAAAAGCAGTGTGATAACGAAATGGACAGGATCTACTTGTGGGAGATCAATTAATCTTGAACAGAAATAAAATGCTAGTTCAAGAAGAGACTTGCCTGATAAATTGCAGATTCGAACAATATAGAATAACGGGATTGGAATCCCGAGCGACAATCTCAAAGACAAGTGTGAAATACGTGCGAAGAAATCCAGGCAAACAAAGTAACAGCAACTCAGTGAAATCCCCACACCGAATCGGGACAGAACACGGGGCAACAACTCTGGATCCATTGTGCCAAAACACAGGACACCGAAATCGACCAATCGGTGATCTCCTTCAGCCTTCGGCAATGAGAGAGAGAGATCATGGCGTGACTGCGGGGCCGACTGCAACGGGGGCCGACCGACGTCGGCACCACGGCGAAGACGATGGCACCACAGTCGGGAAGCTACGGCGGTGACGACAGCCTCGATGAAGGCGAGCTCTATTTTCGGTTGGAAACAGAGGGGACGACGGCGATGACCTTGGGGACTGAACGGCGGTGCTAGGGGTCTTCAGAGGGAGTAGGGGTGCACAGCGAGGGACCACGGTGTCAATGGGTGAGCGCATTGGTCGAGGCAAAGTGGGCTAATGGGTTTCGGTGAGTTGGGTTTGAGCGAGTTTGATGACGAGGACAGGGGTGACTCGGAGGGCAATGAGGAGGTGGAGACGACGGGACGGTGACGAGGACGATGGAGGAGGAGGATGGTGGACGAAATTGGCGATCGAAGACAGGGAGGGGTGGCTTTGGTTGGGAGCGACACAGAGAGAGGGAGATGAGAGCGGAATGGATGAACAGGAGGGAGAGAGAGGGGTTGTACAGGATGGCTAGGTTAAAATAGGGTTAGGGTTAATAGAAGATTAGTATATATAGGCAAAAGTAAGATATTGGGTAATTGGGCAATTGGGTATTAGATCTAATAATTAAAATGGATTGTACATGAATATAATGGATTAACATAAATCCAAATAGAACGGAATAAGATATCCAATAAACTATGATTTGCATTACATAAATTATTTGAAACAATCAAAAACACAATTATTAAATGAGAATTGATTTGTTCTAATAATAAATAATCATAATAAATAATCATACTCACAATAAGAATAGTAAAATAATAATACTAAAAAGAACAATGAATAATAGTAATTACAATAAGAATAAAAATACTAACAATAACAATAGGGATTATCAGTGTAGTGTCATATGTATAAAAATAGGAATTTGTTGAAATAGTCCAATCAGTAATAATCATTCTTGATTTGAGTTAAAATGTAAATAGTTGATCAGGTAGAAATAGAGACAAAGTTTATTCAAAATAATTATAACTATTATTTAGGAAAAGCTTTAATAATAAATTCAAAACGCATTTAACAAATAACGAATTTATAAATATCGAGATATAGAAAAATACCTAGAAAATACGTATTCGCGAAAATGGGGGTTACAGATCCTGTCAACCCTAAATTGTTATTTTCTTGATAATTCGACAAATTCTAAATCATCTAATTCATGGCCTAATCTATTTTATTAATTGACTTTTTCTATATTGGATCCTAATTATCTACCCTAAACCCCGCTTACCCGTTTAACCCAAAACCCACTAAAACCATATATATAATCTAACCTATTCTAAACCCTAACCCTACCCTACTGTATTACCCCAGCCGTCATCTTCCCTACCCCCTTCTTCTCCCTATTTCTGCTTCGAAACCCTACACCCTGAACACCTTCACCTTCTGCTCTCAGCCTCCGCCGTCATCCCCGCTCCTCATCCCTCGTCATTACCTTCCTGCAACCAGCCACCTGCAACCTCCGATCACCGTCCACCATCTCCCCAACCACTACAGACCGCCAAGACCACTCCCCTGTGTGCCACCCAGTCTGTGGTCGATCCCCGCAGTCCCCAGCGTCATCGTGTTGTGGTGTGCCTCTCATTGTTGTTGCTGGCCTTGCTTGCACGTGATTTACACATGTTTTACGTTGTTGCACATGCTTCGTGGTAGCTTTCTCGCACGTGCCCTCGCGGATCTCTCCATTCCCCTATCCAATCTAGGAAAGTAACTTGTATGAATTTTCTTGTTCCCCGTACAAGCATAAATACCGCAAGTAGACCATTGTTATAACTTGTTCTTCAAGTTCTTACCCGTTGATACATCTCGATCTTATTCGTTGTTCGTCTCAATCAATTTCCATAATCATAAGGGTCACAACCTTTCGTCAATACACTCATCTCACAACAACAAGTTAGATTTAATTAATTATCTAAGTATTTAGCTACATGAATTTATGAATCACCATAACTTATGGATGTTTGGTTGTATGGTGGATATGTTGATGTTGCTTCTCTTCTTATGAGTTGAGAATAGACATGGGTGCTGTTTGAATAATTATTAGACCCTGACTTGCATAACACATTAACTTAGATCTATGGTAGTTAATAATCGTGTTACATTTCATGCAAAAGAAATCTAAGAATGTTGTTGTTCTGGTCTTGCTTCATACTTTCGACCATGTTGATGACAGAATTTTGAATTAGCTTCTGAATATGAATTGTAGTCCCATGTGTCTAGTTTACAGAACATCTTACAGAATCAAATTCCTAGTTATATTTTGTGAGATATTACTATTTTAGTACTGCTGGATCTGGATTTCTAGATACCCAATTTCACTGTATCACCCTGCCTTACAATTTAATTTGAACATGTTATCAATAATATAATAATATGAAATTTATCTTGCTGAGACTAGACATGCTAGGAAATTACTCTTAATTTTCCTGGATTTAATTGATGAGTTTTCAGATCGGATTCATGCATGTAAACACAATTTAAGAATTCTGGCTGAACACAAAATCGGTGTACAATGTTGATTTGAACCCAATTGTTGCAACTTTTATATATCGTGTGTATATGCGATGGAACCGGCAGAGAATCTAGTTTCTAGAACTTCTGACGTATCCAAATTAGCAATCCTGTAGCAACGGGAATTCCATTTTTGGAGCAGCAGTGTCCTGCTGTCCAGAATTGAAATTCTTGTCGTTTTTAATCATTATAAGTTGATTTGACATTCGAATGTGTTTTCTACCCAGCCCGGACATGATTCCTATTTCCTATCATGTTTACCTTCCCTTTTTATGCCTGTTTTGATAATAATAATTAATAACCAGCTGAGGTTATGGAAAAGATCTTGTAGTGGACAATATAGGAAAATGTACTCGGAAGGGGAACCCATGTTTCCCACCTGTTACTTGATTCATGAACCTTTTATATTATTACTTGAGACATGAACCTGTTATATTATTATTTGATTCATGAACCTATTATATTATTAATTGATTCATGAACCTGTTATATTATTATTTGATTCATGAACCTGTTATATTACTATTGATTTATGAACCTATTATATTACTATTGATTCATGACCCTGTTATATTACTATTGATTCATGAACCTGTTATATTACTATTGATTCATGAACCTGTTATATTACTACTCGATTCATGAACCTGTTTATATGATTATTTGATTCATGAACCTGTTTATATGATTATTTGATTCATGAACCTGCTTGCCTGTTACATAATGCCTGAGTACATAGCCCTATAGAATCTACTACGATATCTAAACGTTCACTTTGCTTGTATGCATCGAACATGTGGTATATATATGGGATGCATGAGTGGTGCATTAGATAGAATTAATCAATAAACTTAAGAATAACATGTTCACCTTTACATAACTGTTACCTAACTCGCATGTTACTGGATAACTGTTATAATTACATATTCACTTGTTACATGATCCTGTTAATTGACTCTGTTTACTAGCATGCTAGTTTCATTGAACTCTATTACTAGTCGCATTCCTACCATGATATGTTGTATGTTCTTGATTCCAGTACCATGTTCTATACTTCTTGTAATTGTTCATGTACCCTTTTGCTTGTACTACTTACGGTCCATAGCTTGCACTAACGGGCATCTCGTCTTTTATTTCTCTATTTCTTCCAAATGTTGAATACACAGGTTTTGGAGATCAGCTACCTGACGGAGTGAATAATCAAGTGTTTTGAGTTTAGGCTGGAATCTTTATACTTTAGTTACTTCTGTTTTGAGTTTATAAATTCCTTGTTGCTACTTGAACTTGTATTGGGCATGTTGTCCCGAAGTTTATTATTGTTTCCAGATCTTATTTTATTTGAGGATTCTATATTTGTTTTCAAATAATTCTGTTGATTATGAGTTTTGTTTCATGCATGCATGGTTGTATATTTCTTGTATATTTCTGTTTACTATTGAGTTAATCCATACAGCTTATGAATGATGAAAATCATTCACTGGCTTTGTCACGTACTCGTGTCCTGTATCCTTTTGGGAAGCGAGGCGTAACAGATTTTTAGTGGTATCAGAGCCAGGTTTGGCAAATGTATTAGTTTGACTAATATGTTACTCGGACTTTACTTAACCAGGATTAATTCAACAATAACAGGCCATGCAATTAAATGAACAATTGATAATCAACTTGATCTGGATACTAATTGTTTTGGGTTTTGTGCAGACCATGTCATGCAGAAATGCTTCTTCTTCCCGCTCCTAGGATGAACATTTAGAGATTGCGCCTGTTACGCAGGTGCTGCGGTAGATAATCCTAATGCAGCAAGAGCACAGTGAACTGGTGAGGGTCGCATTGTAGGCTACCAACCGAAACACTACTGTACCGGCCCCCGTTGTGCCCACTCAGGCAGCTCTTCCCCCTTGTCCAGGTACTATTGAAGACTTTATGAGACTGCATCCCGACAAGTTCTCAGGCACTGAGACGCCGTTGGAGGCTAAATAGTGGTTAATTCGGATAGAGCAGCTACTGCAGGCAGCGAGAGTTGCCGATGTGGATCGTGTGGATGTTGTGAGCATCCATTTGATGGACCTGGCCCACATCTGGTGGAGGGCTGAGTCCGAGAGGCTTGAGCGGCCTATTGCTTCGGCCACCTTCACCCGGAGCTTCTTAGAGAAGTTCTTCCCCAACATCACCAGGGTGGAAATGGAGCAACAATTTCTCGCCTTGAAGAAGGTTGCTCGTTTAGTGCATGTATTTTGAATTTTGTTACATATTATATATGTGGTATTCTAACACAAAAACTTTCTTGGCACAGGGCACTAAATGTGTAGATGAGTACGTTACAGAACTCACTAGACTCAGTCGTTTCGCTACCACCTTGGTGGCAAATGAGGAGGACCGGGCACGGAGGTTTCTTCTGGGGCTTGATCATGGGATCCAGATGCATTTGGCTGCCCACTGCCTCTGTACCTATGCTGATGCCCTGCAGACGGCTCGAGCGATGGAGCAGACTTGAGCTCGGGGGTCTCCTCCTCAGTGGGTTGCTCAGTACCCTGCCGCTGCTATAAGGCCCACTGGAAGGCCAATTTGGAGGCCAGCCCCGGCCCAACCTGTTAGGGCAGCTCCCTACCCTCCTGCTGCTCCGCGGACTGATGGATTCTGTGACTTCTGCCAGATACCAGGGCGCTTGCATAGGGATTGCAGGAAGGCTAATCACTGATGCTTTGGGTGTGGTGCTAGTGACCACACAGTTCGGGATTGCCCCCGGAGGAGGTATGGCCAGCCCGCAAGTGTGCAAGCTCGTGGTCAGGTCAGGCCACTGCTTCCCCCTCAGCATCAGATTGTCGGTCAGAGGACCGCTGCTCCGAGGAGAGGTCAGGCCTACAACCTGACAGCAGAGGAAGTTGAGACTGTAGAGAATGTCGTTGTAGGTATTTTGTGCTTTATTGTTCTATTATTTTCCTTGCTTTATTTATTTCTCTATTGCATTAATCATTCATGTAGTCTTCTTTTGATCATTATTCTTTATTCTTTATTCATCATTCTTTATTTACCTTTCCGTTGTTTTTTACTCTATCATATGTATCATCCTAGTTCATTCTTTTCCCGCCCATGTCTTCTTTGATTCCGGGGCGACCCATTCTTTTGCCTCTTCCCGTTTCCTGGATCAGCATCAGTTGGAGTGCAGTATTATGCCAGCATCTTGGAATATCACTATAGGTGGCAGTGTTATCGTTTGTTCTAGGGAGTGCAAGCAGATCCCTATGGTAATCGGTGGTACATATTTCAAGGCCGATCTTATTGTAATTAGGAATTCTGGGTTCGATGTTATTCTCGGGATAGATTGGTTGGTTGAGTCCCATGCTATCATTGGTTGCCGAGCGAAGAAGGTTGTGTTCAGAATTCCACGCCGTTCATAGTTTGAGTTTCATGATAGGGAGACACCCCTTAGGCGTGTCAAGAAGGTGGTTGATAAGGAAACTTGTGCAATGGAGTTGCACGAAGGTTGTGAGGCTGCGCCTCTAGTGGTGCGAGAATTCCTAGATGTGTTTCCAGAGGAATTGCGCGGGTTACCTCCAGACCGAGCAGTTGAGTTTGGCATTGAAGTTCAGTCGGGTATGTTGCCAATATCGAAGAGTCCCTACAGAATGGCACCGATTGAGCTCGCAGAACTGAAGGTACAGATCCAGAGTTTGTTTGATTTGGGTTTCATCAGGCCAGTGTTTCACCATGGGGAGCTCCGGTCTTGTTCGTCAATAAGAAGGACGGAAGCTGTAGACTTTGCATTAATTACCAAGAGCTGAACAGTGTTACAATGAAGAATCGGTATCCACTACCCAGGATTGATGACCTATTTGATCAGTTGGGCAGTGCTGCAGTCTTTTCAAAGTAGGACCTTCACTCGGGGTATCATCAGGTTAAGGTGAAGGTGGCAGATGTGCAGAAGACAGCTTTCAGGACAAGGTACGAGAATTATGAGTTCTTGGAGATGCCCTTTGGAGTCACGAATGCACCAGCAGTGTTCATAAGCTTGATGAACAGGGTATTCTCCCCATTCCTGGACAAGTTTGTGGTGTTATTTGTTGATGATATCTTGGTGTATTCTCGGGATCGAGAGGAGCATGCTGAACATCTGAGATTGGTCTTGCAAACTCTAAGGGAGAATCAGCTTTATGGGAAGCTCAGCAAGTGCGAGTTCTGCCTTGACCGAGTTACATTTTTGGGCCATATTATATCAGGCGAAGGAATTTCTTTTGACCTATCCAAGATTGCTACAGTGAAGGATTGGCCGGTGCCGAACTCAATTTCAGAGGTGAGGAGTTTTCTCGAGCTAGCAGGGTATCATCGAAAAAAATTTCAAGAATTCTCGAAGATTGCTGGGCCATTGACTAAGTTAACTGGGAAGGATTCGAAATTTGTTTGGGATGGGGCTTGCAGTAAAGCTTTTGCAGAGCTAAAGAGCAGACTGACATCACTGCGATGCTTCTGGCAGAGGTCTAGGTGCAGTGTTAATGCAGAAGAGCCGAGTCGTTGCCTATGCATCTAGGCAGTTGAGGCCGCACGAGAAGAACTATCCTACTCATGACTTAGAACTAGCAGCTGTGATCTTTGCCTTGAAGCTTTGGAGGCATTACCTACTTGGAGACTGAGTGGAGATCTTCACTGATCACAAAAGTCTCAAGTATGTATTCACTCAAAAGGAACTGAACATGAGGCATGGGCGCTAGTTGGAACTGATGGCAGACTATGATATCAACCTGCAGTACCACACTGGCAGGATAAACTTGGTCCCGGACGCTTTGAGCAGAATGTTGGATCCTGTAGGCAAGGCAAGAAACACTGGAGGGGGGGTGAATAGAATTTTATAAAAATAATTGCGGAATTGAACTTTCTCTTCGGTCTAGTCGACTTGAAAAGAGAAACCAGTCGACTGGGGCGACAGTTAAGAAGAGTATTTTAAGACGAGTCTAATCAGTCGACTTATAGAAGAACCAGTCGACTTACCAGACAAGTTTTCAGAGAGAATGTAGTACAAGTCTGACCAATCGACTTAAAAAGGTACACAGTCGACAGTCCAAACAAGTTTCACAGAGAACTTAAAAAGCAAGTAAATGAAATGCAAGTTCAGATAAATACAACCACAGAGTACACACGATGTATCCTGGTTCGATCCTCCCGACCTACATCCAGTCCCCAAGCAACACACTTGAGATTTTTCCATTATTCTTGAAAAATTACAAGAATACCCTACGGCGTTAGACAACAACCTTGTCCAACCCGTAGTCCTCTCTCACCACTAGAAAGAGCACCCCACTCTTCCACCAAGAGTGAAAACCTGACTCTACACCCTAGAGCCCTACTCTCCAACTGAGAGGAACCACTCTCACAACTCGAGAGTGAAGAACACAACAAAATGTTTACAATCAACCTATAGGCTTGTTGTGAATGTGATTTTGTGCGTGGCTATTAGGTCAACTTCTGAAATCAGTCTAAAATGAAATCACTGTTATACTAGACTGATTTCAGAGAACCAAGACTTAGAAAGTGAATGCTTTTAGAAAGCTTTTTCTTGTTAGAACCAAAAGCTTGAGAACTTGAGAAACAAAATGCTTGGAAAAAAGTTGTTAACATTTGTCAAATAATCTCTGTACTCTTTTTATAGAGTTAGAGACGTTTGACCATTGGAAGGTTGAGTCCCAACTGCCATACAATGGCAGTAAAGATTTGATTTTGAAAAACAAGTTTAAAAATAGAAAACTGTCGAAACGGCTTGAACAGTCGACTGGGTTGCATAATGAGTCGACTTGTCAGAGTTTGAATGAGTTTAGACAGTTTCATACTAGACAGTCGACTGGTGCCAAATAGCGATCGGCTGGTACTTAATAGCTGAGCTTATTCAAGCTTGTTTCGATCTTTTTAAATTTGTAAAACACTCAATTATTTAAAGATGTGTGTGAGTGTGTGTGGCAAGGCTATTACAGCATTCTAAGACTCAAAGAAATAAAAGAGTTACAACTGTTACAAGACACTTAATACAACACATTTAAGCATAGGTCTTGTCTCGAGTCTTAAGTCTTGAGATGGAGCTTTAGCCTTTGTTTTTATCTCTGAAGCTGGCAAGCTTGTAGCTTTCTTGATCAGTTAGCTTTGAGAGCTTTGTTTGTAGCTTTGCTTGATCAACTTGCTTTGAGAGCTTGTTTGAACATTTTCCCTTTGTGTACATCCTGTAATATCTAAGAAGTAGCACAACAACTTTGTATTGTGTTGTAATCATCAAAATCAAGAATTAACATTCTCCCCCTTTTTGATGATGACAACACAATAGCTTACAATAAAGGATCAACACAGAAGACCAGTCGCCATGGTCCTAAATAAGCAGAGGGAACTTGTTAAGGAGATGAGGAGGTTAGAATTGGAAGTGATGTTGCCAGGTACCGACCGGAGTTGTATGATGCTTCAGTTATAGTCGTCTCTGGTGGAGCAGATTAAAGAAGCACAGGTTGATAACGAAAAGTTACAAAAGTTTAGGGCTGAAGTTGAGGTAGATTCCATGACCGATATGGTTATTCATGAGGATGGATCTCTCTGCTTTGGGGCTCGTCTATGCGTCCCAAAGGGGAAAGTCAGGCAGAAGCTACTCGAGGAGGCTCATCGCTCGCCATATACTATTCATCCCGGTGGTACTAAGATGTACCGGGATTTGAAACTGCATTTCTGGTGGCATGGTATGAAGAGGTCTGTAGCAAGTTTTATTTCGCAGTGCTTGATCTACTAGCAGGTGAAGGCAGAACATCAGAGGACTGTTGGACTTCTTCAACCTCTTTCCATTCCGGAGTGGAAGTGGGGGAACATCACGATAAATTTTGTGACTGCCTTGCCAAGGTATTGCGCCCGGAATTTCCAAGAAATAAATATGAAAATACGTGGCACAATTCTCAGAATCTACCTCAATATAATAGTAAGCATAGTAAAACACAGAGAGTTTTTCAACTTTTATTGCATCAATTCTTTACATAGCACAACGAAAATTAAACACCTTGAATTTCAATTTCTTTATTTTACAACACATTCTTTTACAATTTGCATAAGCCATATTACCATTCTACCACATGCATCCAAATCCCAAGCTAACGGTGCCTACCTGTAAAACATGAGGCTAGAGATAACCCTAACCCCCAAAACTACAGGGTTAGCCATAACGGTGTGAGTGACATCAAAAGAAATACAATTTAAAAGAAACATAAAGAATAAATTTATAACCAACACATTCCCACAGTAGTAACAAGATGGAATATAAAATAATGATAAATGAAGCATAAAATATCAAGTGAAACTATGCTAAGTGTCAAGTGTAGAAAAACAGGAAAACATCATGCATAATACAAGTCAAGAAAACACAGACCCGAAGCATCTTGTCCCCATCACAACTCGCCTCACCCTCCTCCCGACGCTAGCCTAGACCCGAAGCCACCTCGACAACCACCCAGTGCGCTCATCGAGCCGCCTGCAACCTCCGATCACCTTCCTATTGATTCTTGGTTTTTATGACTACAACACAATGCAAAGTTGTGCTACCACGTATATATATTGCAAGATGTATCAAAGACAAATACCATGGTGCAATACACAAAGGCAAAGTTGATCCAATGAAGCTTTCAAAAGAATCGATCAAACTACAAAGATCTAAGTTCAAGTCACATTTGAACAAGCAAGCTTCAAGACATAAAGACAATGGCTCAAGCTCAAGTCAAAGACTCAAGTTCAAGACAAGACTCAAGTGCTTCAAATGTTTTGTATTAAGTGTCTTGTAACAATTGTAATTTTAATTCTTTGAGTCTTAGAATGTTGTAATAGCCTTGTCACACACACACACACACACACACACACACACACACACACACACACACACCTTTTAATAAATGAGTGTTTTGCAAAAGTTAAAAGGTCGAAACAAGCTTGAGTAAGATCAGCTGTTGAGTACCAGTCGACCACTCTTCAGAACCAGTCGACTGTCTTAGTACGAAACTGTCTGAACTCATACAAGCTCTGACCAGTCGACTTATTATGACAACCCAGTCGGCTGTTCAAGCCGTTTCGACAGTTTTCTATTTTTAAAACTTGTCTTTTCAAATTCAAAACTTTTATTTCCATTGGTTGACAGTCGGTGCAACTGTTTCGCAACGTCCAGTGAGTCTAACTCTATAAATAGAGTGTAAAAATCACTTGGTAAAGGTTCCAAGCATTTCTCTTAAGTTTCAAGCTTTTGTTTTTGAAAAGAACAAGCATTCTAAAAAGCATTCATATTCTCTAAGTCTTGGTTCTCTGAAAATCAGTCTAGTATAACATCGAATTCGTTTTAAACTGATTTCATAAGTTGACCTATTAGCCACCATACAAAAATCAAAAATCACAAACAAGGCTATAGGTTGTTGTAACTCTTTTGCTGTTGTTTTTCACTCTCGGGTTGTGAGAGTGGTCCTCTCGGTTGGAGAGTAGGGCTCTAGGTTGTAGAGCCGGGTTTTCACTCTAGGTTGTAGAGTGGGTGTGCTCTCTCTAGTGGTGAGAGAGTTCTACGGGTTTGACAAGGTTGTTGTCAAACGCCGTAGGGTATTCTTGTATTTTTTTCAAGAATAGTGAAAAATCTCAAGTGGGTTGCTTAGGAACTGGATGTAGGTCGGGAGGACCGAATCAGGATACATCGCTAGGTACTCTGTGGTTGACTCTCTCTGTGGTTGTATTTTCTTCACTTGCATTTCATTTTTTTCTGTGTTTTATTCGAAAACTTGTCTGGCAAGTCGACTAAGTCTTCTCTATAAGTCGACTGATCAGACTTGTATAAAATACTCTTCGAACACTTGTCTGGTAAGTCGACTGAGTTTTCTCTATAAGTCGACTGATCAGACTTGCATAAAATACTCTTCTTATCTGACGCCCCAGTCGACTGTATTCTCTTTTAAGTCGACTGGACAGAACAAAAAGTTCAATTTCTTAATTATATTTTAAACAACATTATTCACCCCCTAGTGTTATCTGTCTTGCCTACAGGATCCAACACTTGGTATCAGAGCCTGGTTGAGTGCAATGGCAACTACTTCTAATGCAAGCCAATACCATGAAGGCCAATCCACACAAAGGCCATCCCTATTCAATGGAACCAACTACAACTATTGAAAGTGTAGAATGAAGATCTACCTTCAGTCCATCAACTATGAGATATGGAACATGACAGAGATAGAGTACACCGCTCCTACAATTTCTTATGCACAATGGAACGATAACATGAAGAGCGAAACAATGAACACTGCAAAGGCGATGAACACTCTATTTTGTGCTCTTACCAAGGAGGAGTTCAATCATGTGTCCAATGCAACAACGGCGTATCAAATTTGGTACACACTCGAGGTAACACATGAAGGTACTAATAAAATTGAAGAATCTAAGATATCTGTTCTTGTTCACAGGTTCGAGATGTTCCGTATGAAGGAGAACGAGAATGTATCAGATATGATCACAAGGTTCACGGATATTAAAAATTCTCTTGTGGCTCTTGGAAAAACGTACACTCAAGCCGAAATGGTGAGGAAAGTTCTTCTTGCCTTAACCCCCGAATGGGAGAAGAAGACCACCGCCATAGAAGAGGCGAACGATTTAACACAACTCTCTCCTGAGAATCTTATAGAAAATCTTATGGCATTTGAAGTTCAACTTGAAGAATGCAAGAAGGATCCAGAACCTCAACAATCAAAGAAAAAGACACTCGTGTTCAAGGCCATGTTGGACTCCGAAGATGAAGAAGAAGATGAGGAAGAGATATCCATGTTCACGAGAAAGTTCAAAAAGTTTCTAAGAAAAGGTAAATTTAATTCCAAATCTAAAGATACTAATGAACTTCCAACTTGTTTCAAGTGTAACAAGACAGGTCATATGAAGAAGGATTGCCCACTAGAGAATACGAAATCTAAAGGAAAGGCCTCCAACTTCAAGAAGGACAAGTACACAAAGAACAAGTACATGAAGAACAAGAAGGCGTATCAAGCAACTTGGGAATATAGCGACTCTTCATCGGAAGAAGAAAATGAAGAGACAAACAAAGTTGCTAATGTATGCTTTATGGCTACACAAAACGAAGTAAGTGATAATTTTGATTCAAATGACTTATCAGATACTTTTAATGAAATTTTTCAAGAACTTAAGAAAGAAAAAATTAGAGTTAAAAACTTAGAGAAAGTTAATCAAACCTTTCTTAAGAGAATCTTGACTTTAATGTTGAAGTCAAGTCTTTAAATTCTAGACTTTCAAATTTAGAGATAGATCTTGTATCTCTTAAAAAAATTTATGAAGAGATATTCAAGAATGTATCTAAATTTAACAAAGGAAAGGATAATTTAAATGAAATTCTCCAAAATCAAGTTCAAACTAATAAGATATTTGGACTTGGTTTTCAAAAGTCTCTTGAAAAATCTCTAATAACACTAGTAGTAATAAGGCTGAATCGATTTCTAGTGTTAAGAATAAATTATATGAGTTTTTTGAAAAACCAAAAACTGTTGTTTTCAATGAAAAAAGTAATTCTGTAGTTCAGACCAGTTGATTGAACCCCAATTTCAGTCGTCTATCTAGAGGTTCAGAGTCTTATTCAAAGAGACGAAAACCTCAGATAAGTCGACCTATTTCACCTCCCAGTCGACTGGATTTCAGTAACAGTCGACTGAAAGGTTCGATAAAGTCGACTGGACAGAGCAAAAATATATGGGTTCCAGTCAACCTAAGTCAAAGATATAGAATTACTTATATAAATTCATATGTTCTTACTGTATGTAATTCTGTAAATTATATTCCTGTATTTGGTGGTAAATCGAACTCATTTTGGGTTTGGTTTCCCAAAAACTAATCCCTTTCGGATCCAATAAAAAAGGTACCATATTCACAATGACTTTTTTACAGATACCTAAAAGAGAACGTTGGATACTTGATAGCGGATGCTCCAAACACGTGACTGGTCATGCCAACCTCCTATCTTCCATACAAGAGATTGATGGAAGAACAGTCACATTCGGTGATAACAACAAAGGAAAGGTTATTGGAATAGGCATGGTCGGTAAGAACACTACCCCTAATATAGAAGAAGTTTTTCTTGTTAGTGGTCTTAAGCATAATCTGTTAAGTATAAGCCAATTGTGTGATAAGAGATATAAAGTTGTTTTTGAAAAAGATGCGTGTTTAATTTATGAGTCTACCATGCAAAATGTAATTTTTCAAAGCTTTAGGAAAAATAATATTTATGAGTTATATTTAAAATCAAATGATTTTTCGAATAATTTTTGCTTAGTAGCTTGTAACAATAATTCTTGGTTTTGGCATAAGAGATTTGGCCATATGAATATGAAAAATATTGCTAAATTGTCTAAGTACAACCTAGTTAAAGGAGTGCCAAGACTATCCTATAAAAATAATAAGTTATGTGATGCATGTCAACTAGGTAAACAAGTCAAATCTACTTTTAAGACAAAAGAAATGATTTCTACTAGTAGGCATCTCGAATTAATCCATATGGATTTATTTGGTCCTACTAGAATCGCTTCTTTAAATAAAAGTAGGTGTGTATTAGTTTTAGTAGATGATTTTTCAAGATTCACATGGGTTTTCTTTTTAAAACATAAGAATGACGTCTTTGAAGTATTTGAAAATTTTTGTAAATGGATTCAAAATCAAAAATCTCTAACCATAGTCACTATTAGAAGTGATCATGGTGGAGAATTTGAGAATGAAACATTTTCAGAATATTGCAACAACAATGGTATAACACATTCATTTGCATTTCCTATAGCTTCACCACAAAATGGAGTGGTTGAAAGAAAGAATAGGATTTTGCAAAAGTGTGCACGTACGATGCTTGTTGAAAGCAATTTGCCTAAGTTCTTCTGGGCTGAAGCTGTTTCAACAGCGTGTTATGTTTTAAATAGAATTTTGATTAGGCCTAAGCTTAAGAAAACATGTTATGAATTATTTTTTGATAGGATTCCTAAAGTATCTTACTTTAAAGTATTTGGTTGCAAGTGTTTCATTTTAAACACTAAAGATAATTTAGATAAGTTTGATCCTAGATCTAATGAAGGTATCTTCATTGGATACTCAAATAGGAGTAAGGCATATAGGATCTTCAATAAGTCAACTTTGACTATTGAAGAATCCATACATGTTTCATTTGATGAATCTCTGACTTCATCTACTGTTATTGAAGATGATGAAACTAATTCATCACCTTTAAAGAACGTAATTAAATCACTAGAGCAAACTACCCTAGCGGATAAGTCGACCGATAAGGAAATCAAGTCGACTGATGTGAATCAGTCGGCTGATGGACTAATTAAGTCGACTGATCATGTTGTGATGACTCAAACTTTATCAAAATCGTTTGTTGAAGTTAGAGATCATCCTCATGAGTTAATAATTGGTGACATCTCACGTGGTATTCAAACAAAATCTCATGTTAATATGATTTCTCATACGGCTTTCTTGTCGGATTTTGAACCAAAAAATATACAAGAAGATCGTGAGAATGAATTTTGGATGAATGTCATGCAACATGAATTAAACCAATTTATAAGAAATGATGTATGGGATTTAGTTCCACGACTTCCTGACCAAACTATAATTGGTACCAAATGGGTATTCAAAAACAAGTTAGATGAATCAGGACAAGTCGTTAGGAAGAAGGCTAGATTAGTTTCTCAAGGATATAATCAAGAAGAAGGCATAGATTTTGATGAAACATATGCTCTTGTTGCTAGAATAGAATCAATTAGGATCTTATTATCTTTTGCATGTTTTATGAACTTTACACTTTTCCAAATGGATTTTAAAAGTGTTTTTCTTAATGGTTTTATTAAGGAAGATGTTTATGTTAAGCAACCACCCGGTTTCGAACATGAACAATTCCCAAACCACGTTTTAAATTGAAAAATGCTTTTTATGGTCTTAAACAAGCACCTCGTGCTTGGTATGATTGATTGAAGACTTTTCTATTAGAAACTGGTTTTGAAATAGGTAAAGTAGATACTACTTTTTTTATTAGGAAAATAGAGACCGATATTCTAATCATATAAATATATGTAGACGACATAATTTTTGGCTCTACTAATAGTAGTCTATGTCAAGAGTTTGCTAATATCATGAAAAATGAGTTTGAGATGAGTCACATGAGTGAACTCAATTATTTTCTTGGACTACAAATTAAGTAGTCACCAAATGGCATATTTATTAATCAAGTAAAATATGCAAAGAAATTACTCAAACAATTTGGCATAGATAGCACAAGTAGTAAGACCACACCTATGGCTACTACTACTAGACTTGACAAAGATGAATTAGGTAAGAGTATCGATCAAAAACTCTATCGAGGCATGATTGGCTCACGCTTATATATAACTGCTAGTAGACCAGACATTATGTTTAGTGTATGTTTGTGTGCTAGATATCAGCCGAGTCCTAAAGAGTCTCACTTAAAAGCTGTGAAACGTATTTTAAGATACATTAAAGGCACATCTGAGTATAGTTTATTTTATCCACGCACCAATAATTTTTAACTTTGTCGTATAATGACGCTGATTTTGCTGGCAGTAAAACTGATCGTAAAAGTACAAGTGGAACGTGTCACTTTTTGGGACACTCACTAGTATCTTGGTGCAGTAAAAAGCAAAATTTGGTATCCCTATCTACTACAGAAGCTGAATATATAGCTGCAAGTTTGGCTTGTACCCAAATTTTGTGGATGAAACAAATCCTATTAGATTATGGTAGTTCATTTTCAAAACATGCTATAATATGTGATAATACCAGCAATTAATTTATCTAAAAATCCGATTCAACATTCACGTACGAAACACATTGATATTAGACATCATTTTCTACGTGATCATGTTTTAAAGGGAGATATATCTTTAGACTTTATTTCTACTGACAAACAAGAAGCAGATATCTTTACTAAACCACTTAAGGAAAACACTTTTATCACCTTAAGAAGAGAACTAGGAATTTGCAGTTTTTATGATATTTCTTAAATTTTTTATCTCGTGTAAGTCGACTTAAAACTATTTTTCAGTCGACTGAGCAATTACTTTTTGTTTATATATTGATGGCTGAATGTTATGCTCCAGACAGTCGAGTGTGTACAGTACCCAGTCGACTGCCAGAAGTATTACTTGAAATTTTCGTTTGTTCTATTTGCTCTCAACTAAGTCGACTGTTCCTCCAAATCAGTCGACCTGTCGCGACATCAGTCTGTCTTTCTGATTCGAAACAACAAATTTTTTTAGGCATCTCTCATTACCCTTTCTTACCCATTGGTCCTATTCTTTGATACATTCACTTGGTGGTCAACACAGCCCTCTATTCTGTAGATTAACATCAGTCTGGATTACAACCCTCTATTCTAAGTAAAACCCTAGTTTTACCCTTCTTCGTTCACTTTCTCTTTTTTCACATTCTCTCTCTCAAAAAGAAGAAGAAGTCGACTGCTACCTTCTCTTGGCAATTTCAGTACTTTAGTGCTCAAAAATTTGAAGATTGTGTTCAGATTTCGAGTACATTTCACTTGCTGAAGTCTTTTCCGAGTTGGTTGAAGCTTTGTGCTTCTCTTTTTTTCTTCGTTGTTTGGTATAATTTCTTGACCTCTTTCCCTTTTAAATTTTATGGAGGTCAGGATACCCTTGAGGCCAGTCTTGCTCACCTAACCCACTTGTTCACTCATCATTTTCCACCTCCTCCTCCTGCCTCCCAAGGTGCTGATGACGAAGACGAAGACTGACTTGATGTATTTTCTATTTTTTTTGATGTTGTAATTTTTTGTTATGTTTTATGTATTTTTCTTTTATGCAGTATTTGAAACCATGTACTTCAATTTCCTTTGTCTAAATTTATTATGTTTTTGCAATGTGTTTGTTCTTTATGCAATGCTTTCCATTATGTTATTGTTTCTTTCCTTCTTTTTTGTTGATGACAAAGGGGGAGAAAAGATGTGTTTGTTTTGGGGAAAAATGATATGTGTTTGTTTTGTGCATGTTGTACTTTAGTTAGGGGGAACTTTTTTAATTATTATTATTATTGTAAGGTATTGTGTTGTCATCATCAAAAAGGAGGAGAATGTTGATTCTTGATTTTGATGACTACAACACAATGCAAAGTTGTGCTACCACCTATATATATTGCAAGATGTATCAAAGACAAATACCATGGTGCAATACACAAAGGCAAAGTTGATCCAATGAAGCTTTCAAAAGAATCGATCAAACTACAAAGATCTAATTTCAAGTCACATTTGATCAAGCAAGCTTCAAGACATAAAGACAATGGCTCAAGCTCAAGTCAATGACTCAAGTTCAAGACAAGACTCAAGTGCTTCAAATATTTTGTATTAAGTGTCTTGTAACAATTGTAATTTTTATTCTTTGAGTCTTGAAATGTTGTAATAGCCTTGTCAAACACACACGCACACATATCTTTTAATAATTGAGTGTTTTGCAAAAGTTAAGGTCGAAACAAGCTTGAATAAGATCAGCTGTTGAGTACCAGTCGACCACTCTTCAGAACCAGTCGACTGTCTTAGTACGAAACTGTCTGAACTCATACAAGCTCTGACCAGTCGACTTATTATGACAACCCAGTCGGCTGTTCAAGCCGTTTCGACAGTTTTCTATTTTTAAAACTTGTCTTTTCAAATTCAAAACTTTTATTTCCATTGGTTGACAGTCGGTGCAACTGTTTCGCAACGTCCAGTGAGTCTAACTCTATAAATAGAGTGTAAAAATCACTTGGTAAAGGTTCCAAGCATTTCTCTTAAGTTTCAAGCTTTTGTTTTTGAAAAGAACAAGCATTCTAAAAAGCATTCATATTCTCTAAGTCTTGGTTCTCTGAAAATCAGTCTAGTATAACATCGAATTCGCTTTAGACTGATTTCAGAAGTTGACCTATTAGTCACCATACAAAAATCACAAATCACAAACAAGGCTATAGGTTGTTGTAACTCTTTTGTTGTTGTTTTTCACTCTCGGGTTGTGAGAGTGGTCCTCTCAGTTGGAGAGTAGGGCTTTAAGTTGTAAAGTCGGATTTTCACTCTAGGTTGTAGAGTGGGTGTGCTCTCTCTTGTGGTGAGAGAGGTCTACGGATTTGACAAGGTTGTTGTCAAATGCCGTAGGGTATTCTTGTATTTTTTTCAAGAATAGTGGAAAATCTCAAGTTGGTTGCTTAGGGACTGGATGTAGGTCGGGAGGATCGAACCAGGATACATCGTTGTGTACTCTATGGTTGTATTTTCTTCACTTGCATTTTATTTTTTCTGTGTTTTATTCGAAAACATGTCTGGCAAGTCGACTGAGTCTCCTCTATAAGTCGACTAAGTCTCCTCTATAAGTCGACTGATTAGACTTGTATAAAATACTCTTCAAACACTTGTCTGGTAAATCGACTGAGTTTTCGCTATAAGTCGACTGATCAGACTTGTATAAAATAGTCTTCTTATCTGATGTCCCAGTCGACTGTATTCTCTTTTTAAGTCGACTGGACAGAACGAAAAGTTCAATTTCTTAATTATTTTTTAAACAATACTATTCACCCCCCCCCCCCCCCCCCCCGCGCCCCCCTCAAGTGTTATCTACCTTGCCTACAGGATCCAACACTTCCACCATCTCCCCAGAACTGCAGACCGCCGAGACCACTCCCCTGTGCGCCACCCAGTCTGCCATCAATCCCCGTAGTCCCCGGCGTTGTCGTGTTGTGGTGTGTCCTCTCATTGTTGTTGTTGGCCTTGCTTTCACGTGATTTACATGTTTTTCTGTTGTACGCGTTGCACGTGCTTCGTGGTAGCTTTGCTTGCACATGTTGCGCGCCTGCCCTCGCGGATCTCGCCATTCCTCTATTCAATCAAGGAAAGTAACTTGTATAAATTTTCTTGTTCTTCGTACAAGCATAAATACTGCAAGTAGACCTTCGTTATAACTTGTTCTTTATGTTCTTACCCATTGATACATCTCGGTCTTATTCATTGTTCATCTCTATCAATTTCCATAATCATATGGGTCACAACCTTTCTTCAATACACTCATCTCACAACAACAAGTTAGATCTATTTAATTATCTAAGTATTTGGCTACATGAATTTATGAATCACCATGACTTATGGATGTTTGGTTATATGGTGCATATGTTGATGTTGCTTCTCTTGTTATGAGTTGAGAATAGACATGGGTGCTGTTTGAATAATTATTAAACCCTGACTTGCATCACACATTAAATTAGATCCATGGTAGTTAATAATCGTGTTACATTTCATACAAAAGAAATCTGAGAATGTCGAGGTCCTGGTCTTTCTTGATAATTTCGACCCTGTTAATAACAGAATTTTGAATTAGTTCCTGAATATGAATTGTAGCCCCATGTGTCCAGTTTTCAGAACATCTGACGAAAGCGAATTCTGAATTATATTTTGTGAGATATTCTTGTTTTAGTACTGCTAGGTCTGGATTTCCATATTCACAATTTCAGTATATCACCATGACTTGCAATTTAATTTGAACATGTTATCAGTAATATAACAATATGAAATTTATCTTGCTGAGACTAAACATGCTAGGGAACCACCCTTAATTTTTCTGGATTTAATTGATGAGTTTTCATACCTGATTCATGCATGTAAACACAATTTTAAGAATTCTAACTAAACACAAAATCTATGTAGAATGTTAATTTGAACCCAGTTGCTGCAACTTTTATTATCGTGCGTACATCTGTTGGAACCGGAAGAGAGTTTAGTTTCTAGAACATCTGACGGATCCAGATTAGTATTTCTGTAACAACGGAAATTCCAGTTTTTGTGCAGCAGCATCCTGCTGTCCAGAATTGAAATTCTTGTCGTTTTTAATAATTATAAGTTGATTTGACATTCGAATGTATTTTCTACCTAGCCCAAACTTGATTCCTGTTTCCTATCATGTTTACCTTCCCTGTTTGTGCACTTTCATGTCTGTTTTGATAATAATAATAAGTAACAAGCCGAGGTTAAGGGAAAGATCTAGTAGTGGACAATATAGAAAAGTGTACTCGAAAGAGGGCCCGTGTTTCCCACTTGTTACTTGATTCATGAACCTGTTATATTATTACTTGATTCATGAACCTGTTATATTATTATTTGATTCATGAACCTGTTGTATTATTACTTGATTCATGAACCCGTTATATTACAATTGATTCATGAACCTGTTATATTACAATTGATTCATGAACCTGTTATATAACTATTGATTCATGAACTAGTTATATTACTCCTCGATTCATGAACCTGTTTATATGATTATTTGATTCATGAACCTGCTTGCCTGTTACATAATACCTGAGTATACAGCCCTATAGAATCTAATCTACTTCTTTTTCTCTTCCAGCTAGTTCCGGTTCTCTTGATTGAAGATGGGTTGATATGGGTTCATGCGAGCCGATCTGTCATTATGCCCCTAGAAGTAGAAAGAATTACCGGGAAGTGGAACAAATGCAAAACAGAGTTGCATCAAACATGTGGTATATATATGGGACACCATGAGTGGTGCATTAGATAGGATTAATCAATATACTTAAGAATAACATGTTCACCTGTACACACTTGTTACCTGTCTCGCATGTTACTGGATACCTGTTATAATTACATGTTTGCTTGTTACAAGATCCTGTTCCTTGACTCAGTTTACTTGCTTGCTAGTTTCATTTGACTCTATTACTAGTTGCATTTATGCCATGATATGTTGTATGTTCTTGATTCCAGTTCCTTGTTCTATACTTCTTATATTTGTTCATCTACCCTTTTACTTGTACTACTTATGGCCCGTAGCTTGCACTAACGGGCATCTTGTCTTTTATTTCTTTATTTCTTCCAAATGTTGAATACACAGGTTTTGGAGATCAGCTACCTGACGGGGTGAGTGATCAAGTGTCTTCAGCTTGGGCTGGAATCTTTATGATTTAGTTACTTCTGTTTTGAGTTTATAAATTCCTTGTTGCTACTTGAACTTGTATTGGGCATGTTATCCTGAAGTTTATTATTGTTTCCAGATCTTATTTTATTTGAGGATTCTATATTTGTTTTCAAATAATTCTGTTGATTATGAGTTTTGTTTCATGCATGCGTGATTGTATATTTCTTGTATAATTTTGTTTACTGTTTAGTTAATCCTTACAGCTTATGAATGATGAAAATCATTCGCTGAGCTTTGTCACGTCTTGTATTCTGTATCCTTTTGGGAAGCAGGACGTGACGCGTGACATTCTGGTCAGGGGCGGAGTTGCTCGGGGGTAGCCCCCGATCCGACATGGCATATGATGTGGCTCCAGGTGGTGATGTGGTGGCAGCCACGTGGTACTATAGACCTGGTCAATTGTTTGACTTGGTCAAGATCCCTCTTGCATCTTTTTTTTTCTTTTGTTTGTGACACTTGGGCTTCCCCGATTGTTGGGGCCCAACAACTCGGGAGCTCAATAGTTGGGGCTCACACCCTATAAAACCCCTCGCTCCTTTTTTCCCCTCCTCATTCTCATGTTCACTATTCTCGATTTTTCTTCTTTTTTTAACTATATTCCTTTCTCAAATAGATCCGGCGACCAATTTTTCTCTCCGGCAAACTTTTCGACTGTGGTTGTCAAATCAAAGGTAACATATATATATATATATATATATATATATATATATATATATATATATATATATATATATATATATATATAGGGCTTCCTCGGGCGATGATACCTCCCCTTCAAGTCGTGTTGAAGAATAATCGTTGATTCCGCCTTCTAGAGCAGATAAGGGGAAGGGTGTAGCCAAGTCGTCTTCAGTTATTGTCAAGACCATAATTAAGGAGGACAATAATAATGACAAATAATATTCATTGACTGCCACCACCTCTATTGGCCAACTTATGCAAGAGTGAGCCACAATATGTCTGTAAAAAAAATAGCTTGACTAGTCGATATTCATTGACTGCCACCACCTCTATTGGCCCTTGACCAAATTCCTGGCATGTATCCCAGATGCGGCCGACAATTAGATTCGTCAAGTAGAGAATGTTCGAAGTTATAATGACACCAGACGACAGTAAGGTCCGATTAGCCACTGTTTTACTAGAGAATGATACTGGGATCTGGTGGCAATCTGTGAAACGAAGTTTGGAAAGAGGAACCATAGAATAGGAGGACTTCCTGGACGAGTTTAGGTGGCACTATTTTTCCCTGAACGTACAAGAAGAAAAGGCAATGGAATTTCAAAATCTAAAGCAGGGAGGTATGACCATCCGAGAATATGAAACTAAGTTTATTCAATTATCTCGTTATGCTCCAGAAATGGTGTAAGACGAAATGAAAAGGCAAAGAGATTTGAGCAGGGACTCAAGCTTGGACTTAGAACCAAGTTAATACCATTGTGCGTACGAAGGTTTGAAAACTTGGTTCGCCGAGCAGCAACAACATAAATGGATATGAACCGGAACCCGCAGACTCAGGACAAAACAGGAACTTGGGACAAGAGGAAAAGACCTGTTTGTGCTATCAACTTCAAGAAATAAGACTTTGCCAAAAAGTCCAAGAAACTCGGCACTGACAAGGAAACTGGCAAGACAGTGAGATGTTTCATTTGTGATGAGCTAGGGCATTATAGGAACCAGTGCTAAGAAGATAAGGTTGAGGGCATTGTTTGTTTTAAATGTGGAAGGAAGGGGCATTTCAAACGGATTGCCACAACTACGAAAGGGTGTCCGTCGAATGAAGTAGCGTTGTGTCAATTAAATGAATATTTTGATCCTTGTACTGTCTATGTTTTGGTATGTTTTGGTGGACGAAGTAAGATGTAATATACCTTGTATTTTGAATGATCAATTTAGCTGTGAATGATATTATGTTTTGGGAAACTTTCGATGTGCTACTTCTTGGATGATTGATTTTTCTTATAATTGTGGTGCAACTGGATGTTAGAAAGGCGAGTTTGCAACCAAATATCCAGAAGATAACCTGCAGCCAGATGTCGAGGAGAAGGTCTGTAACCTGATATTATTATAGCAAGTCTGCAACCAAACAACAAATGAAGGCGAGCCGCAGCATAGGAGCTGAGGAAGAACAATAAAGCTACACCAACAACTAATATCGAGACTAGATTGCGATATACCGAGGGAAGGCACTGGTAGAAGATAGCAGAAATCGGATGTCATCGCTAGGAATAAATCTTACCTAGACCCGGGGAAGAAATTGTCGACAACCAATCCATTCATTTTTTTTAAAAAGTTCTCCAAGATCAGTTATGGTCAAGCAACCGCCAGCAGCATGAGAAGGAGGAAACCTCGCCAAGACAGAGGATGACCACGTCAACATTCAGCAAAATTATCAAGGAAACTGCTAGAAGATTAAAGCGGCAATTCGTAACTTCACCCTTTTCTAAGGAGGGAGTGGTCGCCAACCAGCAGGAGTTGCAATCAAGACTTGAATCGGCATCACTGGCGAGTAAAGATCAAAGCAAGATGGTGTTAATATCGTGTTCTGATTTTACAGGTACAAAAAGATACTCACATATTAAGGTTAGAAACTGACGACTATGTGGCTACTGTCTACTCCAGAGCAGGAGCAGAAGGATGTCAGTATCAAATTAAGCGTGAATCTGTCCAGAAGGCTGAAGAGCAACAAGTTTTCTTGGTAAAAAGACCAGTTTGTCAAGGATGTCACTTGAGAAACTGGAGATGGTTCAGGGATATATCTCCTAAACCATTAGATAATTTTGTTTTGTTTTCCTCTCCACCAGCGTCATTCTGAGGACAAAATAATTCTAAGGAGGGAGTAATGTAACACCCCGCAAAATAGTATATAGCTATTTTGCATATTAATCCGTACACGTTTAAGAATTGCACGAGATTATGTAATTTTCATATTTATTATTCTTAACTGAGGAATTTTTAGATATATTATATATTCTGAACCCAATAAGTTATATTCGGGATATCTTCTCAATTAAATTTGTATGTTATCCCGATTGTTTTAACAAGACAATCTTTTGGAATAATAATATTTTTTATAAAATATATTAATATTTTATTTGTAAGCATGAATATATATATATATATATATATATATTTGTTTGGATCGTATGTTGGATCGTAATGATATATGAACTATAATCGTTTTGACATAATCATATACGATTATAGATCATATATCATATACGATCATACATACGATCCAAACAATATATATATATATATATATATATATATATATATATATATATATATATATATATATATGATTAAATTGAGATAAAGTATATTTTTTTGAATTGAATGGTTATGTTTTGCTTAGGGTTATTTAAGGTTAGCAGTTAGGGTTTGTGTGACCTAGGGTTGGCCATCCTAGGGTTATGTAACCATAATCACCATGATTGATCTTGATTATGATTTGAAGAGACCCATTGGCCAAGAGTGTGCCATGAAGAGTTCTTCATGAAAGCACCAAGAAGCACTTGAACATTCTAGCATTATGTGTTGGCTTGATCCCAACCCTCCATTCTCCACTCACACCCTCACCCTCATCTTCACCCTCCATCACCTCATCCTCATCCTAATTTAATAGTCGGCCAACCCATCCCATCTCTTCAATTTCCATTTTTCAAAAACATCCAACTCCAACTCCTTCTCCATTTCATTCAATCCTTCTTCTTTTGCTTCTTCAAAAAAATAAAAGAGAGAAAGATAGTGAGAAGAAAAAAAAGAAAGAGAGTAAGAAAGAGTGAGAGAGTGTGTATGCTTTCACCATTTACTTTTGTTTTTATAGGATTTGTTCAAGAAGGTTGAAGCTAAGGAGGAAAGCTAAAAAGGAGAATGAATTCTTGAAGCCTAGAAGCTTATTCGATCAACACAAGCTTAAGGGTGGGCGTTCTTCAACTTAAATTTTATTTTTTTTATGATGTTGTGTGTAGGATTGTTAATAGAGGCTTGATACCATGCTTGTGTGATTGAGAACTTATGGAAACATATGTTTGTATGTTAGCATAATTGATAATATGTCTATAAATGCATATGTGGTGTATGGTGTGTGAAGTTAAAGAATTTCTAACTTGAGAATGGTTTAGAATCTATACCTAATATTTTTATGCCATGTTCTACTATGATTCTAGAGCTTACTCTAATTTTTTCATAATTTCTGGAATTCATTTAGTAGCTCAATAGAAAAATCTTTTTTTCGGAACAGAAGACAGTGAGAAAAACTGTGTATTGTTTTGTTAAGAAGTGAAGTTTAAAAATTCATATTATGGGAATTGGTAAGATATCTTGAGCCCAAAATTATATGGGAAGTTCTTGAATGTGTTAAAAACATTATTTTAAAATTTCATAATTTTCTGATTTTATTTGATACTAGATTTGCCCGTCGGCACGTGCCTACGGCACGTCTTCGGAACGATACAAAATACGAAAAGTCATGTAAACAGTAAAACAATAATTATGTAGCTCAAGTTTGAATAGTATGACAATAATTATTTATAAATAAAAGTCTATTTTTCCATTAGTATATGTTGAAAAATAATTATAAATGGGGGTATAAAATCTAACTTCTTAGAACTTTAAGTGTGGAAAATAATGAAATTTAATTGTTGAAGAGATATTTGCTATTAAAAATTCTGAAATTTTACAAAACCGAAATCTTAAAATCAAAATTTCTAAGTAAATAAAGAAAGAATGGGAGAGAGAGATAGAGAGAAAGAGAAAGAGAGAAATATGAAAAAGTAAAGAGAGTAGAGAGAGATAGTAATAAAGTAATGAGTTTTTTATGGGGGAAAATTTTGGTTTTGGGGTTTGAAATTTTGGAGGAAAATGTGTTTTGTGAGGTTTGATATGGGCCTTTGATTTTGGGGGGGACTGATTGTGAGCCACTTGATAGCTTTCTTTGTAATTTATTATATAGATTTTTTTAAAAAATGCATTTAGTCGACTGGTCCAGAGCCAGGATCTGGCTCTGTTCTGTTTTAAGCGAGAAGTTCAAGAATTCATAAATTTTTTTGGGTATAGAATCTTGCAATGAGAATTTTTTTGTAGCTTCTAATGTGTCCAGATCATGTTTCTAAAATTTAAGAGTTTCTAGACAAAACATTTGATGGTTTTTTAAAATTAGTTTGTGAAAGAGCATTTGGCTCACTGTCTGAAAACAGAAATTGTTGTCTACCAATTTTAAAAAGCCATGACTCATTGCATATTCTGAATCTTGATGCAATTTTTGGATATGTTGGACTTGTGTATGTTTAGTTAATCAATCCAAAATTTTATAACTATTGGAATTGTGGATGAATTGATATAGAATTTTTAGTAGACCATGTTCAGTTTGAGTTCAGATTTAGCTAGTCTGGACTTGAGATTTTCTGGAATTGTGTGTTTAGAATCTGAAGAAATGATCATTAGAGACTTGTAGTAGAGAGTCTTAGCTTTCCAAAACATTTAGAATCATGCAATTCAAGTTTGTATATTGAAAGATATGATTTTTCTAATTCCTGGACAGAACTAGTCCTATTGAAAGTTATTATTTTTGTAAAGTAGGTTATTTTTGCTCTACTCCTAAATCTTGGACTTGAGAGTCAGTAAAATTTATATGGTTTAAATACTTGATTCTATCATGTTTGATTTTTTTCTAAATGTGTGTGATGGTTTACTTTTGATTTGAGTTGTTATTGGGATCGTCTAGGGTAAGGTATTACCCTACGACGATCAACCCATAGACTAAAATTGAATTTTTCCGTCTCGAGAACTGGATAGTCATCCCTCGTGCGCCGACGAATTCTTACCCAATGGTAATTGAACGCGGTCCGGAATACTGGATGTGATCCGAGTCAGAGGTGGTGGCTAACGATGGAGATCGGGTCGCCAGTGTTTGAGTAAAAACCAGGTCAGATCCATTTCTGACCTAGGTATTACTGAAACTAATTATGATTTGTATTTTGTTGCCCTAGTTCTGCTAATGGTTGGATATTGATGTTTGTTTATATTTGTTTTCACCTCTACTGTCGGGTGTAAGGCATCCCTTAGGCACCGTTATACCGCTCGCTGAGGGACACGGGCCAGGAATTTGGTCAAGGGCCAATAGAGGTGGTGACAATCAATGAATATCGACTCGTCAGGCTATTTATTTTTGACAGACATATTGGGGCTCAATCTTGCATAAGTTGCACAACTAGCAAGTTGATTTGGACTTTTGGTTGTTAGGGTGCATGGATGCACTGTGTGCGTATTATGTTGCGACCTGGCAGGTCAAGGGACACGGGCGGTGCCTTCTCACGAATTGGGAACACGGGTTGCATATCTCGCATTGTAAATTCCTGGGGGTGGCAAACCGCCTGCAGGGACTGGATCTTAGTTATCCAGGGGCAGAAAACGGGCCATAGGGATCAGATAAGACTGGGGTTGGCAAACATTCTGTCGGGACTAGATCTTATTTATCCAGGGGCAGAAGACGGGCCACAGGGACCAGATAAGACTGGGAATGGCAAACATTCTGCCGGGACTAGATCTTATTTATCCAGGGGCAGAAGACGGGTCAAAGGGACCAGATAAGAATGGGGATGGCAAACATTTTGCTGGGTCTGGATCTTATTTATCTAGGGGTAGAAGACGGGCCAAAGGGACCAAATAAGACTGGGGGTGGAAAACATTCTGCCGGGACTGGATCTTATTTGTCCAGGGGCAGAAAACGGGCCACAGGGACAAAATGAGACTGACGGCCAAAAAATGGACCTCGGAAATTTAGTAAGCTATTAATTAAACCTTGTACTTGGCCTGGGATATATGTAGTATGGGATGCATATATCTCCATATCAAGTATATAGTAGAATAAGATCATTCATGTGCTTGACCAGAAAAGTATGTAGCATGGGATGCATACTTTCATAATCAAGTTGCATTAGAACAAGTGCCTCTTATGCGTTGTGTGTGCATTGTGTACTGTGCATTAGACCTAGGTCATGGCATACACGGACACTTGAAATTTAGGATGCACGCTTTCCTTTCTATCATGATTAATTTTTCCAAGTTGAAGATGTATGTTTTCATCAGCATTGCATCAATATACGTACTGACGTGCCCACTTAATTAGGTGATGGATGCCGGATCGCAAATACAGGAAGACTCAAGGGCCAAAAGAGTATCCAAGTGGAATAACCAATATACCTCTCCACCAATTAAGTAATTGCAGAAGAATCAGAGCTTGAGTTAGACAAGATGGCTTTACAGTTTCGGAAGTGTGATCGGGGGCACCATTCCTGAAGGGCAGGCAATAGCTGTTACTCAGTAAAAATTGTAATAAATGATTGTAATTTGTATTCTTTGTTTAAGAACAAGATAATGTTTGTAATTGTTGATGTAATAACTTTATTAGCAATAAAAAGTTTTTTTTTAATTTTCGTATTGTTACTGTGTTGAGATGCATTCGAAGGAAAAGATTCTGGTTTGTGTCACGGATTTCGAGAGCCGGGTCTGGGGTGCTACATCGCTTTTGGTATTGATGCCTAATAGCAGACTGGCCATCGCTGGATGTCTTCTTTATTGTAGTGAAAAATTCTCTAGTCTTTTATAACTTGTATTGAGCTTGAGCACTTCAGTCTATGTGTGTCTTGCAGTCTTGGTTGTTTTGTTGTAGTGATTCCCTGCTCTTTTCCATTAGCATGTTGTTGTGTATGTTGGGTGTGATCCTCGTGAAAGCGAGATTGCCCATCTCCGTACCACGATCCGAGTGGTGGAGTTGAAACTTTCTTGTTTACGGAAGAAGCTCTCCAAGGCTGAGGTGGAGCTCGATCACTTGAGGAGAATGTTGACTGATGGGATATTGAAGCGAGGTGTCATGACGAAGATCTTCGGGAGAAGCCTCCGACCGATGTGGGGGGTTACACTCGCAATAGAAGGGTTTCCCCTGTTGAGGCAACGATCGGGAGGACCATGGAGGTTAGATCCTTTCATCGCTCTCTGCTTCCAGCCACCACCGAGAGGGACGAGTTGAATAACGTAGTGCTCGAGAAGAGCTTAAAGGTTACTCATCTGAAGAAGGTTGTTCTTGAATCTTTTAGGGGGGGCTCATCCGGATGGTTTGGCATGTGCTACTACGATCCATTGGAAAATAAGAGTGAAGGACGGCTACCTCACAAAGAGGCTAGTCGAGCAAGAAGTGGAGATTCACCAGTTGAAGTGGCTTCTTAAGGGAGCTAAGACCACAAGCACTTCCTACTCTCATAATGAGATAAATCAGGGGAGGTCATTTCACAAGCTAACTTTGTGTTCGCACGAGATCTCGAGGAATCCAGGAGATGCTTAGAGCGGGGTGGCGGGTGCATCAAGTGTCGCGTCTATTGGAGGGGTGATGCGTGGTAATGGTCATTCGGCTAGTACTCGGTCTGTGGGTTTGGTCTTCCCCTCAGATCAGTCAAAAGATCGAGGCGGTGCTTCGGTATCCTGAAGGGACCGCAAGCCATGTATATCGCTTAACAGGAATGCACCTTTGCTGCGAAGGAATAAAGATGACTCTGGGGGAGATTTGTGAACTTTGTGGAGACTTGTAACTTTGTAGAGATTTGTAACTTCATTTACTGCTTCTTTTGAACTTGTTTTGAAATTTTGATATGAAATGAAAATCTTCTCAGTGTTGAAGTATTGTCTCTGTGTTTGGGATTGTTTTGGGAGCACTCGAATGGCGAGCCGTGCTCCGCACACTTGCTCGGGGGCAAGTAGCTAGAGCGACCCTATGAATAATGAATGGACTCCGAACAAGGTGACGACGAGTTTTTGGAGCACTCGAATGTCGAGCTGTGCCCCGCACACTTGCTCGGGGGCCAGTAGCTAAAGCGATCCTATGAACCATGGATGGACTCAGCACTTGTCCGGGGTTATTTTGGAAGTACTCGAATGAAGATTCGTGCCCCCACACAGTTGCTCGGTGGAAGGTAGCCAGAGAGACTCCATAACCATGAATGGACACCGAACAAGGTGACGATGAGTTTTGGGAGCACTCAAATGGTGAGTCGTGCCCTGCACACTTGCTCGGCGGTAAGTGGTTAGGGCCACTCTACGAACCATGAGTTGACTCTGCACTATTCCAGGGTTGTTTTAGGAGCATTCGAATGGCGAGTCATGCCCCGCACACTTGCTTGGTGGCAAGTAGCCAGAACAACACTAGAACCATGAATGAATTCCAAACAAGGTGATGACGAGTTTTGGGAGCACTCGAATGCCGAGTCGTGCCCCGCACACTAGTTTGGGGACAAAATACTATGGTGACTCTAAGAACCTAAAGTGGACTCTGCACTTGTCCACGGTTATTGGGAGCACTCAAATGGTGAGTCGTGCCCCGCACACATGCTCATGGGCAAGTAGCTAGAGCGACTCTAGATCTATGAATGGACTCCAAACAAGGTGACGATGAGTTTTCGGAGCACTCGAATGGTGAGTCGTGTCCTGCACACTTGCTCGGGGGCAAGTAGCTAGAGAGACTCTAGAACCATGAATGGACTCAGAACAAAGTGAAAACGTGTTTTGGGAGCACTTATATGTCGAGCCGTGCCCTGCACACTTGCTTGGGGACAAGTGGCTACGGCGACTCTAAGAACAATGAGTGGACTCCGCACTTGTCCAAGGTTATTTTGGAAACACTTGAATGGGGAGTCGTGCCCCCTCACACTTTCCCAGGGGAAAGTAGCTAGAGCGGCTCTAGAACCATGAATGGACTCCGAAGATAGTGACGATGAGTTTTGAGAGCATTTGAATGCTGAGTCGTGCCCTGCACACCTACTTGGGGGCAAGTGGCTAGGGTAACTCCAACAACCATGAGTGGACTCTGCACTTGTCTGTGGTTATTTTGGGAACACTCGAATGGCGAGTCGGGCCCCGCACACTTGCTCAGGGGTAAGTATGTGGAGCAACTCTGGAACCATGAATGGACTACGAACAATGTGATGACGAGTTTTGGGGGCACTCGAATAGTGAGTCGTGCCCCGCACACTTGCTCAAGGGCAAGTAGCTAGAGCGAATCTAGAACCATAAATGGACTTGGAACATAGTGACGACGTGTTTGGGGAGCACTCGAATATGAGTCGTGCCCTGCACACTTTCTTGGGGGTAAGTGGCTAGGTCTACTCCAGGAACCATGAGTGGATTCCGCACTTGTCCAAGGTTGTTTTGGGAGCAATTGCATGGCGAACCATGCCCCACATACTTGCTCGGAGGCAAGTAGCTAGTGCGATTCTAAAACCATGAATGGACTCTGACGACAAGTTTTAGGCGCACTCGAATGGCGAGTCGTGCCCCGCACACTTGCACAGGGGAAAATAGTTAAAGCGACCTTGTGAACCATGAATGGACTCTGCACTTATTCGTGGTTGTTTTAGGAGCACTCGAATGGCGAGTCGTGTCCCGGATACTTGCTTAAGGGCAAGTAGCTAGCGCGACTCTACAACCATGAATAAACTCCGAACAGAGTGACGATGAGTTTTGGGAGCGGAGCACTCGAATGACGAGCTGTGTCCTGCACACTTGTTCGGGGGGCAAGTGACTAGGGCGACTTTAAGAACCTTGAGTGGACTCCACACTTGTTCGGGGGTTATTTGGGAGCACTCAAATTGCGACTAGTGCCCCGCACACTTGCTCAGGGGCACGTATCTAGAGCGAATCCAGAACCATGAATGGAATCCGAACGGAGTGACGACGAGTTTTGGGAGCACTCGAGTATTGAGTCATGCTCTGCACATTTGCTCAAAGGCAAGTGACTAGGGCAGCCCTGTGAACCATGAATGGACTGTGCCCTTGTCCGGAGTTGTTTTGGGGGCACTTGAATGTCGCGTCGTGGCCCACATACTTACCTAAGTGCAAGTGTCTAGAGTGACTCTAGAACCATGAACCAACTCCGAACAAGGTGACGAAAAATTTTGGGTGCACTCGAATAGCTAGTCGTGCCCTGTACATTTGCTCGAGGGCAAGTAGTTAGAGCGATCCTATAAACTATGAATGGACTCAACACTTGTCCGGGGTTGTTCTGGGAGCACTCGAATGGTGAACCGTGCCCCCACACACTTGTTCGGGTGCAAGTAGTTAGAGCTACTCTAGAAACATGAATGGACTCCGAACAGAGTGACGACGAGTTTTGGGAGCATTCGAATGGCGAGTCAGTCCTTGCACACTTTCTCGGGGGCAAGTAGCTAGGCGACTATATGAACCATGAATGGACTCCGCACTCGTCCATTGGGGTGCTTAGTGAGCGAATGGCATTGCTCGGGGCGGACCATGTGTTCAGCTCTTTGTTTGCATCCGGTGAGTTACACTAGAATTTTGCAAAAGAAAAGACTAAATTTTATTGAAAAGTTAAACTAAGTGACCGCTTGGTTGCACGAATTTATTACTTGTTGTAACCGTTATAATTTTCGGCCTTTATTACATGCTTGAACTAGCTACTACGAGAGAGCGATAAATGCCCTCATTGTACTTCACCAGGTGCTCGACATTCCAAGTCTTGATATCTTCTACCCCCCAGGTCTTCAAGTCGGTAAGCTCCTGATACGAGTATGAATAAATATGTGGAGGGACAAATGTTGCTAGTGTTCAGTTGGATGCAAGTTCAACTGCTTGTGGGATTGTATGAGTGTATCTGTATTTAACAGGTAGTGCACGTGAAATGAGAAAAGGAGATGTAACTGCTTTTGTCTTGTAGATACTATAAATAGAAAACTGTTGTAATAAACTAGATGTGATGAATGAATTGATTCTTGATTCTATTTCGCTAAACTAATCTCTCTCGCTTCCTCTGCTTTTCCCAATTCTTTCCTAAATTCCTAATCTCCTAACCCTAGCTTCTAAATTCTTGCCCCAATCTCATTACAACTGTATCAATTGGTGCTTGCATTGAAATTAAAGAATAAAAAAATTAAAAAATTATAATTCATGAACTTTGCTCCTTGCTTTTTATCCCAACTTGTTGGTCCAAACCAACATATCAGAGCCTCCATGAATTTCAAGATTGGAAAGGTTGTCAAAATTGGAACCACTCGAAAACGGTCGTCGACGTGGTTTGAAATGGGAACAAGGCGTTGATCATCTGATGTTTTGTGATAAGCGAAAACTTGATTGGCTTTGAATAACCAACTTGTTGGATTTGTCCCCTCAACTCTTTGAAAATCCAACCTAGGTTTTTGAATAGGGATCTCATGATTGGAGAAAGAAAGATTCCTTACATTACTCTGAGAAACTGGATCAATTGCAGATCGCATTGATCGAGCTTCTCTTCCATCGTCGTACACCAACGAATCATCCCCTCCAACAACTTATTCAACAAAACCACGTCAGTGGTGAGCATCTGCCACTGCTGACCATGGAGTCGAATCATCTCCATCACTTCATCCAACGATCTCCTTTCATCTACCATTGTCGAAGCTCGGAATGGTGAAAGTACTAACTGATACAGTTGAAATAAGATTAGGGCAAGAATTTAGAAGCTAGGGTTAGGAGATTGGGAATTTGGGAAAGAATTGGGAAAGAACAGAGGAAGAGAAAGAGATCAGATTAGGGAAAAAGATCAAGAAACAATTCATTCAACATGTCTAGTTTATTACAAGAGTTTGCTATTTATAGTAACTACAAGACAAAAGCAGTCATATCCTTTTTTTCATTTCATGTGCACTACCCGTGAAATACAGATACACTAATACAATCCCACAAGCAGCTAAACTTGCACCCAACTGAACACCAGCAACATTTGTCCCTCCACATATTTATTCATACTCATATTAGCTCCCTGGCGAACCACTTGTGAGACATTGTATGGTCCCTCCAAGTTATAGGTGAGCTTTCCCTTCTTGCGTGGGTTGGATATCTTGAGCTTTCGAAAGACGAGGTCCCACTCCTTGAGGTTGGCCGGACGGACATTCTAGTTGTAAAACTTCTCTACCCTCTACTGGTAGATATTTCTTCGCAAGACAGACTTCTCTCGGACTTCGTCGATGAGATCTAGATTGTCCCAGTGGTCATTTGAGTTCTACTATTCGTTGAAGGAGAGAAGGCGGGGGGAAGGTAGTCCTAATTCCAGTGGGATGAATGCTTCCGTGCCGAATGTGAGGTTGAATTGAAATTCCCCAGTGAGCATTCTCTTTGTTGTTCTATAGAACCAGAGCATGCACGGGAGTTCTTCGACCCATATTCCTATCGAAGCTTCACCAAGTCTCTTCTTGAGGTCATCTAAGATTTGTCGGTCGGCCTAGGGGTGTGAAATAGATGAGAAGTGTTATTCAACCCCCCCTGTCGGTGCAAAAGTTGCGGAATCCCTTGCCAGCGCACTGAGTTCCATTGTCGGTGACTAGTGTGCAGGAAATCCTGAATAGGCAGACTATGTTCTTCCAAAAGAATTGTCAGACATTATGCTCTGTGATGGCTGCAAATGGTTCTGCCTCGATCCACTTTATGAAGTAGCTGATGGCGACTACTAGGAAAATTTGTTGTCCAGTGGCGGAATGAAATGGTCTGAGCAGGTTCATTCCCCACATTGCGAAGGGGATGGGGCTAGAAATAGAGCTGAGATTGGTTTGGGGCAATCGCTTGATGGGGGAGTATTTCTGGAAAGGGGTGCATCGGCGAACGTAGGCTTGGGCATCATTGAGGAGAGTGGGCCAATAGTACATGTGGTTGAGAATTCTTCGAGCAAGAGACCTCGCTCCTAGATGATTGCCTCCTATACCTTCATGTACCTCTTAAGGGCATAATTAGCTTCTTCAGTTGAGAGTAATCAGAGATAAGGTCGGCCATCAACGTGAGTGTAGGAATGCTTGTAGATGACACCTTCGATGAGTGTATACCTTTCAGCCCAGACCCGGATCTTTCTTGCTTCTTTAGGGTCCGCAGGAAGGACTCTCTTGTCGAGAAAGTCGATCAGGAGTTTCATCCAACACTCTAGGTGCTTGAGGGGTGATGGCCATGAGTTCCGGTGTCTCTTCTTCGATGCTCGTCTTGAGTAAGACCTCTATTAGCACAGTATGGTCGAGTCCATCAAATGATGAGAAGGCTAGCTTGGAGAGGGCATCTGCTTGGCCATTTTCCTCGCGTGGGATGTGAGTGACTTTGGTTTCTTTGAAAGTAGACATAAGTTCACATACACCAAGTACTTGATCATGTGGTCATCTCTGGCCTCATATCCGCCTCGGATTTCGTTCACCACCCGTTGGGAGTCACTGAACACTCCGACTCTTTGTGCCTCTGTCTTTCTTGCTAGGAAGAGCCCGGCAATGAGGGCTTCATACTCGGTCTCATTATTGAAAGGTGGAAAGTTGAGTTGCAGCAAGTATTGGAGGGTGAATTGATCGGAATCGAGAAAGATGACTCCGGCTCCGCTCCCTTCGAGGCAAAATGACTCATCCACATAAACACTCCATAGTGGGGGGTTGTCTCCTTCCTCGAGGGGATCATGGATTGTGCTCTCTATGATGAATTCGGCCAAGGCTTGGGCCTTGATGGTAGTTCTTGGTTGATAGGGGATGTCATGTTGGCTTATGATGTGTGTAATTTTTACATGATTTTTATTACTCTTTTATGTAATAAAATTGCAAGTTCTCGTTTATTTCTTTAAAATTTGTCTTCTTTCCACTTATTTTATATATATATATGATTTTGAAGGAATGAGATGGATAAGTTCAAAAAGCTGTGCGTTTTGGTGAAATCAAGGAAGAAAACAATGATAAAAATTTCAAATTTCAAAGTGATTCGATGTGAAGATTTCTAGAAAATTCGAGCACTCTAATACATGTTTTTACAAATTGGCCTTTTGAAGAACCAATAGAAAATATTATGGTCAATTAGAGAGTGAAATGAAATTTTGTAATAAAAAATTAAAGAAAAAAAAGAAACAGCTCGAATTTGAAAGTAGGATTAAAATTAGGGTTAGTTAATTGATTAGCTTAAAATTTAATAGATTAATCTTAATCTATGGATTTTAACTAATTAATTAATTACCTAATTCTAATTTTATTTAACTAAACATAAACCTAGTTATAACCTTCTCCTTATATAAAGAAGTGGCGGCTGCATATAAAAGGTGGACGAGGGCACGGGTCCCGAAGGGAGGAATAAAAGAATATATATATATAAGAGGAGGGGGCGGCTGGAAAGGAAAAGAAGAGAAAAGAAAAGAAATAGCAGAGAAAGGGAGAGGGCAAGGACACTGAGGAAGAAGAAAATAAAAGAAGGGTGAAGAGATGATGTGCACGTTTCCTGAGGAAGAAAAAAAGGAAAAGAAAAGAAAAGAAGAAGAAGAGTTGCTGTGCGTGGATCTCGATACTTGATTTTGAGAGAAATCATGGCTTCAATTTTGGTTTCAAACAACAACTAGTTCTTTATTCTCTCTTCTTTTTTCCTATTTTTATTATTCAATCCAATAATATGTGTATTAGTTGCAATTTTATCATGAACTAATTATATTTTTCTAAGACTTCATGTAGCCTAGTTTTGAGAACACGATAAATTTCATGTTATTTTATTATTCTACTTTTCATAGTTGTGTGTTTAATTTTTGTTCTTAATGCGTACAATTAGTTGGCCAGCTATAGTGTGATTTATTGAATCATGGGGGATGGCGAGAGCTAACTTGTGATTTAGAATTATGAAATTAAACACCATTGAATGAGCGAAATTAGAGATAATTTACCGTGATTAATGTGACTAGAGAAATCCAAAGAACTTAATGAATCTTCAAATAATTAAATTTGCATAAAGATGTGACGAATTATTAGTTGGGATATGTTTGGTGTTATTCGATGGAAGACATTGAATAATTAGGAAATTTTGGTCTATAACTTAGAAAAGTAGAGTTTTTAGCTACATGAAATTATTAATTGTGTGAGATTAAGTAGGTGAAATCTAAAGCCCTAGAACTAGTTTTGCTATGAATGAACCATAAATTTTCAGATTTTGTTCTTTTTAATTAGTTTAATTTTTCCTTTAGATTATTTTAACTTAGTTGTTAATTTTATCAATTTTTCGATTCTCCAAATAGTACTTATTCAAGTGAATTTCGGTACTCAATGAAATAATTAGTACTTGTGGGTTCGACACTCTTTCATTCAAACTATACTACTTGTTTTGATTTTGTGCGCTTGAAAATTATTCCATCGAGTTTTTTATGACGTTGCCGGGGACTAATTATTTTTTTATTGATATTGATAATTGCTAGATTGTTACTTATTTGGATTTTTCTTATTAGTTTTTTTATTCTTTTTTATTTTTTTTGTTTTTCTGCTAGATATATATATCAGGACATAGAAGTGTATCACCATGGCGAACGAGGGTAATGGAGAAGAAATAAGGTATGCTATGCCCTCAGTTAATGGAGCAACATCAAGCATAAAGATGTCGGCTATATAAGCTAACAATTTTGAGATTAAACCGACGATCATTCAAATGATTTAACAGACTGTTTAATTTGGAAAACTGTCGCACGAGGATCATAATGTTTACATTGCAAACTTTCTAGAAATTTATGACACTTTCAAGCACAATGGAGTATCAGATGATGCAATCCGATTAAGACTATTTTCTTTTTACTAAGAGATAAGGCGAAGGCTTGACTAAATTCTCTACCACCGGGTGTTATCACTACTTGGGAGGGACTTGGATAAAAAATTCTTGCTAAGTATTTTCCGCCGGTAAAGACAGTGAAGCTAAGGAATGACTACCACATTTACTCAATTCGAGAATGAGTCTTTGTATGATACGTGGAAGAGATATAGAGATTTATTGAGAAAGTATCATCATCATGAACTTCCAAAATGGCTGCAAGTCCAAATATTCTATAATGATTTGGGAGCTACAAATCGGTTTATGGTATAGATACAGCAGCTGGAGGATTTCTTATGAGCAAAACTCATGAAGCAGCTTATGAGCTTTTAGAGGAGATGACATCTAACAATTACCAATGGTCCTTGGAGAGAGCAATGCCAAAAAAAGCGGGTTGTAGTTTTTTAACTTGATTTTATTACCATATTGACTGCACAAATTTCTACTTTATCTAAACAACTAGGTAATATAAATGTTAATGTTATTCAAACTAATATTATTTCAGTTCATTGTACATGAAATAACTCAAGTATTGATTGCCAAGTGGGAAATCTTTATGGGCAACAAAATTTCAAACAAGCAAATTGTGTGTCCAACTTCCAACATCAAAACAATCATTATTCGAACACGTAAATACAGGATGGAGAAATCACCACCAATTTTTCTTGGAACAACAATCAAGGAGCAATTAGACACCCTGAAAATTTTCCACAGCAAGAAAAAAGCCGACACTTGAGAAGATGTTCATGCAATACGTGCAAAAGACATATTTGGTGATCCAAAATAATGCGGCTTCAACCGCTGCTTCAATTCGCAACCTTGACAGAAGGAACCTTACCTAGTAACATCGTGACAAATCCCAAGGAGCATGTCAATGTAATAACACTGAGAAGTGGGACAACAATTGAGCAACCACATGCACAAACAGCCAAATAAAATGTGGATGAAAAGTAAGATGAGTACGAGCTAATTTTGGAAGAACAAATGCAGCAGGTGGCCAACAACCACGTTGAAAATTCTAAGAAGAATAAAGGAGCTTCAAACCCCACGATTTCCAAGGAGTTTAATTGAGAAACTTGTCCTAATTCACCATATGATCCATCGATTTCTTTTTCGCAAAGACTTAAAAGAAATAATCTCGATAAAAAATTCTCTAAAATTTTAAATATATTTAAGAAATTGCATATTAATATTCCTCTAATTGAAGTTTTAGAACAAATGCTTAAATATGCTAAATATTTTAAGGATATTTATCAAAAAAAGCAGAAGTTAGAGTAGCATGAGATGATGATGCTAAATGAAGAGAATAGTGCAATTTTACAAAAGAAGTTGCATCTTAAACCGAAAGATCCAGAGAGTTTTACAATTCCTTGCACTATCGGAAATTCTTATTTTGATAAAGTTTTGTGTGATTTAGGGGCAAGTATTAATCTTATACATTTTTTCGGTTTTCAGGAAACTTGGTCTTGGAGAAGTAAAGCCTACTACAATTTCTTTACAATTGGCAAACAGATCTATCAAGTACCCAAGAGAAATAATTGAAGATGTTTTAGTAAAGGTAGACAAGTTCATTTTCCCAGCTAATTTCGTAGTGCTTGACATAGAGGAAGATGAACAAATTCTGTTGATTTTGAGACGACTTTTTCTAGCCACAGGGAGAGCTTTGATTGATGTCCAACAAATAAAACTTATTTTGAGGGTTGAGGATGAGCAAGTAATGTCTGATGTCTTTAAATCTATGTAGTTTCCTGTTGATGTTCACTCGTGTTTTCAAGTTAGTGAAATTGATTAATTGTAGGCAAGAAACATAGGGCTAAAGTTGAAAAGTTAGTAGAAGTGTGTCTAACAAATTCAACAACACTTGAATCTGAGAAAGAAAAAAATTTGGAATATGTTCAGTATTTGGAAGTGGCATCATATATTCATTTTTCTTCTCAGCTGAAATTCAAAGAGGTGGGGATATCAAAGACGACATCCTCAAGAAAGAAACAATTGAAATACGAGTTTAAACTGTTGTCATCTTAGTTTGCGGGATGCACAAAAAAAACCTGATCCACACATGAAGGAAGTTGTTAGAAAAGAGGTTCTTATGTTGTTGGATCTTGGCATCAAATAACCATCTCAGCTACCACATCCGGCTGAAGACTTAAAACATAGCGCTTCTTGGGAGGCAACCCATGTTTTCTTTTTACTAACAATAAAATTGCTTTTCTTTTTGTTTACTTTAATTTTAATTTTTGATTTTATTTTAAAGGATTGCATAAGTTTGGGTATTTCCGATAGAGTTGTTTTCTAGACCTACTTTGATAACTGTTTTTGTGCAAGATGGAGTCCGAAACTAGAAAAATGTTCGAAAGAGCGATAGAAAGAAATTGTCTTAGCTTTCCAATGCAAAAAAAAATCAGGCAATTTGGACATCTACAACTTCAAATATCACTGAAATTATGAAATTCACTCATCTAGAATTTCAACATGAATTAGGGGAGAAATTCTAAACATTCCTCTTTTTCATATATATATTTTATTTTTCCTTCTCTTTTCCCATTGATGACAATGTGATATTTAAGTTTGGAGGAAGGGGTTAATATATATATATATATATATATATATGGACTTAAATAAGGAGTACCATTAAACTTTTGGATTTTTTATTGTGCAAAAGCATTGCAGTTATTTTTAGGATAGGCAATATCTTATCAAGCAAGATTAAGTAAACTTATTTTCTTTAGAATTATTGAAGTTCAAAATTCCTTACAAAATTGTAAGAGTCATGTGATTATACATAAAAGAGAAATGTGATGTTTTTCATGTGATTATACAATTTGATCTAGTCCTAAACAGAGTTTAAGTAAATAGAGTGATAGTGATTAAATAATTGAATGAATAATGATTTATTTACTCCAATGTTTTGAGTTGCTTAGTAACTTGAGGTATTCATCACCAATGTTTACTTTTTCATCAAACGGCAACTTGAAATATGAGTATGCAAAAGCACTTTAAGTGTGTGACTTGTTGAATAACCAGGTAAATCCATCACAAATATTTGCATTCGCGTCAAAAGGCCAGTGACAACTTAGAGAGAGACCCAACAAAAAACTCTCTAGTTTGCTACTCGGTTTGTAGTAGTGAGAAGGGGTGATCTCAGATTGAGTTGTTACATGATTCAGTTGTGTTAATAGCATGACAAATATGATTGGGTATGAAATTATGTATGAATAATTTGCACTAGAGAAAGTGAGTATACTTAGTTTTACTTTATTTGCTATTGTTTATATGCTAAGTTGAAGATTTGATGCTTGCATGATAAGATCTCTTGGTGAGACGAGTTAAGAATAATTATGATTATAATCATTTTATTTATGGTTTTCCTTTTGCTCGAGGACGAGCAAAATCTTAAGTTTTGGGGTATTTAATGTGCGTAATTTTTACATGATTTTTATTACTCATTTATGTAAATAAAATTGCATGTTCTCATTTATTTCTTTAAAATTTATCTTCGTTCCACTTATTTTATTTATTTATTTGATTTTGAAGGAATGAGATGGACAAGTGCAAAAACTGGATATTTTGGTGAAATCAAGGAAGAAAATAAGAAAAAGATTTCAAAAATACAAAGTAATTCGATGTGAAGATTTCTGAAAAATTCGAGCACTCTAATGTACATTTCTACAAATTGGCCCTGTGAAGAACCAATAGAAAATAGTATGATCAACTAAGGGGGGAAATGAAATTTTGTAATAAAAAATTGAAGAAGAATAGAAACAGCCCGAATTTAAAAGTTGAATTTAAATTAGGATTGGTTAATTGATTAGTTTAAAATTTAATAAATTAATCTTAATCTATCGATTTTAACTAATTAATTACCTAATTCTAATTTTATTTAACTAGACCTAACTCTACTGATCACCTTCTCCTTATTTAAAAAAGTGGCGGATGCATATAATAGGTGGACGAGGGCACGGGTCCCAACGGGAGGAATAAAAGTAAAAATATATGTAAAAGAGGAGAGGGTAGCTAGAAAGGTAAAGAAAAGAAAAGAAACAGGAGAGAGAGGGAGAGGGCACGGAAACTGAGGAAGAAGAAAATAAAAGAAGGGTGAAGAGCTGATGTGCACTTTTCCTAAGGAAGAAAAAAAGAAAAGAAAAGAAAAGAAGAAGAGCTGTTGTGCGCGGATCCCGAGACTTGATTTTGAGAGAAATCACAGCTTCAATTTTGGTTTCAAACAACAACTAATTCTTTCTTCTCTCTTCTATTTTTCTATTTTTAATATTCAATCCAATAAAATTTGTATTAGTTTCAATTTTATCATGAACTAATTTTATTTTTCTAGGGCTTCGATGTAGCCTAGTTTTAATAACACAATTTGAATTTCATGTTATTTTATTATTCTATTTTTTCATGATTGTGTGTTTAACTTTTGTTCTGAATAGTACAATTGTTTGGTCAACTATTGTGTGATTTATTGAATCATGGGAGATGCCGAGAAGTAACTTGTGATTTAGAATTATGAAATTAAACATCATTGAATGAGCGAAATTAGAGATAATTTACAGCGATTAATGTGACTATAGAGAAATCTATAGAACGTAATGAATTCAAATAATTAAATTTACAGAGATATGATGAATTATTAGTTAGGTATATGTTTGGTGTTATTCAAGAGAAGACATTGAATAATTAGGAGATTTTGGCCTACAACATAGAAGAGTAGAGTTTTTAGTTACATGGAATTATAAATTGTATGAGATTAACTAGGTGAAATTAAAAGCCCTAGAACTAGTTTTGCTATTAATAAACTAAAAAATTTCAGATTTTGATCTTTTTAATTAGTTTAATTTTTTCTTTAGTTTAGTTAATTTGGTTGTTATTTTTTATCAATTTTTTGATTCTCCAAATAGTAGTTACTCGAGTGAATTTTGATACTCAATAAAATAATTAGTTTTGTGGGTTTAACACTTTTTTCATTCAAACTATACTACTTGTTGCGATTTTGTGCGCTTGCAAGTTATTCTGTCAAGCTAGCTATATGGACCACTTAATAAGTCTTCTGGAGCTTTATGGCTTGTGGAGGATCTATTTAAGCGGTTGATTAGTGAGGACCCAAATGGAGTGCGCTTGAAAGTATGGTTAGAGCTTTTGGGCGGCTGTCACTATAGCATAGGCCATCTTCTCCATCTTTGAGTATCGAAGCTCAGCATCATGGAGTAACTTGCTTACATAGTAGATTAGCTTTTGCGTCCGGTCTTCTTCCCTTACCAAGACAGCATTGAGGGGCTGATCCGAAGTAACCAAGTGGAGGACCTCTCCTAACGTGGGTTTGCTGAGGAGTGGAGGATTGACAATGTGTGCTTTAAAACTTTTGAATGCTGCATGTTGTACTTCTCCCCACTCAAAGTTCTTTGCCCCTCAGAGAGCTTTAAAGAACGGAAGGCACTTCTCTCTAAACTTGAAGAGGAAGTGCTCGATGGCGGCAAAGCGGCCAATGAGCTTCTTGACTTCCTTAATTGTAGACAGGGGGGACATGTCATGTATGGCCTTGATCTTCTTAGGGTTAGCTTCGATTCCTCTTTGGCATGCCATGAACCCTACGAACTTCCCTGAGGAGACCCCGAAGGCACATTTCGAGGGCTTCAGCCTCATGTTGTTTATCCGAAGCATGTTGAAAGCTTCTTGGAGGTCGGCCACATGGTCTTCTTTCCTAAGGCTCTTGACGAGCACATCATCCATGTATACATCCAGATTTCGGTCGATTTGCTCCTTGAAAACTTGGTTGACTAAGCGCTTATAGGTGACTCCGATATTCTTTAGCCCGAAGGGCATAACTCGGTAGAAATATAGTCCTTGATCGGTGATGAAGGATGTCTTCGGGATGTCGAATGAAAATATTCGGATCTGGTTGTACCTCGAGAATGCGTCCATAAAGATTAAGAGCTCATGGACTGAGGTGGCGTTGATTAAGGCATCTATACTCGGCAGAGGAAAGGGGTCCATCAGGAATGCTTTATTAAGGTCGGTGAAGTTTATGTAGATTCTCCATTTATCATTGACTTTCTTTACCATTACCACATTGCTAGTCACTCGATGTAGCTAACTTCCTGAATGAAGTGGGTAGCTATGAGCTTCTCGACTTCCTTCTTGATTGCTTGTTGCCACCTCTCAGGGGCAACCTTGCGGTGCATCTGTAGTTGAGCGCCCGATAATCAATGCACAAGGCTACCACTTCTTCTGGAATAAATAAAACAGGGGCTCCCCCCCCCCCAGCAAGATAGGGAAAAACTACCTTGGAGGCTAAAATATAAAGAGGCCTTTTTATATTCGGTTCCTTAAATTTGTTCCTGAGCTCAACCAAACCCCTTAACAGTTAAACAGGCTTGACTTCTGGATCCACACTTAACCAGTGCATGATTAGGTTTTCGGATATGTCTGGCATGTTTTCGGCCGTCTAAGCGAAGAGGTCCCGATTCTCCCTAATGCAAGTGATGAGTTGCTCCTTGACTTGATGGGAGAGTGTCATGCTCACCCGAAAACACTTAGCTTGATCCTCTTGGGAGAAGAAAATTTTTGCTGGTTCATCTACGGGTTTAGAGCTGGCTTGTGCCCTATCTTGGGGGAGTTCCAAGGCATTGAAGGGGAGGACCGAGGCCCCCAATGTGGCAGTGTAACATGCTTGGACAGCTTCTTGGCTTCCTTTGGCTTCCCCTACTCCTGCTTCCATAGATAACTTCATCTTCATATGGTAGGCTGAGGCAACCGCTTGAAGGGCAGCTAACCCCGGGCGACCAAAGATGTCAATGAAGGTCGACTTCATGTCAACTACCATGAAATCAAATGCTTTCGTGCAAGTGGCGTGAGCTTTCCTCAAGGTCACGTCAAGGTCAACTATTCCTTCAATTTGAACTGGGGCTCCCGAGAAACCATAGAGGGTGTACCCAATAGGTTTGGGGCGATCCCACTTGAGCCTGAGGCCATCGAATACATTCAGGAAGAAAATATTTACCGAGTTGTCGTTATCCACAAGGACATGACGCACCTCATGATTTGTCATACATATGCTGATTACGAGCGCATTGCAGTGAGGTATTCGAATACCTTCAAGGTCTCGGTCTGAAAATGTGATGGGAACCCCCGAGTTCTTAGGAGTGGGGACATTGTGCACTGAGTTCACTTCTCGGAGAAATGCTTTTTCGTAAGGAGTTAAATGATCCTCCATAGGTCCCCCATGAATTGAGTAGAATATCTCCATGTGTCCCGAGCCTTGGGACTCGAAAGATTCTCTCTTGTCGCTTGTTGGCTCCTCTCACAGGAGGAGGTTCGGTGTCATTTCCTTGAGCAAACTTGGCTAGATACGCACATTGGAGCAACCATTCAAGCTCGTCCTTGAGAGCTCGATAGTCATCTATAAGGTGCTCATGATCCTTGTGGAAGGCACACCACTTATTTCTATCCCATCACTTGCTTAGGTCGTTCATTTTGGGGAGAGGTCAAAGGAGTCCCTCCTTGTCGACTTCCATGAGAATAGCAAAGATGCTGGTATTAAGTGGGGTGTGCTTCTCGAAGTGAGGCATTGGGAGTTGACGATGCTTGCCTGTGGCATCCTTCTGGGTCTTCCTAGGTCTGTCTTCATCGGTGCCCTTCTGTTTGTTCCCAGGTGAGGGCACCTTCTGTTTTTGAGGTTGGATGACATCTTCCACTCTGATGTACTTCTCGACCCTTTGAAGGAGGTCAAAGAAGTCCCGATGAGTATTTTGACAAGAGAGGCTTTGAGGTGATCATGATTCACATTGAACCTGGAGGAAGCATTGGCTACACCTGAATAATGTGAGGAAATTAAACAGGACTCGGCTGTGAAGCACCGAACATAACTGTTGAGGCACTCCACATCTCTCTATTTCAAGTCAAGTAAGGAGGCACTTGTCTTCTCTGTATTGTAGTTGGTGATGAAGTATGTTAGGAAGAGCTTGGTCGAAGGAGAAGATGGACCCTGGAGAGAGATGAAAAAACCACTCACGTGTTGATCCCTTCAGGGTGGTCAGAAAAGTCTTGCAGAGAAAGGAGTCGGATGGTTGGTTGATCATCAAAAAAGTTTAAAACTCTCAATGTGGTCTACCAGGTCGGACTCCTCGTTATATGACTCAAAAGCTGGGATCTTGACGTTGACCGGAACAGGAACCTTGATGATTTTTCTGGAAAAGGAGGGCCTGAAGGGGCGGTATGTTCCTTCATGTCTTCCTTCTTGCTTCAGTAGTGCTAAATGGTCATCCATCATTTGGAGGCATTGGAAGACGACATTGCTTTGCTTTTCGGATCTAGTGGACTCGTGGGACTCCTCACGTCGTTGAGGAGTTGAGCGGTGAAAGATGGTTTGTCGGGTCTTGCTAGGAAAGGTGTTGAGGGCTCGAAGGATTTCATCTTTGAATTCTCGGAACTCTACCATGGTGACAGGTACTTCCTTTCTTCCACTCCTGGAGACTGGTCGACTTGTGGAATTGGGTTCCTTCTCCCTCGAGAGGGAGTTCTTCTTGGTCCCCTTGGAGAATGATGACTTCTTCGCCCTCTGGGAGAGAGGGTTCTTCTGCGTCCCTAGCTCCGAAGAGAGGGGGCCCTCGTGCCTTCTTGATGTGAGATGGATCTAGTGGATTCTCCTACATATATTTCAGATTATAACTAGAGGATATAATGGAAAGATAAGAATTTTACATGCCAGCAAACCAGTTCATTAATCCTGAATTCAGATCAAAATATACTAATAAAGCAATATCAATACGTTTGACAGGATGATGAATCAATATCTACAAGAGAGAAATTTTCTTAAGAAAAAAAGAACAAGAAAAAGTAATATAGTCTCAACAAATAACCGTTCTACAATGAAGCATGAAATTGGTACCAATTGATGGGGGGGGTTTCCACTTGAGTCTTAACATGACAAGTGTAACGAATGGATGTCCTGAAAGTGGGCCATTAAGCTTTCTTTTGGGTGGAAATGGAGACGGATTCAAGCCACCAGTCCTCACCAAATCCTTACAGCGCTTGTTTCCTGAACATCGGAACCTTTGTCAAAATGTCTGTCCTTAATGCACTTTGGTGAAGATCGAAGCTTTCTTCCTACTTATCAATAAATTCGAGTAAAGTTAAATCAATTTTCAAAAATAACCAAGAGATGTTGCATACCATGATGGTTAGTTAGGGGAGTTGGTAGGCTTCTTCTCTGTTCTTTCTGTGGAGAGTACTCGATACTGTATGATTCATCTATATAAGAAGGGGAAAGAGAGTAAAATGGAACATCTCAACAAAAATCCCATGCACTCTAAAGATGATTTCTTAAGAACATGGTTTCAAATATTGGTACGATAACTGATTGGGAGTTTTCCTACTAACACTTCTGGTATGTCCGATATCAACGATAAATAACAGTCTGATATGAGATTCCAATATGAGTTTTTGAACTGTTCTTATAACATTCGCAATGAGTTGAATTTAACTTTCCAACTTGTCACACTGCGAGTACTTCGAAGTACAAACGAGGGTTAGTGTTCATTAACCTTAACAGCTCAGGGTGTGATTCGAAAGCAAAATCAGCTTAACTCAATTCATTTCTTTTGGGTGTTTGGCAAGCCACTTAAGTTAATTACATTATTTTAGAATGAAAGAGATCATAAGTCATCAAAGTTATTCAGTGAATTTGAGAAAACGACAGTTATCTCAACTTTTAGGCTTACAAAAAGTTCTCTTTTGGGAATAGAAAAAAGGATTTGAGAGAGAATTCTACAAATCTCTAGTTAACCTAACTTTAACCCTGATCCGAGATGCACCCTCAATCTTTAATGTTTAACTTTCAAAGGATGAGAGCGTCCAAACTTATGCTGCTTATCAACTCTGTAGATGAGAGGTAGTAGGTAGCAACTTTCAAAAGATATTAATCCAAAAAAAAACTTTCAAAGATCAACTTGTGAATATTAGATAATGTTGGTCAGTAAATGATTAAAACGGAAGAGGAAAATTTTAAGAAATTGAGCCAACAAACTGAAAATGCACGCTGTCTAACAGAACAAACACAAAATAATGAGTAATGGTTAGTTCATATGAATCCAAATTACTCAAGTTATACTAAACATATTTCTAGAAAGCTAAAAAATAACAACAGCAAAAAAAGATCTACTCAGAAGAATGCATGAAATGAGAGAGTGGAAATGAAGAAAAAAGAGGACTAACCCTTGAAGTTCAGAGGAAGTGGAAGCTGCTGGAAACAGAAGAGCTCTCATAACGACAAGAATCAACAATAAAGGAGACAATGAAAAGCCCTTTCTGTCATCATTAAGTAAGGGTAGTTGGGATCATGACACACATAACTACAAGGTTAAAGTCTGAGTCTCATGTTGATAAAAAAAAATCTGAAAAAGTACAGTACTGCTAAAAGAGAAGTACTAGAGTGCCGTATTTAAGAAGAGTTGTTGGAAAGCCATAATCGCTCACAGCACCTCACATTCAAACATTACCTTTGATAGTTCCATTGGCTAAAGTCTAAAGATATCATTCTGAATTTGGTTTCTACAGAAAACCCTGTATGGAAATCTGTGTTCATTGTCATTATGATCAATGTTGCACGACATCCCAAAGCACCCCGTAATGGCAGAACTGAAATAAAAGGAGATCACGGAGAGGGTGCACATCTCAAAACATTCCCACTCGCACTCAGGAGGGCTCAGTATGGTTTATAGGCACTCGTGTATCTATTTTCAAATTTGGAAGGACTTATTTTGCATGTTAGTGATATAGAATGAGTGGTAGACTTGTGATACTGGTACAATAAGTCTCAGTCATCTTGTGAAGAGAAAACCCGGATTGACATGCATGTTTATGTAATTAGCATCGTTACCCTTGATCATATTAAACAGTACAGGAAAACAAATAAATAAATAAATAAATACTAAAACATTAGGAAGGAAAGAATGTTTTGAAATGGAAATGACAAGGAAAAACATTAATAGAACAAGTCGGTAGTTGCCAAATCTATACTATTATTAAGCAAAGTCCCATTTTGACGGCTTTTTACTATCATGCCCCTATATACATAAAAAGCTAAAAAAAATATATAAGGTTAATTCTGTAATTTTCACTTCACATTTAAAGTCTCTTCTATACTATTATTAAGCAAAGTCCCATTTTGACGGCTTTTTACTATCATGCCCCCATATACATAAAAAGCTAAAAAAAATATATATATAAGGTTAATTCTGTAATTTTCACTTCACATTTAAAGTATCTATAAAATTTTGTTCCCTCAAAAATCGAAACTGTCTCTTCCTCTCCCTCCATCGAATCTGTGCATTGCACGTGCATATACCCAGTGCAAAATGCACGTGCTAACCCATAAAACGTGCATTGCACGTGCCGATTACTAGTTTTAACTTAGAAAAAGATAAGTGAACCGAAACTTTACAGCTGAACCTAAGATTAAAAAAGAGATTTTGAATCACAACTATCAAACAGGGCATGGATCCCTACAACCTAGGGATGGCGAACGGGTCACTCGGGCCGGGCCGGGCCCAACCCGGACGGGTTGGGACGAATTAATAACCGGGCCGGGCCGGGTTGGTCCCCTATACGGGCCGGGCCGGGCCGGGTTACATTCTCAAATGGGTGGCCCGCCCAACCCGCGAACCCTTTAGGGCTCAACCCGGGTTGGGCCGGGTCGACCCGCGGGTTGGCCCGTATAATATTTTTTTTTTTTTTTTTTTTAGTTTAAATTAAAATAATAATAATAATAATTTTTTGAATGTTGTATACTTGTATACAAACAATCATATCTTTGTTTGATGAATTATGAATACTACAATTCTTAAAAAATTATATTACTAAGTAAGTTACGTAGTATTAGTATCAAATTGAGGGATATTTCAAAAATTATGTTTGAATGTTACTAAGTAAGTAATTATATTAGTAAGTAATTTTGGGGAAATATCCCCAAGTAAGTAAAACTATCAAATATCAATAAGTAATTATAATACTAAGTAATAATACTAAGTTCACTAAGTAATAATACTTAGTATTATAAGTAATAATAATACAATTCATTAAATTCAGTAATAATAATAATAAGTAATAATACTACAATTCTTCAAATGTCCCCAAATGATGTTTAATTATAATACTAAGTAATTAATAATATTAATAAACAAAAAAAATCGTTGAAGAGTGAAGACTAATAATAAGATTGAAAGAGTGAAAATGACAACAAAATTTGGAATTTTATTCATATGAATTTAAGTTATACAATTTGAACAATTTATAACGAAATGAAGAATTCAATTCACAAATAAGTTTTATACAATAACATATTTGTTATATACAATTTTAATTGAGTACAAGTTTTCTAATTTGACATAACAAGAGAAAGCTATTGTAAGTGTTGTCATTGTTGTTGTTCTTGTTGTTGATCTTCGGGCGAGTTGCTCCCACTTGTTGAACTTGATAGTGCTTTTCCTTGCGTCCTATCTTCAGCCTTCAGCCAGTCTTCTGTGCAAACGAGCATCTCCAACGACTCCGGCTTCAACCTATTTCTGTAATCAGATAGAACCCTGCCACTTGTAGAAAATGCACTCTCAGAAGCAACTGTAGAGACAGGAGGAGTTAGCAAATCTTTAGCCATAATTGACAGAATACTAAAAGTGTGTTCATGTTCTTTCCACCACTGTAAAATATCTAGTGGAGAAATAGTAGGCTCAGTATCCTGTTGGTTATACCAATTTAATTCATTTGGTTGATTAGTCCTAGGTTTTTTAGATTGAATTTGTTCAAGTAAACTAAATGTTCTATCACCAATTCTACTTTTACCCTTATCTCTAGAACTACCAGACGAAGAACTAACTACAGAAGTTGTACCACTAGAAGCAAAACGTCTATCATAATAATCATACAAGTTATTTAAGGTAGTTTCAAACTGAACTAAAAACTGATCGCAATCAATTGTTAATTCTACATTGTTCTCTAAAAATCCAAAAAACATTTGTATCAAATTCTTCGTACCTTCTAATTTGATACGGGGATCCATAACAGTAGCAACACAAATCAACATCGGAGGAGGAAAATAATACTTCAAAAATTTTTGAAATGCAGGTATTACAATGTTACTAATATAGACATCATTTAACATTTCGTTAAATATTTGTACCATGCTAACTAATTCAATAAAAATGCTACTAGAAGTGGATTCATATGTTTTAGAAAACTTTAAAGTTGCGGTTTTAAAAGGTTCTAAAAATTTCAACAAAGCTTCAGCAAAAAACCAATCGGCGGGAGTCATTTCAAAATTAGGCATATTTTGTGCGATACAAAAATCATTTACAACTGCTTTATATTCGGTGACAACATTAAGTAAATCAAAAGTAGAATTCCATCGGTGTCTAACATCCTTTGGAAATTTTCTAAAAGGAACTTTCCTAACTCTACACCAAGCTTTCCATTCTTGTAGAATGCTTGGTTTTAATGCAATGAAATGTACACAATTTCTAATTTTATGTATATATGGATCAGCTATTTTTAATGCGTCTTGAACACATAAATTTATAATATGACATGCACATCTAACATGAAAAATTTTGTCAGATGGAGGGTTTAATACAGATTTTAAAGTAGTAATTGCTACATTGTTGTTAGATGCATTATCAAAACTAATAGCCATAATTTTATCGCGAATATGAAAAACATCACAAATTTCTATAATACGGTTTGCTATTTCGTCGCCACTATGGGGATACGGCAACGACGCAAGTGATATGATTCTTTTATTAAGAATCCAATCATTGTCGATCCAATGACAGGTTATTCCCATCGTTGGAATATTGTTGACACCCGTCCAAACATCCGAAGTTAAACTAACCCTACAAGTTAAACTCCATAAAATTGCAATCAACGCGTCCTTCATTTCAACATACACTTTAAAACAATCCGATTTGCAAGTGTTTCTCGGAATTCTCCTAAAATGAGGATTTAAGGCGGTTTGATTAAAGTTTTCCAAGTTCCTACTCTCGGGATAGGAAAATGGTAACTCTTCCTTAATTACTAATCGGGCCATTTCCCGACGAACAAGTTCGGGATCATAAGGGTGGCTATCTACTTGACCGGTCCTAGGGTTTATTCTTTGTTGGCCTTGTATTTGATCAAGAAGATCTTTATGATTATTTAGGATGTGCCTACTAAGTGTACCGGTTCCGTCACCCCTCTTGAATTTGTATTGTTTATCACATGATTTACACGCTTTCACACCTATACTCGGAGTCTCACTGTCCGGGATATAATCATAAAACTTATGCCAATCGCTAGTTTCTCCTCTACTTTTCCTACTACTACGGGGTTGTGTGGTATCGGTTTGTTGTTGTTGTTGTTCTTCTTCTATTTGAATGCCACCTACAACATCCATGTCGTGTGTACCCCATTGTTCCATAGTAGGATCAATGTAATCTTGGGCGGGCTCACTAATAGGGACAATTGGTGGCCTACGTGAAGAGGAGGAGGAATCTTGTCCGCTACGACCGCTACCGCGTGATCTAGACATAGTGTAGTAATGTGGTATGTAAATAAAATCTACAATGTAGAAGCGGTGAATTATACAAATAATAACTAAAAAACAAGAGGGTTGAGATAGAGAAGTTCAAAAAACAAACAATAATATTAACTACAACGAAGAAAAAAACAACAACAAGAGAGATAGAGATATTTTGATACCGTTCACCGTGGAATACGCGTATAAAAAAAAACCGTGAAAATTAGAATATAATAGAAAAGATGGAGGAGCGCTTTGCCGATTGCGTAAATGAAGAGTTGAAGAGAGTTGAAGACGTTGAAGACGTTGAATTTTGTTCTCCGATACGACCGAAATTTGATCGTGTATACGCCTCCTTGTACACTTGTTTGATGATTACTACAATTGTTCAAATTTTTTTTTTTTTGATGTATAATAGTAGAGAGAGTAAGAGAGAGAGGTGTGATTTTTTTGGAGATTTTTGGGAGCTATTTATAGGCTTAGGATTGGATAAAAACCAAAATAAAAAAATAAAAAAAAAACAACAACAGCAGCAAGCAACGGCTCTAAGAGCCGTTTGCTGCTGCTGCCGTGCCCAACGGCCCAAAACCGCCAACGGTAGGATCAGATCCAACGGCTTAAAATCCCAACGGCACCAAACCCAACGGGTCGACCCGCGGTTCAATTCGCGGGTTGAATTCACGGGTCGGAGTTCGAAATTCGCGGGTCAACCCGCGGGTTGGCGGGTCCAAATTCGCAAATTAAACGGGTTCGCGGGCCGGGTTTCGCGAATTCGATTCGCGAAAATAGCGACCCGGGTCGACCCGGTACTGTTCACCGGGTTCGACCCGAACCCGCTTAAGCCTAAACCGGGCCGGGTTCGTGGGCCGGGTCGCGGGTGGGTCGCCGGTTGACCCGGCCCAGTTGCCAACCCTACTACAACCTAATAAATGAACCAACTAGTCAAGTCGGTGCATCCTCAGTTTACTACTTGGACTGCTTTCCTCATTCACTTCTTCACATTCTTATAACAGCAATCAGTACAAAAGATATACTTGCTTGAAGAAATAAGCACTTTCCAATTTGAGCAGACACTACAAAATCCAGATCGATGGACCAACATGTACAATAAAGGTATATGCAGAAAATCCCAGAACAAGGTGGAGCACGACTATATATCAAACTATATAGATATCAACATCTAAACTGCAAGCTCTTCCATACAAGAGACCAAAACACTCTTGACTCATCTGCCTTTCAGGCATTGGAAGACAATGAACTTAAAATATGAACGACTAAACCAGGTCTAAGATCTCTCATTCATCCCCACCCAACCAACGCTTAAGATGTCAAGAGCACAATTACACTAGTTCAAATTTTACCTTTTGGCCTCAGATGTCAAACCCTCCATTTTTTCAGTGAGATTTTCCATGTTTTGTGCACTGTACCAACCATTCTCCGCATCTGGCTTCACATTTTCTTTTTTCTCCATGGCCCCCACATCATCCAGTTTGCCCAAATCACCATTTTCCTGTATGCCAGAATCATCTCCAGTATTATTAAGTATCTGCTCCCAAGAGAAGGTGTCTTGGATGTTCGGTAGATTCTCTATATCATTGAACAAGTCCATATCCTCTTCTAAATCGAAATCAAGAGAAACTTGTCCATCTACTGGCATTGGGGGTATAGTCTCAATAAACCTGCCCTCTGCCTCAGGTATCAAATAGTCCTCAACCGCCGGAATATTAACAGAATCTCCATTTACCACCACTCCTTGCATTTCAGCCAGTTCAGGAACAACTGGCTCAACAAAATTTGAACTAGAAGGCGAATACGAGATCCCAGGAATTGTGGGGACCTCATTGAGGGTAACACCCGAGTTCCTACCAGAAGAACTAACATTATCCATTGAGCCCACAGGCGAAAGGAAGTTATCAATAAGGAAACTATCTGAGTTGCTTAATGATTTGCTTTGGAGAAGTTGCATAACCACTGCTTTTGCTGCTTCATTAATCAATGGCTTGTATTTTACAATCTGTCCACTAAGTGATGGCGAGCTCTCGCTATCCAAGTCACTTCCTTGCTTGGGGAAACGCCGTTTTTTATTCCCTCCAGTAATTCTCCTGTTGCTATCATTTTGTTGTACCAATTGGGAAAGGAAGCCCGGGCTTTGCATGGCTTTTGCCAAGAACGCCATCATTTGTTGCTGTCTTTGCTCCATACCATGAAGCCTCTCATTTAGGGTCTGTACCTGTTTGTCAGTGGCCTGCTGCTGTTGGCGAAGGCGGACTAGTTCTTGCATGAGTACATTCTTGTCTCTTTTAAGCTGGTCGATCTCTTCCTCAATCCCGAATTTTCCGACCTCGACGCAAGCAGAGACAGAAGTATTTTGTGGTGGAGGTTGAGGAGGTTGGCTCTGTGCATGCGATGGCTTTCTTCTATTGATGGTCTTCAAAAGGTGCTTTTGGCCTTTCAAAAATCCTTCATTTGCAAATTCCCAACGGTCAGGATCAACCTTTCTGAAACCCTGGAGACATCAATTGATCAGAAGATGGAATATATAATTCGCTCTTGGTAAACCTTTGGTTAAAAAGGTTATAGGCAGTCCGTGTTAAAAAATAAAAATAAAAATAAAAAAATAAAAAAAAAATACTCCCTCTGTTCCATAATATATGTCATCTGTGTAGTCGAAGGCGTAAGGCCCAACGCAATTTTACTTCCTCGTAAAAAGTTTGAGGCACAAGGCGCAATTTGAGGTGTAAGCCTCACTTAACCGAGGACCACTATTACTTTTGGGATTTTTAAAATTTATAAATAATATTATATAAACAAGCTACAATCATAGCAACAAAATATATCATTCAATCACTATATACTTAAAAAAGTAATCTAAGTGTATGCAGTAAGTATCAAGGAAAAAGAAAGAAAAGTAATCTAAATGCACTAGTTCAACAATTAAATAAATAAATAAAAAGTATAAAGAAGAAAAAAATGCACTACTTCAACAATTTAAATAAAAAGAAAAAATATAAACAAGGAAAAGAAAGAAACCAAAAAATTATAAAAAAACAACGCTGCTATTGAGAAGGAGGCGGATGTTGAGAGGTTGAAGAGGAGTAGAGACTGAGGAGTGTCGCCGGCAAGCTACTGTCAATTGCCGCCGCTGCCTCTGTTGTTGAGGAGTGGAGATGATTGAAGTTAGAGAGGTGCCGAATGAGAATTGAGATTGGGATTAGGGTTTGGAATTGGGGATGGAAAGTTGAGAGAGAATTTGGGGGTTACGGGATAGGTGAAAGGGTTGACGACGGATCGGGTCGGATCAAGTATGTAAAGGCTCTGCATTATCCTGAGGCGTGCGCCTCGAGCTTTTGCTAAAGCGCACCGAGGCGCGAGGCGCTTTGAACAAAGGTAGGACCTCAAACCCAAACTACTTTTACACAGGCGAGCCTTCGACTACACTGTATGTCATTCTGACCCAAATTGTTCACTTAAGGTTTTCTAGGGAGATGTCTTTAAAAATTTAAAGGTATATTAATGTGTTTTCTATGAGACTTCCAATCATGCCCTTCGGTAGCAAATTAATTTCACCTGAAAAAATTACAACTCCTCCCAAAAAAAAATCATAGGCATATTCCCAAGGGAGGGAAAGTTTAGAATTTGACAATAACTAGTTCATTTAAGATCTTCAATAGCCAATACTATTTTCACTTTTAAACTAACCTACGGTGTTTCTTAATATAAGTGTAGAAACCTATAATGACATTTATGTTTTTTTTTTAACTTTTGCACTAACCTATGGTGTTTCTTAATATGAGTTTAAGAAAATAGAATGTCATATATTATGGAATGGAGGGAGTATTACTCACAGTTATACAGCATTATTTTCTAAGAACCACTGTTAATTGAGATGAAATGCAGAAATAGATCATGAAAGCAAACCAGTAAGACTTTCCGGTGAAGTCTTTTCACTTTTAAACTAACCTACGGTGTTTCTTAATACAAGTGTAGAAACCTATAATGACATTTATGTTTCTTAATATGAGTTTAAGAAAATAGAATGACATATATTATGGAATGGAGGGAGTATTACTCACAGTTATACAGCATTCTTTTCTAAGAACCACTGTTAATTGAGATGAAATGCAGAAATAGATCATGAAAGCAAACCAGTAAGACTTTCCGGTGAAGTCTAGGTAAAACAAAGCCCTGCTAATATTAACATTAGAATATTTTTATTAAATAATGTGTGCGAAGAAAATCACTGTGATGAGAAGTCGAGGACATTAACCATGGTGCAAGAACAGAATAAAAAGTTTATTCCCTAGGATAAAATAATATAATATACAATACATACCAGTAACACGGTAATTTGAAACTACCTGTAACCGGAGAGAATAATGTCCAGTAGGGTTTAAAATCCTATATGGTTAGTAGGATTTTATAGAACAAGGTTTTGTAACCATCTGGTGCAAGGGATGTGCATCACAAGGCGCCCTCGTGTTCTATATCCATGAGATACTACTGAGCTTATTGTTTTCTTATACGAGAAGAAAAATTAAATGGCTAAATACAAATATACAGAACTACCCAACATCTACAGAGTTCATTATAACTTCCACAAATAGGAATACAGGATTAACAATCTTAAACTACCAGCAAGATGAATCATATTGTTCTAAAGGTGAGAGTAGGAAGGATGCCAAGGCGCAGAGTTTGAATTATAGAGGATGCACACAATTTGCTACACAATTTCTCGAAACTATTACAATAACAATAACAACAAAGCATTTTTCCCAACTAGTTGGGGTAGGCTACCTAAATCCTGGTTTTCCATTCTGCTCGGCTTAACGCAATATTTTCTGTGAGACCACAAGCTATCATATCTTTTCTCACAATTTCCACCCAAGTAAATTTAGGTCTTTCCCTACTCCTAAATCTACCCTCAATATTTATCAAATCACTCTTTCTAACGGGGGCAACTAGATCTACGTGTGACATATCCAAACAACATGAGGCGATTCTCGCCTAATTTATCTTCGATAGGAGCTACCTTTACCATGTCTCGTATATGCTTGTTTCTAATTCTATCCTTCCTGATTTTACCACATCCATCTTAATTAACATTCTCATCTCCGCTACACTCATTTTTTAGACCTGTTGTTTCTTTGTTGTCTAACACTCTGCTCCATACATCATTGCAGGTCTAACAGCTGTCATAAAAAAAAATCCTTCAACTTCAAATGTATATGTTTGATACAAAAAACACCACTAGCACTTCTCCAGTTAAACCACCCTACATGAATCTTATGTATAACATCTTCACAAATCTCTCCAAATCTTTGTATAATTGAGTCTAGATATCGGAAACGGTCTCTCTTAGGTAGCTCTTGACCATCAAACTTTACTACTTCCTCATTTGTATTCTGAATATTGCTAAAATTACACTACATATACTTTGTTTTAGTTCTGCTTATTCTAAAGCCTCTATCTTCCAACGTTTCTCTCCATAATTCTAATTTAGCATTGATTTCTGCTCTAGTCTTGTCCACAAAGACGATGTCATCAGTAAAAAGCATTACACCAAGGCACCTCATCTTGTATTCCTCGCGCCAATTCATCCATCACCAAAGTAAAGAGGTGGGACTTGAAGCCGACCTTGGTGTAAACCTACTGTAATAGGGAATTCACCACATTCTCTTGTGGTTGTACTAATTGTGGTCACTGCCCCTTCATATATATCTTTAATCACCTCAATATACAAAAGTTACTCTTTTGTTCTATCACACCAACCATACTGTCTCTAAGGGACTTTATCATAAGCTGTTTCTAAATCTATAAACATCATATGTAGATCTTTCTTATTCTCTCTATATTTTTCTATAAGTCATCTCAGTACAGAAATTGTTTTCATTGTTGACCTCTCGGACAAAGATCCAAACTAATTCTCAGACATCATTGTTTCTAGTCTCAGTCTATATTCGAACACTCTTTTCTAAAGTTTCATCATGTGGCTCATTAATTTAATGTCTAAATAGTTGGAGCAACTTTGTATATCTCCTTTATTTTTATATATAGATACTAAAATACTCTTCCTCCATTCATCGGGCATCTTCTTAGTCCTCAAAATCTCATTAAACAATCGTGTAGCCAACTCACTCCTACATCCCCAAGACACTTTCAAACTTCAATGAGTATATCATCCGGTTCAAAAGTTTTTCATATTTTCATCCTTCCTGGAGTATTTCGAACCTCTAAGTTCATAATTCTACGGAAAAACATATGTTCTCGGCACTCGCTTGATTCTTCTATATTAAAGTTACCCACAATTTTTTCATTTAATAACTTCTCAAAGTAACTTCGTCATCTTTCCTTAATTTCCTCATCTTTTACTAAGATTCTTGAATCATCGCTCTTAATACACCTAATCGTAACCAAATCTTCGTTTTCCTTCTTTTCCATCTTTCACCGTTTTCTTAACTTTTTTTCCTAACGGTCTTATATTTCTCCAAATCCTCCTCATTTCTACGCTTTTGCCATATTTTGAAGGTTGATCCTCTTTTCTCATAATATTTTGGACTTCTTCTTGCCACCACCATATTTCTTTAGTTTGAAGTCCTCTCTACCTATAGATTCTTCAAGTACCTCCTTTGATATTTCTCTTATGCACGTAGCAATTTTATTCCACATCGTTTTAGCATCTCCTTCTCAATTCCACGTCGCTCCTTTAAGGACTTTATCTCTAAAGATTTATAGTTTTGATGCGGTTTGTTTTTGGGATGTGGCTGCAACAGGTGTGAGTTCTTGTAATTTGTATAGTGAAAGTTGCGGTACTGGCTCTGGTCCGACCCTCAGCTAGGGGATCGGCTTGGGAGTAGCAGGAGTGAGTTGGGGACCGGGTGCTCGGCTCGGATCCAATAGCTCGGCTCGGATCTGTGGGCTCGGCTCGGCCCTGAGTACCTGCACACTGCCTAGAAACACCGGGAGAAGTCCCGGCGACAAGCCCTCCGATGATCTAGTCAGTAACTGGAAAAGCAACAGTAGCTAGGGTTCAAGGGGGAAAAGTTTGATTACCTTTTCAGTGAGGAGGGGGTCTAGGTATTTATAGGCAGAGGAAACAGGTCTAAGACCCTGCTGGGCCGAGTCAGACCCGTTTGCTCGTGGGCCTGACGTGGCAGAGGCTCATCTGGCTCTGGGTTGATCTGATGATCAGGGAAGAGCGGGTTTTGAGGAGATCTGACGGCCCAGGAGGGGCCACGTCATCTAACCCATATCAGGAGCCCCCACTCCTGGAGGGCTGGGTAATCCAGCCGTGTAGGAGTGATTTGCCTCTGTAGGAAGAGCGGATTGGTGTACGGTGGAGATGTGGTTTGTATCTTCCTAGAGAGACCAGTGGGGTAGGAAGAAGGGGACCCCTGTAAAGATATAAGAGGTGTCGAGAGCCGAGAGTGGGGGTCATGAGCCAAGCGCGGAGCGTCGAGGGCCGTGCCTTCATGAGCTCGGGTGCTGAGTCCAGAAGCTCGGATGCCGAATCTAGAGGCTCGTCTGTGGGAAGCCTAAGCGCGGCTCGGTATTGCCACCGACCACCGAGCCCCAAAGCTTGTTTGGAAAAGCTATGGGGTGGCTCGGGGTCACTACCGAGTGCCGAGCCCCGTGCTTGTGGGAAAAGCTATGGGGGGCGTCGAGAGCCAAAAGTGAGGGTCGTGAGCCGAGCGCCGAGCGTCGAGGGCCGAGCCTTCATGAGCTCGGGTGCCGAGTCCAGAAGCTCAGATGCCAAGTCCAGAAGCTCGTCTGTGGGAGCTAAGCGTGGCTCGGAATGGCCACCGACCGCCGAGCCCCAGAACTTGTTTGGAAAAGCTAGGGGATGGCTCGAGGTCATTACCGAGTGCCGAGCCCCCATATTTGTTATAGAAAGTTCTGGGGTAGCTCGAGATTACAACCGAGCTCCGAGCCCCAAAACTTGTTGAAAAAGCTTTGGTGTGGCTCGCAGTTACAACCGAGCTCCGAGCCTCAAAACTTGTTGGAAAAGTTTTGATATGGCTCGAGGTTACAACCGAGCTCCGAACCCCAAAACATGTTGGAAAAGCTTTGGTGTGGCTCGGATTTTTCACCGAGCGACGAGCTCCAAAACTTGTTGGAAAAGCTTTGGGATGGCTCGAGGTTATAACCGAGCTCCGAGCCCCAAAACTTGTTGGAGAAGCTTTGGTATGGCTCGAGACCCCAACCAAGCGTCGAGCCCCAAAACTTGTTGGAAAAGCTTTCGTGTGGCTCAGATTCCCCACCGAGCGACGAGCTCCAAAACTTACAAAGAAGTGCTTGAGTATGGCTCGAGGTTACAACCAAGCTCCGAGCGCCAAAACTTGTTGGAAAAGCTTTGGTATGGCTCGAGATCACAACTGAGCGTCGAGGCCCAAAACTTGTTGGAAAAGTTTTGGTATGGCTCGAGGTTACAACCGAGCGCCGAGCCCCTAAAACTTATTGGAAAAGCTTTGGTACGGCTCGAGATCACAACCGAGCGCCAAACCCCAAAACTTTTTGTTGAAAAAGCTTTGGTATGGCTCGAGGTTACAACCGAGCGCCGAGCCCCAAAACTTGTTGGAAGAGCTTTGGTATGGCTCGATGTTACAACCGAGCTCCGAGACCCAAGATTTTTTGGAAAAGCTTTGGTATGGCTCGAGGTTACAACCGAGCGCCGAGCCCCAAAACTTGTTGGAAAAACTTTGGTATGGCTCGAGATCACAACCGAGCACCGAGCCCCAAAACTTATTGGAAAAGCTTTGGTGTGGCTCGGATTTCCCACCGAGCGACGAGCTCCAAAACTTGCAAAGAAGTGCTTAAGTATGGCTCGAGGTTACAATCGAGCTCCGAGCCCCAAAACTTGTTGGAAAAGCTTTGGTATTGCTCGAGATCACAACCGAGGACCAAGGCCCAAAACTTGTTAGAAAAGCTTTGGTATGCCTCGAGGTTACAACCGAGCACCAAGCCCCAAAATTTGTTGGAAAAGCTTTGGTATGACTCGAGATCACAACCGAGCGCCGAGTATGACGAGCTGGAGATGTCCTCTGCGGACGAGCTAATCCAAGCTCAAGACGACGCATACGACCGGGCCAAGGAGCACTTTCTGCACCTCTTACCGGGGGCCAAGATCAACCACCTAAACTATGGGTGGACGCATCCCGTGCTTCCACAGACCCCCGGGGGTGAGGAAGACGAGGCTCCGAAGGACCCTCGTCTGGAGGAGGCAGGGGGTGAACCGAATGCCGAAGATGTGCCAAAGTAGTGTAGGATTTTTACTTTCTTTTTTATTTGTATTTGCCTAGTGCGGACTGGCCACCGTTTTTTGTAACACAATTTTTGAATTTATAAACACAAAATTTTAGCCGACCCTCTGTGACTTGTTGTTTTTAGCAAGCTTTCATAGTGAATCATTGTTTCTCCCCTGTTTTTGCTAGATGAAGGAGACTGCCGGGGCCGACCTCAGTTCTGCCGAGGTCCAGCGACTTCGAAATAAGCTAGAATCCAAGGTGTGCCGATTCGTTATCGTAAGCAGGCTCGTGACCGAGAAGCCGCAGTGGACTATTTTATGAACAAGTCAAAGGAGCTCAGCTTAGAGGCGGCTCGTCTGAAGAAGGCCCTAGCCGACCGCGATTGGGGGAGTGCCAAGACGAACTGGGCTCTATCTGATGCCTCCACCAGGCGTCAGACCTCCGAATCCGTTCTTTGTGAGGTCGTTGTTGAGAAGGAACTGGAGATTCAGAGGCTGAAGGTGCTGCTAGGCGTCGGACGACCACGACTCGGCCGTCCAGAGCCAGGAGGCCCCTCTGTTTTAGGCTCCTCGCCGACCCTGTATCTGGAGATGGCGAGGCCTGCTGACGCGCAGAGCTCGATCGCAGGGACATCGAATATGGCCATGCCCAGGATGGCGGATGAGATTGCTGGGAGGCAGAGCCGTTCCGCAGGACTCGAGGAGGCTCTTGTAAGCCCAGAGGGTCTGGCGAGGGACCCTTAGGTAGGAGTAGAGGGAGAATGCCGTAATTTTTTTTAATTGTACCGTAGCCTTTGAGGGCATTTTATGAATAAGATTCGATTTGTCCAACCCTTTTTGACTTGGAAAAATAGGATGTTGACTGCCCTTCGAACCGGGCTCCGAACCCCCTACTTTGCTCGGGAGCCGAGCCGTTACTTCCGCCGATAGCACTTAATGGGGGACGTTTCATCTTCCGTCATTTGGACTCCCCAATGTCATAAATGTGCCTTTTTGGAGGGCTATATAACCCTTACCCCTTCACCAGTAGTTCATCAGAAATCGCCTCACTTCATCATGAGTTCCCGTCGCTGGTGACTCTCTTGCCACCCTCTGACAATTGGGGGTAACGGTTATGAGTGCCGGTTTAACCCCTGTTGTCAGCAGGGTGAGCGGTGGGTCGGTCCCGGAGGCGGGGATTAGGGCGCTTGCCGAAGGCGAGTGTCCCCAATAAAACTTTTGACCGAGAGCCCCGGATCAGTGGCTCCCCTGTCACCATCTGACAATTAGCGGTGGCGGCTATGAGAGCTGTTTACCAGAAGTTGTCAGCAGGTGAGAGGTGGGTCGATCGATAGTACGAGGCTCGGGGCGTTTGTCGAAGGCGAGCGCCTTAAATCTTAATGAAAATTTTCGGGTATGGGGCTCGGGGCATTGCCGAAGGCGAGCGCCCTAAATCTTAATGGAAATTTTTGGGTAGGGGGAGAGCTGAAGTCCCGGCCGAAGGTTCATGACTTGTGCTTTGAGGAAAAATCCCTTGGGCGCTCAGAGGGTTGAGCTCCATTAACTTGGTGGAGTTGTCGGGTTGGGGCTCGGAGGCTCTGCCGAGCGTGTAGCCCTACTAGCTTGAGAGAGCTAGGGCGTGGCTCGAGGTCAGTACCGAGGGTCTAGCCTCCTTAGCTTGATGGAGTTGTCGAGTTGCGGCTCGGAAGCACTGCCGAACGTGTAGCCCTACTAGCTTGAGAAAGCTCGGACATGGCTCGAGGTCAGTACTGAGGATCGAGCCCCCTTAACTTGGTGAAGTTGTCGGGTTGCGGCTCGGAGGCACTGCAAAGCATGTAGCCCTACTAGCTTGAGAAAGCTAGGATGTGGCTCGAGGTCAGTACCGAGGGTCGATCCCCCTTAACTTGGTGAAGTTGTCGGGTTGCGGCTCGGAGGCACTGCCGAGCGTGTAGCCTTACTAGCTTGCGAGAGCTAGGACGTGGCTCGAGGTCAGTACCGAGAGTCAAGCCCCCTTAACTTGATGGAGTTATCGGTTGCGGCTCGGAGGCACTGCCGAGCGTGTAGCTTTACTAGCTTGAGAAAGCTAGGGCATGGCTCGAGGTCAGTACCGAGGGTCGAGCCCCCTTAACATGAAGGAGTTGTCAGGTTGCGACTCGGAGGCATTGCCGAGCGTGTAGCCCTACTTGCTTGAGAAAACTAGGGCGTGGCTCGAGGTCAGTACCGAGGGTCAAGCCCCCTTAACTTGGTGGAAAAAATTTTAAAAAGTGTAAGAGAAAGCATAAAGTTACACTGTTATTTACAAAAGGGAATAGCACGTAAGTGCCGATTACAATAGATCGATTACATGAGTTTATCCCTCTCCTTCGAGAAACCTAATGAGGTGCGTTGCATTCCAGGGTCACTTCACAGCCCTGCCCTCGGGGTTGGTGAGTCGGTATGTGCCGGAACGCACAACTTCGAAAACCCTGTACGGGCCCTCCCAGTTGGGCGCCAGCTTCCTCTTTTGGCCCGGGTTGGATACCGCCAGCTTTCTGAGCACGAGGTCCCCGAGTTTGATGTCGGCTGGACGGACCTTCTTGTTGTAGAACCTTTCGATCCTCTGCTGGTACATACTCCTTCTGTGGTGGATTTCTCCCTGACCTCGTCTATTTGGTCCAGGTTGGCACGTAGTTGCGCCGAGTTGCTTTCTTCATCGAAGGCCATGATCCAGGGCGAAGGGAGCCCAATCTCGAGGGGGATCACTGCTTCCGTGCCGTAAGTTAGAATGAACGGTGATTCTCCCGTAGGGATCCTCTTCGTCGTCCGATGTGCCTAGAGTACACTCGGCAGCTCGTCGACCCATAGTCCCTTGGAGGAATTATCAAGCCGTTTCTTGAGGCCGTCAAGGATTTGGCGGTTCGCATTCTCAGCCTGGTCGTTCGACTGCGGGTGGCATACCGAAGAGATGCGTTGCTGGATGCCGAGATCCTCGTAGAACTTTCGAAAATTCTTGCCCGCAAACTGGGTTCCATTATCCGTGATGAGTGTGCGGAATTCCGAACCGGCAGATAATGTGTTTTCAGAAGAATTGCCGAGTTTGTTGTTCTGTGATCGTTGCCAGGATCTCGACTTCGATCCACTTGGTGAAGTAGTCGATGGCTACCACCAGGAACTTCCTTTGGCCCGTTGCTTTCGGAAAGGGGCCGACGGGTCCATCCCCCACATGGCGAATGGGATCGGGCTGGCTAAAGAACGGAGGTTCACTTGTGGAACCCTTCTTACCAAGGAGAATCTTTGACAGGAACCGCACTTTTTGACCAGGGCCAAGGCATCTTGTAACATTGTGGGCCAGTAATATCTGTGGTTCAGGGCCTTTCTGGCGAGCGAACGGCTCCCCATGTGGCACCCCCCAATTCCTTCGTGAAGCTCCTTGAGAGCGTACTTGGCCTCGTCAGGGGATAGGCAACGGAGGTAAGGTCTTCCATCCATCGTTCTGTACGAGCATTTAAAGAGGGTCGTGTTGATCACGATGAACCGCTCCGAGCGGACCCTGGTTCTTCTTGCTTCGGCTCGATCTTGGGGGAGCTCGCCCTCTACCAGGAACCTTCGAATGGGAGTGGTCCAATTGTCCGGCCAAGTTTCGTCGTTTATACAAATGGCTTCGGAGAGGTCGATACTCGGCTTGAGGACTTCAATCAGCATCGTGCGGTCGAGGCCTTCAAAGGACAAGGCGAGTTTTGACAGGGCATTCGCCTGGAAGTTCTGCTCTCTTGGGATCCGTAGTACTACGGAACAGTCGAAGGATGTTAAGAGCCGCTGAACCACCGCCAAGTACCGGACCATCCAATCATCACGAGCCTCGTACTCTACGGTAATCTGATTGACCACGAGCTGAGAGTCGCTATAGGCCCTGATTTGCTTTGCGCCCACCTGATGCGCTAGGGTAAGTCCCGCGTCATAGCCTCATACTCCGCCTCGTTGTTAGAAGCCGGAAAGTTGAGCCGGAGAGAATATTGGAGAAGTTGTCGGGACCTCGCAAGATGATGTCTGCACCATTTCCTGCTTTGCACGAGGAGCCGTCGACGTAAACTTCCCACGTCGGATCGGCCTCCTGGCTGTTGGGCTGCTCGGAGATGGTGCGCTCCGTGATGAATTCGGCGAGAGCCTGCCCCTTAATGGTCGTTCTTGGCCGGTAGTTGATGCCGTATTGACTTAGCTCGATCGACCACTTGACCAATCGGTCGGAGCTCTCTAGCTTGTGGAGCACGGCCTTGAGGGTCTGGTCCATGAGGACCTACATTGAGTGTGCCTGAAAATAAGGGCAGAGTTTTCAGGCGGCCATGACCAGGGCGTATGCTACTTTCTCCATCTTCGCATATCGGTCTCGACCGAGAGCAGGACTTTGCTCACATAGTACAACGGCTTCTGGACTCCATCTTCTCGGATCCGAAACGGCACTCAGCCCGCTTTCCGAGGCTGAAAGGTAAAGCCAGAGGGGTTCGCCCGGCACAGGTTTGCTTAGAAGTGGGGGATTGGCGAGGTACTCCATCTGGTCGAACGCCACCTGCTACTGGGCGTCCCATTCGAAGCCTCGGGTTCCACGCAGAGCCTTGAAGAAGGGGAAGGACTTCTCTCCAGACTTGGAGAGGAAGCGGCCGATGGCCGCCAATCTCCCCGTGAGCCGCTGCACCTCCTTGATGTTCCTAGGAGGGCCATGTCTATTATGGCCTGGATCTTCTCGGGGTTTGCCTCGATACCGCGCTGGCTGACGACGAACCAAAGGAATTTGCCCGAGAAAACGCCGAATGCACATTTGGTGGGATTAAGCCTTATGTAGTGGGTCTGAAGGATGCCAAAGGCTTCTTCGAGATCAACGACATGGTCCTGTCCCCGTTGGCTTTTGACGAGCATGTCATCGACGTATACCTCCATGTTTCGACCGATCTGATCCTTGAAGACTCAGTTGACGAGCCTCTGATAGGTAGCTCTGGCGTTCTTCAGCCCGAAGGGCATAACCCGGTAGCAGTAAGACCCTGGTCGGTGACGAAGGATGTCTTGGCGATATCTAGGAGGAACATCCGAATTTGATTGTAGCTCGAGAAGGCGTCCATGAAGGTTAGGAGCTCGTGACCCGACGTTGCGTCGATCAGAGCATCGATGCTGGGGAGAGGAAATGGATTCTTGGGGCACGCCTTGTTCAGATCTGTAAAGTCAATGCAGATCCTCCAGCTCCCGCTGGCCTTCTTCACCATCACGACGTTCACCAGCCACTCGGGGTAGCTGACCTCTTGAATAAACCGAACAAACAACAGTTTGTCCACCTCCGCCAGCTTGCTACCTCTCCAGGGCGAACTTACGCCGCTTCTGGACGATCGGCTTCGAGCCCGGGATCACGCTCAGCCTGTGCATGATCAGGTCTTCGGAGATCCCGGGCATGTCAGGTGGTTTCCAATCGAAGAGATCGATGTTGCGGCGGACACAGTGGATTAGGTCCGACTTCAAGTCGGGGACAAGGGAGTGGCTCACACGGAACCGCTTTGATTTGTCTTCTGCCTCGAACGAGACTTCCTCTAGTTTGTCTGCCGGTTCGGGCTCTGGTTGGCTTCTTTCAGGTTGGAGTTCGAAGGCGTCGAGGGGAAACTCCCCCGCCTCCGACTGCCACAATATAGCACGATCGTGCAGCCTCTTGGTTCCCCCGAACGACACCGACCCCCTGCTTAATAGGAAACTTCAGCTTTAGGTGGTAGACCGAGGGGGCAGCCTGGAAGGAGCAGAGCCCGAGTCGGCCGAGAATAGCATTGTACGTCGCTTTAACGTTGACTACCATAAAGTCCATCGACTCGGTCTGTTTGAGGGGGCTCGTGTCGGCGGTTACATCTAGGATCACGATCCCTTCTATCTGTACTGGGACGCCGAAGAACCCGTGAAGGGTGTACCCAACCGGTTTGAGCTTGTCCCGAGGGAGTTTGAGGTTCTCGAATGCCTCTACGAGGAGGATGTTCACCGAGCTCCTGTTGTCCACGAGGATCCGGCAGACTTGAAAGTTTGCCATGTCGAGGCTGATGACGAGTGCGTCGCAGTGCGGGAGCCGGACCCCCTCCAGGTGTTCTTCAAAGAAGGAGACAGGAAGTTGCAAGATCTGGAGTGAGGGAAGGTCTCGAACGGCGTTCACCTCTCGGACGAATGCCTTGCGGGAAGTATTGGATTCCCATCACATAGCCCACCCATGGACGCAGTGTAGGATGGTCTGGCCTCCAGTCTCCTCGAGCTCTGGGTCCTGCTCGGGACGCCGTTTGGGTGTGCAAGGAGAAGGCGAAGGCCTTCAGTTCCTCATATCCCTTCGGTCCCTCGGGCTTTCCGGGTGAATTCTCCTGAGGTACCCCGCTGGATGAGGACTTCGATTTCATCCTTGAGGGCCCGACAGTTGTCGGTTTCGTGCTCGTTGTCCCAGTGGAAGCAGCAATAGAGCTGTTGATCTCACTTGTTGCTAGTCGGTCGAGGGGGTAGTCGGGCGAGGTCCTTGTCCTTGATCTCTAGGATGATGGCCGACACATTTTGTGTCAGTGGCATATACCTCTCGAAGCGAGGGACCGGAGGGACCCTCTTCATGCTGGTCCCGTCTTTTGGGACTTTCTTGGCGAGTTCGGCCTCATCGGCCTTGCGCTTCCCCTTCCCAGTAACCTCTTTGTTGCCTTCCGAATTTAGGACCTCCGCCCGAATGTACTTCTCGACCCGGTTGAGCAGGTCGGAAAAGTCTAGGGGAGGCTTCTTGGCCAAGGAAGCTTTCAGCTAGCCGTGTCGGACATTGTGTCGGAACACCGCTGAGTCGACCCCGACATCTAAGGAGGAGACAGACCTTGTGGTGAACCTCCGGACGAACTCACGGAGTGACTCTCCTTCCTTCTGTCGGAGGTGCAGCAACGATGCGCTCGTCTTCTCGGCCTTCCTGCTGGTTACGAAGTGGGCCAGAAAGTTGGCCTTCAGTTGGTCGAATGAGAAGATCGAACCGGGGACGAGCCTAGAGAACCATTCCTGGGCCGGGCACCGAAGGGTGGCAGGGAAGGCGCGACATAAAAGAGATCCGAAACGCTGTGAATCATCATGAGGGTCTTGAACCCCTCCATGTGATCAGCAAGATCACCCTCGCCGTCATAGGTCTCAAACTGGGGAGGCCGAAAATTCCTGGGAATCGCTGCTTCCTGGATAGGAGCAGAGAAAGGTGGTCGGATCGGCCTATGACCCTGAGCTGGCATCGGACCACCCTCGCCGAAATGGGCAAGACGGTTCTCCATTGTTTGTAGGTGTCAGAGGACGGCATCTTCCTGCTCTGGTGGGCGGGTCGGGCCGCGAGGCTCGCTAACTCCTACACCCGACCGCGAGTGAGACTGTGAGAGTGGTGGAATGTCTCGATTACGGGGGATCCCAAGATGGCCTCCAGGACCTCGTTCCGAAAGTTTTAGAACTCGGCTCGTGTGACTGGAGCTTGTTCAGCAGGTTCGTGCTGTAGTGGCCGCCTCCGGGCCGTTCGATGAGCACTAGCTCCCGCTCTCGGTCTGGCTAGCTATGATGGTTCGGGGCCGAGTTGGAAGCGGCCCCTCCCCTTATTCGGCTGGCCTGCTGGTTCTCAATGACGCGACGTATGTCGGTCGCGACCGAGCGAGAAGCGCCTAGTCCGACTCTGGGTTCGCTATCGACCCTCGGATGGTTGGAATCCTGAGTGTCAGCATGGCTGTTCTGGGGAGGAGCGTCTGGACAACGTCCAGAGGTGACAACTCTTCTGGCCTTGGGTGCCATGTAAAAGATCGGATTCTGGGATGACGTCCCTAGCTGGGATCGGACTGAAGTCAGAACCAAAAATTTTCCACAGACGACGCCAACCTGATGCGGTTGTTTTTGGGGTGTGGCTACAACAGGTGTGAGTTCTTATAATTTGTATAGTGAAAGTTGCGGTACTGGCTCTGGTCCGACCCACAGCTGGGGGATCGGTTCGGGAGTAGCAGAAGTGAGGTGGGGACTGGGTGCCCGGCTCGGATCTGTGAGCTCGGCTCGGCCCTGGGTACCTGCACACTACCTAGAAACACCGAGAGAAGTTACGGCGATAGACCCTCCGACGATCTAGTCAGTCACTGGAAAAGCAATAGTAGCTAGGGTTCAGGAGGGAAAAGTTTGATTACCCTTTCAGTGAGGTGGGGGTCTGGTATTTATAGACAGAGAAAACGGGTCTGAGACCCTGCTGGGCCGGGTCGGACCCGTTTGCTCGTGGGCCTGACATGGCAGAGGCTCATCTGGCTCTGGTTTAATCTGATGATCAGGAAAGAGCGGGTTTTGAGGAGATCTGACGGCCCAGGAGGGGCCACGTCATCTAACCCATATCAAGTTTCTCTCCCTTCTAAGGTTTTAAATCTCGGATTTTGGACTCATCTCGGCAAGGGGTGTTTCTTCTCGGATCGGAGATATTGGCAATCTCAAGAAAATGTGACCATCTCGGATGTTCATTTCAGACACTCAATAAACATATTTAATTTGTTACTAAACAAAATATTATATATTCTGCATGTCATTTATCATATAAAATATTGTATAGTGTAACTAATGACATGAATCAATCACGGTAAATATTCTCAAACAATATAAAAAAGAATGTAACATAAGTATATATCTATATTAAATTTGCATTTATTAGAAAAAAAATGTATTAGTTAATAGACTTACTTGACTTTGCATTTTGCATATATATAAACAATAGAGAGATGAAATCTCACATTATATTATCTTAAAGTCCTATATTGAAAGACTTATATTCAAAAAGTAAAACGAAAAAAAATTGTACATTCACAATAAGTCATAACATTAGTATGTCTATTTCGACCGATATTTCGGCAATTGCGGCCGAAATCTAGACATTTCTGTCCAAAACGATATGGAGTATAAAATCTGTGATTTCGTATCAGCAAGCTAGCCGAAACGAAATTTTTGCCATATCGGCCGAAATTTAAAACTATGATCCCTTCAAGTTCCACCACCAAGTTCTTGGGTCCCTAGTCTCATTTCTCGCACATAAACACCATTAATCTATATTGTGAGGTTAAACTCTCTCGCGGTATAATTTCTTGAAACTGTTATAAGCTAAAATCCAAGTTGAGAGAAACATTCATACTGAAGTAAAATAGTAGATCTATGAAAATTTTGAGTTACTGATTTAAAATATGAAGTGGGTGAAGAGGATCAAAAGAAATATGAAGATATAAATAACAAGATATAACAGAATGAAAGGAAGATGAGAGAATCAACATTTGAAATGAACAGGGTTAGACTGAATATACCCAACCACGGAATTTTAGATAATCTCAAAATCCGAAATTTGAAACACTTCAAACAGTGACTCCTTATCCAAATTCGTAATTGTTAGGCTGACAACAATGTGAAATAAGGCATAAGGTGCTCGTGTTTATAAGCCACAACACGCAAATAATACAACAAAACAGATGTGTCCCACAGGGCACCGATACACCATCAAATCACTCAACAAAAAATGCATCACTCAAGAAGGTAACTCACCAAACCAGCTCTAATACCACCAACCCACGCAAGAGACTAATTCAAACCTAGTGGCTAACAAACCCGTGTCTATATCCATTCCAAGAAGAAGGTAACAATTAGCACAGTTTGGATACTAAGGTTTGTGGAGATAAGTGTGGAGGTGATTTTTCCACATGTAGTAATCTAAACTTTGCCCATCTGGATCATATTTTGGAGATATGCTACCTCCGTTTTCTTCACCTCAAAGTTTAGAAAAAATGTAGGTAGTGATAAGTATCTATACTCAAACCCACCAAATTTATTTTGTAAGCCAAAATGAAGGTAAAGATATACAACCTATAGGTAGCATTCCTCTAGGTTCACTTGAAAATTACCTATAGATATCCTCCATTTGTATGCCAAGATGATGAGATCATCTTTTAAAAAAGTCATTAATAAAAGAACTCCAAATTTGATCCCTCTTACAATTACTATCTCTTACTTAGACAAACCCAAAACAACGGCATCAAATTCGCAAGTATTTTTCAAAAATGCATGCTTAATAAACGGAATCAAGAAGAGATTACAAAATACGGTGGTTGTAATACGTACATAAGTATTCAACTGGCGTACAAAACTGGAGAAATTGTTGTGCTTGAAATACTTGGGAAGCAAATCCCTCGCGAACTCTGGCGTATTCCAGACGACGAAGCTGTTGCTGTTGGGGCCCCACGAAACCACCGCGTCGGTCGATGGATCGTCCACCATCTCGTACGTCTTGCTCAGGAACGGCGGAGGCGGCGCCGTGACGCCGTTGAAATTCGCGCTCGCCGGCAGAGCGGACGCCGTCGATCCGTTCTCCATTTTGAGAAAAACCCTAACGGAAGGGTAACGGAGAAAAAGAGGGATTTAACGGCGGAAATATTTTTGATCGGAGTCGGGCGGGGGTTAGGATAGATATTTATTTATTTATATTTGAAGAGATAAATGTCCTCATGGTGGGTAAATGACAAAAGTACCCTGTTGTACTTGATTGAGGTCCCAGTGTACATTGCTATTTTGGGGTAGTTTGCTTAGTTATTACAAAGGTTATCAAATCTATAAAAATTACTGTTTGAAAAAAAAAAAACTTTGGAAATGATTTTTAAAAAAGTAATTTGTTTGAATATAGTTATAGTATAAGATTGAGAGCAGAGAGAGAGAGGAATTTAAAAAAGTAGCAAAAAATTTAATGTAGAGAAGTAAGTGGATTTGTTTCATCTCTACTTCTCTACTATTATAATGGGAGAAGGCCTTAGTGTAATTTGTTCATCTATCAACCCGTGCAATGCACGTGCATAACTATTGTAAATGAGGTTTTAGATCAAATCCAGACTATGCCTGAATTTTTACTTTTAAAAAAACTATATTTATTAATCTCTACTACTATAATGGGAGAATGCCTTAGTATAATTTGTCCATCTACCAACCCGTGCAACGCACGTATATAACTATTGTAAATGAGGTTTTAGATCAAATCCATACTACATCTGAATTTTTACTTTTAAAAAAACTATATTTATTAAGACGTGCATCGCACGTGTAAACTACTAGTATTGGATAATGTGAAGAGAGAGATAAGAGGGATGAAGCTAGGATTGGAATAAAATAATTAAAAATTAATGAACAGTGGTATACCTTAGTTTTCCTATATTTTTTGCTAGAAAACAATTGGTGTTGTAATACCCGAAAAGTACCTAAAAGTGCTACAGTATCCGACCCTGAAAAGTGCTGCAACTGCACTTTTACACTGAAACAACACTATGAACACCTGAATTAGTTTCCAACGGTGACTTTACTAGGGACCAAACCAACCCTTGGTGTCGTTGACGGATTTTGAAGAGGGTAATTTCGGGGCTGTTCTGGATAGATGGACAGACGTCCCAGTCGAAAACTGCGGTTTTTGTCCTTCACTTGCCAATAATCAGCTAATTCTATAAAAAAAAATAGCCACACACACCACACTTTATAAACAATATATATAATTTATATATATATATATATATATATATATATATATATATATATATATATATATATATATATATATATATATATATATATATTAATTTGAGACTTTTTGGTGCAAGCGGTATTCGGACTTTCGACCTTCTACTCATTAGCGAATCAGCTTAGTAGTTGACCAGACGAACACTTGCATAAAATATCTTCATTAGAACAAGCTTCTGATGCCAAAATTGTTTGGATTTTATATATTTTCAACTAATGGAAACGGGTTAACTAACTAGGACTAATGAGATGTGGAGAGGAACTTCAAAGTGTTAGCAACTCCAATCCATGCCAAAATGGCATGGAATTGGCATTTTGGTGCCAAAAAAGAGCTCTAACCCATCGCCAATTTTCAAGTCATCTTGGCATGAAAATTGGGAGGTGAACAGTAGTACGCCAAAAAATTGGGAGGGGAACAGTAGCACGCCAATGTGGCGTGCTACTATTCATTCAACGCCAGATTTTTTTTTATTTGTTTCTTTTTCAAAAAGCCTTACAATAGTTTAGTTATTTTGTTTTTTTGCCCAAATTGTATTGTTTATAACAAAATTAGTTACTTTATACTACCAAAAATTAAAAATTATTTTATTCGTGTTCTATATTTTACTTATTATTGATGGTTAATTTAAAATTGAGTCTAATTAATATTTAAAAATAATATGAAATGTTAATTACAGCATAAAAACATCAAACATTTATGTTGGCATTATAATTAAAATTACATAGATATTCAAACTAAACTTGTGCCTAACATAATGCAAAATACATAATGCAATAACATAACATAAAATGGACCAGGAATTTAAAAGAATTTGTATGTGGCCAATTGGTGAAATAATAAATAATGGGGAATTTGAAAAAATATATATATATATAAAAACTAGATAAAAAAGAATATACAGAGAATATTCTTTTTGGTGTTAGAAATGAAATTATGGTTATACAGAGAATATGGTATGGGAAACATCGGCCGTTTTCAGGCCCATAGGCCAAAACAGGCCTAAAGCAAGAAGTATCTGCAGCCCAATAAGAGAAGTCCTAATTAGTCAAAAACTCTTGACCAAATCATCAATCCAAAAGAGAGTTTTCAACTAATTTTATCTCCTAATCATGAGAATCAACTGTTTAAATACGAAAGACACTCTTTTAAGCTAAATTTTTGTAACAAACTCCTAGCACATAAATACTCCCCACCTCTTTCAGAATAAGGTAAGCATAATTTTGCCACCAAAAACTCCACTATTTTTAGTTTTGACTTGAGCATCGGAGGGTCTTTCATAAGGGCCCACTCCGGTGTTTTAGACTTTTGCAGTTTCTTGGAGCGAACTTCACTGTCCGAATTGGATCCAAGCATCCACAAAATCGTCAGAAAATTATATTAAGGAGCAATCAATGGCGACTAATTTCGATCAAAGTAAATGTTACAAATTGATAATTTCTGTAAACCCTGTTTCCATTAATACATATTTTTAAACTATTTTTCCGTATTTAAATCCTCAGTATGTTATAACTATTCTTCCTTAATTGATTTTATTATTTAAACTATTTTTGGAGCCCAATTGATTATTCTAAGCCCAAGTTTGCATTTTGATTTTATTAATTATTAATGTGAGCCTAGTTGTTATCATAAGCCCAATTCTATATTTCGATTTTATTATTTAATTGTACTTTTAATCTGAACTATCCCAATACCCTAATTGTTTTATTTAACATTTTGAGCTCATTTATTGAAGCCCATTCTAACTATTGGGTCCTTTTGGAGATACCCATTATTAAAGCCCAAACTCATAACCCATATAATTGTGCAGATTAATCCTATACCCACCCGTATACAATTTCTCCACACCCTCACTTTTCTAATCCCGTACTCCAACTCCCCCACTTTGCACACACAATCCCCCATGCTCCTCCTAACTACCCCCAACTTCTACCCCATTACTTTACTCTATATTATATTATTATATATTAACCTGCTCTCTCTCCCATTTGTCTCTATCTCTCCCATTTCTTCTTTCTCCCGCACTCCATTCTCCTACATTTCGAAACCCAAAAACAGAGGTTTCCCCCCGTCCTCCTCCTTCTCCCTCTCCCTTCCCCATTCGTCTCTCAAACCCAAACCCCGAGCGTCGCTCGCCTCCACCATCACTCTCAGCCCCGTCGAACTCGCCCTCGTCGACTCATCGTCGCCTCGCCACCAGCACCGCGACATCCAGTCGCGCTCCCACCGTCCCGAAGCTTTGCCCACCTCCAGTCGACTTTCGCCAGCGTCGCTGTAGTACCCCGTATTTTTAAATACTATTTTAGAGATTAGAAAGTGAATTAAAATAATTTTCTGAAGATTTAATAAATATTTTCTGAAAATTTATCTTTTTACACGTGCGAAACACGTGCAAATATTTTCTTGAAAAGATCAAAAGGCAAAATTATTTTGTGGAAAATCATTATTTATTATTTGTGATTTTTCTGGATTTTTCTGAATAAAGAAACTATTTTTATAAATACCTCGAAAGAGAAGGGCTTTTATGTAAAAAGCCATTTTGATCTCAAATAAATAATGAAATTTCGCTTTTACTGATTTTTGGGATTTCCATGGTCGTCGTTGAAATTAAAATATATTTATATTTTATTTAGAGTCGATTTGGTAAAGATTTAAACAAATATGGTATTTTTGCAAATATGGAATTTATGTTGGATCTTGTGCAAATATTTTTCTGGAAAGTAAAAGTTAGATATTCTTATTGGAAATATAATATGTATTATTAGAAATTATTTCTGAATTTTCTGGATTTTTACGAATATTTTATGGTGTATTTGCAAATATTACAAAAAAGAATGACTTTTGTGCAAAATGGCCACCTTGAGTGCAAATCCGAATTTTCTTTATTTATGGGCTGTTTTGGATTGCTAGAAAACTCAGTGGTAAAAGGATTTGATTTGGTTTTGATTTATTAAACTTATTCTAACTACTTTATAAAGAAAGGGTTATATATGTAAAGTTTTATTTTGAAAGGATTATTTTGCAAATGTGTTTAAAACCCTAATTCTTCAATTCCAACCTGTATAAAAGTGGAGTGCAGCTGTCTTTCGCTGCACAACACAAGTTTTATTATTTTTATTTTTCTTGGAGATTGAAAGAGAAGATTTTGGATCTCGCGAAGGAAAGGTTTCTTATCAAGATTTCTTCATTTAAGGTGAGTGACGTAAATTGTTTTGTTGTTGTTTTTTTTTTTTTTTTTATTTGTGTATGTTGTATGAGAATGATATGAATGTTTGATTGATCTTGAATGTTGGATTTCATCTATTAGAAAGCATGCTAGGATTTGGTATGAATATGTATGTTAGATGGATAAAAAATTAGATCACTGAGAAGAACCCTAGATATTTACATGTGAATGATTTTAGATTTGTTGGAGAACCTAATATAAATTGTGAGTAGGCATTTTCTTTGAATTATTGCTCATTTGATTGAGTATGAGGAATGTTATGCATTAATTAATTAAAGATGAGATTTTTGGGACTATTGGTGAGTTGGATGAAAACAACTTGGCCATATTGATGATAAATTGGTTTTGTTTATGAATCAACTATTGAGATTAGTTGAGATTGAGTTTGAGAAATTTGAGAATGAATAATGGTTTAGAGGACCATGTTTTGAGGATTTGAGTTATGATGACTAAAATTTGAGATTTAGTTGAATTTGAGGAAATATATCCAATTGGGATTTTCTTTGAGATTTGGTTTTGATGTAGTTTGGATCTGAATACGAAGTAATTTCAACGAACAATTAATTTTAGAAACCCTATTTTGATTATATGCACAATTTATGTTTTATTTTGAAGAAGTTTATCAAAAAGTTTTTTTTATCAATTTAAGTGGTTTTTGATTGGTTTATATGGATCTTTGTATATCCTATAAGTTGTATTTGATCATATCAAAAATATACTTTTTATAGATTTCGTTTGTAAAGTAAATCTTCGGGGCGGTTGAAATGTGCACAACCAAAGTAGGCAGTCTGTAGGTCGACAGTCGACTAGTATGATTTCTCAGTCGACCGACACGACTCGGCTGCTATGTTCCTTAGTTTTTCTTGAAATTTTGTCTAGATAGTCGACTGAGGACCTTAACAGTCGACTAGTACCACTTAGAATTATTTTCTCGAAGTTATTGTATTTTTCACTCTGGACAGTCAACTGAAGACCCTTTGCAGTCGACTGGTTCTGAAGATTTTTCTTGAGTTGTTCTGATGTTCTTTTAAATGATTTATTCTTTAAATATTTCGGATCCATAACTTACTATTCTAAATATGATTCTTGCTATAGAATATATGTTTTCAAGATATTTCTTGGTTGGATTTGGATTCTGGAATTTTATAAAGATTTAGGTTTTGTTAATTAGAGAGGTTTCTCCCTATGATCGTTTTGACGACGGATTTGTGAATATTGGTCTTGTTGAGATCTCTAGGAGTTGAGTGGGAGTCCTGTAAACCGGCAGTTGAGATTTGTTGAGTTAGACCTGGGAGGTCTTGGTTTAGTTGTTGTTGAGTATTTAAGTCCGACAGGATACACTAACTATAGAGATGAGGATTTTTGATTTAATAATATCAACTTAAAGACAAGCACTAGTGGGGATGTGATGGAATTTGGGAAACATAAGTATAGGCTCATGGTTTGTTAGTCCAACGGATGCGTTCCAGGACTATTTGTTGTTCTGTCTCGAGAGGACATTTGTGTGTTCGCATGTTGAGAGTTTGCAGGCCTATTCACGGAGCATGCAGAGTGCATTCGCGTGTCGAGGATCGGCAGGCCTATTCACAGAATGTACCTGGTGTATCTGCACGTCGAGGGCCTTGCAAGCCTATTCGTAGGGGTATACGGGTTTGGGAGATGACTCTCTGGTTGTTTTTGAGTTATCTTACATGATGCTTGCTCGTCGAGGGCTGTGGTACCTATTCACGGAGTATTCTGTATCTTGTTTCCCATCACCGTAGTAGGATTTGTTGCATAACGAGGGGTTATCCCTATAAGTGGAGAACGTTAAGGGCTTGTACCGGACCTATGTACTATGGAATGCATAGAATCCGACAAGTATGCATTAGAGAGTCAGCATATAGAGCTTGTATTTTTTTGACTTGGTTTTATGTTTGTGTTTTCCTGTTTTTCCTACACTTGACACTTAGTCTAGCTTCACTTGTTGTTTTCATTCCATGATGTTTTTATGCTTTACTTACTTGCTATTTCTCATTCATTTATTATTGTTGTTAATAGATGTTGTTGATGACTCAGTATTTTATGATTTAATTATGTTGTTTGTTTTTATATCACTCACACTGTTATGGCTGACCCCTTTAGTTTTGGGGGTTAGGGATCATCTCTAGCCTCATGTTTACAGGTTGTTGCTTAGAGCTTAGGGTTGGATGCTTGAGATAGTTTTGAGATAAATTGATATAATAGAGCTTTTGTGTAAAATGGTAAAAGGAGTGTTGTAAAAAGAAAGTTGTAATTCAAGGTGTTTGTATTCCGCTGTGTTGTAAATGATTGTTGTAACAAAAATTTGAAATAAAAATTATTTGTGTTTTTGGCTATGTGTACTATTACATTGAAGTTGATGCTGGGAATTGTGCCACGTATTTTCTAAGATATTATATGAGAAATTCGGGGCGCTACAGTCGCGACCTCTAGTCGCAGCACCCATCTCATCGCCATCATCAGCTCGCCATTTCCCTTGCCCTCACCGCATCGTCTTCAAGCTCGTCGCTCCGCCTTCTCTCGAGCCTCCCACTCGACCGCTCCGCCACGAACCCCCTATCGTCACCCCGTCGAGCTCGTCCCTCCGACACCCCTTCCTCCTCCGCCGTCTTCAACCTCCAAGCAACTTCTCTCCCGAATGCCTCACCACGAGCGTCGACAGACCCTCGCCTCGCCGCCTCTACCCTGAGCACTGCCAGTTCCCTCGCACCGCCGCTCGCCTTCTTCCTCCTTCCGCTCGACTCAGCCGCCTGCCATTGCTGCCAGCACCACCCTCCCGCCGTCGCCTTCAGTTGTGTCGCAGCACATCCCTTCCCCCGCACTCTCTTTCTCCCGTGTGTGTTCTCTCTCTCTCTCTCTCTCTCTCTCTCTCTCTCTCTCTCTGTACCAAAGTGGAGAAGAAGAACTGGGTTGGAATTGGTTTGTTGATTGGGGATTATTGTTGTGTTGGTGTGTGGAGTTGGTGTATTGGTGTGTTGGTGTTTGTATGAAGGGGGACTCTGTTTGGTGTATTAGGTTGTGTTGGTATTTGGTGTGTTGGGTGCATTGCTGTTTGGAGTATTTTAGTGGAGTTAGTGTTTGCTGTCTTTGAGTTATTGAAGGGGTTGTTTTGCTTTAGTAGAATTGCTGTTTACTATTTTGGGAGTTTGCTATTTGGAGTTTGCAATTTTGGATTTGCTATTTTGGCGTGGCTGCCACATATCTTGCACGTGTTTTACTGCCCGGGATTTTGATCCCGTTATTCTAGTGTGCCATATAATCGTCATCAACTAACAGGCAAGTATCCCCTTGTACAACTCGTTTAATCTAGTACAAGCTTATTTGCAAAATACCGCAAGTATATTCCTTGACTCTATTCGTATTATACATAATCCTTCGATCTCGTATTTGTACATGATCGCGAATACTTTGTTGTCATATGCATTGCATGAACATGATACACACATATATACTCATAGAACTATAGGATGTTATGCATATATGGCTTGTCTTGTTACTAGTTTGCATGTTGTTATAATATCTTTTATTCTTGATTAAGTCTTCACATGTCATTGATCACATCAACATATTTTATAGACCCTGAAATATGTTTTCATGTACTGCATAAGTCTTTGATACTCGATCCTGTCATGTTACCGTCTTTGTTATTGCATGTAGTTATTGTTCATGTTTAATTGTAATAAAAAGATAATAAACCGGGGTATAAGGGAAAAGATTTAGTAGTGGGTAATATAGAAGAGCGTACTCGGACGGGAACTCGTGGTTCCTCGATGCAAGTTGCAAGTTTGCAAAATTACAGGTTTACATGTGCACGTTACAAGTCACACTACATGTTCCACATTACACGTATCTCGATACAAGATATAATTGACATGACATGATTTCCCAAGTACGTGACCTATAGAATCCACCACTAGTCTAAACATTCACTTGATTGCGAGTAGCAACCATATGGTATGGAACACATGAAGTGCTACCTAGTTAGGTTAATAAAAGACATGAGATTAACACGTACACTTACATGATCCGTTTACATGTTACATGTTCATGTTGACTTACTTACTTGTTTACATGTTACGTGTTCATGTTGACACGTTTGCTTGCTTACTCGTTTACATGTACATGTTCCTATGGATTTATTTAATTGTTTTCATGCATGCCACTTATTCCATGATGTCTTGTTTATAATTCTATTTACATGTTGTATTTCTCCTATTATATGATTCTTGATTCTCTGTTCTTTTCCCGCTTTTGATTTGTTTTATAATTGTCCCGTTAGCTTGTACCACTTGCGGTCCGTGACTTGCATTAACGGGTACCTCTTTGTTTTTTCCTTTTGTAATAATATGCTTGCAGGCCCAGATGGAGAATTACCCGAAGGTGTTGCTGAGCAAAGATTTTAGTCCTGTTTATTTTCATGTTATTTTAGTTCTTGTTTTATTCATGTACTCTTTATTGTAATCCGGGCATGTTGACCCGTAACTATGTTTCTTTTCCAGTTGTTGGTTATGTCCTGTATTATGTCATGTACTATGTCATGTACTTTGTTATCCTATTGTGATTTTACATGCTTGCATGGTTAATATTGTTATCTTGTTGTTGAGTTAACTATACAGCTTATGAATGATGTATTCGCATCATTCGCTGGGCCTCAGTTACGTGCCTGTGTTCCCGTATTCTGGAAAGCGGGGCGTGACAAGGTTTTTAGGGTTGAGTTCGACTGGTGTGTTGGGTGTATTGTTGCTGTTTGGTGTTGTGTGGGGACCCTGGTTGGTGTTTGTGAAGTAGATTGAGTGGTGAGTTGTTGTTTTGGAGTTACTGTTTTGGAGAAGTTGGGTAGTCTGCTATTTTGGATTTGCTATTTTGGCGTGGCTGTCGCGTATCTTGCACGTGTTTTGCTGTCCGGAATTCTGATCCCGTTATTCTTGTCTTCAATTTCATCGTCGTCAACTAACAGGCAAGTATCTCTTGTACAAATTCGTTTGTTCTAGTACAAACTCCTTTGCAAAATACCGTAAATATATTCTTTGACTCTATTCGTATTATAGATAATCTAATGATCCCGTATTCGTACATGATCGCGAATACTCTGTCACCATATGCATTGCATGAACACGATACACACATTTATACTCTTATAATTATACATGATGTTGTACATGAATTGCTTGTTACTAGTTTGCATGTTGTTATAGTATCTTTTATTCTTGATTAAGTTTTATAAATGCCATTGGTCACATCATAGTCATCAACATGTTTTATAGACTCTGAAATATGTTTTCCTGCATTGCATAGGCCTTGATACTCGATCCTGCCATGTTACCCGTCCTTGTTATTGCATATAGTTATTGTTCATGTTTAATTGTAATCAAAAGATAACAAGCCGGGGTATAAAGGGAAAAGATTTAGTAGTGGGCAATATAGAAGAGCGTACTCGGACGGAGGCTCGTGGTTCCTTGATGCAAATTGCAAGTTACAAGTTGCAAGTTTGTAAAATACAGGTTTACATGTTTCATGCTACAGGTTACACTATGTTCCACATTGCACGTATCTTGATACAAGATATACTTGACATGACATGATTTTCCCGAGTACGTGACCTATAGAATCCACCACTAGTCTAAACGTTCACTTGATTGCGAGTAGCAACCATGTGGTATGGAACACATGAAGTGCTACCTAGTTAGGTTAATAAAAGACATGAGATTAACACGTACACTTACATGATCCGTTTACATGTTACATGTTCATGTTGACTTACTTACTTGTTTACATGTTACGTGTTCATGTTGACACGTTTGCTTGCTTACTCGTTTACATGTACATGTTCCTATGGATTTATTTAATTGTTTTCATGCATGCCACTTATTCCATGATGTCTTGTTTATAATTCTGTTTGCATGTTGTATTTCTCCTATTATATGATTCTTGATTCTCTGTTCTTTCCCCGCTTTTGTTTTGTTTTATAATTGTCCCGTTAGCTTGTACCACTTGCGGTCCGTGACTTGCATTAACGGGTACCTCTTTGTTTTTTCCTTTTGTAATAATATGCTTGCAGGCCCAGATGGAGAATTACCCGAAGGTGTTGCTGAGCAAAGATTTTAGTCCTGTTTATTTTCATGTTATTTCAGTTCTTGTTTTATTCATGTACTTTTTATTGTAATTCGGGCATGTTTGACCCGTAACTATGTTTCTTTTTCCAGTTGTTGGTTATGTCCTGTATTATGTCATGTACTATGTCATGTACTTTGTTATCCTATTGTGATTTTACATGCTTGCGTGGTTGATATTGTTATCTTGTTGTTGAGTTAACTATACAGCTTATGAATGATATATTCGCATCATTTGCTAGGCCTCAGTTACGTGCCTGTGTTCTCGTATTCTGGGAAGCGGGGCGTGACAATTTCCATTAAAGAATTTACATCATCTATTTGCTTCCACTCAAAAAATAGCTGAAACATAACTCTATTTCTCGAGAAGTATTTGTATTGGATAATAATCAGATTATCCATCTAGAGTCGTCTCATCTCAATAATTATTGGAAGAATTTTACTCACATTATGTCATAATACTTCAGTTTTTGTTTAGTTTTAATAATGTTTTGATAAAACAAGAATTACAGCAAATTGCATCCTCACATATTCATGCCTTTTGCATCAGCATTGACTAAAACACAAAATTGTGGTGGGTATAAGTAGCACTGGTAACAATACCCGATACCTGGACTCGACCCAGACCCAAACCGGATCCGACATTGGACCGGAACCGACTTGGTCTAATGCGGATGTTACGCACATGTATTTTGTACTGCTACGAGTAATATCTGTAACGTATTTTAATATAAATGTCCTACGTATTTCTGCATTTCAATTATTTATACATTTTTCGTCTCCTCAAAATTCATTTTTATCATATTCTGAACCAACTTAAATATTTATTTTAATCTTCATGTTTTTACGAGCATTGCACGTGTTTTCAATACACGTGACGATTACGTATATTCCACTGTTACGTGTAATGTTCTAAGTATTTCAACTATTCATTTTTATAACTCGTTCGAATTCGTTTTATAAATTGAAATTCATTTTCTCATATTTTGGCTCGAATATATTTTTTATACGTGTTGATTATATTGTCTTATATATAAAATTAACGAAATGTATTTTTCGTATGTTGTATTTCGATTATTTATAAACATTTTCTCGTTGATAAAATTTATTTTGTATTTGAATATTTATTTTTACGTGCGATGCACGTGTTTGCAGTGCACATGTTGGTTCCTAAAATTTTTTTGAGTCATGAATATTTTTCTTCTTATTTTTCTAGTTACAATTGTGTGATTTATTTTTAATTAAAATCCATTAGGCCTAAATCTATTTTGTAGCCCACTAAAATTAATTTAAAGTCCATGATTGATTTTGTGTGCACTAAAGTGTACATTTAAAATATAGTTAGTTTGGTACACTTGCCATGTGTAACACACACATCTAACCTAATAAAAATTAATAATAAAATTTGTATGAAGAGTGTGTGCACACATTGACTACACGTGTACATGTTTCTCACCATGGTTGAGAGTGAAGGAGATTGGTGTGAGTTAGTGGGAAGTGGGGAGTTATTTTAGGAACTGGGGAGCTATTTTGACCACACAATTTTCCTATAAATAGTCTCTACTTTTGTCATGAACAACACAACTCAAAACAAAAACACAAGAAAGAAAGAGAGCAAGAAGGTGCTTGCAGGTTGGAGCTTTGAGGAAGGCCAGCCATCATTTGGGGAGCTTGGGAGCAAGTTTTGAGGGGTTTTACTACTAGAAATTATACAATCGAGGTAGGGTGTTTTCTTCAACTTTCTAATATAGTTTTTATTAGTAGAATACTTGATATGTGTGAATTATTATATGCATGATAACTTAAATAGATTGAGTGTTCATGTCTGGATTATTTGTTGTCGATTGAATGTGTGAAATTATGATATGATTGATTTGGGGACATTTTTAAGTTGTTGTTTTAAGTTTTAGTTGCACTTCAAAAAATTATAACTATTAAACTAGATTGAATCTAGAGCTAAATTTTTTATTGGAGAATCTCGTATATGTCGAGAACATCTCCTTAAAATTTCATAATATTTTGATGCCATTTACTATTTTAATAAAATCCAAGCTTAGGGCTGGTTGGCAGTTGGCTAGTTGCTGGAAATTTGTACACATTTCGGATTTTGATCATTTCAACATCTTAGATGAAGTATTTTGAGAAAAGTCAAAACTAAGAACTTGAAGTAGACTGGTTAAACTTTCTGTAAAGTCTAAGTAATCAATTTTACATAAAGAATTGAATTTATAATGAATTTTACAAGATTGAACAAGTGGCAGTACTTTAAAATTTCAACCTTACTGTAGATATCGAAGAATTCAAAGTTATAGACACAATATTTTGAGAAAATTTATAACTACAAATTTATAGTAGACTTGTATACCTTTAATTTGATCTAAAGAACACAAAGTTTCATAAGTAAAAACACTTTTTTGATTTTTACATGTAACATGAGCTGCAGTTTTCATATTTTAAACCTACAGTTTTGCAAATGAATTTAGACGAAGTAATTGAGGATGAATGTAAATTATCTTAACTACAAAGTTGTAGTAGACTCATTCATAATTCCTACAAAACTAATAAATTTATTTTTGGATTAGTATTGGAATTTATATGATTTTTTACAATACCATTGGGTTAATATCTTTTTGTCCTAAAACTTTCACAACGTATAAAATTGGATTTAAAATTGTAATGTTAGTAAGATGTACCTTATGAGAAATTAAAAGGTAATTAAAGGATGAATTTGGCATATTAATCATGTGATGTTTATAAAGGTTTTAACTCATCAAGTGTTATTGAATGTTATTATAAGAAGTTAGTTACTTCATGATTGATAAATAAGAGAATGGATAAAAGAAGTTAAAAGATGTTTAATGAATGAAAAATTTTATAACAGGCTAGATGTAACCTAGTTGACCTCTATAGTGAGATGGTTGTTGGAATCTAGAGGCTGAGCAAGATCCGTAGTGACCGGCAATTTGTGAATAAAAATTTGAGAAGTAGCCAGTGTGTGCTAATATTTCTCCGTGTGTCCGGTAGGGTAAGCTAGCTCTAGGTTGTGCTGATTATAATTAAACCTAAGGACAGGCACTAGGGGGAGATGTGATGAAGTATGGGCAAACATGTGTATGAGGGCCTTATATGATTCGCGGTGGGAAATTATCTCCAGAATTATCGGGGTGTAAGGCATGATATCCAAAATCACTCGTGGTGGGAGATATTTCTTCAGAATTATCGGGATCAAAATTCGCATTGGGAGATTATTTTCAGAATTATTGGGGCGTGAAGTGTGTCCAAAATCTCTCACGATGGGAGATATTTCTTCAGAATTATCGGGATCAAGGCGACGCTCGTGGGGTTTTTGTGTGATGAGGTACCAAATGACTCGCGGTGTGAGTTTTGTCTCCAGAATTATCGGGGTGTGAGGCGTGACGTCCGAAAATCACTTGCGGTGGGAGAACGACTCTCAAGAATTATCGAGGTTACGACTCGTGGTGGGAGAGCAATTCTCAAGGATTATAGGGGCGGCACTAGATACTCACATGATATCTAAACCTTACATTAGTCACCATAGTAGGATTTGCATAACGAGGGATTAAACCCTACATTGTGAAGTACGTTAAGGGCTTGCCCTCGGACCTATGTAGTATGGGATGCATAGAATCCGAACAAGTGGGCATTAGCGCATCGTAAGTGTGAATGTCTACATTAGACATTAGGTCATATCATACACTGACATGTTTATGATAGTCACCTTTTACATTGTGTTTCACATTCAAGTTTGTTTTTGCTAAAGTTAAAGAATCAATGTATTATAACATTGCGTCAGTTGTATGCAACTGACGTGCCCACAGTTTCCTAGCTGCAGGATAGGATTTGGCATGGACTTGAAATCACTGTGAGGGATGTCATAAGATTGAAGAGCTTCCATTATCACTTGTTGTATTGTACTTATTCATTTCGGCTATGCTATTGTAAAAAAAACAATGTTGTAAATGAAAAAGTTTTAAATTCCTTATAAATTTGTGCGAACTTGAAGTAAAGATCCTGTTTTTGCTACGAATTACCTGTGTTTGGGATTCGGGGCGTTACAAACACAACACAAAAACACAGGGAAATTTAAAACTTTTATTACATCATCGTTCTTTACAATATACAGGGGAATTTTACACAACAAATACAATTTGTTTTCACCACTAAATTTTCAACCTTCCATCAGAGTTCACCACAAACTGGCATCCACGCCACCTGTTGACAAGAGTCCTACAAAACTTGTAAACTGTGGGTACGTCAGTTGAATACAAACCGACGCAATACTAACAACAATAGAGATCCTCCAAAACAACCACAACCTTGAATGCAAAATAATATGAAAAGTGTGACTATCCTAAGTATGTTGATGTATGTCATGATCATAAAAACTAATGCACAAACAACATGCACACGATACACTTTCTAATACACACTTGTTCGGATTTTATGCCGCTCATAAACATAGGTCTAAGGGCAAGCCTTTAGCGTTCTCCTCTTTATAGGGTTTAATTCCTTGCTATACAATTCTACAACCATGACAAATATTAAGATTTAGACATCCCACGAGTATTGAATCTCGTCCCGTCTTCTTGAGATCAATCCCACACCGCCTGTCAATGTTGAGCTCTCTACTCACTCGTGAGTGTCGCTCTCGACCCAGAATTTTGGGGACCGTCTTGCCCCGTAAGATCATTCTGGAGCCTCATCGCATGAACATCCTGTAAGTGTCACTCTAGTTCCAGAATACTAAAGACTCACCTCACTCCGCCCAATTATTTATAGTCCCAGAATACTAGAGAATCGTCTCACTCTACCTGACTATTTAAAGGCCCCACTCACGTTAGCTCTTACTTCGTCACAACTCCCTTCTAGTGCATGTCCTTAGATAAGAAAGAATCAAACCCCATCTAGAGCTAGAGTAACCCTACCGTATTTAACTCAACAAATACTAGAATACTAGCCCAACTGGCTTATTCCTAATTCCACGATCTTGCCGGCACTTTGGGTTATACTCGGCCTTTAGAACTCTAACCAATTAGAACGTCGCACCCCAAACAACTCTAGGGTTATCTACGACCACTCTAAAAATAACTCAAATAATGATAATCAGAAGTTCTCACCTCTCGGAGAATTCTCAACTCAAACATAAATTCAACGAGTTCACTTGCCTCACACGAGCCTAATTCTTTAATCATTTACTCATCTTACAATCCTTGCACAAACCAATTAGAACTCTAACCCTACCGTATTTAACTCACGGTAGGGTTAACTCTTAAAGGCCCCACTCACGTTAGCTCTTACTTCGTCACAACTCCCTTCTAGTGCATGTCCTTAGATAAGAAAGAATTAAACCCCATCTAGAGCTAGAGTAACCCTACCGTATTTAACTCAACAAATACTAGAATACTAGCCCAACTGGCTTATTCCTAATTCCACGATCTTGCCAGCACTTTGGGTTATACTCGGCCTTTAGAACTCTAACCAATTAGAACGCCGCACCCCAAACAACTCTAGGGTTATCTACGACCACTCTAAAAATAACTCAAATAATGATAATCAGAAGTTCTCACCTCTCGGACAATTCTCAACTCAAACATAAATTCAACGAGTTCACTTGCCTCACACGAGCCTAATTCTTTAATCATTTACTCATCTTACAATCCTTGCACAAATATTGGTCTCACACCCAATTAGCCTCATCTATAAATCTCGATTTATTTCTTCACATAATAATGAACTTTATCATCAGAATTTATTCAATAACAACTCTTGTTTATCAATTATTAAAAGTTAATCGAGTTAGTCTACAACTGAAAAACTCCAACAATAGACTCAAACCATAATCCAAACAACCCACAAATCCAACTTAATTAAACCCTTAATCTTAAATTGATCATATCCATAAATCCGAACCATTCATATCCATAATTTGAAATTATCAACTCTAAATCTTAAAATAATCATATTCAAAAATCTGAAATTAAACAATTCTAAACCTGGAATTAATCCACTATAATTCTAAAATTATTTATATCTAAATCTGAAATTATTCACATTCTAAATAAGAAACCATTAACATTCTAAATATGAAATTATTCACATCTTAAACTGAATTAATCTAGACTTTAACCTGGACTTTAATCAAGAACCTAATCCTAATTTAATTAAAATCAATCTTAACTTATCAAAACGAAATCTCAATTAAATCCAAAATTATGAACTTAAACAAACCCCCACCTCACTCGAGCTTCAACTAATTCGGACCAGAGGCCTTCTCTGGGCCTGAACCCGGAACAACATAAATCCAGACCTGCATCCCCCCGAGTCACACCCGACACCGAATAAAACAAAGCCGCATCCTATTGAGTCAGTCCCGAAATCAAATTAAAAAAATACATGCATTGCATTTAAACCCAAGCTCCACACCAACTTGAGCCCAACCCGTACTGGAACCAGATCCGAACCCACAGTCAGATCCACACAGACCCGATCTGAACACATGCCAGACCCGTTAATAACTAGGGTTTTAAAACCCTAATTAGAACTCTAATCTTTTTTAAATAAAATCTTAATAGAAACAACAAGGTGTCAACTTTAAATCGAAGAATTAAACAAACTAAAAATTTGATATTTCATGCACAAATTTGATATTTTATGCATACAACAATCCCTAAATCTTCATGACAATATCCAATAACAACTATACAAACTACAATTGTATAGCATGATATTTAAATCAAAAACGTTCTTTTTCATGATATGAATCTCTAATAACATGGATATACATTTATTCATGATCAGTACGTCACAACATAAAACAAACAATAGTTGTTACGGATTTAAACATGTCATCTTAAGGATTAGAACAAAAGCAATCATAACATGCTTTCTATATTAAAATAACAACAATGAAATTAATGGAACGGAAGGAACACCCACCTCTCTTTATCGAATCTTGATAAAAAAAAGTCTCCAAAAAAAAATTCTTCTTCTCCAAAATCCCAAATTCACCAAATTAACAATCAACCAAAAAGAAAAAGAGAGGCCCCCCCTACATGCGGCAGGCTATAGGTATTAGTGTTAGTTTTGGGTTTTTCAATTAAATCCTCCAAATCAAGATTTTTAATTACAATTTACCATAACTAAAAATATTTTCTCCTTGTCACAATTAAATTCAATAAAATTTCACCCAACCAACTCTGGTTGGCCGGCCACCCTACTTTTATGGTTTGAGCTTGGTTGGACTGGGCTTCATGGGCCCAAATAATAATATTCTATTATCATTAAATACAAATTAAAATTAATAATAGCCCATAAACAAAATATTCTTCATCCATAATAATGAAAATAAATAATAAAAAATAATTAATAAATAATACAAGTACGACTATCACATTATCATGCATGTGTGTTGCACGTACAACTACATGCAACACCTCAGGTAGTTGATGATTCTGATCTGGTACATACTTCCTTAGCATAGATAAATGAAATACATTATGTGCCTGTGCGAACTCCTCTGGTAACTCCAGTCTATACACCATCTTCCCAATCCTTTTTAGTATCTTGTGCGGTCCTATACAACTTGGAGTCAGTTTGCCTCATCTTCCAATCCTGATCACACCCTTCATCGGAGATACCTTCATAAAAACATAATCTCCTTCTTCGAAATCCAACTCTTTTCCCCGAACATCTACATAGGTCTTTTGCTTACTCTGGGCTTCAACTAGTCTCTTCGGATCAATTCGATCTTTTTAGAAGTATGCTCCACAATCTTTGGTCTATACATCTGCCTTTCCCTTACCTTATACCAGAAACAGGTGTCTGGCATCCTCCCAAACAATGCCTCATATGGTGTCATGTCAATACTATCTTGATAGCTGTTGTTGTAGGCGAACTCTACCAGCGCTAAGTACCTTTCCCAGCTTCCTCCGAAATCTATAACACGAGATGTCAACATGTCTTCTAGTACTCGATTCACCCTCTTAGTATTCCCATCTGTTTAAGGATGGAAAAAGGTACTGAAGTCAGTCTTAGTTCCCATAGCTGCCTATAGACTTTTCCAAAAATGCGAAGTGAACTGTGCATCCCTATCTAAAACAATTGATACGGGTACTCAGTGCAATGTCACTACCTCTTTGACGTACAATTCTGTCAATTTCTCTAGTGACCAAGTGATCTTTATCGCTAAGTAATGAGCTGATTTGGTCAATCGATCCACTATTACCCATATCAAATCAATTCCTTTCGGACTTCTTGGTAGATTAGTGATGAAATTCATGCTAATATTTTCCCACTTCCATTCTGGAATAGGCAACGACTACAATAGACCACAGTGTCTCTGATTCTTTGCCATAATTTGTTGATAAGTAATGCACTTCGCCACAAAATCTGCTACATCTCTTTTGATGCCTGACCACCAAAAGTGTTGCTTGATGTCCTTATACTCTTTGTATTTCTAGGATGTACCGATAGCAAGGTGGTGTGTGCTTCCTGCAGAATACTCTCCTTTAAGTTCGTCCTTTCTGACACACACCCTTCCTCTGAACCAAAATACTTCATCCCGCACTCGAAATTCCGATAATCTGCCTGCTAGAATATGTTCCTTCATCTTTTGTATCTCTAGATCAGACTTCTGACCTTCGATAATTTGCTCTCTCAGTGTAGGCTAAAGTCTCAACTGTGCCAAAGTTGACCCCAGCCCCTATACTGCCACTTCAATTCCTGCTCTATCTAATTTTGCTAGTTGCTTCTGCGTCGTAATCAACCTGGAAAAATTGCTTTTCCGATTAAGCGCATCGGCCACCACATTTGCCTTCCCTGGGCGATACTTAATTTCAGAGCGAATGTCCTCTACTATCTACAACCATCGTCTCTGTCGTAGATTTAGATCATTCTACTGGTAAGTGTACTTCAAACTCTTGTGGTTGGTGTACATATTGACATTCTCTCTATATACATAATGCCTCCACTGTTTTAGAGCAAATATAATCTTGCCCAGTTCCAAATCATGAGTTGGGTAATTCTTATCATACATTCGTAGCTGCCTGGACCCATAAGCTAATACTCTTCCATCTTGCATCAAGACACAATCCAAACCTCTAAGTGAAGCATCACTATAAATGTCGTAGTCCTTACCTGCATGTGGTAATACCAGTATTGGTGTTGTCAACAACTTCTCCTTCAACTCCTGGAAACTTGCCTCACACTTGTCGATCTATGTGAACATCACATTCTTCTTAGTGAGTCTCGTCAACAAAAATTCTATCTGTGCGTATCCTTGAATAAACCACCGATAGTATCCCGTCAACCCTATGAAACTCCTGATTTCTTTCACAGTTGTGGGTCGAGACCATCCGTGTAACACCCTGCAAAATAAAATGATTTATTTTGCATTACTAAATAATATTATATTGGTAGAGCTGACTATTTTGACTATTTTTTTGAAATTACAATTTTGCACGTGCAACACATGTGCAGAGTTAGGAAATTTTGATTTCTTAAAACTTTATGGTTAATGATTGATTTTCCTCATTTATTTATGATATTTTAATTTTCAGATTTATTTGAATTTCTCAATTTTTACACGTGCAAAACACGTGCAAATATTTTTTGATGCAAGTCTAGATTTTTAAATTTCTGGATACATTCTCCTATTTATAATTAATTATATTCTAAATTTTTGGATTTTCTGAGTAAAGAAACTATTTTATAAATACTTCGAAAGAGAGGGGCTTTTATGTAAAAAGCCGTTTGGATCTCAAACAAATAATGAAAACTCATTTTTACTGATTTTTGGGCTTGCCATGGTCATCATTGAAAATAAAATCTATTTAATTTTTATTTAGAGTTGATTTGGTAAATATTTAAACAAATATGGTGTTTTTTTAAATATGGATTTTAAGTGGATCGTGTGCAAATGTCTTCTTGGAAAGTAAAAGTCATAAATTTTAATTGGAAAATCTAATATGTATTAGTAGATATTATTTCTGTTTTTTTTTGGATTTTTACGAATATTATTTGACCTATTTGCAAATATTATAAAAGAGGGACTTTTGTGCAAAATTACCACTTGGAGTGAAAATGCCAAATTTACAGATTTTTGGGCTGGGAATGATGCCTAGTCAACTCAGAGGTAAAGAGTTTACTTTTTGTTTTAATAAATTTAGTTTATTTTACAAGTTTTGATAAAGAATGGTCTTTTTGCAACATTGCCACTTAGAGGGCAAAAAGTACAATTTTATTTTCTGGGTTTTTCTAGAAGGTTGTTTTTGTTTTTTTAAATACAAATTAAATTGGTTTTATCTAGTTTCCAAGTATAAGGATCCATATACGTAAAGATATATATAAAAGAGATATTTTGCAAATCTATTGAAAAACCCTAGATACCCTATTTCCGGCCTATTAAAGGTTAGGTGCATCCATCCCTTTGCTGCACAACATAAAAAGATTACTTTACTATTAATTTCTTGGAGTTTCATAGGATGATCTTGGATTTTGCAAAAGAAGGGCTTTTTCTTATTTTCTTTATTATCTTCGATTTGATTTCTTTATTGAGGTGAGTGACATATGTTTGTTTTCTTATTGTTCTAAGCATGTTGTATGTGATGATTGTGTATTAGAAAGCATGATTAGGGATTGTATGATGATAATATGAAATTTTGATGAGTAGATGAACCTAAAATTGAATCTTTCATGAAATCCTTGCTATTGATGATAAAAATTACATATAGATAACTTGAGATTGTTAAAGAACCTAATAGAAATCATGAGTAGGTTGTTTCCCTTCATCTACTTGCTATTTTGACTTGTTATGATTAGACTGTATGTTGTTTAATGCAAAAGTAAACAAAAACCTAACCTTTACTGTGTATATAGACATACATATTGTTCTTGATGTTTGTTGACTATAACTTGATTAATACATATTGTGATTTGTATACTTATCCATGAATAAAGTGATGTGAGAGTTTATGTATGTGTTTAATGAATTACAATGATGAGTTATTGAATCAAAAGATTCAGTTTTGAGTAAAAGAAGAGTTTGGTTAATTTTGGGTCTGATGCATTATGACCGAAATTAGGATTTTGTGATTTTGCGAAGTTTTCAATTGGATTTGAGTCATTTTCAATACTGAGATTGATTAGAACTATATATTGCGTATTTACATTGGTTTCTTGATGTTTAGATATACCCACATACACTTATATACCTATACTCTATTACACTGTTTTGAACAAATTGGGTTTTGTGTGTTTTGTGGAGTTTTGATTTAAATCTTAATTATTTTAATACTAAGATAGTTTTGAACAATATATCACCTATATACGATGTTATTTTGATGCATAACTGATGCTCAAACACCCTATGCTCATATACACACATATTCATATCCTGTTTTGAAGAAATTTGTCAAAATTGCTATTTTATTAATTTGAAGTGGTTTTGATTTTTTTTTATAAACTCTTATATGTTATACAAGTTGTATTAACTCATCCCAGGAAATTAGTTTTTCAAATTTGTGATTTTACAAAGTGGAATCGAAGTATCAGTCGAAACATGCACAAGATTTTAACCAGGCTGTATAGCAGCCAGCGGTCGACCGACATGTTTTTTTGAGAATTTCCAAAGGGGCAGTCGACTGCCGTTATTTTGGCAGTCGACCGCACCTGCTGTTGTTGAGTTGTTTTATTGAGTTTTTTTCGTATCTTTTGAACGATTATTTCTTCAAGCTTATGGATTATTGATCTACTGTGTTAGATAATGTTTTGCTACAAATTACAGTATTTTACAGAGAGTTATATTTTGTTTATAATAAAAACTATATTACTTTCCTATGACCTTATAAAGAGAGATAATTGTGGTTTTCAAAGGAATTGATGTTTTGTGATATTCTATGACTTCAAATATGGTTTTCTGCTATTTAATGGATTTAATATTTATTTGAATTCTAGAATTTTATGAGTACATTATACAGATTCAGATTTTTGTTGATTTAAGGAGTTTTCTTCATATAATCGTTTTGATGATGGATTTGTGAGTTTTATTGAAAGTTTTGGGTTGATGGTTGAGTTACGAATCTCTAGAGGGTAAGTGGGACCCTAATTACCGGCGGTCGAGATTTTGTGATCATTTGATCAGTTGAGATTTTGTAATTTGATTAGTTGAGGCTCCGTTGTTGAGCAGTTGAGTTAAGTCCGGTGGAGTACATCAAACTCTAGGAGATTCGTAATCAACTAATTAACTTAAAAGATAAGGACAAGCACTAGATGATGATATGATGAAATGGGAACATGGGTTATAGACCTCAATATGGCCTGCGGTGTGAGATAATCCCCGAAATTATCGAGGTGCGAGTGAAATAGTCTACAGAATTACCAGCGGTGTGGGATTGATCTCCGGAATTATCGGGTTCGAGGCGATACTCATGGGGTATTAGTGTGATGAGGCGCCATAGCTTGCGGTGTGGGGTATTCTCGAAGATTCCAAGGTGTGAGTGAAATAGTCTTCGGAATTATCTGTGGATAGAGATTGACCTCCGAAATTTTCGAGGCATGGACTAATACTCACAGTTTATCTAGATCTCATAGTAGACATCGTAGTAAGATTAGTTGTATAGCGGGAGATTAAACCCTATCAAGTGGAGAACGATAAGGGCTTGCACCGGACCTATGTAGAGTGAGATGCATAGAATCCGACAAGTATGCATTAGAGAGTCAGCATATAGTATTGGTATTTCTTGACTTGGTTTTATGCATGTTGTTTCTTATTTTTCTACACTTGACACTGTCTAGTTTCACTTGATATTTTCATATTTTATTTATTGTAATTTCTTATTTTATTTATGCTTGCTGTTAATACATGTTGTTTATGACTTTATCCTTTATGCTTTATCTATGCTGCTTTTCTTTTTATGTCACTCACACCGTTATGGCTGACCCCTATAGTTTTGGGGGTTAGGGTTATCTCTAGCGTCTTGTTTTACAGGTAGGTGCCTATAGCTTGGAATTTGGATGCATGTGATAGAATGATAATATGGCTTATACAAATTGTAAAGAATGTGTTGTAAAAGAAAGAAATTGTAATTCAAAGTGTTTAATTTTCCGCTGTGCTTTGTAAACAACTGATGTAATAAAAAGTTTAATTTTTCCTGTATTCGGTTTCTATGTTTATGATTACATTGAAGTTGATTCTGGAAATTGTGCCACGTATTTCTGAAATATCATATTAAAAATTTGGGGCGCTACAATCCGTTCACTGTCTCGGTCTCCTGCGGCTTAGTGGCTACTCTCTCCTTAAAAAGGATGTGACCCAGAAATGCAACTTCGGACTTCTAGAATTCGCACTTAGACAACTTTGCATAGAATCTATGATCTTGCAACTTCTTCAACAACTCAGCTAAATGTCTAGTATGATCCTCTTCTGTCTTCGAGTACACCAGAATATCGTCGAAGAAAACAACGACAAAAGAATTAATGAACGATGACAGAATTCGGTTCATTATGTCCATGAATATTGTTGGCCATTTTGTTACTCCAAACAGAATGACTAAAAACTCATAGTGCCCATGCCGAGTCCTAAAAGCCGACTTATGTACATCTTCTTCCTTAACACAAACTTGGTGATAACCTGACCGTAGATCTATCTTGGAGAAAACTGCTGCTTCCTGAAGCCGATCAAACAAATCATTGATTCAAGGAATCGAATACTTTTTCTGAATTGTCACCTTATTCAGCTCACGGTAATCAGTGCACATCCTCTTTGATCCGTCTTTCTTCTTCACTAGCAATTCTAGCACTCCTCATGGCGAAGCGCTAGGCCTGATGAATCCTTTGTGTAGTAGCTTTTCAAACTGTTTCTTGATCTCGTCTTGTTCTATCGGTGCCATCCTATAAGGTGCACTGTTCACTGGGTCATTACCTAGTTGTTTGCCAATTCTGAACTTGACCTCATGGTAAGGTGGTAATCCCAGCAACTCATCCAAAAATACCATCGGAAAGTCACGAACCATTGAAATCTTCTTCACTTCCTCCGGAATCGTCCTCTTTGCTAGAGCTGCTACTACCACCCTTGCACTTATCCTTCCTTTGGAGCGTCACTTCCAGCCCTCCTGGTGCCTTCACTACTACTTTCTTATCCTTGCACTTGATGGTTGCACTATAGATTGTCATCCAATCTATACCAATGATCACGTCCACACACAAAACTTCAAACTCAATTAGATCTATCCCCAAAATTATTTCCCCAATTACGTTATCACAACCAGCATAATACTGATCAGTAGACAGCATGGCTCCTGAAGACATAGCCACTATCAAAACCCTATCGGGGAAAATCTTGGGCTCAACACCTAACTTCTTTGCAAACATTGAAGACACAAAAGTATGCGATGACCCAGTATCAACCAAAACCTTTACTTTTAATTCCATTAATCAAAAGATATCCAGTAATGACATCATTAGAATCCTCAACGTCTTCTTTCATCCACACGAATGCTCGCCCTGTCGGTATGGCTTCTCCCCCTTGCCAGAAAGATTACCTTTGACTCCTCCCTGCTTCAGCTGCAAATAGTATGGCTGAATATGCCCCTCCTTACCACACTTGTAACAAATCTTGACTCTTTATGGCTTGGGACATTCTGACTTGAAGTGGCCTGCTTCCCCGCAATTGAAACACCCCACGCTCTTAGTCGTGGTCACCCCATTGTTTGGTCCGTCGAACTTGGCCTTCTTCACCGGAAATTTCTTCTCGGCGTGGGTTTCCCCTACAACCCTCTTGCCCTTCAGATACCATTCATTCTTCTTTTTCATAGCCTGTTGGTATTGTTCTTTTTCATAGCCTGTTGGTATTGTTCCATGTCAGACTCTATCATCGCTGCCCTGTTCACCAGCTTATTGAACCTTCTAATACCCAAGGGTATCATGCGAGACCTCAAGCTCGGCACATCCCCTGTTCAAATTTCCTAGACTTCTTAGCTTCATATAAGATCAGTTCTGGTTCATACCTCGAGAGTTGAGTGAACATTGTCTCATACTCTCTTACAGACATGTTCCCAAGCTGCAAGCTCATGAACTCCATGACCTTCTTTTCCTGGACTACCAAAGGAAAATAACGGCTCCAAAATAACTCCAAGAATCCCCCCAAGTAATTGGCCCATTGCCGAAAGTCCTCTTCATGGACTGCCACCAAACACTAGCATTCTTCTCCAACTGGATAGTTACCAGCATGGCCTTATTAACTTTCGACCTTAAAAACACTGTTTCAATTTGTCTAATCCAATCATCATATGTTGCATCCGGATTGGCTTGCCCTTCGAAAACTGGCAGTTTCATCCGCTTGAATGATTCCACATGTTTTATCATGTCCTGAATTTGAGTTGCTGGTCCTGTCCCAGCATTGCGACCAACACTAGCAGCCACAAAGGTATTCATGGTTTGATCCAACCTGGCAAGTTCAGTCTCCAAGTCCAGCCTGTTGTCGTTGGATCCCTCTTCGTTTTCGACATGCCTAGTTCGTCGTCCTGCCATTCCTGATCTCACAAAAACACACCAACTCAGTCAAAGAAACCATACCGCACAAAAACCGCATTTACATATCCAAAAAATTCATTGTTTCAAAAATAATCATTCGCTACAAATCCATACATACTAAAATGAAACAACTTATTCGAGTCTAGATAAGCTCTAGATCTCTTGACGACGTCGTTTCGACTTTATCTCTCCCCATTTCCTCAGGTTATCGATTTGAGTAAGGCGTCGCTCCATTGACTGTCGGACCTTCGAGAGATCCGCAACTTCAGCCTTCATGGCCGTAATGCGTTGTTGGTCCTCTGCATGTTGTCCTCCAAGGTGGCTCATCCTCCACTGAAGTATGATCAGTTGGCACCGAAGTGCAGCGATTATATTGTCTTCATGCTTAAGTCTGCCGAGCCATCTGAAGATTCTTCAGAAGATTCCACTGTAGAAGTAATCTGGCGTGATTCCTGAGGTTCCTCTTCCTCCTCTGGTTCCTTTTCAAGATCTTCGTCTGAATCCTCCTCAGGATCTTCTTCAGGATCCTCTTCAGGATCTTCGAAGAATCTTTCCTCTCTCAAGTTCTCCATTGGATCTTGGTTAACTACCATCCTTCAGAAGAGAAAGAAAAGAACATCCGTATACGTATAGAGTATCATAAATGTAAGTTCAAACAACTATAACATTCATCACTCTAAAACTGAAACGCACTCATCTAGTGTCCACCAAGGTTTTCATTTCCTCTACTATGTTAGCACAACAATTTGAAGTTTGCTCTGATACCACTCTGTAGAGCCCTGAATTCCATACACATGAAATTCGTTACTCATTGTCATGCCCCGCTTCCCAAAAAGAGAATACATAATACAGATACGTGACTAAGCCCATCGAATGATTTTTATCATCCATAAGCTGTTCAGAATCTTTACAACATCTCACAGAAATAATCAGAGTCGGAAGGAAGAGAAATCAACCACATATGCATAATCGAATCAAATATATCAACATAAATTTACTTGAAACCAAAATATAATAATCTCAAATAAATCAAATCTGGACAAGTCAATATTCTGGGTCACATCGCCTAATACAAAATAAATCCAAGTACAGATACATTATTCCATTTAAGCAGCATAAATAATAATAATAAATGCATAACCCCAGCACTAATATCTCATATCACGAACTCCATCTGGCAGTTGAACATCCTGATCTGCAATTAATAAATTGCAGGAAAAAAGAAAAGAAAGAAAACAAACTCCCGTCAATGCAAGTTACGGGCCGCTTGTAGTGCAGGATACAAGTACATGGGGAAGAATACCAAATATAGAATAACAGTAGAAATAAACATAGCATGGTATAGGCATGTCAACAGAATAGAATATCTAACATGAATCAGGCAAAAAGAATCAAGTAGCACGGTATACTAACAGGTATAGGTAACATGTATCAAGTGTCATGCAAGCAGGTAAACAGGTATACAGATGAACAGGTAAACAGGTAATCAGGTATATAGATAAACAGGTGAACAGTTACAGGTACAGGTAATCATGTAACAGGTATCAGGTTATGTCAAGTCTTGTATTATTACTATCTAGGTAGCACTTCATGCGTCCCAGGTTTATACCACATAGTTGCTACATTCAAACAAGTTATGTTTAGATTTCGCAGTGGACTCCATAGGGCCGTGTACTCAGGAATCAGGATAACAGAAAAAACAGGAACATGTAGAACCTAGTGGTTCTCTTCCGAGTACACCGTCCTATACGGAAGAGTGCAGTCAGGTAATCAGGTAAACAGGTACAGGTAGAACCTAGTGTTATACGGAAGAGTGCAGTCAGGTAATCAGGTAAACATGTACAGGTAGAACCTAGTGGTTCCCTTCCGAGTACAACTTCCTATAGGGAATCATGCAGTCAGGTAACAGGATCATGAATCATGTAATCATGAACACGTAACAGGCAGGACATGGGTCCACTTCTTAGTACACATTTCAATATTTTTCACTACTAGATCTTTCCCTTAACCCCTGCTTGGTTATTTTGTTATTATCATCAAACAGGAATGTATGTGTCACAAACAGGACAAAAATAACATGATATAAGCAATTAACAGGTTCAGGATGAAGGATAAACATGTTCAGGTGAAAAATAACTCATAACAGGATCCAACAATGACAATTCTAGTTCATGATAGAAAGACAATGTTGCACTAAATCTGAAATTCCCGTTGCTATAAAAATGTAAACCTGAATCCACCAAAGAATCTAGAAAATAGACTCCCAGCCGAATCTAGCAAATATATATAAGTCATATATTATTTCACAAAAACAAGTCTCAAAATAGATTTGTATTCAGAAAAAGCGTCCAGCCAGAAATCATAAGTTTGTATTCAAAGTCAGGAAAACAACATGAAAACTCATTAATTAAATCCACAAAAAATCTTGGGTATTCCCCTATGTGTGCAGCATCAAAATATAAAGTTTCATATTTTTTCAATATAAATAGTTTAGTCAACAAAAATCAGAAAACATCAAGATGCAATAGTTTTGTAAATCTAGAATTATAAACACTGCAGTATGAAAACAACAATATCTCACAAACCATAAATCGAAATCCAAATCCGCCAAAAGGGTGAAAAATAGACACAGTATGCTAACTTGCATATTCACAAATATTGTACAAACAGCAAGTAGAATTAGGTCAAAAATCAGGTTCTTTACTGAACAATATGAAAATTCTGCATGTATAGTAATTGTTTGGAAACATAGAACGGTTTGTAAAACTCATTAAATAAATCCACAAAAATTCAGGGTTGATCCCAATCCAGTCTAGTTGTATTGTGCAAAATATTGGATCAAAATAATACTTTAGCATCATGATAAAAATAGTTTACTCTTCAGAATTCATAAAAAACAAAATCTGAAAATCTCTACAACTCTGTAGTAAAATAGACATAACTCATAACTCGTAAAACGAAACTGAGATCTGTCAGAAGGGTTGGAAAATAGACAAAATTCTCTACAGTTCATGTTCACAAATAATATTTATATACTGACCTTAATAGGGTCTAATGTACTGATCAAAAGCAAAGTAACAGAAAATACAGAATTATTCTTCGAACATAAAATCATCTAGTTCAAGTAAAACTCATCCAAATCAAACCAAACATAAAATATAGTGCACTAGATGTCCAAACAACTTGGTATAGGGTATTTTGTAAGTCCATGACAAGTATAACATGAATAACACATCAAGCACACGATATCACCAGATAGCATGCATATATACATCCAAAAGTGGTCATCCCTAGTTGTTTTATGTCATGTATGTCGTGAGGCAACTATGATCGAATCAAGACAACAGAGACAGTATATAACAGAGGATACACACACGAATTGTCTCTAGAACACAACTACACTACAGGCGGTATTTAGTACTTGTATTACACAAAGAAAAGAATACAAGTTACTTGACTTAACCGACGATGAAAATGATGCAAGACCAAGAATAACGAGAATGGATTCCCGGGACACGATCTCAACGAACGAACTCCGAACGGAACACGAACCACAAATGGAAATCACTCCAACCAATAAAACACGTGCATGGCGATACACGTGCACACCAACAAATCCCAAGCAATAAGAGAACGAAGCACGGCAACGGCGCTGCAATGGCTACTGCTGTAGTTGCTGTTGACGGGAGGAACAGCGCAGCGCGCTGTCGCTGCTGTTCTTTTGCCTGCGACGAGGGGGAGCACCGGGAGACGGGTCGGCGACGCAGAGGTGGCGCGTCTTCGAGAGGAGAAGACGCTGCGGTTGCTGCAGTCGCAGGGGATGATGCCCAGGGGAAGAACAAGGCGGTTCTGGGAGGGGCCGGGATCAAGGTTGGGGGTGATCGGAAAGAAGAGGAGGTTGGGGGGTGCTAGGGATATGGGAGAGAGAATGGGAGAAAGTGGTTTTGAGAGGGTGAAGCACAGGAGGTCGGGGCTCAAGGATGAAGAGGCGATGAAGGTAGGGGATGGAACAGGAGATGCATGGGTTCAAATATATATAGCAGGGTATTAGGTTTAGGGGGAGAGTGGGTTTCGGGTTGGAATGGGTATGGGGTTTAGTTAGGTGCAGTTGAGTTGGGGTATGGGTAATCTAGACCGGATTTGGCTAGTTTAGTTGGGCTTTGGGTAGATAGGCAGTTAGTTTAATGGGTTTTATGATGGTTCTAAAACAGGATTGGGTATAAGCTTAATGAATGGGTTTCAGGTTTAGGAGTTATAATAGGAAATAGGATAGGGTATGAATAGGATTTGGGGAATAACAATAGGCCCAAAACAAAAGAATAGGAATCAAGGTGAATAGATATAATAGGACAAGAACAATCAAAGTAAATGGGGATAAAAAATAAAAGCTCAATAAATCGGAGATGAACAAATGAGTCAATTAAATCAAGGAGATCAAACAAAAAAGACAAAAAAATTCAAGTAGATGAATATATTGAAAATAAAGATCCAATATATGGTCCAAAAGAGATACAATGAAAATACAAATACCCAAAAAGAAAAAAAAAATACACTCAAAAGAAAATACATAAAATGGAAAACAGGGGTTACACTCATGTGTATGGAAAGTGTGACTATTCTAAGTATGTCAATATATGCCATGGTCCTAAAAACTAATGCACAAACAACATGCACACAATGCACTTTCTAATGCACACTTGTTTGGATTCTATGCCGCCCATTCAACATAGGTCCAAGGACAAGTCCTTAGCGTTCACCTCTTTATAGGGTTTAACCATCGCTGTGCAGTCCCACAACCGTGACAAATATCAAGATTCAGACCTCACATGAGTATTGGCTCTCGTCCCGGCTTCTAGAGATCAATCCCACTATGCCCATCTATATTGAGCTCTCTACTCACTCGTGATTGTTGCTATCTACAAGGAATTATGGGGATCATCTCGCCCCGCAAGATCATTCTGGAGCACTCATCGCGCGAACATCTCGTAAGCGTCGCTCTAGTCTCGGAATACTGGGGACTGACCTCACTCGGCTGACTATTTAGAGTTCTGGAATAGTGGAGACTCGTATCACTTGTCAGACTATTTAGAGCCCCCCTACTCACATTTGTTCTTGCTTCGTCACAACTCCCTTCTAGTGCATGTCTCTACAACATAAGGATTCAAACCCCATCTTGAGCTAGCGTAACCCTATCGGACTTAACTCAAATACTGGAATACTAGCCCAACCTGGCTTATTCCCAATTCCACAATCTTGCCGACTTTGGGTCATACTCAGCCTCTAGAACTCTAACCAACAAGGACGTACAAACCACTATAGTGTTATCTACGACCACCCTAAAAATAAATCAAATAATAAATATCAAAGTTCTCACCTCTCAGAGAATTCTAAACCCAAACATAAATTCAACGACTTTACTCGCCTCCCACGAGCCTAATTCTTTAATAATTTACTCATATTACAAACCTTGCACAAATTTTGGTCTCACACTCAATTAGACTCATCTCTAAATCTCGATTTATTTCTCCAAATAATAATGAACTCTATCATCAGATTTTATTCAGTAACAACTCTTGTTTATTAATTATCAAAAGTTATGCGAGTTAGTCTACAACTGAAAAACTCCAACCCTACACTCAAACCCTAACCCAAACAACCACAAATCTAAATTAATTAAACCCATAATCTGAAATTGAACCTATAATCCATAAATCTAAAACCATTCATATCCACAATATGAAATTATCCACACTACATCTTAAAATAATCATATTAAAAAAATCTAAAACTAAACAATTCTAAACCTAGAACTAATCCACTCTACATCTGAAATTATTTATATCTAAATCTGAAATTATTCCCATTCTAAATCTGTTTCACAACCTAAACTGAATTAATCTAGAATCTAATTTGGACTTAATCAAGAACCTAATCCTAATTTAATTTAAACCAATCTTAACTTATCAAAACCAAATCTCAATTATTTCAAAAATATGAACTTATACAAACCCACGCCCGACTCGAGCTTCAACTGATTCAGACCTGAGGGCTTCCCTAGGCCTGAACTTGCAACCACATAAATCCAGACCCGCATTCCCCCTAAGTCAGTCCCGACACCCAATAAAATAGACCCGCATCCCATTGAGTCAGACCCAAAATCAAATAAAAACATACCCGCAGTCCATCTAGACCGAAGCTCCACACCAACTTGAGCCCAACACCTACTGGATCCAGACCCGAAGATAACTACAGTTTTAAAGCCCTGATTAAAACTCTAATCTTTTTCAAATAAAATCTTAACAAAAACAACAAGATATCAGCTTTAAATCCGTTAATTAAACCAACTAAAAACTTGATATTTCATGTAAATAACAATCCCTAAATCTTCGTGACAATATCCAATAACAACTACACAAACTACAATTGTATAGCATGAAATTTAAATAAAAAACGTTATTTTGCATAATATGAATCTCTAATAACATGGATATACATTTATTCACGATCAACACGTCACAACATCAAACAAACGATAGTTGCTATGGATCTAATCATGTCATTTAAAGGATTAGAAAAAATACAATCCTAACATGCTTTAAATATTAAAATAACAACAACAATGAAATTAAGGGAAGGGAAGGAACACCCACCTCTCTTTGTCCGATCTTGATCAAAAAGTCTCAAAAGAAATATCCTTCTCCAAAATCCCAAATTCTCCAAAATAACAATCAACCAAAAAGAAAAAGAGAGGCTCTCCCCTATATATGGCCAGCTAGGTGTTAGGGTTACGGTTTGGAGCTTTTCAATTAGATCCCCCAAATCAAGGTTTTTAATTACAATTTACCATAACTAAAAATATTTCCTTCTTATCACAATTAAATTCAATCAAATCTCTCCCAACCAACTCTAGTAGGCCGACCACCCTACGCCTAGGGTTTGGGCTTGATTGGACCGGGCTTCATGGGCCCAAATAATAATATTCTATTATTATTAAATACAAATTAAAATTAATAATAGCCCACAAACAAAATATTCTTCATCCCTAATAATTAAAATAAATAATAAAATAATAATTTACACATAATACAAGTACAACTATCTCATTATCATGCACATACATTGCACGTACAACTGTAGGAAAAAAAAGCAATATTAAAAATGTTATTTTATTTTTTGCGGGGTGTTACAAGCATTTTACAAAGACTTACTGTTGTCTTTTGTACTGTATATTTTGCTTGTATTCACTGTATTCACTCACTATATATCATAGGATCTTGTATAGCTTTGTTAATCTGTATTTCAGAAGTACTCAATTATTCAATTCTCTGATAAATTATTTTTTTGTTGGTTTTTTTATAAAAAAAAATTAGTTTGATGTTTATGGGTGAGAAACTCCGGAAAGCATTAACCAAATGGTTATTGGTGAAGCTGATGATCCAATCTAAATGGAGGACACTCACACAGACACAAGTACAACTATTGATAATAGGAGGGACAAGACACAAGTACAGCTATTGATAATAGGAGGGACAAGAAGGCATGTGCAGTTTTTGAGTATTTCACCAAAGACGGCCCATTATAAGTTGTGTCATAAAACATCTGGAACTACACCATTATGGAAGCAATATAGAACATGTCGAGTGAGAATTTTGAGTGATAGAGCTAAAGGGAAATAACATATTAGTTGTACTATTCTAATGATATCGACATATATAGATTTGATCAAGAACGTAGTAGGGAAGATGTTGCACGATTTATTGTTATGCGTGAAGTGACTTTCACTACCGTAGATCATTGGGCTTTTAGAACCATGATATCAAACCTACATCCTGAATATAAACAATATACAAGAGACACAGTCACTAAAGATTGTATTAAGTTATATTGGAAAGAAAAAGAGTTCTAAAAAAACTCAATTATTAGTGCACATGGTCGAATTAGTTTGACAACGGATACATGGATAAGTTATCAAACTAAGGGGTATGTGAGTCCCACGGCTCATTATATTGATGACGAATGAAAGCTACATAAGAAGATTATCAATTTTATTGAGCTTAATGAGAGACATACGGGGGCAACACTTAGTAAGGCTTTGAGTAAATGCTTATTAGATTGGGAGGTTGAAGACAAACTATTTTCTTTTGCAATGGATAATTGTTCGGCGAACAACGTGATTGCTAATAATATAAAAACACAATACAAATCATCTCTTCCTCTTGATGGTGATTTTTTCCAAAAAACGGTGTTCTGCTCATATTTTAAATTTAGTAGTCAATGAATGGTTGAATGATCTAGATGATTCCATTGTTCAAATCAGTGATGTCGTTAAGTTTGTCACTACTTCTTCACAAAGGTTGAAAACTTTTGGTGATTGCAAGAAAAAATTGAAGTTGAATTAAGATAGAAAACAAAGAATAGATTACCCAACACGGTGGAATTCTACTTACAAAATATTGGATAGGGCCTTGGAGTGCAAAGAAGCATTTGAAAATTTTCAATTTATTGAGTAATTTAAACATCCACCATTAGATGAAGATTGGTCGATGGCTAGGGAGGTTTGCAAGTTCCTTAAAGTGTTTGATGATTCAACAAATGTGTTTTCAGGCTCGAAAATTTCAACATCAAATTTGTATTTCTATCAAGTTTGTAAGATTGAATTCCACTTGAGAAGTGAGTGGCATAACCCAACCGTCAAGAAAATTCAAATGGGGATGAAGGAAAAATTTAAGCAATGTTAGGATGACTATTGCATGATTTTATCCATAGCGGTCGCTTCGATCCAAGGCGGAAGTTTTATTTTGTGGAATTTATGCTAAATGAGTGCATGGTGTAAGGGCCGTCCGACAAGTGGATGGTGTTCTAGGAAAATAGATGCTTTGTTTGAGTACTATTCAATGAAAGTGGTACCTAAATTGGGTGTAGAAGAAAATGAAGTTGGAGCATCTTATAGCATAGCTCATTTAGATGGTGAAGATTTGATGCAATCATACTATAAGAAGACTTCAAAGAGATTATTACCATCAAAGAGTGAGCTCAAGCTTTATTTGGATGAATAGGTACTATGTATTTGTGTTTAAATTCAAAAACAATCTTTTATTTTAGTTATTTGTATTCCTAGTTAAAATGGTTGTATCTATTCGATAGGTATTTTCCGATGCCAAATCCTTTAATGTCTTGGAGTATTGGTTCGTGAATGCATTGAAATACCCTATTTTAGCATCCATGGCCCGTGATATTTTAGTCATTCCGGTGTCCACAGTAGTATCTGAGTTGGCTTTTAGTACCGGCTCTAGAGTGGTAAGTGATAAGCGTTCTTGCTTGAAGGGCTTCACTATTCAGCTTTGATATGTGCTCAAGATTGGATGCGAGGAAATGTGCCAATCAAGGTAATTTAATGTTATTTAAACATCTCTTTATATGCTTTGAGTAAATGATTTATATGCTTGAATCTCATATATTGACTTACATGTAATAGATATAGATTTTATGAGACTTTGTCGATGAAGGATGTGATGCGGATGACGAGAGTTGACTTTCCATACAAGAAAGTAAGAAAGAGTTGTTGGCTTGTAATCTCATATCTTTACAATCTATATCTTGCCACTGTTAACTTGCTTCTGTTAACTTGCTGTTTAGGAACATTATTAGTTAGTATTCAGTGTATTCAGTGTATTCACTGTTTAGGAACATTTTTTGTCTGTTAATGTTGATTTCTTTTCTTCCCGATGGTCCTTCACAAACGTCTCTTTTCACCATGACCATGGCAGAGTTCTGCCCAACATTTCCTGAAAACATAATATGGGATAAGTTTACTAAGGGAGAAGGAGATGGTTTTCAAAGAAAGTCCAGTAATTAGGTAAGTAAATGCGTAGCCTTCCAAAAATTAGATGCAACCTTTGCGTTTATTATTACCTCACTAATGCCAGTGATTGTAGCCACTCACTAATGTTAAAGAAAAGAGCAACTTAGTGTCTTTTGAACTTCATCACCAGAAGAAATAGTTTTTAGTTTCACTCACTGTAAGCCTAATTTTGCTTAATTCTTACCATTTATTTTTAGAGGTTTCTAGCATAGGCACTGTTGTGTTTTTTAGATAACAGAATGTCATATACATCACCTTTCCTTATGCATGCCGATATATTACATTGTTGTTTCAGATATATCCCTTTTACAATCAATTGTGTAGATCTGTTTATGGATTAAACCATAGATAACTATTTTGCTATTTACATAATAAAGCTACCTCAATCTGTCTATACTTCGGAGTTGGTTTTAACTATTAATATGGGCATGCATCCATCACCATGGTGCCGATATAGATAAGTGAAGGATGATTGCCTAAAATTAAACCTTCGTGCAATCTACCTTCTCTTGTAAGTGTTATCAATTAAATGCCAACTACACGAAGTTATATTTGCAATACATCCCAAAAGTTAGGAGCCTATGTAAATTATGCAGAAAGCAAGCTGAAGTAGTAATTCCTCGGGAACATAATATATATTCTACAACTACTGCGGAACCATGAAGTACCACAATACTACATTACTGAACCAGTCTAGAAGACAAGAAACTGAGCTAATTTGGGTTTTCTTCTTGTACACAACCACACACTTGTTGTCTTATGTAGGGCTGCAAACGAGCCGAGTCGAGTCAAATACCTTGAGGCTCGAGCTCGGCTCGTTTATTTATCAAGCTCACTTTCAGGCTCGAGCTCGGCTCAAGCTCGACACGAGCTGACCTTTGACCGAGTTTTGACCGAGTTCTAGCCGAATACTCGTGAGCTTCAAGCTCGAGCTCGGCTCGTTTACGTATTGAGCTCACTTTTGAGCTCGAGCTCGACACGAACCGAGCTTTGACCGAGCTTTGATCGAGCTCGAGCCAAGTAGCTCGCGAATAGCTCGGTTCGTTTGTAGCCCTAGTCTTATGGCTGTTTCCGTTTACTTGTTGTTTTATCAATATTTCACTAGTTTACTTGCTGTCTTGCTAGGTTGATTGTTGTTACAGATGTCGGGTTGAAGACTCTTGTTGCTGAATTGCAGCCTTTCTCGTTGATGTTGTCTCGTTGCTGACTTGCTGGTTGCTGCTGTCTCGTTGCTGACTCACTGCAATTAAAACTCTATTAATTCAATACTTAAATAGTTTGTTGATAACTTGCTGGTTACTTGGAGTGTTGGTTGCTGGTGCTGTTGGTTGTTGTTGGAGATTGGAGTGTTGGATTGTTGGTTTTTGTTGGTTGTTGATGAGTGAAATTTTTTATATAATTTATTACTCTTTAATGCATTAAAATTGCAAGTTCTTATTTATTTCTTTTAAATTTATCTTATTTCTACTCAATATTGTTTATTTGTTAATTGTTTTAGGAATGAGATGAATAAGTGCAAAAGGTGGGCGTTTTGTGTGAAATCAAGGAAGAAAATAAGGATGGAGATTTCAAAATTCAAGCACTCAAATACACGTTTTTACAAATTGGTCATTTGAAGAATCAACAAAAAAATTATGGTCAACTAGGAGGAGAACGAAATTTTGTAATAAAAAATCAATGTTGAGTGAATTTAAATTAGGGTTAGTTAATTAATTAGTTTGAAATTTTAATAGATTAATTTTAATCTATAGATTTTTAAATTAATTAATTAATTATCTAATGAATAATTAACTAACCCTAATAATTATCTAAATAACCTTATTTAAATCAACCTAATCTTATATAAAGAAGAGTGGGGAGGTAGCAAAATAAAAAAGGGAGGAGAGAAGACGGCTGGGTTTCGAGGAGGTGGGCGGCACGAATTTGAAGCCAAAAGAAAAATATATAAAGAGAAAATGGGCTGGCTGCACGCTTCCCGAGGAGGAAAGAAAGAAGAAAGGAAAAGAAGAAACTTGGCTCCAACTTGTGGGAGAAAGAAAAAAGGATTTGTGGTGCGGATCCCGAGGCTCTTCAATTTCGGCTTCAAACAATAATTGAGTTCTTTTTTTCTCTCTTCTATTTTTTATTATCATATAATCCAATAAAAACATGCTTGTTATTTGCAATTTTGATACGAACTAATTTTTATTTTCTAGGACTTCGATGTCGCCTAGTTATGATAACACAATTCTAATTTCATGTTATTTTATTCTTCTATTTTTTCATGGTTATGTGGTTAATTTATTCTTAATGCTTACAATTGTTTGGCCAACTATTGTTTGATTTATTGAGTCATGGAGAGACCGAGAGTAATTTGTGATTTAGAATTATAGAATTAAACACCATTGATTTATTGAGTCATGGAAAGACCGAGAGGTAACTTGTGATTTACTGTGATTAATATGACTGTAAAGAAATTCATAAAACTTAATGAGTCTTCAATTAATTAATTGTGCATAGAGATATGACAAACTGTTAGATGATGATATTTTTGGTGTTGTTCGAGAGAAAACGTTGCATAATTAGGGAATTTTGGTCTACAACTTGGAAAAGTAGAATTTCTAGTTACATGGAATTATGAATTGTGTAGGATTAATTTAGTGAAATCAAAAGTCATAGAACTAGTTTTGCTATTAATAAACCTTCCCATTTCAAATTTCGTTATTTTTAATTAGTCTAGTTCTTTCATTTAGTTTAATTTAGTTTAGTTGCTATTTTTTGTAATCATATTTTTGATTTTCCTAATAGTAGTTAATCTAGTGAATTTCGGTACTCAATAATATAATTAGTCCTTGTGGGTTTGACACTCTTTTCACTTAAACTATTCTACTTGTTGCAATTTTGTACACTCGCAAATACCCCATCAAGTTTTTGGCGCCGTCGTCGGGGACTAATTATTCTTTTATTGATATTGATAATTGCTAGATTATTACTAATTTTAATTTTTCTTATTAATTGTTATTTTTTTAATTTTTAGTCTTTCTGTTATTTAATAGATCTATTTCAGGACATAGAACTACATCACCATGGTGAACGAGACTAATGGAGAAGAAACCAAAGCTTTGAGAGACTATACTATGCCCTCGATTAATGGAACAACATCAAGCATAAAGAGACAAGCTATACAAGCTAACAGTTTTGAACTTAAACCAAAGAAAATTCAAATGATTTAACAAATTGTTCAGTTTGGTGGACTGTCGCACGAGGATCTCAATGTTCACCTTGCAAACTTTCTAGAAATTTGCGACACTTTCAAGTACAATGGAGTATCATATGATGCAATTCGAATGAGACTTCTTTCTTTTTCACTATGAGATAAGGAGAATGCTTGACTAAATTTACTACCACCGGGTGTCATCACAACTTGGGAGGAATTAGCACAAAAATTTATGGCTAAGTATTTTTCTCTAGCAAAAACAGCGAAGTTAAGAAGTGACATTACCACATTCACTCAATTTGAGACCGAGTCTTTGTATGATGCATAGGAGAGGTATAGAGTTATTGAGAAAATGTCATCATCATGAACTACCGAAATGGCTGCAGATCAAAATATCTATAATGGTTTGGAAGTTACAAATCGGTCTATGGCAGATGCAGCAGCTGGAGGTGCTCTTATGAGCAAAACTCATGAATCATCCTATGAACTTGTAACGCCCCGAATCCCAAATACACTGAATTCGAGATGTTCTACATGATCTTTTCACTTTTTTTAGTACAATTTTACAGGGAAATTAAAACTTTTCATCATACATCAGAGATTATCATAATTACATCTTTCTTTTGCACAGCGGAAGTAAAATACAACAATTGAATACAAGTACAACAGCTTGATATAATCTTTAAGCATCCAATCCTCTTTAATCTTTAACATAACATTTACCTGCATATAAGACTGTGGGTACGTCAGTTTATTCAACCGACGAACATTATACACGGCCATCCTCTCTATGCCGGAAATAGTATAACTCAACTTTTCATATTTAACAAACACAAACTTGTCACATTCAAACTAAAGGGACTACCCTATTGATGTCGTGTTGTGATTGTGCACTTAATCCTTAATGCATTTATTTATGTTACATGACACTAATGCGCACATGTTCGGATTCTATGCATCCCATACTACATAGGTCCGAGGGCAAGCCCTTATTCGTTCTTCATCTTTATAGGGTTCAATCCCCCATTATGATTTAATCTACTACTGTAATTACGGTAAGTATCCTAGATGTTATCTGACCTACGAACTCATGTTTAGGCACTCTGGAGTAGTATCCTCACCCAGACGCATCATGGGAATTCCTGGGATACGCTCTCACCATAAACATGACACCACCCGTAGTCTTCAAACATCCCACGAGCGTCGCCACTGGGACGGTACTCTGGAACAGTATCCTCACCCAGACTCGTCATGGGAATTTCTGGGATACGCTCTCGCCGCTACCCATGGCCCTCATACTCAATGTTTTTCTCTTACTTTCATCACATCTTCACTATGCACTAGTCCTTAGTTTTATTAAAAATCATGAACAAAATTAATCTCTAGAGTTAGCCACTCCATCAATCGGACTTATTCATTCATTTCATCTTGACCAACCTTGGTCTAATTTCATTTTATTTCATTTCTCGATGTCGGGGAGACTTAGCTACTCTATATCAAATTTCATTTCACAATCTTCAATTCCTAAAATTTTCCATATCGAGTTCTCAAACTCACATGTATATTCTCTTTCAATTCATGATTTCTCATTTGTTCACAAGTCCATCATTGCACAAAATAGCATATACTTATCAATTGTCACATCATGATAGTTTCTCATTACCAAATAATATACACACTTCACATATTGTGAGGAAATAATTGCATCATGTCACAAACCACATTTCTTTTTGCCAAGTTAACGCTTAATGTGCCAATTCACTTATTCTTTCAAGTTATAGTTTCATATTAATCATCCCCATAGAACCATATGTCTATATATGCATTTGGTCTCCAAACCATAATTAAATTTATTCAAATAACACCCAAATCATTCCTATAAAATTCCTTACATTTTTATGAGAATTACCATATTTTTTCCACATTTTTTGGACATCTAGAACTCTCAAAAAAAATATTTTTTATAAGTGCCGAGGGGACGAATCGAACCCAGGCACAACGGGAAGAGAGCCAAGAGCACCCGCCACATGGCCGAACTGTGCTAGCGGTATGAAGGGGGCGAGTTTAGTGCATATAGCTTTCGGTCAAAAGTTACATATATATTCTTAATGGTGAAAAAAAGTTGTTGAACACAGGGTTCGAACCGATCGACCCAGAGAAGCCAACCGCAGTAAGTGACCGCCTGAGCTACTGGCTCAGGTTGTCACAGTACCCAGTTAAAATCCATATGAATCGTTTTACTACAGTTGTTAAAACAACTCGATGTTCAAGTCAATTTTGGTTCATATTGCCTTTATACAAACTACTGAAAAATTCCAGATTTAATCTCCTTTACTAGATCTTCATAACAGTAAGTATAAAATAATTTTTTTTGTACTAAAAACATAATTTTTCCACACAATTTAATAAATTGTTCATTAAGACTACCAAATCTTTTATTTTCGACATTGAATAATCAATTAGTCTTCTAATCCCTTTTTATTCACAAATTCCTTATGATAATTTACTGTTTATTAATTCATATTCAACAACACAATATTTTGGATTTATCCATACCCATATCAACATGAATGTCTATTTAGCACATGAATAGGCAAAACTCAAAACTATTAATTTTTGAGTGGTTCTTCTTTAATGACAACAAAATAATTTCATTAGTTCATCTACGTCACAAAGTATACTATTACTCATTAATTAGTATAATTGCAACTCAATCATTCAAGAAAAATCATTCTTTTCAAATTAAAGTGTACTCTTTTCTTAATCAATTTCATGCTTCAACCATACATTTTACAAGCGATCTAATTGGAGATTTTCATGCATCATGCTAGCAATATTCCACCATCATTCATTCAAATTAATAATCATGGAGAATTCTACATACAATTAAATTTCATGCTAGAATTTCACACACAAGTTAATCACATCATTTCAATCCATTCATACACTAACTTTTCAATTTAAGTGTGTTCTTATTAGTATTTTTCATGCATAGTGTTGATAATTAAAACTAGCATAGATTCCTACATTAGAAATATGAAAGTTTTACCCACCTTGTATGGAGAGAACTAAACAACACAAGCCTTGCAAATGAAAGCACCTCCTCCTAGCCAAAGCGCGCACAAGCTCCAAGCCACCCAAGCCCAGCCGAATGCTTCCTAGCACAACCGAATGCTCCCCTTGGTTAAAGCCGGCCACTCCAAGCAAGCAAAACCCACACAACTCTCTATCTTTTATAACTCACACTATTACAACAATAATACTATAGCTTGGAAATATAATTTGCATATGAAAATAGCCATGAGAGGGGGGGTATTTATACTAGAGAATAGGTGAAATGGAGGGCCAAGATTGAGTGGTTGGTTGTAGAATGAAGGGCCTAGATCAAAGTAGGAGTTATGCAAACTACCCACTTCCATGAAACTACCACCATGATCACCATGATCAAAAATCAAAATTCCCTCCAAAAGAATGCATCCCGGCCACCAATAGAGAGTGTGCATTGCACGTGTACGTGTAGTGCACGTGCATGCAACTAGTTTGTACATTTTAATTTTTTTATAAAAATAAATTAGTTAAAAAAAAGTCTTCTACATGACAAGTTTAATTAAAAGAGATTAATTCATGGGCTTTCTTTTTGGCCAAAATAGTTTATTAAAATAAAATAAAATACATTTTTGGGCTTTTTAAGAAAAGGCTTTTTCATTAAATTAAAATAAGGCTTTAAAGAAAGGCTTTTTGTACAAAATAATTTGAGAACAAATTTATATATATTTATACACATCATAATAAAAATAATTCAACCCAAAATATTGCACGTGCACACTACGTGCAAAATAAATAATTTTTCATTAATTGAAAAATCAGGGTATTACAGAACTTTTGGAGGAGATGACATCTAACAATTACCAATGGTCTTCAGAAAGAGCAATGTCTAGAAAAGCAGCTGGAGTTTTTGAGCTTGATCCTATTACACATTGACTACACAAATTGTTGCTTTATCTAATCAACTAGGTAATATGAATGTTAATGCTATTCAAACTAAAGTTATTTGTGATCATTGTGCAGGAAATCACTCAAGTATGGACTGCCAAGTGGAAAATACATTTGCTCAACCACATTCCTATCAAGTAAATTACATGTCCAATTTCCAACATCAAAACAATCATTATCCGAACACGTATAATTCATGATGGAGAAACCACCCCAATTTTTCATGGAACAACAATCAATGAGCAATTAGACCACCTCAAAATTTTCTACAACAAGAAAAGAAGCTGACACTTGAAGAGATGTTCATGCAATATATGCAGAGGATAGAGCAATACATGAAGAAGACAGATTTGGCGATACATAATAATATGGCTTCAATTCACAACCTTGAGGCTCAGAATGGTCAGATTTAAAATATTCTTACAAAGAGGAAAACAGGAACCTTACCCAGTAACACCGTGACTAATCCAAAGGAGCATGTCAAAGAAATAACACTGAGAAGTGTGAGAACAATTGAGCAACCTCTAGCACATACTGCTGAACAAAATGTAGTTGAAAAGCAAGATGAGTTACAACCTATTCTGGAGGATCAAATGCAGTAGGTGGCCAACCATCATATTAAGGATACTAAGAAAAGCAAAGGAGCTTCAAACACCACGGGTTTTAGGGAGTTTAATTCTGAAACTTATCCTAATTCACCTTATGATCCACCGATTCCTTTTCCGTAAAGACTTAAAAAGAAAAATCTCGAAAAGCAGTTCTCTAATTTTTTAAGTATTTTAAAGAAATTGCATATCAATATTTCTCTTATTGAAGGAGCATGAGACTATTATGCATAAATATGCTAAATTTTTTAAGGATATTTATCAAACAAGCGAAAGTTGGAGGAGCATGAGACTATTATGCTAACTGAAGAGAGTAGTGCAATATTACAAAAGAATTACCTCCTAAACTTAAAGTGTCATGCTCCGCTTCCCAAAAAGAGAATACGAAATACGGATACGCGACAAAAGTCCAGCGAATGAATTTCATCATCCATAAGCTGTCAGGATCTTTACAACATTTCACAAGAAAAATCAGAGTCGGAAGCAAAAGTAGTCAACCAAGCATGCATATATGAATCAAAATACCAACAAGAATACTTGAAACCAAAATATTATAATCTCAATTAATCCATATTTGAATAAGTCAATATCCTGGGTCACATTGTCCAAATACAAATAAATCCAAGTATCAAATATAATTGTTCAAAAACAAGCAACAAGAAATAATAATAGCAAAATCTAGCACTAATATCTCATCTCACCAACACCATCTGGTACCTGTTCTCCAATTTACAATTTAATAATTGCAGGGATAGGAAAAAGAAAACAAACTCCCGTCAATGCAAGTTACATGCCGCTTGTAGTGCAGGATACAAGTACATGGGAAAAAACTAACTAATAACATGGAATATGCATGATAACAAAATAGAATACTAATCATGGCAAGATGAACAAGTGCAAGTGGCATGTATCAATTGTCAAGTAAACAAGTATCAAGTAGCAAGTGTCACGAATCAAGTATCACGAAATCAAGTATCAAGTATTCAGGTACAAGTATCAAGTGTCAAGTGATCATGTTCATGTCTTGTATTATTACTATCTAGGTAGCACTTCATGCATCCATACTTTTACTACATGGTTGCTACAGTCAATGCAGTTTTGTTTTAGATTTCATAGTAGATCATATAGGGCAGTGTACTCAGGGACAAGCCTCAAGAAATCAAGTATCAAGTATCAAGCCTCAAGAGTAAAGTATCAAGCCAAGTATCAAGTATCAAGTAACAAGCCTCAAGTATCAAGTAACAAGTCTCAAGAGTGAAGTATCAAGCCTCAAGTAAAATATTAAGTCTCAAGTGAAATATCAAGCCTCAAGTAGTGAAATATCAAGCCAAGTATCAAGTATCAAGTATCAAGCCAAGTATCACATAGGATCAATAGATCATCTTCCAAGTATATGTTTCTGTATTTTCCACTATTAGATCTTTCCCTTTAAACCCCGGCTTGGTTATTTTATTATTAGTGTCAAACAAGCATGTATGTGTCACAAAATAGGGCAAGTATAACATGGTATGATCAAGTAACAAGTTCAAGTTGCAAGATAACACGTACGGGTGAAAGGTAACACATAAAAGGATAAAACAACGAGATTTCTGGTTCAGGACAGCAAGACAATACTGCACTAAAACTGAGATTTCCGTTGCTACAAACATGAAAACCTGAATCCATCGAAAGTTCTAGAAAATAGAGTCCCGGCCGAATCCAGAAAACATATATAAGTAATATAATATTTCACAAAAACAAGTCTCAAAACCGATTTGAATCCAGAAAATATGTTCAGGCATAAATCAGAAGATCATATTCAAAATCAGGAAAACAGCATGAAAACTCACAAATTAAATCCACGAAAAATCTGGGGTATTCCCCTATATGTATAGTAACAGAAAATCAAGTTTCATAATTTTCCAACAAAAATAAAGTAGTCAAGTAAAATCAGAAAATATCAAGACACGACAGTTTTGTAAATCTGAAGTCATAAACACTACAGTACGAAAACAACAATATCTCACAAGCCATAAATCGAAATCTAAATCCGTCAAAAGGGTGATAAAATAGATTCAGTAGGATAAATTTCATTTTCACAAATATTTTAGAAACAGTAAGTAGAATCAGGTCGAAAATCAGGTTCTTTACTGAACAGTAGTAAAATTATGCATGTAAAATCTTTATTTGCAAGCATGAAAAGGTTTGTAAAACTCTTCAAATAAATCAACCAAAATTCTGGGTAAATTCTAATCATGTCTAGAAGTACTGAGCAAAATTTCAGATCAAAATAATAATTTTAACACCAGAATAAAAATAAACTACTCTTCAGAATTCATAGAAAATAAAATCTGGAATTCTCTTTACACCTCTGTAGTAAAATAGACATAACTGGAAAACCATGAAACGAAATTGAGATCCATCAAAAGGGTTGGAAAATAGACAGAATTCTCTACAAATCATGTTCATAAAATATTTTCAAATACTGACCTTAATAGGGTCTAAAATACTGATCAAGACAAGAAAGCCAGCAAAATTGAAAGTATCTCCAATGCACAAAATCCACTAGTTCATATAAACTCATCCAAAACACAAACAAATATGCAATATGGTGTACAAGATGTCCATGCAACTTGGTATAGGGTATTTCACAAGTCCACTACAAGTCTGCTACAAATAACACGAACGAGCACATGATAACATATGAACAACACGCATATATACAACAAGATGTGGTCAATCCTAGGTTATATCATGTCAAGTATGTCGTGAGGCAACTATTGGTCAAATCATCACTATAGAGACAATATCAACAAGGGGTTTCACACAAAAATTGTCACGCCCCGCTTCTCAAAAAGAATACGGAATATGGATACGTAACAAAAGGCCAACGAATGATTTTCATCATCCATAAGCTGTTCAAGAATCTTTACAACATTCACAAGAATCATCAGAGTCGGAAGCAAAAGAATCAACCACATGTACATATGAGCTAAAATACTAACAAGAATATTTAAAACCAAATATATAAATCTCAAATAGTCATGATCTGAATAAAACAAATATCTTGGATCACATTGCCCAAATACAAGAATAAATCCAAGTCTCAAAATACAATATTGTTCAAGAAAGCTACAAGAAATAATAATAATAAAATGCAGCACTAATACTTCATGTCTCCGATACCATCTGGAACCTGTTCTCCAAAATCTGCAATTCAACGAATGCAGAAAAGAGGGAAAGAGAAAAACAAGTACACGTCAATTGCAAGTTACTGACCACTTATAATGTAGGATACAAGTACATGGGGAAACTAACTAGCAATATGGTATAAGTATGATGTCAAAATAAACAACTAGCATGACAAAGTGAACAAGTATAAATGGCATGAATCAAGTGTCAAGTAATCAAATATCCTGTAAACATGCATCAAGTATCAAGTATCATGTAATCATGTATCAAGTGTCAAGTATCATGTAGTCAAGTATCAAGCAAGCATGTATCATGTTCAAGTATCATGTTTGTTACCGCTAAATCTGGTGTGGGGGCAAACAGATAAAATTTGTGGATTCTTTGGGATGTTGAATAGTCAAACCTGAAACCTTTCCGCCGGAGTTTGACCGTGATCTCCCGCCGTTCACCTGCAAAAAGTGTGGAACACCGGGGTTGATCCCGAAGACGCACCTTCCGACGCTCAAGTCAGTAATCAGAAAGATTATAAATGAGCTTTGATTGGCAAAAAATTGATTACCTGTTAACAGTAGGGGATGAGGAATATTTATAGCCACCTTAGGGACCAGTTTCGGGATAAATCCCTACTTCCCAGTGAATGGATAGGGTGAATCAGGGCCGTAGATTAAGTATAATCATAAACCCTAATTTTATCTAGCTGGACTGGGTTCTTTACGAGTTAGAACCCGCACCCAGTTGAAGTGGATCCGTTCGTGGGCTATTGGATCTTTGGAGAAAAGACCCAGTACCCATTTCAGACCCGTCTGTAGGTGAAATTACCATTTTACCCCCGAACTTTAAGATTCGTGCCCAATTTGGACGGTTTTAATTTAACCCTATTTTTGCCATATCACGAGCCCCCCCACTCCCGAAGACTGAGTTTGATCAGCCTTTGAGAAGTAGTTTTACTGTTTTAATGGCCTGCAGAGTTGTATCGGAGTCCAAATGGGGTGTGTCGAATCTTTGTATGAGGTATTATGGTGAATTTCAGAGCTAGTTGCGTGCTCAGGGTTGTTCCTGAGCTCTCCTGGATTTTGGGTGATTTTTCTTAATTTTTATCTATTCTTCGGACCATTGATTTAATTTTACGAAGCGGTGATTCATTGTTCGGGGGCCTTAATTAATTATTCTAAGCAATAATTATTAACCCAGGGGTTCAAAATTTTTCCCCCGAATTCGTAATTATTTTTTAGAATTTTTAATTAATTTTCCTGAATTTTTAATCATTTTTTCGCAATTTTTAAATGAATAATTCGAATTTAATAAATAAAAAATTAATTTTTATTCCGATTTATGATGTGGCACGATCTGGGCCTTCCATCGGGCAGCGACATGAATTTCTGAAGGATCGAACGATCGGAGTAGCTCGGCGGCGTTTTTCTCCGCTTGCGGAGGTCGGTGCCCCGGTAGCTCGGCCAGTCCTCCTCGGCAGCTCGGTAGCTCGGTGCGTTGCGAGCTGCCGAGCTACGTGGCAAGATTTGGAGCATCCATCATGGTGCGAATCACGAGGATGGGGGTTCAGATCATGAGAAAATGCTATCTTGTCGTTTTGTGGGCGTGGCGTGATCTGAACCGCTCATCATGTTCCAGCGCGATTTTTAAAACGATCCAATGGTTGGGGTAGTTCGGCAATTGTTTTTCTTCAAATGTGAGGGTTGGTACGTTGGTAGCTCGGCTATAGTTGCTCGGTTGCTCGGCAGCTCAGCCTTAACTCCTTGGTAGCCTGGTAGCTCGGCTACAGTTGCTCAGTAGATCGGCAGCTCGGCCTTTCTTCCGTGATTGCTCGGCAGCTTGGCCTTAGCTGTTCGATAGCTCGGCAGAGTGCCCCGGTGGCTCGGCAGCTCGGGACGATCTGTTGAGCCACGTGGCAGGATCCGGTGCGTTGATCACAGTGCGGATCACGAAGTTGGAGGTTCAGATCACGAGAAAATGTTATCTTGTCATTTTGTGGGCGTGGCGTGATATGAGTCGCTCATCATGTTTCGACATGAATTTTGGGACAATCTGACGGTAGAAGTGGCTCGGCGGCATTTTTTCTCCAAATGTGGAGGTCGGTGCCTCGGTAGCTCGGCAGAGTGTCTCGGTGGCTCGGCTCACGATGGGCTGTTGAGCCACGTGGCTGGATCTGGAGCGTTCATCATGACGTGGATCACGAGGTTGGAGGTTTAGATCACGATAAAATGTTATCTTGTCATTTTGTGGGCGTGGCGTGATCTGAGCCGCTCATCATGTTTCGACACGAATTTTGGGACAATCTGACGGTAGCAGTGGCTCGGCGGCATTTTTCTCCAAATGTGGAGGTCAGTGCCCCGGTAGCTCGGCAGAGTGTCTGGGTGGCTCGGCTCACGACGGGCCATTGAGCCACATGGCTGGATTCGGAGCGTTCATCATGGTGCGAATCACGAGGTTGGAGGTTCAGATCACGAGAAAACGTTATCTTATCGTTTTGCGGGCGTGGCGTGATCTGAGCCCCTCATCATGTTTCAACATGAATTTTGGGACAATCTAACGGTAGAAGTGGCTCGGCGGCATTTTTCTCCAAATGTGGAGGTCGGTGCCCCGGTAGCTCGGCAGAGTGTCTCGGTGGCTCGGTGCTCTACGAGATGCCGAACTGCCATGCCAAGTGAACCGTTGCAGCTTTTCTCGAACCGTCACAGCTTCCTCTATTTTGTCGTTTAGTCTTCCTTAATGGGCCCCCAAGCATTACAAAAGCTCAACAGTCGCATCTTTGGCTATAAGTTCCTACCCCCCTCGCCCCTTACCTCATTCTTTCACTTTTCACTCTAAAATTATACTTTCGCTCTCGAGTCGCTCTGCCAGAGGAGATTTGAGCTCAAGGGCGGTTGTGCTAGCTGTCGCGAAGGCTAGGCAATTTCGGCAAACTTTTTCCGACTGTGAACGTCGCATCAAGGTCAGTTTACTTAACCTCAGATATTTATTCTACGAGATGTCACGGGTATCCTCGGGTAGTGAGGCATCCTCCTCAGGGGGTCGGAGCGCCGAGGAAGGGAGAGAAGTGGTGAGCTGAAGGAAGGGAAGGAGATAGTAGGGTCGTCTGCGGCCGAGGAGAAGGGGAAGGGAGTGGTTCGGTCCTCGGTTGCTGAGACGGTTGTGGAGGACATGAGACAGGCGGGTGAGCTGGGTCGGATGCCGACCGTGTTGTCCGGCCATGGGGGATAAGGCAGTACAGCGGCGAGCTGCTGACCAAAGCTGTCTACGGCCGTGTGGAAACCTTCGAGGAGAACGATCTGAGGGAGGTTACCGAGGTGGACGATATCCCCTCGGTTCTAACTGAGCGAGACTTACTCCGGACTCGGAAAGGCATCGCCATTCCCTCGGAGTACACATTAATCCTCCCCGGCCCCGGGGTGCGAGCGAACGTAGATTTTTCGGCGGATACCTGCGTCTTCACCTACGACTCATTGAATGCCGGCCTGCGCTTCCCCCTCCATCCTTTCGTGACTGTGGTTCTCTGGTGGTACGGGCTGTGTCCTATTCAGTTCATGCCGAACATGTGGCACCATGTGCTCGGATTTCTGCTTCAGTGTCGAACGGCGAAGGTGGGGCCGCAGCTCGTCATCCTCTAAAGTTTGTACCGGATCAACAGAATGAGTCAGCTCGAGCCGCGCTACTATCTTTCACCTCAAAAAGGTGTCAAGCTGATAGAAAACCCCGACTCGATAAAGTCGTGGAAGGGGAAATTCTTTCTGATCAAGGGCCCCTCGGCGTGGGACTTCCCGACTCGGTGGAAGGAGGACGTGCCGAAGTATGCAAAGTCCGAGCCGGTGTTGACCACGGCCGAGGCGGAGGTGGCAGCGAAGCTGATCGGTTTTTCGATGTTGAGTTGGAGGGAAATGACCGAGGAGGTGCTCCACGGGTCGGGCCTCAGTCCGATCGACACGAGTACGCTCCGGACATCTCTCTTTTCTTTTCACTTTACTATTCTTCAATGCCTTGTGTTTTTTTTTTCTAACTTGATTTTCTTCTGCTTCGGCAGAGGCTCCGAACATGGACTTCAAGGCGATGATGGCCGAGCAAAATAAGGCCGCAGATGTCAAGAAGAGGAAGAGGACGAGCGCGGGTCCCTCGTCTGGTCGACCCACCAAGGCTCCTTCAGCAGTGGTCGGAACGGTTAACCTCACTTCTCCTCGACAATCGACCCCGGCTGCCGTCATTCCTTAGCCGGCACTGTCCGAGGGCTTCTCTATCTCGACGGCTCTGGCACTTCAGGTCCCGCCTCTAATTGAGCAGGCCGAGGTCATACTGACCGAGGCTCACAAGAAGTTGTTTGTCCCCGATTGGCGAGTGAAGAATCATGACGGCTTCTTGGGGGACTCGGGGATGAGCATGCAGGCTGTTCGGCACCTTCCGACCTCGAAGGACCGAGCCGCGCTGAAGGCAGGGACGACGGGCGACGATGCTCTTGAAGTAGCTTGGTCGCTTATATCGGTAAGTCTTCTTTGTTGTTTATCGAAATTTTCTTGAAAATTTTCTAAGTCTTTAGCTCGGCTTTTGTCGCGTTCTAACTGTTTCTCTGTGCAGGCCACTTGTCATTTCAGCCACCTTCTCGAGGACTATGCCGAGCAAGAGAGGGAGCTGAAGGCCTTTAGTGACAAAGACAGAGCGGAAAGGGCGAGGGTCGTGAAGCAGTTAGAGGCGGAGCAGCACCGCTCGGATGCTTTGCCGGCCCAAGTTGCCGACCTTGAAGCGGCTCTGGAGCAAGCGAGGGAGAAGCTCGCTTCGGAGGTCGCTAAGGCAGCCGAGGAGAGGGTCGAAGCGGCAAGGGCTTTGGAGGCAGTGAAGTTGCAAAAAGCCAAGGCCGTAGAGAAGGCGAGGGCGGAGATTGAGGCCGAGGCCAAGAAGCACATGGCGGCCAACATGGAGCAGTCTTACGCCACCGCGCTCGAGCATGTCAAGGCTCGAGTCCCTGGATTCGATAGGTCGGGGTATGGGCTGTGGGGCCCGGTCGCCGAGCCTAATGCTAGGGAAGAAGCTGAAGGAGATGAGGAAGAAGACGAAGGAGAAGCCGATGGAGAGGAGGGGGACGAGCAAGAAGGTGACGGTGCTCCTACCGACCCCGAGACCGTGGTGGTGAAGGGAGACAGTGACCAGGTCGTGGCTGACCCCCGAGCCGGAGTGGCAGAGGATGAGGGGCCGTCTACCAAGGAGCCCGTCCCGAGCTACCGTTCAAGGTGGCCCCTTGATCCTCTTGCTCTTGTACACACACTTTTTTTTAATGTACTGCCTTGTAGCGGACTGGCCAACACTTTTTCTTTTGATATAAATGAAACTTGTTTTTGGCAATTCTTGCTAAGTGTTGGAGTGTTTCGATTTGAGATCTTTCTGGAATTTGACTAAGTGTCGAGTACTCCCTTTGATGATTAGTCAAGTGTTAGCAAGTTTGGCTTTGAAGTTTAGGTGTGTTGCATGAGCTCAGTGTTGATGTATTTTTCAGGGGGTGCCGCACCATGAAGCTGCAACCGAGGCTGCTCGTCTCCAAGCTGACTTGAAGACGACGAAGTTGGCCCTCTCCCGCAGCCGAGAGTGTTTTCTTAAAAGCGAGTTGGAGCTGGAGCATCTCAAGGCGACGCTGAGAGAGGGCCTCTCCAAGTCGAAACAACCACGGGAACGAACTCGCGAGGTCCGTCTTGAAGGTGAGGTGGAATTGCTCCGAAAGGCGATGTTCGACTTCGAGAAAGAGAAAGGCGAACTACTGGTGGAGGTGCACCACCTGAAGATCGTAGAAGAACTTTCGGCGGAGGAAGATGAATTAACTGTAGCAGTAGGCAAGTTGATGGTCGAGCGCGACCAGTCGACGGCGGAGATTGATAGGTTAAAGAGGGTTACAGTCGACAAAAGTATTGAAGTCACCCATCTTCGTCGAATTATCGTCGACAGTTCTGGTGATGCAGGCACTGCTCGGCTTCCTCGCTTCATGATAGCTGTGAAAGACGACTCTTTGATGGGTCGAATCGTCGAGCTTGAGGAGGAAGTTGCTCGACTCAAACCCCAACCCGTGCGACCTAATGTCAGAAGTACATCGTGTACTTGTGAAGAGAGCGAGAGGGGAATCTCTTTTTACGAGCTTGCAACCCGCTCTCCTGCTGTTCGGCAGAGCCCGGTTGACGCTCAGAGTGGTGTGGCCACTTCGTCGAGCGGAGCATCCGTTGGAGCCACCTGTTAGAGGCAGCGCTGAAGAGGTGTCTCAGTTTGCTGGTCTGGAGACGAGCTCCGAGGTCAGGCGTCACCGTCCCCGGGTGTCTCTAAACCGAAACGTCCCTTTCTCGAAGAAGCGTTGAACGAGTTGTTGTAATTATGTCTCTTCGAGTTTTTATAATTCCTCGTAGTAGGGTAGCTTGGTCTTGTAACTTGAGTTTTTTTGAACTTTCTAACCTTTATAAAAGTGAAGTCTTGTGTTACTCTCTTGCACTTGTGGGCTTGCGTATTTTGTTAGTACTTGTTGTTTGTTTGGTACTACTTGTTATTTGCTTAAGAGCAAGGAATAGAAGCGAAGCCCTGAGTGAGTTTTAATGGTTGTGGGAGCAATTCTGAATGGCGAACCACTTCTAGCTCGCTTAAGAGCGAGTTTGTGAAGCGGAATCAGACCAAGTTTTGGACTCCGAACACGTCGTTTGAGTAAGTTTCAACGGTTCCGGGAGCAGTTCCGAATGGTGAACCACTTCAAGCTCGCTTAAGTGCGAGTTTGTGAAGCGGAATCAGACCAAGTTTTGGACTCCGAACACGTCGTTTGAGTAAGTTTCAACGGTTGTGGGAGCAGTTCCGAATGACAAACCACTTCTAGCTCGCTTAAGAGCGAGCTTGCGAAGTAGAATCGAGCCAAGTTTTGGACTCCGAACACGTTGTTTGAGTAAGTTTCAATGGTTGTGGGAGCAGTTCCGAATGACGAACCACTTTTAGCTCGCTTAAGAGCGAGCTTGCGAAGCGGAATCGAGCCAAGTTTTGGACTCCAAACACGTCGTTTGAGTAAGAGCGATTAAAGGCCTTAAATAGAGAGATACAAATAATCACAAGGAAAATATGGGAGAAAAGAAGTTCTTTATTGATAACTGCTAATCGGCTGCTTCTAAGTTGCAAGCCGTTATTACAATGAGAAAGTAAAGAAGCAAATAGAAATAAAATGATAGGAATGGCTCGACAGTTGAAGGTACTCGGAGAGGCGTTCAGGCGCTCTCTTGGTACTTCAGTAAATGGTCGGCATTCCAAGTTCTGGGTATCTCTCTGCCTTCAAGGTCCTCTAGACGATACGCTTCGGGACAGACTACTTTGGAAACTTTGTATGGTCCCTCCCAATTCGGAGCTAGCTTACTCTTTTGACTAGGGAACGAGATAGCTAGTTTTCTGAGGACCAAGTGGGAAAAAGGGATTAGTGAAAGGGATTAAATCCCACATCGCTAATTACAAAGAATAAAATATTATATAAATAATAATTGCCAATGATCATTAGTCACCAATTCGGTTAACCAACTTTTGAGAGGCAGCCTGTGGTGGGCAGTTGTACTACATAGTATCTAATTTGTCTATAAAATTGTATAAATTGTCCGGGCTCGGGGCAGGGGTGTTACAAATGGTATCAGAGCCGACTTTCGACATCGAGTGTAGGAGCAGTGAGTTATGGACTCCAGGATGATCGGCGGAGAGAGACAGACATTCCCCAGTAGTCTGGGACGATGGATAGAGGTCTATCCACAGAATGATCCGCAGAGTGGGATTGGTCTCCAGAACTCCAAAGACGAGAGTGACGCTCACAGAACATCGGCTAGAAAGTAGATCCTGCACTAGATTGTGCATGCCCCGTGCTCATCAGCGAGGACGCTGATTTCTGAAGGGGGGGTGTATGTAATACCCCGTATTTCTGAAATATATATGGTTTGAAATATATATAATAAATGAATTTGAGCTTGGTCCTATAGAAATACTCTATAGGAGGGATTTATAAAGAATTAAATTGGATTTGAAATGAAAGAAGGTTTCTTTGAATCTGGTTTGTGAAAGGTGGGGGGACCCACCCGGATTTGAAGAAGCACAGCACGCACATGAGTGCTGTTGGTGCTTCTTTGTGATGACGTGGCACCCCAGGATTGATTCCCTGGGTGTGTGCACGAGTTTGGGAAAAAGGGATTAGTGAAAGGGATTAAATCCCACATCGCTAATTACAAAGAATAAAATATTATATAAATAATAATTGCCAATGATCATTAGTCACCAATTCGGTTAACCAACTTTTGAGAGGCAGCCTGTGGTGGGCAGTTGTACTACATAGTATCTAATTTGTCTATAAAATTGTATAAATTGTCCGGGCTCGGGGCAGGGGTGTTACACCAAGTCTCTTTCCTTGAGATCTGTGGGATGAACCCTTTTGTTGTAGGCCTGCTCAATCCTTCTCCGATAATTTTGCTGGCGAATAGAAGCTGTTTCACGGAGCTCATCAATCAGGTTCAAATTTGCTCAGAGTTCTCTGGCATTCTGCTCTTCATCATAGGCAATAAGGCGAGGAGATGGCAGACCAACCTCTAAGGAGATTACAGCTTCGGACCCATAGGTAAGATTTAAGGGCGACTCTCCTGTGGGGGTCTGTTTCGTAGTGCGGTAGTTCCACAATACGTTTGGAAGCTGTTCCGCCCATAAGCCTCTGGCCAACTTATCTAGTCTCTTCTTGATCCCGGAGAGGTTCTGGCTGTTGGTGTTCTTTACCTGGACATTTGACTGAGGATGGGAGACGGAGGAGAAGCGTTGCTGAATGCCAAGGTCTTCACACAAAGATCAGAACACTGTCCTTGTAAACTGTGTTCCATTATCCGTTATTAGGACCCGAGGTACGCCAAACTGACAAATTACATTTCTCCAGAAGAACTGCAGCACTTTGTTCTCGGTAATGGTAGCCAATGACTCGGCCTCGATCCACTTGGAGAAATAGTCGATTGCCACGACTAGGAATTTGAACTGGCCGGGAGCTGGTGGGAACGGGCCTAACAAGTCCATCCCCTACATTGCGAAGGGAATCGGGCTTGAGAGAGAGGTGAGTTGTGCTTAGGATAGGCGAAGGATGTTGGAGAACTGCTGACAAGGGCCGCATTGCCAGACGTGTTGCTCGGCATCTCGAAGTAGGGTAGGCCAAAAATACCCGTAGTTCAGAACTTTCCTGGCGAGAGACCTGGACCCTGAATGTGCTCTGCCTATGCCTTCGTGGATTTCTTGCAAGGCATACAAGGCTTCTTCCGGGGAGAGGCACCTCAAGTAGGGTCTGCCATCTACTTGGGTGTAGGAGCGTTTGTACAAGACTCCTTCAACAAGGGTGTACCGCTCTGCTCTCATTCGGATTCGACGGTCTTCTTTAGGGTCTTCAGGAAGGACCCTGTCTCTGAGGAACTCTATCAAAGGCTTCATCCAGTTGTTCCGGAGTTAGACGGGAAACGACTCCATCGAGTCGGGGGCTTCTTCTTCTATGCTCGATCTTAGGAGTACTTCGATGAGGACGGTCTGCTCGAGACCTTGGAGGGAGGAGAAAGCCAGTTTGGAGAAGGCATCTGCTTGGGAGTTCTCTTCTCTAGGGATCTGCTGGATCAGCACCTCTTCGAATGAAGCCATGAGACTTTGGACCTTGGCTAGGTACTTAGCCATTCGGTCGTCTCGCGCTTCGTACTCCCCTAAGACTTGATTCACCACCAGCTGCGAATCACTGAATATTCGGAGATGTTGTGCCCCTGCTTTGCGTGCCATACCTAGGCCGGCTATAAGGGCTTCATATTCAGCTTTGTTGTTGGAGGCCTTAAAGTTTATGGGGAAGGAGTATTGGAGAACGAAGTCATCTGGGCCTGCCAGAATGACCCCGGCTCCGCTCCCTTCGGTGCAAGAGGACCCGTCTACATATACTGTCCAGATGGGAGTCCCGTTTGCTGCTTGACTAACCTCCGGGATGGTACTTTCAATAATAAATTCAGCTAAGGCTTGGGCCTTGATTGTGGTCCGAGACTGGTAAGATATGTCATGTTGACTCAGCTCGATCGACCACTTAATCAGACGCCCGGAGGTCTCGGGCTTGTGTAGAACTTGTTTGAGCGGCTGGTCGGTAAGGACGACCACTGAGTGGGATTGAAAATATGGGCGGAGCTTCCTGGCGGCCATAACCAAGGCGTATGCTATCTTCTCTAATCTCAGATAGCGGAGCTCGGCATCTCTGAGAACCAAGGCATATGCATTTTTCAGCCCGAAGGGCATTACCCTGTAGTAATAGTGTCCTTAATCGGTGACGAAGGAGGTCTTCGGGATATCCGGGGAGAACATTCTGATTTGGATATATCCGGAGAAGGCATCCATGAAGCTCAGCAGCTCATGGCCTGAAGTTGCATCGATCAAGGTGTCGATGCTGGGGAGAGGGAATGGATCCTTAGGGCATGCTTTGTTCAGGTCCATGAAGTCGATGCAAATTCTCCAACTTCCGTTGGCCTTCTTAACCATAACGACATTAGAGAGCCATTCGGGATAGTTGACTTCTTGTATGAACCGGGCTTTGAGAAGCTTGTCCACTTCTTCCTTTATGGCTTGCTAGCGCTCGGGGGCAAACTTGCGCCTCTTCTGCTGGACCGGTTTGGACCCCGAAGCAACGCTTAGGTGGTGGACGAGGAGCTTCTCGGAAATTCCTGGCATATCAGCAGCAGACCAGGAGAAGAGGTCATGGTTCTTCCTGATGCATTGGACTATGTCGAAACAGAGGACAGAGGGGAGGGTCTTGCTGATGAAGAACTTGCAGTTCGGATCTTGCTCGTCCACTGGTTCGGACATAGGTTGGGCGTTCCCCTGGGGAATCTCAAGAGTCTCGAGGGAGAGGAAAGGTTCCCCGGTGGAGGTCATGTAACACTTGCGGGCCATCTCTTGACTACCCCTTACTTCCCCTACACCTGACTTGGTGGGGAACTTCATTTCAAGATGATAAGCCGATGGGACGGCCTCTAAAGTAGCTAGGCCAGGTCGGCCTAGAATCACATTGTAAGCAGCTGGGATGTCGACGACCATGAAATCCATTGGCTCCGTTCGAGTTGTAAGAGTTTTGCCAGCAGTGACGTCGAGGGTTATTACCCTTTCGATAGTCACTGGCACTCCCGTGAACCCATGAAGCGTGTAGCCGGCGGGCTTGAGCCTGTCTCGCGATAACTTGAGTCCTCGGAAGGCCGCCAGGAAGAGGATGTTGACAGAGCTACCATTGTCCACTAGAATCCTCTCCACTTTGAAGTTAGCCATGTGGAGGTTGATTACTAATGCATCGCAATGGGGGATTTGGATTCCGTCTAGGTCTTCATCCGAGAAAGTAACCGGGACTCCGAGGCCTTTAGGAGGGGGTATGCCATGAACCGAATTGACTTCTCGTATGAAAGCCTTCCGGGAAGAGTTTGAGGTTCCTTCCCATGGGACCTCCATGAATGAGATGCAAGATGCATTCCTCTTCAAACTTGGGAGTCTCGTCGCTCGTCGCGCCTCTCGGGACGCTTGTTAGCCTTCCTGGGGGGTGGAGGAAGATCAATTCGGTCCTTTTTCACAAACTTAGACAGCTGCCCTCTCTGGATGAGGGCCTCAATTTCATTCTTCAGGGCCCGACAGTCATTGGTGTCATGGCCGTGGTCTCGATGATATCGGCACCACTTTTTCTTGTCCCTCTTCTTACCGGGGGTATTCATCTTCGGGGCAGGAGGCAGAACTCCTTCCTTCTCGACCTCCATGAGAATGGTAGAAATGTTGGCGTTAAGAGGGGTAAACTTCTCAAATCTGGGAGGCGGGCCGCGCTGGCCCCCTTTGTCCTTGTGGAGCTTCTTAGCTCCCTCTTCTTCAGCTGCCTTTCTCTTGGTTTCGGAGGAAGACCCCTCAAAAGTGGGGCGATGTTCAGCTTCCTCAGCCCGGATATACTTCTCGCTTCTGAGAAGAAGGTCGGCGAAGTTTTGCGGGGGCTTCTTGGCTAGGGAGGACCGAAGGCTTGAGTTGAAGACGTTTGACTGGAAGGCTGCAGCATCGACCGATTGGTCGAGGGAGGCAATGGACCTAGCTTCCGCGGTAAACCGCTTCACATAATCTCTCAACTTCTCACCCTTCTTCTGACTGAGGTAGAGTAGCGAAATACTAGTCTTCTCGGTGCGGCGGCTACTCACGAAGTGGGTGACGAAGAGGGTCTCAAATTGTTCAAAGGAGAATATGGAGGATGGGGCAAGACGAGAGTACCATTCTCGGGCCGGACCCTTGAGAGTAGCTGGGAAGGTTTTACACAGTAGAGCATCGGAAGCTTAGTGGATCAACATGAGGGTCTTGAAGCTCTCGATGTGTTCCACGGGGTCCGACTCCCCAGAGTAAGTCTCAAACTGTGGGGGCTTGAAGCCTATTGGAACGGGCGCCTCCATGATTGTTCGAGAGAAGGGAGGTCGGCTTGTACGGAGGGTCTTTTCTCTCAGCTCTTCTTCTTTATCCAGTTGGCCGAGGCGCCTCTCCATCTCGTGGAGACGACAGTAGACAGCATCGTCCCTTCGACGGTAGCAAAGCGAGTCTCTGGACTCGTCTTCGTAAGAAGGGGAGTACGGAGTTCGGCGATGGTAGCTAGGGGAATGGCGAGGACTGTGATGGCAGTGACTCGGAGCTTAAGGAGGGGTTAGGGACCGATGGCGAGGAATTTAGATCGGAGGAGGAGTGGGGACCCTCTGAGCATTGTTGTTGTTTGGCCGGAGGTTGAGGGCCTGCAGAATTGTAGCCTGGAACTCTTGGAATTCGGCTCGGGTGATAGGTCCGTTATCGTCCCTCAGGGGCTGCCGACTAGCGGGAGAACGATGTCTTCTTCGATGGTACTCAGGGGACTCTCTCCGCCCCCTGCGAGGAGGGGACCTCCTGTGGTCGCGGCGACGAAGAGATCGCTCATTTGGACGTTCGGGACGGGAGGCTCCCTCACGGGCCCGCCTTTCATCCAAACGGTGGCGAAGGTCCTCTTCTTTCTGCCGGTTGAGGAGGGTATTGTGGAGGTCTTCAGAAGGCCGGGGGTTGTGAGATGCCATTGAATCGGTAGAAGGGTTGTGTACGGAGATGCGGTATCGATGAGGAGGTTGCTTCTGAGGGTTGGGATGGGAGGCCCCTGGGGCCCGAGCGAAGCCCTTTGGGATTGAAGGTTCTGAAGAGGAGGTTGGTCCTGCTGCGGGGGATGATCAGGTTGTGGTGGGAGTTGCCCCTGTGGCTGGACGGTTTGGAGGGGGACCTCCTGTTGCTGTTGAGGAGGAGTGGGTCCACGGTTGGATCCCCTGGATCTCAGTTTTCTGGGAGGCATGGCTGGAGGTGATCTTAACCAAGGGAAGAGGAAGGATTGCTATTCGTGGTTTCTCACAGACGACACCAATCTGTTACCACTAAATCTGGTGTGGGGGCAAACAGATAGAATTTGTGGATTCTTTGGGATGTTGAATAGTTAAACCTGAAACCTTTCCGCCGGAGTTTGATCGTGATCTCCCGCCGTTCGCCTGCAAAAAGTGCAAAACACCAGGGTTGATCCCGGTGACGCACCCTCCAACGCTCAAGTCAGTAATCAGAAAGATTATGAATGAGCTTTGATTGGAAAAAGATTGATTACCTGTTAACAATGGGGGATGGGGGGTATTTATAGCCGCCTTAGGGACCAGTTTTGGGATAAGATCAAATCCCTACTTCCCAGTGAATGGATAGAAGTGAATCAGGGCCGTTGATTAGGTATAATCATAAACCTTAATTCTACCTAGCTGGAGCGGGTTTCTTGCAGATTGAAACCCGCACCTAGTTGAGATGGATCCGTTCGTGGGTTATTGGGCTTTTAAAAAAAAGACCCAGTACCTACTTCAAACCCATTTGTAGGTGAAATTACCATTTTACCCCTGATCTTTAAGATCCGCGCTCGATTTGGATGGTTCCGATTTAACCCTATTTTTAGCCATATCAATGTTCAAGTATCATGTATCAAGTCTTGTAGTGATTACTATCTAGAAAGCACTTCATGCAGCCCACCTTACATGGTTGCTACAATAAACAGTTTCACTTTAAATTTCATAGTGGACCATAGAGGGCAGTATACTCGGGGATAAGTCAAGTAATCGAGCTCCAAACTCTAAGTATCATGTATCATGTAATCATGTGTCAAGTTGTGCATATGGCAAGTATCGTGTCTTGCGTGTAAGTATCAAGTAATCACGTGTCAAGTATCTTGTCTCAAGTAATCACGTAGGATCAGTGGATCCCCTTCCGAGTACATGTTTCTGAATTATCCACTATTAGATCTGTCCCTTAAACTTCGGCTTGGTTATTTATTATTAATGTCAAACAAGCATATATATGTGCAAAATATATCAAGAATAAACTGGCATGATCATGTGACAAGTGCAAGTTGCAAGGTAAACATGTACAAGTGCAAGATATCTCACAAAAGAATAAAATATACAAATCTCAAGTTCAGGACAACAAGACCATATTGTAGTAAAACAGTGATTCCCAGTATTACAAACATGCAAATCTGAATCCGTCAAAACGTCTAGAATATAGACTCCCAACCGAATCCAGCGAGTATAAATAAGTCATATATTAATTCACAAAAACATAGCTCAAAACTGATTTGAATACAGAAAATAGGTTCAGCCAGAAATCAGGAAAAACAGCATGAAAACACATTAAATAAATCCACGCAAAATCTGGGGTATTCCCCTATATGTCCAGTATCTAAATATAAAGTTTTAAAATTTTCCAGTAAAATTAGATCATTCATCAAAAATAAGAAAACATCAATAAACGAGAGTTTGACAAATCTGGAATTCCCAACACTGCTGTACGAAAACTATGATATCTTGCAACCAGTGAAACGAAATCCAATTCTTCCAAAGGAATATGAAAATAGATAAAATATACTAACTTTCATATTTCACAAACATTTTTCATACAGTAAAATTAATCAGGGTGAAAATACGATTCTTTACAGAACAGCGAGCAAAATACAGCAAGTATAGTTTTCATAAACGAGCATGAAACGACACATAAAACTCATCAATAAAATTCACCAAAATTCTGGGTAATCCCTAACTAGATAAAGAAACACTGACCAAAGTTTTGGATCAAAATAATATATTTAGCATCATTATCAAAATCATTTAGTCATCAAAAACATCGAAAAACGAAATCTTAAGAAGATCTACACCTTTGTAGTAAAACAGTCATAACTCACACATACGAAAACAAAATTAAGCAAGGTTAGAGGGGTTTGAAAATAGACGAAATTCTCTAAAACTCATGTTTTATACCAAAATTAAGATACTGACTTCAAGACAGTCCAAAATAGGAAGCAAAACAGATCAGCGACAAAATGCAGATTTTTCCCTTTAACAACTCAACATATATCATACAAAACTTGTTCAAAACACAACCAAATATGAAATCGAGTCTACCAAGTGTCCAAACATCATGAATTAGGGTATCTAGCATGTCCACACCAAGTATATCACATGGGTCTTAACCAAAATCACGAATTCTCACATCAGGAACGGGTAAAACCTAAGTTATTTCATGTCTATATTGTGACGTGAGGCAACTATGGTCACGTTTACACAATAGAGACAAAACCAATCAAACATAACACAAACAAGAGTCGTCTCTAGACCCAACTACACTATAGGTGGTATTTTTGACTTGTATCAAACAAATGAATTGGAGTACAAGTTACTTGCCTTAATCGAAGACGAAGAACGATGAAAATCAAGAGTAACGAGCAAAACCCACGAACGAAAATCCATGAATAAACGAATCCAAGCAAACTTGAGCGAAAATCTCCACATGAACAAACTCCACAAAAGAGAGATCAAGAGAGAGATGACAACGATGGTGGCTTGCAGCCACGAAAGAACACCAAGAGAGCGGATGAGAGAGACGAGCAAGGGGGGTAATATGGTGGTGTGATGTGGTGTGAAGGGTGGTCGGCCAAGAGGAGATCGTCCAAGGGGAGATGAGGGGCTCAGGCTGTCGGGGTGTGCACACAGGCCGGAGGGGGCTGGCGTCGGCCTGGGGCTAGGGTCTGGGGTTTGCGGCAGGAGAGAGAGGAAGATAGGGGGAGGTCGGGATTGAAGGAGCTAGGGTTAGGGTTTGTGATTAGGGTTTAGGGTTAGGGGGATTAGAGATGCATATATATGAGGAGATTAGGGTTAATGGGTAATTGGGTTGCGGGTAATTAGAAGTAGTAGTAGGATTTGCTAAATTGGGTTTCAAATAGGATACAAATGTATAAGATATCAAATCGGATTGTGGATTTTTATTTGGCTTTGGTAATACTATTAAGGATCAAACCATAAGATTGGGAAAATAGGATGAGCAACCAAACACCACCACAACACCCAAGAACAAAAATAAAAAGGACAAGAACTAAATAAAAGAAAGAACAAAATAACGAAGAACGATACAAAAGAAACAACCAATCAAACACAAAGAGCTCAAAATGAAATAAATCTAATATATATTGAAAACAACTCCAATATACGGTTCAGAAAAATACAAGAGAGAAAATACACCAAAACAAAAAATACACTCAAAAATACACAAAAAGAAAAAACAGAGGTTACAATCCTACCCACCTAACAAGAAGAATTTCGTCCTCGAAATTCAAAAAGAAGGTACATAGGGTAACCCCAAACAACCAAAAGAACAAACCAAAAACTACTCAAACAAATGAGAAAACTTCTGTTGAATCTCCTCCTCCAGCTCCCAAGTCAACTCACCAGGTGAGTGAGGATTCCAAGCAACACGAACCAACTTGATGACCTTGTTCTTAAGCACTTTCTCCCGCCGATCCACAATAGCAACTAGCAGAATCTCACAAGTCAAATCTGGCCGAATGGTCAACTCAGAATAATCGATCACGTGGCTCCCATCTCGGATATATCTCCTGAGTTGTGAGACATGGAAAATATCATGCACTCCTAATAATGCTGGCGGCAATGTGAGACGATAGGCCACCCTGCCTACTTGCTCCAAAATCTCAGACGGACCAATAAACCTAGGGCTAAGCTTGCCCCCACCACCGAACCGAATGACACCACGCTACGACGATACCTTTAGGAAAACACGGTCACCAACACCAAACTCCAAAGCTCTCCGATGGATATCGGTCCATCGCTTCTCCCTGTCCTGAGCTGCCTGCAAGTGCTTCCTGATCTGAACCACTGCATCAACTGTCTTGGTGATTAACTCCGGACCCAACAACTTTCTCTCACCAATGTCATCCCAGCACATTGGTAATCTGCACTTCTGCCCATAGAGTGCCTTGAACGGAGCAGCTTTAATACTGGCTTGAAAGCTGTTATTGTACGAGAACTCTATGAGATGTAAATAATCCTCCCAAGATTCACCAAACTGAAGCATACAGGACCTCAACATGTCCTCAAGAATCTGAATAGTCCGCTCTGACCCAACTACACTACATGCGGTATTTAGTACTTGTATTACATAAAGAAAAGAATACAAGTTACTTGCCTAAGAGACGATGACGGAAATAGCACAAAAGAAAGAATAACGGGAACGGATCCCGAGCACGAACACAACGAATGAACCACGAACCAATCACAAACACACGATCACAATCGCAATCATGAACACAATCGGACGGCTGAGATCAAAGATCAAGATGATTGGATCAGATCGGATGGCCAGATCTCCCTGATGATGAATATAACGATGAAGATCAGGATCGATCGATCGAACGGTGGCGCTCAAAGAAAATTGATGATCATCATGATCGTGATGATCAAGAAGTGATTGGACAACCCACATCCAATCAAGCATGATGGTGATGATCATGATGATTGACGGCCCACAATCAAAGTTGTTCAAAACCTATATAACAGCGACCCATCAATGGGGCACTGACTTGGCGACAACCGGCGGCGGCACTCGGCGGGAGAATGACAGTGGACAGGCGGCACGACGGTGGGAAGTGCTCGCCGATGTGTTGTCAGTCGTCGGTGGAGGCACAGGAGACTGGGGTGGTGACTGCTGCTGTGTCGCGATAGAAGGAAGGACGTGCAGGGCTGCGGTGGATGTTGATTGTCGCTGCTGTGGGGTTGCGGGAGATCACACAGGGGACGACCGAGATGGGGTCGCGTGTCGCGACATGGAGGAGGTCGAGAACCAGGGTAGCGTTGGAGGGGAGAATGGGAGAGGCAGGGCGGCGCGACATGGAGGAGGGCGTCACGAGAGAGAGAGGGAACCAGGGTGCGAGGATGGTAGATGGGTGATGGCGGAAATAGAATAGGGTTAGGGATACAGGGAGATGAAATATATATAGGGATGGGTTTCAGCTGACGGGTATCGGGTGTAAGGGGAAGATGATTACGGGTTTTGGGTATTAGGAAAGTAAATAGGGTATTGTGCTTTTGGGTTGTATGTTGGGTTTGGGGAAAAAATCCAATAATAAAAATAAAAAAATAATAATAGGATTAAAAAGATATTGGGTTTGGGGTTTAATGGGCTAAACATTAGGGAAAATAAAAATAACCAATAAAAATATACAATTAGGATTTTATAGAAATATAAGTAATAATAATAAAAACAATAACAATAACAATAATAATAATAATAATATTAAAAATAACAGTAATAATAATAATACTGATAACAATAATAATAAGAAGAAAAAAATGATAAAAATAATAATAGTACTAATAATAGCAGTAATAGTAATAAAAATAGAATCAAAGTAATAATAACAATAATAAGATTTGTATTACAATATAAAATCACAGAAAATAGTTACAAATAAATTTATTGGTCGAAAATAGATTTTAATAGAAGATTCAACAATACATTTTAAGAAAAAGAATTTGAAAGCGAGAAAATAATTTACAAAAATTTAAAATACCAAAAATACACAGAAAATACGGATTTGGGAAAACAGGGTTTACATAAAGATCCAGGGAGTTTTACGATTCCTTGTACTATTGAAAATTCTTCTTTTGATAAAGCTTTGTGTGATTTAGGAACAAGTATTAATCTAATGCCTTTTTCGGTTTTCAGGAAACTTGGTATTGGAGAAGTAAAAGCCAACTACAATTTCTTTACAATTGGCGGACAGATCTTGTAACACCCCGTAAAATTTCAAGAGATATAATAATAATAATAATAATAATAATAATAATAATATATATATATATATATATATATATATATATATATATATATATATATATATAAAAGAAATGGAGTGTGGCCCATAGGGTTTCCTATAGGAGCCTTCTATGGAATTTATGTGGTGGAGGGGGACCCACGGGAAAAAGACAGCACGAAGAATGCTTGGCTATTTGCCTCCTGCAATGGATGACGTGGCATGGCATGGGGGGGCCCGCCACCTTGGTTGTTGGCTTCATTCGGAAGAAAGAAAGAAAAAGACGGGAGATATTGAAATTTTTTATCCCATATCAGAAATATAATAAGATTATATAATAATAAATAATATAGCATATGATCAAGAGTTATCAATTCGGTTAACCACCTTTTGAGAGGCAGCCTGTGGTGGGAAGTTGTACTATACTATAAATAATTTGTCTGATAAATTGTCTAAATTGTCTGAGTTGGGCAGGGGCGTTACAAATGGTATCAGAGCCGACTTTCGACAGCGAGTGAGGGGCATGTCTATATAGTCGAGTGGTGGATTCCGGAACTATAGACCCAGTCGGGTGGTGGATTCCGGGACTGTGGTGAGCCCTCAATTAAATTCGGGACTGTGATTGATCGGACGGTGGATTTCGGGAACATTGATTAGTCGGGCGGATAGGAGGGCAGCTCAATTAAATCCAGGATTATGATTGATCGGGCGGTGGATTCCAGAATCATGGTTAATCGGGCGGATAGAAGAGCATATGCTCCACATTGCTAGAAAGTAGATCATGCACTAGATTGTGCATGCACCGTGGTCAGCGAGAACGCTGATTTCTGAATGGGTGTGAGTAAAACCCCGTAAATTTTCAAGATATATATATATATATATATATATATATATATATATATATATATATACAAGAAATTGGAGTGTGGCCCATAGGGTTTCCTATAGGAGCCTTCTATGGGATTTATGTGGTGGAGGGGGACCCACGGGAGAAAGAGAGCACGAAGAATGCTTGGCTGTTTGCCTCCTGCCATGGATGACGTGGCATGGCATAGGGGGCCCGCCACCTTGGTTGTTGGCTTCATTCAGAAGAAAGAAAGAAAAAGACGGGAGATATTGAAAAATATTATCCCATATCAGAAATATAATAAGATTATATAATAATAAATAATATACCCTATGATCAAGAGTCACCAATCCGGTTAACCACCTTTCTAGAGGCAGCCTGTGGTGGGCAGTTGTACCATACTATAAATAATTTGTTTGATAAATTGTATAAATTGTATGAGTTAGGGCAGGGGCATTACAGATCTATCAAGTAACCAAGAGATATAATTGAAGATATTTTAGTAAAGGTAGACAAGTTCATATTTCCAGCTTATTTTATAGTGCTTGACATGGAGGAAGATGAATAAAATTTCATTGATTTTGGGGCGACCTTTTCTAGCTACGAGAAGAGTTTTGATTGATGTTCAATAAGGAAAACTTATTTTAAGAGTTGAGGATGAGTGAGTAACGTTTGACGACTTTAAATCCACAGAGTTTCCTGCAGAAGTTCACTCATATTTTCAAATTAACAGAACTAATTTAATTATGGGCGAGACACATAGGGTTGAAGTTGAAAAGCTACCGGTAGAAGTGTGTCTAGCAAATTCAGCGACTCTTGAATCTGAGAAAGAAAAGTTTTTGGAATGATCCGTTTTTGGAAGCTTCTGCACCATCTATTCATCTTTCCTCTGAGCTGAAATTCAAAGAGGTGAGGATATCAAAGACGTTATCATCAAGAAATAAAAGACTCAAACTTGAGCTTAAACTGCTGCCTCCACACATGAAGAGAATTATTGGAAAAGAGGCTCGTATGTTGTTGGATCTTGGCGTTACATAACTATCTCAGCTATCATGTCCTGCCGAAGACTTAAAACTTAGCGCTTCTTGGGAGGCAATCCATGTTTTCTTTTTACTGCATTTAGAATTTCTTTTTCTTTTAGTTTAGTTTCATTTTAATTTTTGATTTTATTTTATAGGATTGCATAAGTTTGGGGGTTTCCGGTGAAGTTATTTTTCTAGACATACTTTAATGGATGCTTTTGGGCAGGATGGAGTCCGAATCTGGAAAAGTATTTGAAAGAGCAACCATAGGAAATTGTCTTAGCTTTCCAATGCAAAAAAAACAATCAACAAATTTGGATATCTACAACTTTAGATATCACCCAAATAATGAACGCCACTCAACCAGAATTTTAACATGAATCAGAAGAGCAATTCTGAACTTTTCTCATTATTTTGTTTTTTTTTATCCATTGTGGACAATGTGATATTTGATTTTGGGGGAAGGAGTACAATTTTTTATATATATATTTGAAAAGAACAATTTTTTTTATATTTAGCATAAACAATATCTTATAGAGATGTGATTATACATAAAAGAAAAATGTGATATTTTTTCTTGTGATTATCTCCTTTGATCTAATCCTAAACAGAGTTCAAGTAAATAGAGTGATAATAATTAATAATTAAATAAATAAGTTTGATCTACTCCAATATTTTGAGTTGCGTAGTAACTAAGGGTATTCATCACCAATGTTTACTTTTACGTCAAACGGCAACTTGAAATATGAGTATGCAAAAGCACTCAAAGTTTGTGACTTGTTGAGTAACCGGCACAAATATTTGCATTCGCATTAAAAAACAGGTGACAACTTAGAGAGAAGGAAAAAAGCAAAAAAAAAAAAAATAACCTCTAGTTTTCTACTCGGTTTGTAGTAGGGAGAAAGGGTGATCACAAATGGAGTTGTTACATGATATAATTACATTAATTGCATAAAAATTTTGATTGGGTTGGAAATTATGCATGACCAATTGAACTAGAAAAAGTGAGTATACTTAGTTTTACTTTATTTGCTTATGTAGTAAATTAAAGATTTAATGCTTGCATGATAAGACCTTTTATTGTGATGAGTTGAGCCTATTTATGATTATTATTCTTTGATTTATGGTTTTAATTTTTGCTCGAGGACAAGCACAATCTTAAGTTTGGGAGTATTTGATGAGTGAAATTTTTATATAATTTTTTTTTACTCTTTAATAGATTAAAATTGCAAGTTCTCATTTATTTCTTTGAAATTTATGTTATTTCTACTCAATATTATTTATTTGTTTGATTTTGTAGGAATGAGATGGATAAGTGCAAAAGGTGGACGTTTTGCGTGAAATCAAGGAAGAAAACAATGATGAAGATTTCAAAATTCAAGCACTCAAATACACGTTTTTACAAATTGGTCATTTGAAGAATCAACAGAAAATATCATGGTCAACTAGGAGCAGAATGAAATTTTGAAATAAAAAATCAAAGTTGTGTGGATTTAAATTAGGGTCAGTTAATTGATTAGTTTGAAATTTTAATAGATTAATTTTAATCTATTGATTTTTAAATTAATTAATTAATTATCTAATAAATAATTAACTAACCCTAATAATTATCTAACTAACCTTTTTTAAATCAACCTAATCCTCTATAAAGAAGAGTGGGGAGGCATTAAGAAAAAAAGGAGGAGAGAAGACGGCTGGGTTTTGAAGAGGTGGGAGGCACGAATTTCGAAGCTAGAAGAAAAAAATATAAATAGAGTGGGCTGGATGCACGCTTCCCGAGGTGGAAAGAAAGAAGAAAGGAAAAGAAGAAACCTAACTCTGACTTGCGGAAGAGAGAAAAAAGATTTGTGGCGCTGATCCCGAGGTTCTTCAATTTCGGCTTTAAACAACAATCGAGTTCGTTTTTTCTCTCTTCTAATTTTTATTATAATGCAATCCAATAAAAACATGTTTGTTAGTTGCAATTTTGATATGAACTAATTTTTATTTTTTAGGGCTTCGATGTAGCCTAGTTATAATAACACAATTCTAATTTCATGTTATTTTATTCTCCTATTTTTCCTTGGTTGTGTGTTTAATTTGTTCTTAATGCTTACAATTGTTTGGCCAACTATTGATTGATTATTGAATCATGGAGAGACCGAAAGGTAATTTGTGATTTAGAATTATAGAATTAAACGTCATTGATTTATTGAGTCATGTGAAGACCAAGAGGTAACTTGTGATTTACTGCGATTAATGTCACTATAAAAAAATCCATAGAACTTACTGAGTCTTCAATTAATTAATTGTGCATAGAGATATAACAAACTGTTAGTTGGGGATATTTTTGGTGTTGTTCGAGAGAAACATTGAATAATTATGGGATTTTGGTCTACAAAGGCAGAGTAGAATTTCTAGTTACATGGAATAATGAATTATGTGGGATTAACTAGGTGAAATCCAAAGCACTAAAACTAGTTTTACTATTAATAAACCTTCAAATTTCAGATTTCGTTCTTTTTAATTTAGTTCTTTCCTTTAGTTTAATTTTGTTTAGTGCTATTTATTTTTATCATATTTTCGATTTTCCAAATAGTAGTTAATCTAGTAAATTTCGGTATTCAATAAAATAATTAGTCCTTATGGGTTCGACACTCTTTTCACTTAAACTATACTACTTGTTGTGATTTTGTATACTTGCAAATATTACCATCAGTTGTTGTTGGAGATTGGAGTGTTGGTTGCTGTCTAGATTGGAGTGTTGGTTGCTGTCTAGATTGGAGTCTTGTTTGCTATCTCAATTTGTAATCATGTTGCTACCTTCTTTTGTTGTTACTGCATACTCTTGTAATTGCTTCTATATCTTCTTATTGTTGTCTCTTGTTGTTGTTGTGATTTTTGTGAACGTTGTTATTGCTGCAATAAGTATAAAATGAAAGTCTCTTGTATGTGTGTTACCTGGTTGTGAAAGTTGTAAATTTGTAATATTGATTCTTGGTTCTAGGATTTTAGTCAAATTTGAAGAAGCACACTTGTTAGCAAGGACCCGGACATGGACTTGGTTCTCACGGATCCAGGTCCAACTTTTGGACCCGTAGAATGCCAAGTCTGGGTAGTGAAGGACCGGATATCAGTGCTAGGTATAAGCTTGTATTGGAGGGAGAGGCTAAAGAAAGTGGTGGAGGAGGTGCCAGGGTTAGGTAGTTGTTCTAGTATTCCCATGGTGGAGGTTGTGGGGGAGCAGTTAAGCTTCTTTATGTTGCATGGTGTAGAGCACGTTTCACACTCTACTAATGGAGGGGCACACTTTTAGCCGCTCTGGTCCTAAGGTTGGGGAAGGAGACATTGCTACTTATTTTGGTGTGAAAGCAAACAGATGGTGAGTTTATATCTTGAAGGAAACTACTAAAGATCTAACCTTTGATCGTCACCGTAAAAAGTAGTTAGATCGCTTGATATTGGATCTGGATAGTTAATTGAACACCTTGATCTGAATCTGACGGTTGCTGACATGGCTGATGGACCTGCAAAAAGCCTGAAACACGGGATGGTCCCGACGACAGACCCTCTGACGCTCAAGTCAAAACCAGAGAGAGAAAGAGTGTTTGAGAGAGAAATTATTGATTACCTTCTGAATGAGGAGGGTGGAGGGTATTTATAGACCCGAGCAATAGTTAGAAGATTGATATGAATTATCTCATGTTGATTCTCCAATTTAAGAGATAGACTGTCGTGTTTGGGGATAAGAGATTTGACTTACAGCCCTGATGGGCTAGGTGTCTCTCCTAGTGGGCCCAGTCGCTTTAATGGGCTTGAAAATGGGCTATATCTTGTTAAAGAGCCTGAAGATGGCCCAGACCTTTTAAAGAGGTTCGTTATGGAAAATCTGCATGTAGAAGCTTTCGGATCTATGTTAGAATCGTACGATCCTGATTTGCTGCGATTTTTACCATTATCATAAGCGCCCAACTCCCAGAAGGCAATTTTCTTGGCTTTCGAAAAATTGTCCGTGTTCTTTCTGAGTTCTGGAGTACAATTTTAGCTTTAAGGGATGATTTGAGGTACCTGGAACTAATCAGAAGCTTCTAGAGGTGGCAAATATTTTCCTAGATTTTTTTGATTTTTTTCTAGAATTTTCCACAAAAAAAAGATTTTAAACAATTTTTCCTCAATTAATAATTGCTTTTTCGAATTTTCTAATTAACTATTCCAATTTATAATAAATTTTCAGAAATTTTAATTAATTTTCTTAATTTAATAATTATTTTTCAAAACTTTAATTGAATTTTTGAATTATAAATGATTTTGGGAATTTTTCGTTATTTTATCTGATCTGGCACGAGATTTGGAGTGATCTTGAGCGTTGATCGTTGATTAGATCAAGCGGTTGCAATTTAGGCTCTATGATAAGGGGGGTAATGTGGCGCAATCTGGAGCTCCATCAGGTTCGTGCTAGCCCTCTAAGTGAGATCAAGCGGCTGTGACGCGAGCGAGTGGGTGATGGTGGCGTGGCTTCATCTGCAGCGTCTATCACGCTCGGGCTCGAGTGTCTAAGGGATCCAACGACTATTGTCTGCTGTGAGAACCCCCTAGCTCGCTCGTTCGTTCGATACCTCGTCGACCAATCCTCCTTGGTCGAGCACGATGATTAGGCGACCTCCTTTACGTCGAGCGAGGCCTCCGGCAGCTAGCCTTTTGGCAAGCAACATTTGGGGTGATGGAGCTCGGCAAGCTTGCTTCGGGTGAGCTATGAGCTCGGTGGACACTTTTTTGGCGAGCTATAAGCTTGGTGAACTGCACTTAAGCGAGTTTCGGCTATTGGGGTGAGATACTCCTCGTCATTGACCTCACTATGGACGAGCTATGAGCTCGGCGAGCATTTTTTTGGCATGCTACAAGCTTGGTGAAATGCTCTTCGGTGATTTTCGGCTATTGGGCGAGCTACTCTTCATCATCTAGCTCACTTCGGGCAAGCTACGAGCACGGTGATGTCACTTCGGGTTAGCTACGAGCTCGGCTATCATTGTTTTAGAGAGCTACAAGCTCGGCGAGCTGCTCAACGGCAATGTCACTCCTTCTTTGTCAAGCTCACTTTGGGCGAGCTACGAGCTCGGCGATGTCACTTCGGGCGAGCTACGAGCTCGGCGAGCATTGATTTAGTGAGCTAGAAGCTCGGCGAGCTGCTCTTCGGCAAGTTTCGGCTATTGGTCGAGTTACTGCTCGTTATTGAGCTCACTTCGGGCGAGCTACGAGCTCGGTGATGTCACTTCGGGCAAGCTACGAACTCAGCGAGCATTGTTTTGGAGAGCTACAAGCTCGGTGTGATGCTCGTCGACGATGTCACTCCTTAGTCGAGCTATGATGTTGGCGACTTCAGAGTTTGCATGCTGCCTCCTTGTGAGGTGTAGGCGACCTCAAGGCCTTATGGGCAACCTCCTTTGAGCAAGCTCCGACAAGCTAGGGAGTTGGCTGGCTCAGAGTTTTTGAACTTTGAACTTTTTGAAGTCGAGTTGCAGAGTTGGGTTTAGAAGTTAGGTGTCACGTCCCGCTTCCTAAAGATACGGAATACGAGCACGTAACATTGGCCCAGCGAATGACTAACGTCATCCATAAGCTGTTTATCCGATCAACGCAACAATATAATCAATACAGAACAAATGCACATGCAATAATAATAATCTCATGAATAATTATACTTGGAATGAAACAATATAAAATATCCAAATACAATAATAATCCAACATCTGGAACAATAATAGCAATATTCGGGTCAAAGCCCACAATACAACGAAATAATAATAGTTCAATAATTAAGTCTTCATGACAAAACAATAATTTATTAAGCAGCGATGCTATGAATTCCTTCACCAATGTTGTTCTCCCAATCCATCAGGTGATTCTCCATCAACACCTGTAAATACTTCATCTAAAAAGAGGAGAAAAATTGTCCTTAGAGCAAGTCATGGATAGCAAGTAGAGAAAACAAGGAATAATGGAATAACGGTATGACAATGAATCAATGGATCAATAGGAATTAATAACACGGGACAATAACAATAATCAATATCACGGTAATCGATGCAATTGGTATAAACAATGATTCAATATTTGGTAACAATAATCAATGACCAATAACAATAACACTTAGCCAATATTCGATATCAATAGGAATAATATGAAGTGTCGATGTTCTGTGATTTCTAAGTCTATTAATTTCAACCTAACTAATGCACGTACTACTGCATCCAATCAATTTCGTTTGGACTTAAGTGAAAGATTCTATAGATCATGTAAACGGCACGATAATGGTATTTGCAGCATTGGTGCACACTGGCTGGCTCAATAACAATAAACAATATACAATCAATTGGGATACTGTGTTAGTAATCCAACAATAAACCGATAACAATAACAATAGCCAACACACAATATTTTGGGAAATATGGCCCACACTTTAGTGTACAGTCACTATATCATCAATTACTCCAGTCAATCCCTTAAATCCTGGCTTATTAATTATTTTATTAATGCAACGATACCATATGCAATTATGGGACATGAAAGGAACGATGGTAACAATAGGGAAACAATAGGATGGTAAACAATGAAAATAACTCATTAGGATCATGCAATAAAATATGCACACTTCGATTCATGCAATACTACGATGTAGGGAACAATTAATTTAAGAAAACTGAAAAGTAAATTTCTGGACAGCAAGAGTGGTTTGTACAAAAATGGAGTTTCTCGCTGTTTCAGAAATCGAAAACTGAATCCGTTAGAAGTTCTAGAAACTAGACTTCCACACGGTTCCAACGCATATTTAATGTTCAAAATCCAACAATAGTAGCTAGGTCAATCACATTGTTCTTTACAGATTTCATGCGCAGATAGAATTTTGACATCATGTTATTATAATTTTAGAAATAGCAAAAACTCAATACTTTCATAAAAAATATTTTCTAGATTCCTAAACATGTTAAATTACAATATGGAAATTATCAGAACAAAATTTTATCATTTGATCAGCCTTTTAACTGTTTAAATATCAAATATACAAAAATCTGAGAATCTGGAATTAAAAACACAGCTGTAGTAAAACGGACATAACTTTTGCTACACAACTCGAAATTTAAAAATTCAAAATGTTCTGGAAACTAGAAAGATAAGGCTACAACTCTTATTCAGAAAGTGATTCATTTTAAGATCATTTACTGGTTCAATAATAGCAGTTAACATACAGGTCAGCAAACAGTATACAGGTTTTATGTAGTTTCATGAAATAAATTAATTAAACATGGTGGGTATCAATTCTACTAGTCGGTAAACTTCTCAATCATCATGAAGGGTATAAAAGCATGGTAAATAAGATTAAGAACACATACATATATCTATTTATCATCAATCAACTATCAATCGATTAAACAATATACAACCTAGCAATTGTTTCTACAATAATTAATTGTGTCGTGATTATATGAAAATTTCCTATCATCAATACTATATGATGTATGCAAGATTCAATATTTTTGGAGTCAAAGTGGCACAATATCAAGAATATTGGGGTTAGCTCGTGTAAACCCTCAATAGACCCAACGAAAGATAGTCAATACAACGATACGATAAATGAATAGGATCCACTTGCAAGAACTTCAATAAAACTTGAATTTGATACGATGTACAATTCAAAAGGACAGTGACTTGCCTGTTAGATGGTAAATTCGAATGTAAAGAATAACGGGATAAGGATCCCGGGCGACGAACCACGAACATGAGAACACGGAAACACGTGCGAACTACGTGCAACACCAACACACAGCCAAACAACCTAACACAGCAAATCCACTACCCTATTCTCCGAACACCAAAAAGCAAAACAAATCACCACAGCAAATCGCCCAATCCAAACACCAAACGGCCAGCATAACCAATCCCTAAGCCCCCCAAAACAGCAAACACCAATTTGGATCTCTTACTTCCGAACACCACACAGCATATGAGAGAGAAAGAACGTCGGAGTTGTAGCTCGACTAGCGGTGGTGTACAACCGCAATGGATAGGTGACGAGCACCGGAGGATGTCGACGGTAGAAAGGGATCGGTGGTCGAGCGCTGCGGTCGACGGGATCAGCAACAGGCAGAGGGCAGGGGTGAAGACGGCGATGACTAGGAGGGCGGAGGAGCAGGGTGCAGTCGAGGAGGCTAACGATGAGGGGATGGCGGTGGTTCGTCGGTGGTGAGGAGGCGAGGAAGGAGCTCTGAAGGTGTGGAAGACGATGGGTTTCGAAGGCTCTATTTTGTCCGAGAAAACAGAGAAACGGCAGAATAGGAGTTGGGGTCGACGGCCTGGCGAGGGTGGTGGTCGACGGAACAGGGAGCAGCGATGGGGTATGGTTGCTCTGTTGAAGACAAGGACAGAGGAGGAGGTCGGGATTGCGATGGGTTCGGTTTGATGGAGGAGGAGAAAGGTCAACGACGAGGATGGGGGATGACAACGAAGGCAGTCGAGGGCGGACGGAGTTCGGAGGTTGATGATGGGAAGGTGATGAAGGGCGACGGGGGTGGCTGACGCAAAGGAAGACGACTGGGGGGGATGATGAAGACAATGAACAGGGGAGATGGTAGGTTAGGGGGGTTTCAACAGTAGGGGTGGCGGCAGTTTTGAATAGGGGCTAGGGTTAGGGTATATGGTAAGTTAGGGTATAATAGAGTATTTATAGGTATTTAATCTGATATTGGATTTCGGGTAGGATCCAATAAGAGAATAGGCTTAGGTTTTGAGTTTAAATCCAATAAGAAAATAGACTATAGGGATTTTAAAATATACATATAAACGTACATTAAATCAAATAATAAAATATAAATAAACAAGTATGTTCAGCCTTTAGAATAATAATAATAATAATAATGACAATAAGAACAATAATACTAATAATTACAATAATAATAGTAACAAAAATATTAATATCAATACCAATAATAATAATAATAACAATAATAAAGATAATAACTGCAATTAAAGTAATAACAATAATAATAAGATTAAAATAATCCAATAATAATAACATATTTGTTTTATACTCAAATATAAACAGTCGATCAATAAAATATAAAAAATAAGACCAAATACACCACTATTCGAAATGAATAAAATTTTCAATTAGAAAATACTTTAATAAAAGATCCGAAACGAATTTAGCACAAAATAAATTTATAAAAAATCAATTTATAGAAAATACACGGAAAATACTGATTGTCGGAAATGGGGGTTACATTAGGTTTCGAACTCGGGTTTGGATTCATGTTGGGCTTCAACACGAAATCTTTGATTCCTACGAAGTTGGGTTTTTTGAACTCAACTATTTAAACTATTGTATGGTTGAAGCTTTGCAGTCGAAGGTAGGGTTTAGCAAAGGTTTTTCAGAGCCCGATCATCTCCTTGTTGGAGCCTCTCTCCACAATCGAAGTAGAGGTGTTGTTCTTCGAAGCTTTGGGGCTGTGTTTGGACTTGGTTTTGAGTAGGGTTTTGAAGCTAGCTCGAGTTTGAGATCAGATTGTTGTCTACACTTGGGGTCGAGCTCAGAGTTGCAGACTTGTAGCTTGATCATTTCTTTGGAGCTCCTCCCATAATCGAGGTAGGAGGTGAGCTAGCTTGATGTGTTAGTTTTTGGATTTAATCACCTTTTTGAAGCTTGAGTTGATGTTGGGTTTGGCCAACATTGGAGATTTCTTTAGTTTTTTGCATACCAAGTGTTCGTTGAGTGGTCTACCTCGCCAAATTGTTCTTTCGTCGACCAAATATTGTGTAGTTTGCTTTGGTGAACTGCTCTTTCGTCAACCAAGCGTCGTGTTGTTCACTTGTTTTTTCGATCGAGCGTTTCATTATTGGACGAGTGTTCCATTGGCCTGGGAGCTTAGTGCTTTCACACTTGGATCTTTTGTATGTGGCTGACACAGAAGAGCTGTTGTAAATTTAGACTCCAGAAGGTGGTCAGACTGCGGACTTATTGTTTGATCCCAGCAAGTTTGTTGAGAAAACTCCGTGACAAAGTTGAGCATTTGAACTTGCTGTTTGCACCCAACAAGTTTGTAGAGACATCTCTAGAACGAAGTTAAATGTTTGAACTTTCTGTTTGCGTCCAGCAAGTTTGGAGAGGTAAATCTGAGACGAAGTTGGATGTAGAACTGCTTGTTTGCACCCAGCAAGTTTGTATAAGCAACTCCTGGATGGAGTTGATGTTGAACCTGCCTTTTGCGCCCGGCAAGTGAGTAGAGGCAACTCTAGGATGGAGTTGATGTTTGAACCTGCCGTTTGTGCCCTGGCAAGTGAGTAGAGGCAACTCTAGGACAGAGTTAATGTAGAACTTGTTGTTTGATCCTAATAAGTTAATAGAGAACTGTATGACGGAGTTGGACATTGAACTTGCCGTATGATCCCAACAAGTTTGGAAGGAAACTCTAAGATAGAGTTGGACGTTTTAACTTGTTTTTTGAGCCCAGAAAGTTTATATGGACAACTCTGAGACGAAGTTGGACATTTAAACTTGCCATTTTTCCCCAGCAAGTTTGGAAAGACAACTCCAGAGTTGAACGTAGAGCTTGTTGTTTGATCCCAGCAAGTTTGTAAAGACAACTTTTGAACTTTTTGTTTGTGCCCAGTAAATTTGGAGAGGCAACTCTTGAGACTGAGTTCAAGTTTGGAGGGCAACTCTTTGGCGGAGTTGATGTTGAATGTGCTGTTTGAGCCCAACAAGTGAGTAGAGGTAACTCTACAATATAGTTGATGTAGAGCATACCATTTGCGTCCTGGCAAGGGAGTAGACGAAGTTGATGTTGAACATGTCATTTGCGCCCAACAAGTGAGTAGAGGCAACTCTAGGAAAGAGTATGTAGAGCTTGCCATTTGCGCCCTAGAAAGTGAGTAGAGGCAATTCTACGCCAACATTGGATGCAAAGCCTATTGCATGAAGATAAGGGGTTGTTGGAAGGACTCGATCGAAAAGCAGGGGCGTTGAACTCGTTGTATGGAGTTAACAAATTAATGGCGGAGCTTCAGCAGAGAGCATGGCTGTCACGCCCCGCTTCCCAAAAAGAATACGGAATACGGATACGCGACTCAACCCAGCGAATGATTTGCATCATCCATAAGCTGTTCAGGAATCTTTACAACATCTCACAACATAATCAGAGTCGGAAGCAAAAGTGAATCAAACTCACACATGCAAAATTGAATTAACGAACCAACAGAATTTACTTGAAACAAAATACATTAAGTTCAAATAAATCAGAATCTGGACAAAATAAATATCCTGGGTCACATCGCCTAAATACAAAATAAATATCCAAATACTCAAAATACATTATTCCAAAGCAACAATAATAATAATAGAAAAAGGATGTCCAGAACTAATATCTCATTTCTCCAATACAATCGGGACAAATGATCATCCTGATCTGCAATTAATAATTGCAGGAGAAGGAAAAAGAAAATAAGTACTCGTCAATTGCAACTTATGGGCCACTTATAATGTAGGATACAAGAACATGGAAAACTAACAAATGGCATGGAATAATCCATCAACAGTGATAACTAGCATGAATCAGTAAAACAAAGTCAACTAGTATGGTATACTAATAGTATAAATGAATGTGTCAAATATAGTGTCATATGACAACTAACAATGTCCAGTAACAGTAAGCACAATATATCAGTGTAACAGTATAACAGTATCAGTCCAACAGTATCAGTCTTACAGTATCAGTCTTATGTTCTTACAGTCATGTGTGTATTACTAGCTAGGTTGTACTTCATGCATCCCAGTTTTTACTACATGGTTGCTACAACAAACAGTTTCGCTTTTAGATTTCATAGTGGACCATAATGGGGCAGTGTACTCAGGTATCAGTAACAGTAGTAGTAGCAGTAAAAGTAACAGTAACAGTAACAGAAACAGTAATAGTAATAGTAACAGTAGCAGTAACAGTAACAGTAACAGTAACAGTATGGAACACTAGTTCCCTTCCAAGTACACGTTTCCATATTTTCCACTACTAGATCTTCCCTTAAGAAACCCCAGCTAGATTACTTTTATTATGGTTATCAACAGACATAATAGTGCATGAAATAGTGTCAAACTAACATGGTAAAATCAGTACTAAGTTCAGGAAAACAATCAAACATGTATAGATGATATACGGTCACATAAACGAGCAAAACAGTGTATGTTTATATTCAGGACAGCATAACAGTACAGTACTAAAACAGTGATTCCGTTACTACAGAAATCCAAATCTAGATCCGTTGAAGAATCTGGAAAAGAAACTTCCACATGAATCCAGCGAATACATATAAGTCATATAGTGTTTCACAAAATCATAACTCAAAACTTATTTGAATACAGAAAATACGTTCAACCAGAAATTAGTAAATCGAATTCTCAGTCAGAAAAACAGCAATAAAACTCCTCAAATAAATCCAGGAAAAATTTGGGATAATCCCCTATATGTCTAGTATCAGAATATAGAGTTTCATAATATTTCAGTAAAATTAATTCAGTCAACAAAAATCAGAAAACATCAAGAAACGATAGTTTGGCAAATCTGGAATTCCCAACACTGCTGTACGAAAACTGTAATATTTCGCAAACCGTAAAACGAAATCCAAATCCGCCAATGGGAGATGAAAATAGACAAAATAAGCTAACTTTTATATTTCGTAAATATTTTCCATAAAGTAAAAGGAAATAGGGTGAACATACGATTCTTTACAGAACAGCGAGCAAAATACAGCAAGTATAGCTTTCATAAACAAGCATGAAACGACGTATAAACTCATCAATAAAATCCACCAAAATTCTGGGTAATCCCTAGATAGATATAAAAATACTGTGAAAAGTTTCATATCAAAATAATATAGTTAGGACTAGTATCAAAATAGTTTGTCATCAAAATCATCAAGACTCGAAATCTGGAAATAGAATACACATTTGTAGAAAAATAGCCATAACTCACTCATACGAAAATGAAATCGATCAAAGTCAGAGATTTTGGAAAGAAGACAAATTTCTTTACAATTCATGTCTAATACAAAAATTAAGAATTCTGACCTTAATATGGTCTAAAATATAAATCAAAACTGATCATCAACAAATACAGATTTTCTCTTGAAAACAAAACTAACATAAACCACACGAAACTCGTTCCAATCACAATCAAACATGGTATAGAGTCTACTAGGTGTCCAAACAATATGAAATAGGGTATATAACATATTCATAACCATCATATCACATGGATCTCATCAAATACATAATTTCACCTAATTATCTCACATACATGAATAGATCAAGAACGGTCAAACCTAGTTGTTTTCATGTTGATTTTTGTATCGTAGGGCAACTATGGTCAAATAGCACTATAGAGATAAAACCCATCGAAAATAACACACGCACGAGTTGTCTCTAGAATCCAACTACACTATAAGCGGTATTTTTGACTTGTATCATACAAAAGAATTGGAGTACAAGTTACTTTCCTTAACCGAAGACAAAAATGATGAACCCCAGGAATAACGGGAACGGATCCCGGCAACGAACAAAACCCGCGAACGAGAAATCAACGAACCCACGAACTATCCACACGAGCACTCGAGCACGTGCAAGAGCCAAGAGGTAGCGAGAAAGGAGATCGGGAGTGGCGCGTTGGGACTCCAACTGCCGGCTGATGCTGATGCTGTCTCCGGCACTGATCGGTGACAACAAGAGGGGACCAAGGCCGAGAGAGATAGATGGATGGGTGGAGTGCTCGGGATAATGGTGTCGGGTGGCTAGGGGGTGCAGGCCGAAGGTAGGGGAAGGTCGGGTAGGGGGCTAGGGTGTGTTGACGGTTGGCGCAAAGAGCAGAGAAGAGAGGATGAGGCCAGGGTTTTAGTGAAGGTAGGGTTAGGGTTAGGGTTGATATATATATATATATATATATATATATATATATATATATATATATGGGGATTTTAGGGTTTGTGTTAGGAGATGGGTAATTAGGTTTATGGGTTTAATTGGGTCCAATAGGAGTAGTAATAGCATTAGTTTAATTAGGAGTTGATTAGGATCAAATTGTATATGACTCAAAATAGGATTGTAGGTTAATTTGGTTTTGGTGATCAATTAGGGATCAAAAGCAATCAGATTAAGACTAGGGTAGCCAACCAAAACACCATGAACACCCAAGAGCAAAATAAAGAGAACAAGAACCAAGTAAAGAACAATAATTGATGAAGAATGAAGACAACAAATCAAACACAAGGAGCTCAAAATGAACCAAAAACGAATATATATTGAAAACAACTCCAATATACGGTCTAGAAAACTACAAGAGAGTACAATACTCAGGAAAGAAGAAAATACATCAAAAATACGAAAACCGAAAAACAGGGGTTACAATCCGATCCACCTAACAAAAAGAATTTCGTTCCCGAAATTCAAAAAGAAGATACATAAGGTAACCCCAAAAAAAAGAAACAAAACAAAACAAAGCTACTCAAACAGATAAGGAAACTTCTGCTAAATCTCCTCCTCCAGCTCCCAAGTCGACTCACTAGGCGAGTGAGGGTTCCAAGCAACATGAAGCAACTTGATGACCTTGTTCTTAAGCACTTTTTCCCGCCGATCCACAATAGCAACTGGCGGAATCTCACAGGTCAAATCCGGCCGAATGGTCAACTCAGAATAGTCGATCACGTGGCTCTCATCTCGGATATATCTCCTGAGTTGTGAGACATGGAAAATATTGTGCACTCCTGATAAAGCTGGCGACAATGCAAGACGATAGGCCACCCTGCCTACTCGCTCCAAGATCTCAAACGGTCCAATAAATCTAGGGCTGAGCTTGCCCCCACCACCAAACCGAATGACACCCCGCCAAGGCGATACCTTAATGTAACCCCTGTTTTCCGAAAATTGTATTTTCTGTATTTAAAATTTTTTTGTAAATTATTTTTCCGCGCTTAGACTCTTTTGTTAAAATTCGTTTTTAGATCTTCTATTAAAATCTATTTATGATCAAAAGTTTTATTTGTAGCTATTTGTCCAATGATTTTTATACAACCCTATTAGTATTATTGTTACTACGGTTATTTTTATTTTTATTATTACTATTATGATTTTTGTTATTATTGTCATTATAATAACTTTGATTGTTTATTTAAAAATCTAGTTCTATTGATAATTGTATTTGTGGTTATTTTAAATTTTTCATATTGTTGTACAAATTATATTTTGTATATAAACCTACATTTTATTAGTTATTTATTTTCCTATTAGTTTTAAAACCCATACCCCTTATTTTTATTTGATTTTAAATCATATTATTTCCTATTGGGTTATACCCTATAAAAACTCATACCCATATAACCAACTAAACCCATTATATAAAACTCATATCCATTAAACCCTATCCATTTCCCTTTAACCCTTCAACACTACCCAAAACCCAACTACCCAGTTATTTCCCTAACCCTGAACCCGTTATCCTATTCCACCCGAAACCCAACTCAGCCTAAACCCTAACCCATTAACCTATATATTAACCCATACCCCTTACCTGTTCGTCTTCCGCATTAACTCAGCCACCTCCTTCCCTCCCGTTCGTCTCTCCCATCCCCCGAGCTTCTTCTACCTCCCGCTCATCCCTCTTCCCGTCTTCTTCTCAGCCTGCCCTCCATCCATCTCGTGACCCCTCTCCCTGTCTCTCTCGTTCGTCCCCAGCCAGTCGCGACAGCCACAACTTCCCGTCGCTCTTCCACTTTGCCCTCTCCCTGCGCTGTCGCGACCACCACAGTAGCGTCGCACCAGGCCAGGCGACCCCCCTGTCGTGACTCCTCCGATGACAGCATCAGACCACAGCAACAGCAGATACTTCCCGTCGACCCCTGCTGCAGCCACCACCGCGCCACCCCGAGCGCAATGACCTTCTGTCGCTGCCCTCAGCTGGTCGCCGTCGTCCGGACGCCGCCGCCCGCAGCCCCTTGGCCGCCGCCAAGTCTCCAAGCCAGTGCAGCCATGGTGTGCTGTGATCATGAAGTTTTGATGGTTTGAATGTGTGCCGTTGGATTTCTTGATCTTGATCATCTTGATCTTGGCTTTGATCATCTTTGTTGTGAGCCATCCATTCGATTGTGATCATGATCTCTTGATCTTGATCTTGATTGATTGAATCTTGGCCATCCGATCTTGTTGATCTTGATCATGGAGTGTTGATCATGTGATGAGAGCCGTCCGTTTCCCCCTTGATCATATTGATCTTGGTTGAGTGCATTGTTGATCATCCACTCTTGATCTCTTGATTTCGACCGTTGGATCTCGATTATCATCTTTGATTATGGACCGTTGGATCGCACTATCATCATCTTGGAGTTCTTGATCACTTTGATTGGTGGTCGTCCGATCGTCGATCTGATCCGATCACCATCTTCATCATCAAGATACTGATCACATCTTGATCTTGATCTTGATCTTGATCTTCGATCAGAGTCGTCCGTTCTGATCCGATTGCCTTGATCTCTTGATCTCATGATCACAGCCGTCCGATCGTGTTCGTGGGTTATTTGTTCTTTGGATTCGTGATCTTGTACGTGTTCTGTTCGTTCGTTTGTTGAGTTCATGCCCGGAAATCCGTTCCCGTTATTCTTTTTCTCTCTGTTGGATTCGTCATCTTCCAGGCAAGTAACTTGTACTCCAATTCCTTTGTTTGATACAAGTCAAAAATACCACATATAGTATAGATGGGTTCTAGAGACAACTCGGGTGTGTGTCATCTTTGATGGGTTTTGTTTCTATTGTGAAGACTTGACCATAGTTGTCTCACGACATTTATGACATGAGTACAACTTAGGATTTACGTTTATTTGAGGTGATTTGAATATGTGAGTTAGTTATGAGAAATTGAGCATTTGTTGGATCTATGTGATACACTTGTTATGGACATTTAGTATACCCTCTTTCATGTTGTTTGGACACTTGGTAGACTCGATTTCATATTTGGGTGTGGTTGGATCAAGTTTTGTTGAATCTATGTTGATTTTGGCTTTCGAGGAAATTCTGTGTTTTGCCGATATTCTATCTTGATCAGTAATTTGGACCAGTTTAGGGTCAGTATCTTAATTTCAGTATAAAATATGAGTTGTAGAGGAATTCTTCTTATTTCCAACCCCTCTGACCTTGCTCTATTTTGTTTTCATATGTGTGAGTTATGACTGTTTTACTGCAGAGGTGTATGTCAATTCCAGATTTCGAATCTTGTTAATTTTGATGACTAAATCATTTTGATACTTGTGCTACATACATTATTTTGATCCAAAATTTTGGTCAGTCTTTCTTTATCTGATTAGGGATTACCCAGAATTTTGGTAGATTTTATTGATGAGTTTAAATGCTGTTTCATGCTTGTTTATAAAAGTTATATTTGCTGTATTTTGCTCGTTGTTCTGTAAAGAATCGTATTTTCATCCTATTTCCTTCTACTGTATGAAAAATATTTATTAAATATGAAAGTTAAACTATTTTGTCTATTTTCATCTCCCTTTGGCGGATTTGTATTTCGTTTCACGGCTTGCGAGATATTTCAGTTTTCGTACAGCAGTGTTAGGAATTTCGGATTCGCCAAAGTATTGTTTCTTGATGTTTTCTTATTTTTGATGACTGAACTAATTATACTGGAACATTGTGAAACTCTATATTATGATTCTAGACATATATAGGAATATCCCAGATTTTTCCTGGATTTATTTGAGGAGTTTTAATACTGTTTTTTGACTGAGAATTCGTTTTATTGATTTCTGACTGAACATATTTTCTGAATTCAAATCTGTTTTGAGTTATGATATTGTGAATTACTATATGACTTATTTATACCCGTTAGATTCGGTTGGGAGTCTATTTTCCAGATTCTTCGATGGATCGAGATTTGCATTTTTGTAGCGACGGGATTCACTGTTTTAGTACTGTACTGTCTTACTGTCCTGATTATGAACATACACTGTTTTGCTCGTTTATGTGACTGTATATTATCTATGCATGTTTATTTGTTTCCCTGAACATAATACTGATTATACCATGTTGGTTTGACACTATTTCGTACACATTCATGATTGTTTGATGACCATAATAAAAGTATCCAAGCCGGGGATTAAGGGAAAAGATCTAGTAGTGGGAAAGCATAGAAATGTGTACTTAGAAGGGGGCCCGTATTTCCCATCTGATTATCTGTTATCTGTTATCTTACCCTGTCTACATTACTTTCTATAGGAAGGTGTAGGGAAGAAGAGAACCACTAGGTTCTATCTGTCTAATCTGTTATCTGATATCTGTCTGAACCCTGAGTACACGGCCCTATATGATCCCCTACGAAATCTACAAACGTAACTGTTTTGAATATAGCAACCATGTAGGTGGGCTGCATAAAGTGCTACCTAGATAGTAATCACATAAGACTTATAAGAACATGACATCTGTTATCAGTTATCTGTATCTGTTCATCTGATAACTGTTATCTGATTATCTGTTATCTGTCTAACTACTATCTGTATATCTGTTTGTATGTCATCTGACACTTGACACTTGACACATGATATTTGTATCTGTTAGTATACCATGCTATCTGATTTATTTTTCCTGATTCATGTTAGTTATCACATTTCTGTTGACACACTATACCATGCTATGTTGTTCTGTTGTAATTTTGATATTTGTTGTTAGTTTTTTCCATGTACTTGTATCCTACATTAAAAGTGGCCCGTAAAATGCAATTGACGGGTACTTATTTTCTTTTTCCTTCTTCCTTCAATTAGTCAAATTGCAGATTTTGGTGATCAGCTGCCCGATGGAGTAGGTGATCTAAAGTTCTAGTTGGCTGGAGCTTTTGCTGTCTTTATTTATTTTCTGTTACTCATTTTGAATATTGTATCTTGTACTTGGATTTATTTGTATTTGGGCAATATGATCCAGGATTTTTGACTTGTTCAGATCTGATTTATTTGAGATTAATACATTTTGTTTCAAGTAAATTCTGTTAGTATATTGATTCAATTGTGTATGTATGTGGTTGATTATTTTGCTTTCGATTCTGATTATTTTGTGAGATGTTGTAAAGATTCCTGAACAGCTTATGGATGATGAAAATCATTCGCTGGGCTTTTGTCGCATATTCGTATTCCATATTCTCTTTTGGGAAGCGGGGCGTGACACTTTTGGAAAACATGGTCACCAACCTCAAACTCCAAAGCTCTCCAATGAACATCAGCCCATCGCGTCTGCCTATCCTGAGCTGCCTGCAAATGCTTCCTGATCTGAACCACTGCATCAACTGTCCTGGTGATCAACTCCGGACCCAACAACTTCCTCTCACCAATGTCATCCCAGCACACTGGTGATCTGCACTTCTGCCCATAGAGTGCCTCGAATGGAGCAACGTTAATACTGGCTTGAAAGCTGTTATTGTACGAGAACTCTACGAGATGCAAATGGTCCTCCCATGATCCACCAAACTAAAGCATACAGGACCTCAACATATCCTCAAGAATCTGGATGGTCCTCTCTGACTGTCCATCAGTCTGGGGGTGAAAAGTCGTACTGTACTTTAATTTACTTCCCAAACTGTTCTGAAGACTCTCCCAAAACTGAGATCTGAATCTTATATCCCTGTCGGATACAATACTGACTAGAACCCCATGAAGTCTAACAATCTCTTGCATGTACTTCTCAGCTAGGCTCTCAGTAGACTGACCGACACGAAAAGGAATGAAGTGATCACTCTTCGTCAAACGGTCGACATTCACCCAAACAGCATTGTGACCCTTAGGACTCCTCGGCAAAGCGGTCACAAAATCCATGGTGATATGCTTTCTATTCCACTCTGGAATAGAAAGAAGTTGAAGAAATCCAGCGGTTCTCTGATGCTCTACCTTAACCTGCTGACAGATCAAACACTGAGCCACGAACCGAGCTATAGCCCTTTTCATATCATGCCACCAGAAATGAAGCTTCAAATCTCGATACATCTTAGTACCGCCAGGATGGATAGAATACGAAGACTGATGAGCTTATTCAAGCAACCTCTGATAAACTTCACCCTTAGGGACACACAACCGGGAACTAAAACGAAGCGAACTATCGGCATGAATAACCATGTCCGTTCTGGACCCAGACTCAACCTCAGCTCGAAAACCCTGCAATTGCGCATCACCAGCCTAAGCCTCTTTAATCTGATCAACAAGAGAAGACTGAAGCTGGAGCGCAAGACAACTCCGACCAGAACTTGGCAACAAAACCTCCAAATCCAACCACCTCATCTGCTCAATGAGATCACTCTGCAGAGTAAGAAACATAACTGCCGGTCTCCTGCTCAAAGCATCTAACACCAAGTTTACTTTACCAGGATGGTATTCCAAACTGATGTCATAATTGACCATAAGCTCCAACCAACGCTTTTGCCTCATTTTTAACTCCTTCTGGGTGAAAACGTACTTGAGACTTTTGTGGTCTATAAAGATCTCCACGCGGTCTCCAAGTAGATAATGTCTCCACAGATTCAAAGCATAGACCACTGCCGCTAACTCTAAGTCATGAGTAGGATAGTTCTTTTTATGCGGCCTCAACTGCCTCGATGCATACGCAATGACATGGCCCTTCTGCATAAGAACTGCTCCAAGACCCTTACCAGAAGCATCATAATGAACTACAAATTTGCCCGAACAATCTAAAATAGTCAACACAGGCGCTGACGTCAATCTATTCTTCAACTCAACAAAATCCTCATTGCACCCATCAGACCAACAAAACCTCTTATCCTTTTATGTTAGTTTGGTTAACGGCCCTGTAATCTTCAAAAAAGCTTGGACGAATTTTCGATAATAGCCAGCGAGACCAAGAAAACTCCGAACTTCGGAAACTGACTTAGGAATAGGCCAATCCCTCACAGCTTCAACCTTAGAAGGATCCACAGAAACAACATCGCCAGAAATAATGTGCCCCAAGAAAGAAAACCTATCGAGCCAAAACTCGCACTTGCTAAGTTTCCTATAGAGCTGATTCTCTCTCAAAGTCTGCAGAACCACTCTAAGATGCTCAGCATGATCTTCCCGATTCCGAAAATATACCAGAATATCATTAATGAAGACCACCACAAATCTATCCAAGAATCGAGAGAAGACCCGGTTCATAAGACTCATAAATACAGCTGGTGCATTAGTGACCCCGAATGGCATCACAAGGTACTCATAGTGCCCGTATCTAGTCTTGAATGCAGTCTTCTGTATATCAGCAGTCTTCACCTTGACTTGGTGATACCCAGAACGAAGATCCAACTTCGAGAAAACAGCAGTCCCATTCAACTGATCAAACAAATCATCGATCCTGGGTAACGGATACTGAATCTTCACAGTGACACTGTTCAGTTCCCGATAATCCACACACAGGCGACGACTACCATACTTCTTGTTGACAAAAAGGACCAGAGCACCCCAAGGCGAAACACTAGGTCTGATGAAACCCAAATTAAGAAACTCCTAAATCTGCACCTTAAGCTCTACTAGCTCAACAGGTGCCATCCTGTAGGGACTCTTCGATATCGGTGCCGTTCCAGGATGAACGTTAATACCAAATTCCACTTTCCTATCAGGGGGTAAGCCATGAAACTCATCTGGAAAAACATCCAAGAAATTCCGAACTACTAGAGGCGCAGCCTCACAGCCTGTGTGCAATGCCATTGCACAATCCACCTGTTCAACTGCAGTCTTCGCTCGTCCAAGGGAAGACTCCCCAGCATGGAACTCGAATTCTGCTTGATCTGGAATTCTGAAGACAACTTTCTTGGCACAGCAATCAATAATGGCATGGGCTTCACCCAACTATTCCATACCCAGAATAACGTCAAATCCTGAATTCCCAATTATAATTAGGTTGGCTTTGAAATCTGCATCCCCAATAACAATAGAACATTGTCTGTACTCACGGGAACAAACGACAACACCACCATCTGTCAAAATGTTCCAAGCCTCTGACATGTTGCTACACTCCAACTGATGGCGAGCGACAATTCGAGAGGAGACGAAAGAATGAGTTGTCCCAGAATCCAAGATAACACGAGCAGGAAAAGAGCAAACAAGGATGATACCTAAGGAATCCAAAGCCAAGGAGAAGGAAAACATACAAGCAAGGGTGAGGGGAAAACAACAATGCAAAAGATAACAGAAAGAAAGCAAAACAAGACCCAAAGAAAGAAAACAAAAGAGGAACAAAACAACAAAACTACAAAACAAAATATACCTGCCACAACTCGTTCAGCTGTCTTAGCATCTGCAGCAGTCAAGTTGAAAGTCTGACCTCTCCTCGGAACAGCGGTCCTCTGACCGACAATCCGGCGTTGAAGAGGAAGCGAAGGCTGAACTGGACCACGAGCTGGGCCTGCTTGCTGAACAGGATCCCTGGCTAAAAGAGCCACCTGCTGCTGCTGCGGACAATCGCGTACGGAATGATCAGCGGCGCCACACCTAAAGCACCGGCGGTTGACGCGCCAATACGCTCATGCCCAGACATCTGTCAGAAGTCGCAAAAACCACCCTTCTGGAAACCAGCAAAAGGATACGGAGCTGCCCTGACCGGATGGGTTGGGACAGGCCTCTGAACAGGACCACCAGAAGGCCTAGCAGCAGAATGCAGAACAGTCCACGGAGAAGGAACCAAACCACCATGAGCCAGCTCCTAAGCTCGAGCTGCCTCAAGAGCTTCAACATAAGTACCCAAGCGAAGAGAGACAAGATGCCTCTTGATATCCTGTTCAAGCCCATTTGTGAATCTACGAGCCCTATCCTCTTCAATAGCCACAAGAACGGCAGCGAAACGACTAAGTCTAGCTGATCCCAGTTCGAGCCAAGCTTGTCTGATATATTAGGCAACTAATATATTAGCCAAACTTGGGCTCTGATACTACTAAAAGCCTTGTCATGCCCCGCTTCCCAAAAATAATACGGAATACGGATACGCGACTCAACACAGCGAATGATTTGTATCATCCACAAGCTGTTCAGGAATCTTTACAACATCTCACAATATAATCAGAGTCGGAAGCAAAAGAGAATCAACCTCACACATGCAAAATTGAATTAACGAACCAACAGAATTTACTTGAAATAAAATACATTAAGTTCAAATAAATCAGAATATGGACAAAACAAATATCTTGGGTCACATTGCCCAAATACAAAATTAATATCCAAGTACTCAAAATACATTGCTCCAAAGCAACAACAATAATAATAGCAAAAGGATGTCTAGCACTAATATCTCATTTCTCCAATACTATCGGGCAAACGATCATCCTGATCTGCAATTAATAATTGTAGGAGAACGAAAGAGAAAACAAGTACCTGTCAATTGCAAGTTACGGATCACTTATAATGTAGAATACAAGCACGTAGAAAACTAACAAATAGCATGGAATAATGCATCAACAGTGACAACTAGTATGAATCAGTAAAACAAAGTCAACTAGCATGGTATACCAACAGTACAAATGAATGTGTCAAGTATAGTGTCATATGGCAACTAACAATGTCCAGTAACAGTAAGCTCAGTATATCAGTGTAACAGTATAACAGCATCAGTCCAACAGTATCAGTCTCACAGTATCAGTCTTATGTTCTTACAGTCTTGTGTGTATTACTAGCTAGGTAGCACTTCATGCATCCCGGCTTTTACTACATGGTTGCTACAACAAACAGTTTTGCTTTTAAATTTCATAGTGGACCATAATGGGATAGTGTACTTAGGTATCAGTAACAGTAGTAGTAGCAGTAAAAGTAACAATAACAGTAGCAGTAAAAGTAACAGTAACGGTAACAGTAACAGTATGGAACACTAGTTTCCTTCCAAGTACATGTTTTCATATTTTCCACTACTAGATATTCCCTTAAGAAACCCCGGCTTGATTACTTTTATTATGGTTATCAAAAGACATAATAGTGCATAAAATAGTGTCAAACTAACATGGTAAAATCAGTACTAAGTTCAGGGAAACAATCAAACATGTATAGATGATATACGGTCACATAAACGAGCAAAACAGTGTATGTTCATATTCAGGACAATATGACAGTACAATACTAAAACAGCGATTTCCGTTACTACAAAAATCCAAATCTGAATCCGTCGAATAATATAGAAAAGAGACTTCCACACGAATCCAGCAAATAAATATAAGTCATATAGTGTTTCACAAAATCATAACTCAAAACTGATTTGAATCCAAAAAATACGTTCAGCCAGAAATCAGTAAATCGAATTCTCAGTCAGAAAAACAGCAATAAAACTCCTCAAATAAATCTAGGAAAAATCTGGGGTAATCCCTTATATGTATAGTATCAGAATATAGAGTTTCAAATATTCCAGTAAACTTATTTCAGTCAACAAAAATTAGAAAATATCAAGAAATGATAGTTTGGCAAATCTGGAATTCCCAACACTGCTGTATGAAAACTGTAATATTTCGTAAACCGTGAAACGAAATCCAAATCTGCCAAAGGGAGATGAAAATAGACAAAATAAGCTAACTTTCACATTTCATAAATATTTTCCATAAAGTAAAAGGAAATAAGGTGAAAATACGATTCTTTACAGAACAATGAGCAAAATACGGCAAGTATAGCTTTCATAAACAAGCATGAAATGGCGTATAAACTCATTAATAAAATCCACCAAAATTCTGGGTAATCCCTAGATAGATATAGAAATACTGTGCAAAGTTTTAGATCAAAATAATATAGTTAGAACTAGTATCAAAATAGTTTAATCATCAAAATCATCAAAAAACAAAATCTGGAAATAGAATACATCTCTGTAGTAAAATAGCCATAACTCACTCATACGAAAATGAAATCGATCAAAGTCAGAGAGTTTGGAAGGAAGATAAATTTATCTACAATTCATGTTTAATACAAAAATTAAAAATTCTGACCTTAATATGGTCTAAAATACAAATCAAACTGATCATCGACAAATACAGATTTTCTCTTGAAAACAAAACCAACATAAACTAAACGAAACTCGTTCCGATCACAATCAAACATGGTATAGAGTCTACTAAGTGTCCAAATACCATGAAATTGGGTATATAACATATTCATAACCATCATATCACATGGATCTCATCAAACACATAATTTCACCTAATTATCTCAAATACATGAATAGATCAAGAACGGTCAAACCTAGTTGTTTTCATGTCGATTTTTGTGTCGTGAGGCAACTATGGTCAAATAGAACTATAAAGACAAAACCCATCAAAAATAACACACACACGAGTTGTCACTAGAACCCAACTACACTATAAGCAGTATTTTTGACTTGTATCATACAAAGAAATTGGAGTACAAGTTACTTGCCTTAACCGAAAATGAAAACGATGAACCCCAAGAATAACGGAAACGGATCTCGACAACAGACAAAACCCACAAACGAGAAATCAACGAACCCATGAACTATCCACACGTGCACTCGAGCACGTGCAAGAGCCAAGAGGTAGCGAGAAAGGAGATTGGGAGTGGCGCGTCGGGACTCCAACTACCAGCTGATGCTGCTGCTGTCTCTGGCACTGATCGGCGATGTAACACCCCGCAAAATTGGAAATTATAATTTTGTCCCTGGGTGTTACGTACGTATATTTTGTAATGTATTTCACTACATATTTTGGATTCGTACTATTTATACATTTCCCCTATTGATTTCAGTCAACTAAAATATAATATTTCAATCCTTGGGATTTACGTGTTTTGATGCACGTGTTTCCACCACTACGTATAATATTTTTCTATAGGTTTAAATTATTTATTTTTATGTATTTAAATCTACTTTATAAAACGAAAATTTATTTTCCCCTTGTTTTGATTAAAATGCATTTTTTTGATTTTCTGCACGTATAATGCACGTGCTTTCTACGTGTTGTGATTTCATCATGAAATATATGTAAATTAGTAAATATAATTTTTCTTATATTTTTTTCGATTATATTTAATAATTTTACATCAATAAAGTTGATTTTCGCATTTTGATATTTTACGCGCGATGCACGTGTTTTCGGTAAACGCATTTGTTTTTCAAAATAAATTTCGGAGTGTGTATAACACACGTGATTTTCAAAATAATATAATAAGTAGTAGAGTATATATGGTAAAAACTGATTAGCATATGAAGATGGGCTGATGGCATATATATTAGCATATGTAATAAGTGGATTATAGATGAGGGGCCCACGTCCAGTTGTGGCCCGTGTAGGGACTTGCTCTTCACTATGGGGTATAAATAGATTAGTATGTATTTTGGTAAAATGAATTATAGTGAGAGTTGATGGGGGCCCACGTGAGAAGGCTCTGGCTGTTAAAGTTCCGCATATTTGCTGTTGACATGGCTTACGGGATTAAATTGAGAGAGAGAGATTGAATGAGAGTTAAGATTTTGGAGAGTGGGGAGATGTAAAGTTAGGAGTTTTGAGAGTTATGAAATGTGAAAGGTTAGGAATTTATTTGAGTGAGTTATTAGGTGTGTAATTTTGCAAATTTGACCCTCAACATATCCTATAAATAGCACCCTCCATTTCTCATTCTTTTCACACCAAAAATAAAATAAAAAAGAGTAAGAAAAAGAAAGAGAAGGAAGAGAGAAGAGAGTTTTGTGCTTGGAGGCCATTGCTAGGAGGAGAAGAGCTAGGAGCCCTTGAAGCTAGAAGTGGTGTTCTTCCTTTCAATTGTTCAAGCTTCAAAAAGGTGGGTGATCCTATGCTTTCTAATTGTAGAAATTACATGCTAATTATTTTATATGACTAGTATGAATTGAATGTAATGAGAAATGTGTAGATAAAAATCCATGCTAGAGATAACAAATGAGAAATATTTTCTTATTGCTAATGGGCATAGAAAAATATATATAGTAAAATAAAATTTACATTTCACAAATTATAGGGAAAGTTGAGTTCTCTTCACGCGGTAGAAATTTTCAATTGTATGAACTTATTGTCGCCCTAGAGTTCAGTATACTGTTCTCGAATAATTTTTAGAGTGTGTGGGTTCGACATTTGGGATCGTAAATTGTTTTTTTCGAAAAGAGAAATTTTTAAATCGGAAGTATTTAGGCAGAGTCTGGGTATTTAAAAGACCATGTGAACTTTAATCATGTGGGAGCACTTGGCTTATCGGCTTGGTGTCTGGGCTTTCTTCTTGCGGATAGTGGGTTCGAATCTTTGTGGAAGCTCTCTGACTTGGTTTCTAAACAAAATTTTTGGAGTCTACTTGAGGTTCTATACATTTTTTGTTTTGGTTTCTAAACATTTTTATTTTTTGGAGTCTCTCACTTGGAGTTTCCTAACTGACATGTTAGCATTGTTAAGCTCATTACTTCAAATAATATGATAAGGATATGATTTCGATAACTTCAAGTACACTTTGTTTATAAGAAATTAATTTGTTTAATCTTCCTTCTTGGCGTCACCTTATACAACAATATATAGTGGACTATGGATAAGTCCAAACAAATATGGGAGAAGTTGTATTAATTAACTAGATCACCAAATATTATTTAAAGTAGGTAAATTGTCAGTTTGCTCTTAATAAGATAAGTTTAAAAAAGAAAAATTGCGTTTTTCCTTTGACTATTTTTCCTGCTCACATTAGAGCAACACTAGTTAGTTGGCTATATATACAAAAAATGAATATTTTGGATGGAATCAATTTGTAGTCGTCATCTATATATTTATATTTTAGGTTTGATTTGTAAACATATTTTTTTTTTTGAAAGGCCCTTACTGGTTTATAAAATCTTTTAACGTTGTTTTCATTTTGGAATTCATCTAACATTTTTAATAAAGAATGAAGTTTGGATAATAATGGAATAAAAATGGAATATAATTCATCAAATATAGTTTTAGAATTTCTTTTGTATATTTGAGAATTTAAAGAGGAGAAAGTAAAATTTCACTTTGATTGTGATTAGAATTTAATTAATAAAGAGCATGATAATATTTTTAGAAGAGTAAAGTATTGATTGTGTGAGTTAAATTTTCATTTGAAGAAATTGTGCAATCATTTTGGTTTAAGAATATTTTATGTGAATTGAGAAAATGTGAGAGCTTGAATTGGTTCATGCGATGAAATTGTTTGCTTGAAAGGAATTATTTATGCTTATAAAGTTGATGAATAAATGAATAGATCATAAATAGTGACAAGATTTGATTATTATTTTTTTTTTGTGAAATGAATTGAAAGATGAAATTATATAAGTTTAAGCCATGATTATGAAAGGGTATGTGTACCCATGTTTTCTTGTACATGAAAGTTTATGACTTAGAGTTAGTAAGACCTCGATACCGGCATTATTGAAAGAAATATTTGAGATATGATTTGGAGATATGGCCACGGGGCTATCTCGCAGTTGTTGATTAAGTCCGGTAGGAGGTAAAACTAATTCTTTGAATGGAAATTATTCATGTCTTGAACTTAAGAAAATTTAGGCACATACGGGACGGTTCGCACGATGTGGAATCTGTTATAACAGTCGGCGGTGGACTCCAAGGCTGGGATTCACATTCGTGGAATAGTCTGAACTTTGTTTTGCTACCGGGTAGTTTTCATGGCGAGGGATCGAGCCCTGTATTGTGAAGAACGTAGGCGCTTTCCCTCGGACCTATGTAGTATGGGATGCATAGAATCCGAACAAGTGTGCATTAGTGTCATCCTAGTGTAGAATTGTGTGCATTAGGCATTAAGGCATAACATACACTTATGTTAGAATAATCACTTTTGACACTTTACTTGTTCATTCAATCTTTTTGTGATTTGTTAAAGTATGAGATCGTTATACTATTCCCGGCATAGAGAGGATAGCCGTGTATAACATTTCGTCAGTTGTAAGTGACTGACGTGCCCACAGATTGACATGCAGGTAATGAACTATTCATGGAGTTATAAAGTGGATATGCTGTTGTTGTTTAGAAGTTAAAGATGTTGCAAATGATGTTAAAGTTATACAAGTTGTTTTCCATTATTGTAATCTTTTAGTCTTCCGCTGTGTAAAAACCAAATGTAAAGGAACTCTGATGTATTGTGAATGAATAGTTTTAAAATTCCTTGTAAAATTGTACGAAGTGAAGTAAAGATCCTGTGAAATCTCGAATTTATCCTTATTTGAAATTCGGGGCGTTACAGGCGACAGCAAGAGGGGACCAAGGGTGAGAGAGATAGATGGATGGGTGGAGTGCTCGGGATAATGGTGTCGGGTGGCTAGGGGGTGCAGGCCGAAGGTAGGGGAAGGTCGGGTAGGGGGCTGGGGTGTGTTGACGGCTAGCGCAAAGAGCAGAGAAGAGAGGATGAGGCTGGGGTTTTAGTGTGTGTATATATATATATATATATATATATATATATATAGGGAGCCCTTCGGTTGAGAACTAATTTTGGTGAGAACTCCGTGAGAACTCACGGAGTAGACCCCCCATGAAAAATCCGAACCGACCATATCGTTCTACACGCCTTAGATAGCATAACATAAAGAAATCAAGTAATTTGAATTTCATTTGCCCATCCATCAAATCGAGTAGAATTTTCAGCCATACAATTTTGCGATGATGTAAATCATGGAAAAATGAACTTCAAATTACGTGATTTTTTTATGTTATGCTATCTAAGGCGTGTAGAACGAGATAGCCGGTTCGGATTTTTCATGGGGGGGTCTACTCCTTGAGTTCTCACGGAGTTCTCACCAAATTAGTTCACAACCGAAGGGCCACCTATATATATATATATATATATATATGGGGATTTTAGGGTTTGTGTTAGGAGATGGGTAATTGGGTTTATGGATTTAATTGGGTCCAATAGGAGTAGTAATAGGATTAGTTTAATTAAGAGTTGATTAGGTTTAAATTGTGGCTTTGGTGATCAGTTAGGGATCAAAAGCAATAGGATTAAGACTATGGTAGCCAACCAAAATACCATGAACACCCAAGAGCAAAATAAAGAGAACAAGAACCAAGTAAAGAAAAACAATCGATGAAGAATGAAGACAACAAATCAAACACAAGGAGCTCAAAATGAACCAAAAATGAATATATATTGAAAATAACTCCAATATACGGTCCAGAAAAATACAAGAGAGTACAATACTCAAGAAAGAAGAAAATACATCAAAAATATGAAAAATGAAAAACAGGGGTTACAATGACATTGAGCTCATTGTATGATGTTAACGAGTTGCTGACGGAGCTCGTGTGAAGAGCAAGACATTGAACTCATTACATGGAGTTAACATTGATAGAGCTCGAGTAAAGAGCGGGGTCTTGGACTCGTTGGTTGGAGCCAACGATTTGTTGATGGAGCTCGAGCAGAGAAGAGAGCGTTGACCCAGTTGTATGGAGTTAATGAGTTGTTGATGAAGCCTGAGTGAAGAGCAGGGCTTTGAACTCATTGTACGGAGTTAACGAGTTATTGATGGAGCTCATGTAAAGAGCAAGATATTGAACTCATTGTTGACAGAGCTCGAGCGGTGAGCAAGAAGTTGAACTCGTTGTTTTGGAGTCAATGAGTTATTGATGGAGCTTAAGTAGTGAGGAAGACGTCAAACTCGCTGTTTAGAGTCAATGAGTAGTTGATGGAGCTCGAACGAAGAGCATCGTTTGGAGTTAACGAGCTATTGACAGAGCTCAAACGAAAAGCAGGACGTTGAATTCATTGTATGGAGTTAACGGGTTTTTGATGGAGCTCAAGCGAAGAGCAAGACGTTAAACTCATTATATAATATTGACGAGTTGTTGATGGTGCTTCAACGGAGAGCAAAGCATTGAACTCGTTGTTTGGAATCAATGAGTTGTTGGCAGAGCTTGAGTGAAGAGCGAGAGTTGAACTCCTTGCCTGGAGTTAACGAATTATGGATGGAGCTCGAGTGAAGAGCAAGCCGTTGAACTCGTTGTATGGAGCTAATGGGCTGTTGATGGAGCTCAAGCAAAGCGCAAGGTATCAAATTCGTTATTTGGAGTCAACGAGTTGTTGATGGAGCGCAAGCAGAAAGCAGGGAATTGAACTCATTGTTTGGAGTCAATAAGTTATTAACAGAGCTCGAGCAAAGAGCAAAGTGTTGGACTTATTGTATGGACTGAACGTGCTGCTGACAGAGCTGAAGCGAAAAGCAGGGCGTCAAACTCATTGTTTGGAGTCAACGAGTTATTGATGGAGCTTGAGCGGTAAGTGGGGCATTGAACTCGTTGTATGAAGCTAACGAGATGTTGATGGAGCTCGAGCGAAGAGCAGGGCATCAAACTCGTTGTCTAGAGTCAACGAGTTGTTGATGGAGGTCGAGCGAACAACAAGGCATTGACTTGTTTTATGGAGTGAATGTACTACTGATGGAGCTCGAGCGAAGAGCAGGGCGTCGAACTCGTTGTTTAGATTCGACAAGTTGTTGATGGAGCTCGAGTGGTAAGCGGGGTGTTGAACTCGTTGTATGGAGGTAACGGGCCGTTGATGGAGCTCGAGTGAAGAGCAGGACGTCGAACTCGTTGTTTAAATTCAACGAGTTGTTAATGGAGCGCAAGCGGAGAGCAAGACATTTAACTCATTGTATGGGGTTAACGAGTTCTTTGATCGAGGAACTCAATTGGCGTGCAGAGCGTCGGACTTGTTTTGTGGGGCAAATGAGTTGTGGGTGTTCTTAATCTTCTTGATATTGAAGTGAAGTCTTTTGTGTATGTTCAGTGTTGAAGTAATTCCATTCTTCTCTTTATTGACAAGTAATCGTGTACACCGAATGATGTCCTTGTGATGCCATGTTTGCTCTTGTTCACACTACGCAGCGCTTGACTGAGTTGGGACTTATCCGTTTGTCGGTGCATCTCACGAGACAGAGTTGAGCTTGCTCAAGTGATGGGGGTAGAAAAGACTTGGAGCTTGCCTGCCTAAGAAATGCTTGTCTTGAATATTATTGTCAAGAGTTGAGGTGACCTTGTGGAGCTATTAGCTGGCAGGAGGCCTATAAAGAGGTACGTGTCTCTTAGGCGGAACATCCCTCTATCATTTAGCCAGAAGGACGACTTGTAAGACAGCTTGTTGTATAGTGTTTGCAAGACTTTTGTAGCTATTCATAGGCATGAAATGTAGACTCATTGTGATTCTGCAGTTGTAGCGAGACTTATTGTCTGTGAAATAAGAAACAATTTACATGCATGTGCCTTGTCCTACGATTCGTCGTCTTGGGGGTTTGCTAGTCGTAAGAGCTGTTCTTGGGGAGAGTTGGACTCCGGACTTGCCGTTTTATACTTAGCTACTTGTAGGAGCTACTCTAGAAAGGAGTTGGACTCCGAACTTGCTCTATGGGTCCTCCAACAAATTGTGAGAGTCACTTTGAGTGGCAAGTTTAACTCCGAAACTTGCTTTTTTGCAGGTTTGCTGGAGTAACTGCGATCCACAATTATAGACCTCTAATATGTCTTTAAGTGATTTTTAACACATTTCAAGAACATATCGAATGGTGAGTTGAGCTCCAAATGTACTTGATTGAAGGTTGCTAAAGCAACTCTGAGCCATGGATACGGAGGTTTAACATGTTGCAGGAGGAAATCGAATGGCGAGTTGAGCTTTGAACGTGCTTATTTACAGGTTGCTAAAGCAACTCTGAGCCATGAGTATGGACTTCAAACTTGTCGTTGAGGTATTAACGAGCTGCAGGAGCATATCGAAAGGCGAGTTGAACTCTGAACTTGCTTTGTTGCAAATTGCTAGAGTAACTATGAGCCACGAGTGTGAACTCCAAACTCGTCTTATAAGGAGCTTCTAATGAGTTTTTTGTGCCCTTTTAGGAGTAAGCTTGACTTTTAACTCATTGTTTGCATCCGTATAGTTGTATAATAATTCTACAAAAATTAATACTAAATTTTATTGGAAAATAAAACTAAATAGCTGGTCTAGTGGCTGATCTTTATTACATGCAGTGACCGGTAGAGAAAGCAGTCTTTTATTGACAAATTTAGAATTAGTTTTTGCAGGTTTGGACCTGATAGGAGATGACTTGGCCGGTTTGGAGGTTCTTGGCAGGATAGTATAAGGTAGTAGCTTCAAGCTGGTTTACGAAATCAGAGCTATTGTGATTGCTTCTTGGCGGTAGCTCTATGGCATCGTGGAAGAGAACAGAGCTCTCCATTGTGGTGGTGTAGCATGCTCGTGCTGCCTATTGGCTCCTTACAACTTGGCCTACATCTACTGTTGTTGGAAACTTCATTTTCATGTGGTAGGCGGAAGCAACTGCGTGAAAGGCTGTCAAGCCTGGATGGCCAAATATTGCATTGTATGCAGTTTTGACGTCTACTACCATAAAGTCTAATGTTTTCGTTCGAATAACGGGGGCTTTTCTTGTTGTCACATCGAGTGTGATGGTTCATTCTATTTGAACGGGTACACCAGAGATTCCGTTGAGTGTATAACCGGCTGGCTTGAGTCGATTTCGGAAAAGCTTCAGGCCATTCAAAGTGTTCATGAAAAGAATGTTTACTAAGCTGTCGTTGTCCACTAGGATGTGGCGTACCTCATGATTCACTACGCAAAGGTTTATGACCAATGCATCGCAATTAGGTGTTCGGACACCATCTTAGTCATTGTCGGAGAAAGATATCGGGACCCTAGTGCTCTTGGCAGGCGAGATATTATGTACTAAGTCGACTTCCCTAACAAAGGCTTTGCAGGAAGAGTTGGAATCTCCCCACATCGAATCGTTGTGAATGGAGTGAAGAATGATCATATATTCTGTGTCTTGTGATTCAGAAGGTCGCTTTTGACTCTTATTAGCCCCATGCCTGCAGGGGTTTCAGCATTATACTTTTGCTGAACAAATTAGGAGAGGTAGCCTCGACGAATCAGATCTTCAAGTTCTTTTTTGAGGGCTTGACGGTTGTCGGTAGTGTGTCCATGGTCTCTATGAAATGCGTACTACTTGTTTTTGTCTCTTCTCTTGCTAGTTGTGGACATCTTGGGGGGAGGACGGATTATTCCATCATTCTCAACTTCCATGAGGATGACTGACACATTTGCTTTAATGGGAGTGAACATGTCAAAGCGTGGTGTTGGAGGTGGACAGCGTTGAGCTGCGCCATCTTTCTAGAACTTCCTGGGTCATTCCTCGCTTGTATTCCTCCGTTTGTTCCTGGAGGTGAATCGTTCTTACCTTGAGGATAAAGAGCTTCCTCAACTCTGATATACTTATCACTCCTTTCCAGGAGCTCGGTGAATCTTTACGATGCTTCTTTGCCAGAGAGGCCTTCAGGTCTTTGTGAGTGATGTTGTGGCGAAAAGCGGCAGCCACCACTAATGAGTCTAGGGGAGAGATGGACCTTGTTTCGGCTGCGAAGCGCTTGACATAGTCTTTCAGCAGTTCTTCATCCTTTTGCTTCAATTCTAATAGGGAAGCACTTATTTTTTCAGCCTTGCATCTAGTAACAAAATGCGTTATGAAGAGCTCCCGAGCTGGTCGAAAGAGAATATTAACCCTGAAGTAAGGCGGGATTACCATTCCCTTGCTGACCCTTTCAAAGTTGCGGAGAATGTTCGGCACATAAGTGCATCGGTGGCGTTATAAACCATCATGAGAGTTTTAAAACTTTCAATATGGTTAGCCAGATCAGATTCACCATCGTAAGATTTAAACTGATGAGCTTTGAAGTTCTTTGGAATGGGTGCATCGAGGATGAATTTGCTGAAAAGAGGTAGACTGGGGCGGTAAGCCCTGCTGGAGCAGATCCCTTCATTCTTTATCTGTTCCACGTGATCCTGTACTTCTCAGATGTGACGAAGGACTTGATCGTCCTTCCCATTAGGTTTTGTTGAGTCGCTAGATTCTTCTTCTCTCGAAGGAGCAGAGTGGCGGCTCCATGAACGCCAACCCTGATCTTGAGTATCTTGGATAACTTGGATGATGTTGTGCTTGAAGTTTCCCAATTCAGCCCCAGTTACTGGGCATCTTGCTGTTTGTTTCTCTCAAGATGCTTTCGACTCTCGCAAGTCGGGCTTCTTTCTACAGTGCGCTCCCTATGAGAGAAGAAGTATCTTGATGGCTGTCTTCAGGGAGAGTTACTTCTCTGGTTTACTTGACGTTCTGAACGGGAGGCCTCGGTCTATGCACGCCTCTTGTCCAAACAAATCCTTAGATTGGTCATCTATTGTCTGGCATTGATGATTTGACGGAGATCTCTTGACCCTCGGGGACATCGCGAAGGCATTGAGTCGCTGGAAGCATTATAAACTGAGATATGGTCGTGTAGGGGGGTGTTGTTCATGGAGCGATTCATGATGACTTTGTCGGGAGCCCCAGTACCTCTCCATTGATAGGAGCTTGATTAAGCTGTTAGAGCTGATCGGGCTGAAGAAGATGAATGAGGTTCTCCACAGGAGGAGCTTGCTGATGAAGAGAATTTGTTAAATGGATTAAGGCCGTTGCTCTCCCTCTTAGCCTCGGTGGCATGCTGATTAGTCTGATCTTTAATGTAAATCTGTATAGCTTCCCACAGACAGTGCCAATCTGTTGCTACTTATTTTGATGTGTGAGCAAACAGATAGTGAGTTTATATTTTGAAGGAAACTACTAAATATCTAACCATCGATCATCACTGCAAAAAAGTAGTTAGAGCTCCTAAGATTCGATTTGGATCGTTGATTGAACACCTTGATCTGAATCTGATGATTGCTAACGCGACCGATGGACCTGCAAAAAGCCTGAAAAACCGGGGATGGCCCCAGCAACAGACCCTGTGACGCTCAAGTCAAAACCAGAGAGAGAAAGAGAGTTTAAAAGAAAAATTGTTGATTACCTTCTGACTGAAGAGGGGGAAAGGTATTTATAGGCCCGAGAAACAGTTCGAAGATTGATATGAATCCATTATCTCTGTTAATTCTCCCCCTTTAGAGATAAACTATCTTGTTTGGGAATAAGAGATTAGACTTATAGCCCTCATGGGGTGGATGTCTCTTCTAGTGGACCTAGTCGCTTTTAATGGACTTGATGTAGCGCTCTAAATTCCTAACATAGGAACTCGTGACACACACCAAGATCTTTCTTCAAATGAGTCACAACACAACAAAAATCACAGGAAATTAAAAACTTTCATTATCTTAAATTGTTATTACAATGTCCAATGATTACAACAAATACAAATTAATTGCTACAACAAGAATGTACAATAAAATTTGGATAGTAACTTTTACTTGGATGCTTTTTCCTGCTGGAGTTTTCCCGCGCTCCGGAGCCGGCAATCCTGCACTGATAACTGTGGGCACGTCAGTTGAATACAACTGACGAAATGCTATATTCGGCTATCCTCTTTATGCCATAATATAATGATTCCAACCTCACCAACCAAAAATAATATTTGATGCGATGAAAAAGGTGATGTCAAACAAGTGTCGGTGTATGCCATGACCTAATCTAATGCACACTATGCACACATGCTCCTAAGCTAATGCATGTTTGGTTGAAAGATATGCATCCCATTCTACACATCCCCCACCGAAACGACGTTCTTCAATTTGATGGGGCTCGATCCCCCGCTATGCATCCTACTCTTGTGCTCTCTCCTGATTCTGGTTCCAGTGATGGTGAGGGTGCAGTCATCCGGCTTACTCCAGTCGCTGCTGTCACTAGTGGTGTCCAATCCTCATGTTTTATCCACTATGCCAGGGGTCTCAGCCGTCAGCTTACTCTGTCACGGCTGTACTCATGGTATGTTGTTGTATCTACGTCTCCCTGGACCTCACCAAAAGCTGATATACGGACACTAGGGCTCCCCGCCGAAGGACTTAGAGCCTTTCCCGTAGAGTCTCGCTCACCGGGTCTTTCTCTCAACCTCCTGCCCCCATTGATCAACAAAGGACCTAACGGATATAAGGTTTCCCCAACTCCGCTGCACTCGTCTTTACACTAGAGCAGAACTTGCAGTCGAGACGACGTCAACACTCCAAGCCTCTTCAAAGGTTGTTACGGACATAAATGCATTCCTACCGAAACAGCGGAGCCCCCACAGAGTTTCCCTAACTCCGTCCAGGGCAGCTCGGGATCCCTATCCGCATTAAACGAACCTAGGATTTGGCCAGGCGTGATGACGCCATGCGTCCCTCTGACAGGCGAACACCCTCGCTAGTGCCTGTCCTTACATTCAACCAAGACTCGATCTAGTCCTACCAAAGTATCCATGCTACCCCACTCCAAGATTAAAGATCAGACTAATCGCATAATTACTAATATTTGTTTTATCAACCGGTTACTAAAAACCATCACTCTAGCCAAACTCTAGTTCTCTTTCATTTTCTTATTAGAAGTATGGACCTCTAGGCGAGCCTAGAACTATCTCATATTACCCATTTCCTTAGTTAGGCGATCTATCTACCATTTCCAATCCCTAACTGGGTAATCAACTTAGCTTGCTATGAACAATTAGTTAAGTTCTACTTGTAGACTCTTTCTAGTTAGTTACCTTTTATCATTAATGGATCTTAACCCGTCCCACACTAGGACTCAACTAGCCCTCAAGTTCGGCCCAAAGGTTGGCCCACCTTGGCCTACACTGGGTGCGAACGAACGACGAACCGACTCCGTCGATCACCGCAACCGTCATCTACGCTTGGAGTTCGATCGCAACCTCTGCCTGACCGACAAGTAGCTCTCGCTAAACTTAACGCTCCATGGTTCTCGACAGGTGGTAGCTCCAAAACACATCCATGGAATCCATCCTTGCATAGCGAGTGCATCGGCGCACGAGTCGTCTCCTCCAACGCGTTCGATGCGACATGGGTCCTATTTTACCCGTCTAGGTTGGTCAACAAGACTTAGTTGAGTCTCAATACTCAACCGATGTATCCCAACAAGGTACACTACACTAGGAGTAAGTCCTAACCCATGAATCCACAAAAAGGGGTTCTAAGAGCCCTAAAATTGACGATTTACAAATCCAAACAGCAAGCACACATTTGATGTTTATGCCAAAGCGGAGTCATTACTGGTTCCGATTCTCTGAAGAATCGCGATCGGGGGATCCCATGCTTCTACTCAAGGTAGACAACAAGTATAAGCACACATTGGACATGGATTTCATCCCAAAGTGGTTAACAACAATACCCCAACATCCAATATAATTTCTACTTCAAAACAGTGAACAACGTTGTCTATATCGGGGTCTACAAGCAATTATGAGATACTCTTAGCAAGGAAGATAATTTGTGTCCTAACTAATGTCCACATCTATAACATGATTCTTGACCTCAAACAGCAACTCTAAGCTTGTAAAGTACAAGTTCTAACTCATTTCCATGAACATGGTGCAAAACAGTAAGCTCTATGACTCACTGTGTTTCTGTCGTCACTTGTAAAAATCATTTACAATCGCACACTTATCCAAATCATGATTTCTCGGCCATTCCATAAATTTCTCTGTGTCTACTAAAACGTCTTAGTTTCAAGTTCCTTCAGAATAGGTCGTTTACAAGCCCTTATAGTCCCATCTTTAACAAGTATACAAATTCTCAGAACAGCACATCATAATAACACAGTCATGGGGTAAAATCAGATTAAAATAGTATACTGTGTCAGAACATTATGAAATTTTAGATTCTAGCTCCTGACACATGAAGTGACAACACTTCCAAAAATTTGGTAATTTTACCAAGTATAGTTTTAATTATGTCTCTTTGAATAACATAAAAAACAGAGCAATAACAACAACAGTTCTGTTTACTAAAATAACTAGCTGAGTTTGCATGATTTTATTAACATAGCTATAGTGGTCCAAATCTCATGAAATTTGAAACATAGGTCTTAGATACACTTAAAAGTGACATAATAAAATTTCAAATCATTCCCATAAGCATGCAGTAAGATACAAGTCATTCTTCTCACAACAGTAACAACAAAAACTGTTTCTTTTTATTCTGACCAGCATGCAAGTTTGCATTTTATTTTAATAACAGAAAAAATCATAAAAATCTAGAAAACTTACTGAAGGTGTAAGACACATAAATGAACATCATGTAAAAATTTCAAGTTAATCCAAGCAGTAGTGTTCAAGATATGAGCTACGAACTGACAGCAAAAAATCAGCTTTTTAACAGGATTTTCTGTTTTGGGTTTCTTAGCACAAAACGAGTTACTGAGGTTCATTCTAGAGCATGCATGTAATTTTTCAGTCACTACAACTACCATCTAACAAACAGATTAGAATCACCCACCTTGTTTGGTTGAATAAAAGCAATGTTCTACAAGTTTGATCTTCTTACTCTTGCTCCTACTTGCTTGTCCTTCTTGCTCCACTTCTCCTCCTCCTTGCTCCAAATCAGTAGCTAAGTGCTTAAAGAGAGTAGTTTGAGGGTGTAGGAGATAACTTAATTGTAGGAAAAGATGAGAAATGGAGCTAAGATGAGATGAGGGTGTTTAAATAGAGGATGGGGAAATGAACATGGCCGGATTTTTTAGAGAGGGGGGAGGGAGAAAGTGAGAGGGTTGCATTGAGGGAGAATGGAGGTGGAGTGTAGGAGTGGAGAAGAACTCATCATGAATCAAATTTAAGTTCAAAACCTTAACCCTAGTTCTCATTTTCCCTCTCTTTTTTTCCTCCTAAATTTGGCCGGCCAAGTAGGGCTTCTCTCTCTCTCTCTTTTTTTTGTGTGTTGTTTTGTTTGTCACATTGGGCCTCTCAAGCCCAAACTCAAAAACCCATATATGCATATATATATGCTCATATGCATAATTTGAGGTTATTAGTAAGAAAACAATTCCATTAATGAGAAAAATTTTAATTTTATAAATAGTATAATCTAGTTTGTTTATAAAACGTATTCATCAAAAATTAGGGTCGTTACATCACTCCCTCCTTAGAATAGTTCTGTCCTCAGAACTGCACTTAGTGGGAAGAAAAACAGAAATGAAAAAGAAAATTTTTACACAAATAACTTCGGGCTTCTGATTTTCTGCCTTTGCCCTCTGACAAGTGAGACATCTGGCTACGAACTCTGCTATATCTTGCTTCATTCCGGCCCACCAATAGAACTGCTTCACGTCTCGATACATCTTCGTGCCTCCTGGATGAACTGCCAGTAAGGTGGTGTGCGCTTCCTTCATGATCTCCTCCCTAAGATCCCCCACCTTTGGCACACACAGCCGATCTCCAAACCATATCACTCCTTCTTTAACATTGAACTCGGGAAGTTTCTCTTCGTTCGCTTGCTTCTTGAGTGCCTGGGTCTCCGCATCGCCATCTTGACTCCTCTTCACTTGGTCCTTCAGACTTGGTTGGAGTTCTAATCGAGCTATCATAGCACTCAACCCTTGAGAAATCGTCTCGATACCAGCTTCACACTTATCGGTCCATTCAAACTGTATGTCCTTCCTGGTCAAAGCTGTGAGTGGTACCGCAATCTTGGCATAGTCCTGAATGGACTTCCCGTAGTACCCGGTCAAACCCAAAAAGCTCCTTACTTCCTTCACTGTCCTTGGCTGATGCCAATCCTTCACCGCCTCTATCTTTTGTGGGTCAGTGGCCATTCCCTCCTTAGAAAGAACATGGTCGAGGAAAGCTACTTCTGACTTCCAGAACTCGCACAGGGAAAGCTTCGCGTACAACTCTTGCTCTTGCAGCATGCTCGGAACTACAGACAAATGCTCGGCATGATCCTCCTCGGTCTTTGAGTACACCAAAATGTCGTCTATGAAAATCACTACAAATGAGTCGATGAATGGTCGTATGACTTTGTTCATCGAGTCCATGAAGATTGCTGGAGCGTTAGTCACTCCAAATGGCATTACCAAGAATTCATAGTGTCCATGCCGAGTCCGAAAGGCTTTCTTCGGCACATCCTTCTTGACTCGCACTTGATGATATCCAGACCGTAGATCAATCTTGAAAAATACTGCTGCTCCCTGAAGCTGATCGAACAAACTGTCGATCCTGGGAATTAGGTACTTGTTCTGAATAGTGACCTTATTCAATTCCCAATAATCAATACACATCCTTGCTGTTCCATCCTTCTTCTTAACAAGCAATACTAGTGCTCCCCAAGGTGATGCACTTGGTCTGATAAATCCCTTCTGTAAGAATTCCTTAATCTGCTTCTTGACCTCATTCTGCTCTACTGGCGCCATTCTATAGGGTGCTTTGGATGCTGGAGCGCTACCTGACTGAACTGCGATGCTAAATTCGACATCCCGATGTGGGGAAATTCCAGGTAAATTCTCCAAGAATACGAGTGGGAAATTTCTCACCACTGGTATCTTGTTCACCTCTTCAGGTACTCATACTTCACTTGTAGCGGAAATGGCTGTTGCTCTCGATCTCTTCTCTCCGTGGAATACAAGTTCCACTCCTTCAACTGAGATGACTACCTCCTTCTCCTTGCAGTCGATGTTGCCTTGACATCCAATCCATACCAATAATGTCATCTGTTCCGGCAAAGCCTAATTCTAGCAAATCGATACTTAGGGTTTCTCCGTTAATCTGGAGTTTACATTCCCTATAGCACAGATCTGTAGTGAGGGTTTCCCTTGATGGCGTAGCCACCATTAAAGCAAAATCTGGAATTGCCTTTTGTGTGCATCTTAATTTTCTCGAAAAAGATTTTGACACAAATGAATGAGTCGATCCACTATCGAACAAGACTGTAGCCAAAATTCCATTTAGATATATATATGTTGTTACAAAAGTTCATCCTCCATCAACTTCCCACAAAAACTCAAAATACAACTTACACTTGATTACATTACTTCTTCGACTTCCAAAATATCTCAAAATGTAGTAGGTCCACATAATATTTTCACACTGTTATTTATATCCTCCTACTTGCTTGATGAGCATCCCTTTTATATTTGTGGGCAATTTGACTTGATATGCCCAAATTTCTCACAGTTGTAACAAATCTTGATAGCTGTTCGGCAATTCGACTTGTAGTGTCCGACTTCTCCGCATTTGTAGCAACTCTTAGCTGCGATTGCTTCCTTAGGGCGTTTTCCCTTAGAAGGTTTGGTGATTTTCCTAGTAGTTATTGGCTTGGTGCCTTTCTGAAGTCTCCACTAGTGGTTCTGGAGGTGTTTCATATCGTCTTGAAGTTGCTCTCGTTCTTTCTTCAAGCATGCCATCTGTGTCTGATGAGATTTGATCCGCTGCTGGGTCTGACGGATCGCCTTGTCCCTACGTTCCCCCAACTTCTTCAATCCTAGATACACGATGGCTATCCTTTGCTGCTCCGTAGTTGGGTCTAGCAATGGTGGAGGTGAGTCTTCCTCACCTTCAGTCTGCTGTAGCAATTTTCTCATTTCTTCCTCCATTGTCATCATTTTCCTGGTAGGTATTGGCTCACCTACTGTTTCTGACCCATCCTGGATGAAGATGTAATATCCCGGTCGGATATTATATTTGTATTTTTATTATTTTTAAAATTAAAATATTTTTATGGAAATTTCTTGGGTTTTCTAAATAAAAACTTACCTGTGAATATATACTAGTAAGTATGTACATATGTTGTATCGGTTTTGAGCACTTGTACAAAATCCTGTAAAATGCATTTTTGAGAAAATATCTGAAAAATCCCGGACAAATATTTAAAATTATTATTTTATTATTATTTTCATAATTGAAATATTTTTGGTGGATATCACCCGGTTTTGTTAATAAACAATATCTGTACATATATACCAGTCTGTATACACCTGTATTGTATCAAATTGGTACTATAATCTTCGGAGCTAATAATAAAATTTATTTTTATTATTATTATTTTCGGAATTTATTGTTATACAAATAAAAATTATCGGTATATAGATTAATATATACGTATGCGTATTGTATCGATTTCGTACGTTTGTACAAATCGTGTTGTGTGTATTTTGGACAAAAATATATCTTTTTGTCATGATAAATCAAATATGGATGGCTAGGTTTTGTTTGAATGATTAAACAAAGGATCTAAGATTAATTAAGGATACATAAGAGTTTAAGGTGTTCTTCTTGAAGTCTCTCTCCTCCACCTCACCCCTCCACCTCACCTAGGTATGGCCGGCAAATCCTTTACCTAAGGGGGTTTTGGCAAATCCCTTTGGTGCTTTGGCACTCTCTCCCTTTTCTTCCATCCTATAAATACCCCCCCCCCCCCCCCCCCCCACCTCTTGTCTCATTTTTACAAGAAAAAAAGGAGAAAGGAAAAGAAAGAGAGAACAAGACCTAACTAGAGAGTTCTTCTTGTAGGTTTTTCCATAGGAGCTTTCATAGAAGCTAGGAGGAAGGAGAAGGTGTTTTGGCTAGTCCTTCCTAATTAGAAATAGCAAGGTGGGGGTTCTCTACTTCTCTTGTTGTGTTTTGTTCTCTTTTTATGGTTTTTTTTTTTCTTTCATTTTTGTGTATGTGAAAAAGAACCCATCTTTTGATGGTTGTTGTCGTAGGTTAAAAAGAACTCATCTTTATGAGGTGTGGATGTTGCATGTGTATGCTTTATAACCACTTGGACTAAATCCTAAGAATATAAATGGTTGTAGGTTAAAAAGAATTCATCTTTATGAAGTGTGGTTGTGTATGTGTGTTCCTAAATAACTTGGACTAAATTCCTAAGCATAAACAAGGTTGTAGGGATCAAAATGATCCCATAAAAATATTGATGGTAGAACTTAAATAAATAACATAAAGATTGAGTCTTTAAGACTTGTTGTGGAAATTTTGCTAAAATAACAACTTGGACTAAATTGTATGTGCATATGAGTAATATGAGTCCAAAAGGACCACATGAAAAGTTTTGAATGAAGAACTTAAATGAAACACATAAAGGTTGAACCTTTAACCTTGTTATGATTATTGTTGTTATTATGGTTATTTTGTTAACAAAAATGATAACTTGGACCTAAATCTATGAGCATATAAAGATTAAGTGAAGTGAAAATACTTACACACACCATTTTGGGGTTGTAGAACTCAACTAGCTATTTAAAGATAAATCATTTGTTGTATGTTGCTCTCTACCTTGTTAAAAATCAAGTTTTTACTAAACCTAGTTCATAAAAAAAGTAGACTAGTTGTATGTTGTTTTCCTACCATGTTATAAATAAAGTCCTTACTAATTCTAGTTCATAAAAGATAAATCTTTTAGTAGTTGTTGTATATTTACTTTCATACTTGTTAAAAATCAAGTCCTTGGTAAATCAAGTTCATGAAAGATTAAGCTTCTATTTTGCTTCTAGATTGTAAAAGATTAGTTCCTTTGTAGCATGTCTATTTTTGCTTTTATGATAGAAAGGATACTTCTTTTCTTATTGTATGTAGGAGCTTGTAGGTGGAAGAAAAGTAGATTTTGTAACATGTAGGACTTGTAGATTAAATAAAAGTTTTGTAATATGTAGGAACTTCTAGATTGATAAAATTATATTTTTGTAATAAGTAGGACTTGTACTTCAAAAAAGAAGTAGTCTTTGTAATAATTTAGATAAAGTCTTTAGTAGCATGTTCTATTCTAGGTTGCTAGAAGACCCATGAACCCATTCATGCTTGAGATTATATGTGGTAGTGTTCTAATTAAAAAGAACCCATTCATGCTTGTGGTGTATAAGTGTTCTAGTTTCAAAAAGAACCCATGAACCATGCTTGAGTTGCTAATAAAAGAAACCCATCATGCTTGAGTTGCTAATTATTGTAGTAAAGAACCATGCTTAAGTTGTGTAATAAGGAAACCCATCATGCTTATGTTGTTGTAGTAAAGAAACCCATCATGCTTGAGATATAGTAAAAAAATCATGCTTAAGTTGTGTAGTAAATAAACCCATCATGCTTAAGTTGTTGTAGTAAAGAAACCCATCATGCTTGAGTTGTTGTAGTAAAGAAACTCATCATGCTTGAGATGTAGTAAAGAAATCATGCTTAAGTTGTGTAGTAAAGAAACCCATCATGCTTGAGTTGTTGTAGTAAAGAAACCCATCATGCTTGAGATGTAGTAAAGAAATCATGCTTAAGTTGTGGAGTAAAGAAACCCATCATGCTTGAGTTGTTGTAGTAAAGAAACCCATCATGCTTGAGATGTAGTAAAGAAATCATGCTTAAGTTGTGTAGTAAAGAAACCCATCATGCTTGAGTTGTTTTTTGTAAGAAACCCATGCTTAAATTGTTGTAGGTTGTTGTAGTAAGAAACTCATGCTTAAGTTGTATGTGCTAAAGAAACCATGCTTAAGTTTTGTAGATTGTTGTAGAAAGAAACCCATGCTTAAGTTGTTGTAGGTTGTTATAGTAATGAAACCATACTTAAGTTGTTGTGGGTTTAGTAAGGAAACCATGCTTGAGATATAGTAAAGAAACTCATGCTTGAGTTGTAGTAAGAAACTCATGCTTAAGTTGTAGTAAGAAATTCATGCTTGTGTTGTAGAAAGAAACCATGCTTGAGTTGTTGTAGTAAGAAACCCATGCTTAAGTTGTATACCATGCTTGAGTTGTTGTAGGTTGTTGTAGTAAGAAACTCATGCTTAAATCGTATACCATGCTTGAGTTGTTGTAGTAAAGAATCCATGCGTGAGTATGTTAGTTGTTCTAAGATTCAAAGGACCCATGCTTGAGTTATTATAGTTATTCTAGTAAAGAACTCATGCTTAGGATGTGTAGTTGTTCTAGATTTAAAAGAATCTATGCTTGAGTTGTATGGTTGTTTTAGATTCAAAAGAATCCATGCATGTTTAAGTTATATGTTGTAGTGGTTTTAGTTAAATTCTAAAAGGAACCCATGAGTTTAGCTTGCATGCTAATCCAATTGAACTATTGAAATGAACCCATGTTCCATAGTTGTTCTAGTTCGATTTTTAAGAAGGAACCCATGAAACTTGCCCCATGATAGTTCTAGCTCAATTTTCCGAGGAACCCATGCATTTAGGTTCTAGGTGGTTGTCACACCCCGCTTCCTAAAATACGGGAATACGAGCACGTGACATGGCTCAGCGAATGATTTTAACATCATCCATAAGCTATAGGATCGACTCAGCATCATAACAAGAAGTATAACAAGAATATACTCAACCAAGCAGGCATGAATAATTTATTAATCAACAGGAAAGCATTTGAAACAAATATAAATATTCCAAATAGTTTTCAAATCTGGATCAAAAGATAAAGCTCGGGACTGTAAGCCCATTACAAGATTCAAGTAGCAAAAGAAATAAATAACTCAAAAATAAAATATTTAAAGCAAGTCTTTTCTCCAAGCAAAGTCTAGAACGTCTGCTCACCAATTCCAGCAAGCAATTCGTCTCCAAAGTCTGTATATATAAATATATAAAAGGAAAAAAAATAGAGAAAACAAGACAAACGCCCTTAGTCCAAGTTAGGGCCGCAAATAGTACAAGCAAGGGTATGAAAATAAGTGCAAGAAACATGGAACAAGATTTGAAATCAAGAATGAATAACATAATATAATAGGGATGCAACACGTAGTGGGATTCAAGAAACTAGCTAGTAAGAAAGACAACTCAAGTGACAAGATTGGGTAACAAGTACTAGTAGTGGAACAACTGACAAGTGAATATGTAATTGTATCAAGCATCAAGTAACAAGTATCACGTACAAGTATCAAGTAACAAGTAACAAGTCTCAAGTAACAAGTCTCAAGTAACGAGCATCAAGTAGGGTATCAAGTGTGTACAAGTGACAAGTTAATCTTAAGCCTAATGTTTAATTCTATCTAGATAGCACTTCATGCATCCATACTTTTACTACATGGTTACTACATAGAATCAATTACGCTTAGGCCCAGTGGTGGATTTTATAGGGCAGTGTACTCAGGCATCAAGTATCAAGCAAGCATGGTTCATGAATACGAAAATAATGTAACAAGTTCTCGAACCAAGTACGTGAATACACTAACAAGTTCAAGAACCAACCGTGGGTTCATGAATGCACAACAAGTTCATGAACCAAGTAATGGGTTCATGAATACGATTAAGATACAATAAGTTCATGAACCAAGTACTGGAAAACACGGGCCCCCTTCCGAGTACACTTACCTATATTGTCCACTACTATGGTCTTTCCCTTAAACCCCGGCTTGTTAATTATTATTATTATCAACCAAGCATGACAGTGTGCGAAACAGGTCAAGTTAACATGATCAAGAACATGGAACAAGTTTAAGGTAATTATAAAGCATATTCGAGGGTCAAAACAAATCAAAATATTAAGAACGACGAGAATTCCAAATCTAGGACAGCATGACGTTGCTGCACCAAAACTGTGATTCCCATCGCTACAAGAATGCAAATGTGGATCCGTCAGAAGGTCTAGAAACTAGACTCTTACCCGGTTCCAACGCATATAATAAAGACACATAAAATTCGTAGGAATTGATGTCAAAACAGCAACTATACAGCATTTGTGTTCAGCTAGAATTTATAAAACTGAGTATATACATATGAAACAGGGTTGAAACTTCCTTAATTAATTCTGAGAAAATTTGTAAATGTTCTCTAGGGTGTCCAGTATCGGTATGCAAAATTTCAAGTCATTTACTTACTGGTAGCATAGTTAAAATAATTGTAAACCAAAGTGGTGCAGCAATTTTTATGAAACTGTGATTACAGACACAGAAGCAGTAAAACTGCGATATCTCCTAAACAGTAACTCGGAATTCAATTCCGTCAAAAGGGTGATAAACTAAACGTCTAGGCCTATGTTTCACATTCAGGACTCAAGTTCAAATTCTGATTTAATCGGGGTCGAAATAGTAAGCCAGGACAGAATAGAAACCAAATAAGACATTTTTTGCATGAAATGTATCATAATTATACTAGTTGTGAACAAGTGTATCAACGAAGGGTTGTGACTCTTAGATCATGTAATAGATAAGGTGAAACATAAGATCATCAACGATAAACAAAGAGGAGTCACATTTACAATCTACTTGCAGTATTTTCAAGGAAAAGCTTGTACTAGAAAACGAAATGTACAAGAAGATAGTTGCCTTGGGGTGTAAACGATGAACTCGACCGAGAAATAACGGAAATGGATCCTGACATGGATCGACGGCTCAGATCTGATCTGATTGATGATCATGATCTTAATGAGATCGGATGGCCTAGGAGAGATCTGATGGTGACGATCTTGATGATCAAATCAAATGGTCAGAATTCAATACAACCCTTCTTCTCCTTCCTTCTTCTTCACAGCGACAAGGAGAGGGAGAGTTGGCGGGAGAGGGAATGGCGACCACGGCGGTGGCTAGCGACTGCGACTGCGGTGACCCACGGCGAGGGCGGCAACGCTCGCGGCGGCTGCAGTCGAGGAGCGACGACAACGACCAGGAAGGCAGAGCTAGCGAAGCTCTGTTTTGGTGGGTAAAACAGAGGAGGTCGGCGAGGCAATGGCAAGCAGAGCAAGGGAAGTCGACAAGGCTCGACAGCGATGATGGCTGCGGGGTGCAGCGGCGAGTGCAGGGAGGCACGACAGTGAGAAGAGGGAGGTGACGGGACGTTGCTGGGGGAGGTGTTGTCAACTGACGATTGGTTCAACGAGAACCTAGAGGAAGAAGAAGACGACGGAGGTGGGTTCTTCGAGTGGTTTGGCAATGGCGAGGTGACGGGATGGTGGTCGTCGTGAGCGCAGCGACGGGGTGACGCCAAGGTGCTGGTGGTTGCGGCTCAGTTGCGAGGTAGAGGAATAGGACGAAGGACGGTGTTGGGTAGTCGAGGTGCCGGCGACGAGAATGCTGATGGGTTTGATGAGGGGTAGGGTGAGGATGAGGTCGATGGAAAAGGGTGAGGAGCTGGGTAATGGCGAAGGTGGAGAGACGGAGGAAGTCGGAGATGGGGGTAATGGTAGGCGGCTGGTGTTAGGGCTGAACAGTAGGGTTAGGGTTAGGGTTAATTAGGTTAGGTTTAAATAGTATAGGGTTTTGGGTTAATGGGTTTGAATAGGGTATGATCCAATAAGCAAAAGGGTTTAGGTAGAATCCATTAGGGAAAATAGAGTTTTAGGATTCAAAATCCAATAAGAGCTTAAAATGAGTTTTAAAAATATACGTATAAACATACATCAAATCGAATAATAAAATACAATTAAATAAGTATATTCGGGCTTTACAAAAAAATTTAATACTAATAATAACAATAATAACAATAGTAAAATCACCAGGATAAGATAATAATAACGATAATAATAATAATAATAAGATTATATAACAAAATATACATTTATCAAAATAACCCAAAAGCAATAATACATTTAAATTTAAATTGGGTAAAAATACAAATAACCGATCAATTAGGAACAGAAATTAAATTATGCCATTATTCGAACAAAATGTAGTTTTCGATTAGAAAATGCTTTAATAAAATATCTGAAACAAATTTCAAAACAAAGTGAATTTATAATTAGTCAAAATACAGGAAATATTCAGAAAATATGTATTTAGGAAAACAAGGTTTACAGTGGTTCTAGCTCAATCTTGAGAAAGAACCTACGAACCTAGTTGCATGTTGTCCTAGTTCAAATTGGAAAAAAGAACCCATGAGTTCTAGTTGTATGTGGTTCTAATTGAAATTGGATCATATGATGTGAACATGCTTCATCTTCAATATATGGGTTATAATGGTTGAGAAAGTCACTAGTATTGTTAGCTCGATAAAAGCTCGTCTAGGGTCTTATAGTTACCCTATGGATCATCGACCATCAAAACTCGCATCTTACCACCTTGGAAACTATGGATAAATCACACCTCGAGCACCAACGGATCTTAACTGATGTGGGTTGATCGCGGGCCGAGAGTGTTGACGAGATCGAGTTAGGGGTAGTGATGAGTGAGGGAGATCCCGTCACCGGCGTCTTGGATCGATAGGCCATGAGTTGGATCGGGATAATCTTAAGAAAGTTCTTATTGGAAACCCCGTGAGATTGTTTGGGTTTAGTGACATCGTTAGGGTAGTAACTTAGACTATTACTACTTAACCTTTATTTATTATCATTTTTTGCCGAAGGAAAAAAGTTGGTGTTAAGGGTGATACCTTATGATCCGACCTGTCCTATAGGCTGACACTAGGCGGTGTTATTGTGTTGTACCCTTCTTGTCAAAGGGATACGGTCTGTGCCTTATCACGAGTTGGGAGCACGGGATCCATATCTCGTCTGTTAATTTCTAAAGTACCTTGATAAGCAAGAGCGATTCCTGTCGGAGCTAGGGGGATGGACCCCCGGAACTCCATCTTGTCTTATATCTAAGGGCAAGAAGCCATAGACTATGGTCAGGCTAGGAGGCCACAGGGGATGCTTCGAGCTACCTCCAACTGCGGAAACTCCAAAGATTCATCAGATATTTGAGTGAGGTCCGGTAGGAATTGCGGGATTAAACCGTTCATAGCAACCTCATCAGTCATGTCGTATCTTCATAAACAAGTCGAGTATAAGAATAGAATTCATGGCGCGGGTTCAAAACCCTATATATGAAGAAACGGCTTGATATGGGGCATATGTAGTATGGGATGCATACTATTTCGGAGACTTGCTTGCATTAGAATAAGAGAATTATTGCATTGGTAAGTCTTGTATTAGAGTCTAAGTCATAGCATACACTGACACATCAATTATATATACACGTTTCTCTTTTCATCAATCTGTTTGCTTAAAGTGGAGAATCGCTGCTAGTCATCAGCCTTAAAGCGTCAGTATATGTACTGACGTCCCCATTTCAATAGGTACTGGATTGTAGAAGTACGGGTACAGGATTCAGGAGGACTCAAGGCGAGAGAAGCAAGAGTCGATTTTATTTTCTGTTGTAATATATATTGTTTACTATCGTTCTATTTGTAACAATTGTTGTAATTCATTTATTTGTTTGGAAGCATTCGAGTGAAGTACCAAGTGTTGTTCTTTATTCATTATACTCTGATGTAAATTTGTTGAAAGTTGTAACACTTGGGCTTTTAAAGATATTATTGTAACACTGATGTAATGTATTGCAGTTTTATAACATTCGGACTTGTAATACAATTGTGTTGAATAAAAAGTTTTAAATTTTCCTGTTTTGCTGTGTATTGTGGCTAATTGAAGGAAAATTCTGGCTTATGTCACGGTTTCTCAGTGTATGGAAATCGGGACGTTACAGAAGATATCTTCGAACGCCATCTGCAAAATATACACAAGTTTAGTTCCGAAATCACAGACGCATATTGTGCTGTCTGAACATAACCCTGCCTCTAATTGGCATTTTAAGTTTTAAATTTCTTATTGTGTTAGACTGCTATTTGAAGTAAGCTCTGATACCAACTCTGTAGCGCCCCGAATTCCTAACATAGGAACTCGTGACACACTCCAGGATCCTTCTTCAAATGAGTCACAACACAACAAAAATCACAGGAAATTAAAAACTTTTATTACCTCAAATTGTTATTACAATGTCCAATGATTACAACAATTACAAATTAGTTGTTACAACAAGAATGTACAATAAAATTTGGACAGTAACTTTCATTTGGATGCTTTCCCCTGCTGGAGTTTTTCCGCGCTCCCGAGCCGGCAATCCTGCACTGATAACTGTGGATACGTCAGTTGAATACAACTGACGAAATGCTAAATTCAGCTATCCTCTATACGCCATAATATAACGACTCCAACCTCAACAACCACAAATAATATTTGATACGAAGAAAAAGGTGATGTCAAACAAGTGTCGATGTATGCCATGACCTAATCTAATGCACACTATGCACACATGCTCCTAAAGCTAGTGCACACTTGGTTGAAAGATATGCATCCCATACTACACATCCCCCACCCAAACGACGTTCTTCAGTTTGATGGGGCTCGATCCCCCGCTATGCATCATACTCTTGTGCTCTCTCCTGTTTCTGGTTCCAGTGATGGTGAGGCTGCAGTCGTCCGGCTTACTCCAGTCGCTGCTGTCACTAGTGGTGTCCAATCCTCGTGTTTTATCCACTATGCCAGGGGTCTCAGTCATCGGCTTACTCCGTCACGGCTGTACTCATGGTATGTTGTATCTACGTCTCCCCGGACCTCACCAAAAGCTGATATACGGACACCAGGGCTCCCCGCCGAAGGACTAAGAACCTTTCCCGTAGAGTCTCGCTCACCGGGTCTTTCTCTCAACCTCCTGCCCGCATTGATCAATAAAGGACCTGACGGATATAAGGTTTCCCAACTCCACTGCACCCGTCCTTACACTAGAGCAGAACTTGCAGTCGAGACAACGTCAACACTTCAAGCCTCTTCAAAGGTTGTTACGAACATAAATGCATTCCTGCCGAAACAGCGGAGCCCCTACAGAGTTTCCCCTAACTCCGTCCAGGGCAGCTCGGGGTCCCTGTCCGCATTAAATGAACCTAGGATTTGTCCAGGCGTGATGGCGCCATGCGTCCCCTCTGACAGGCAAACACCCTCGCTAGTGTCTGTCCTTACATTCAACCAAGACTCGATCTAGTCCTACCAAAGTATCCATGCTGCCCCACTCCAAGATTAAAGATCAGACTAATCACACGATTACTAACATTTGTTTTATCAACCGATTACTAAAAACCATCACTCTAGCCAAACTCTAATTCTCTTTCATTTTCTTATTAGAAGTATGGACCTCTAGGCGAGCCTAGAACTATCTCATATTACCCATTCCGTTAGTTAGGCGATCTATCTACCATTTTCAATCCCTAACTTGGTAATCACTTAGCTCGCTATGAACAATTAGTTGAGTTCTACTTATAGACTCTTTCTAGTTAGTTACCTTTTATCATTAATGGATCTAAACCCGTCCCACACTAGGACTCAACTAGCCTTCAAGTCCGGCCCAAGGGTTGGCCCGCCTTTGCCTACACTTGGCGCGAACCAACTGTTGATTCTTGATTTTGATGATTACAACACAATGCAAAGTTGTTGTGCTACTTCTTATATATTACAGGATGTACACAAAGGCAAAATGTTCAAACAAGCTCAAACCAATTTGATCAAGCTCTACAAAGTTTCTAAAGCTCAAGTGTGATCAAGCATTCAAAGACAAAGACAAAGGCTAAAGCTCCATTTCAAGACTCAAGACACATGACAAGACCAATGCTGAAATGTGATATTTTATGTCTTATAAACAATTTGTAATTTTTTCCTTTCTTTGAGTCATAGATTGATGTAACAGCCTTGTCACACACACACACTCACACTTATTTTATAACTGAGTGTTGCTTTTCAAAAGATTAAAAGGTCGAAACAGTTTGATTTAGATCAGCTGTTGAGTACCAGTCGACTGCCTTATGGCATCAGTCGACTGTTCCAGTACGAAACTGTCTGAACTTTTTCAAACTCTGACCAGTCGACTCATCATGGCAACCCAGTCAACTGTTCAAGTCGTTTCGACAGGTTTACTGATTTCAAAAGTTGAATTTTCGAATTCAAAAGTTTATATCTGTTTTTAATCGATTTTATAAACTATTTTTATAACGTTTCAATGGATTCCAGTCTATATATAGAGTCTGTGAATCAACATTGAAAGGTTCCAAGATTTTTGCTTAAAAAGTTTAAGACTCTTACTTTCAAAAGACAAGCATTCTAACTTGCACTCCAAAATTTCTAAGTCTTGGTTCTCTATTTTTAGTCCAGCATAACATCGAATTCGTTTTGGACTGAATTTAGAAGTTGATCGAATAGCCACATACAAAATCACATTCACAATAAGGCTATAGGTTGATTGTAAACATTTTTATTATTTTCTTTTCACTCTCGGTTGTGAGAGTGGTCCTCTCGGTTGGAGAGTAGGACTCTAGGTTTTAGAGTCAGGTTTTCACTCTTGGTGAAAGAGTGAGTTGCTCTCTCTAGTTGTAAGAGAGGACTACGGGTTGAACAAGGTTATTGTCTAACGCCGTAGGGTATTCTTATACTTTTTCAAGAATAGTGGAAAATCTCAAGTGGGTTGCTTGGGGACTGGATGTAGGTCGGGAGGACCGAACCAGGATATATCGTGTGTACTCTGTGGGTGTATTTCTTTGAACTTGCAATTCATTTACTTGCTTTTTAAGCTCTCTGTGAAACTTGTCTGGATAGTCGACTGCGTCTCCTTTTAAGTTGACTGGTCAGACTTGTACTACATACTCTCTGAAAACTTGTCTGGTAAGTCGAATGGTTCTTCTATAAGTCTACTGATCAGACTCGTCTTAAAATACTCTTCTTAACTGTCGCCCCAGTCGACTGGTTTCTCTTTTCAAGTCGACTGGACAAAAGAAAAAGTTCAATTTCACAATTATTTTTTATAAAACACTATTCACCCCCCCCCCCACCCCTCTAGTGTTTCATGCCTTTCCTACAGGATCCAACACCAACGAAGAACCGACTCCGTCGATCGCCGCAGCCGTCATCTACGCTTGGCGTTCAATCGCAACCTCGGCCCGACCGACAAGTAGCTCCCACTAAACTTAACGCTCCACGGTCCTCGATAGGTGGTAGCTCCAAAACACATCCTTGGAATCCATCCTTGCATGGCGAGTGCGTTGGCGCACGAGTCGTCTCCTCCAACGCGTTCGATGCGACACGAGTCCTATTTTACCCGTCTAGGTTGATCAACAAGACTTAGTCCTAGAGTCTCAATACTCAACCGATGTATCCCAACAAGGTACACTACACTAAGAGTAAGTCCTAACCCATTAATCCACAAAAAGGGGTTCTAAGAGCACTAAAATTGACGATTTACAAATCCAAACCGCAAGCACACATTTGGCGTTTATGCCAAAGCGGAGTCATTCTCGGTTCCGTTTCTTTGAAGAATCGCGATCGGTGGCTCCCATGCTTCTACTCAAGGTAGACAACAAGTATAAGCACACATTGGACATGGATTTCATCCCAAAGTAGTCAACAACAATATCCCAACATCCAATACAATTTCTACTTCAAAACTGTGAACAATATTATCTATATCGGGGTCTACAAGCAACTATGAGCTACTCTTAGTAAAAAAATTTAGATAATTTGAGTCCTAACTCATGTACACATCTATAACATGATTCTTGACCTCAAACAACAACTCTAAGCTAGTAAAGTACAAGTTCAAACTCATTCCCATGAACATGGTGCAAAACAGTAAGCTCTATGACTCACTGTGTTTCTGTCGTCACTTGTAAAAATCATATAAAATCGCACACTTATCCAAATCATAATTTCTCAGTCATTCCAGAAAGGTCTATGTGTCTACTAAAACTTCTTAGTTTCAAGTTCCTTCAGAATAGGTTGTTTACAAGTCCTTATGGTCCCATCTTTAACAAGTATACAGATTCTCAGAACAGCACATCATAATAACACAGTCATGGAGTAAAATCAGATTAAAATAGTAAATAGTGTCAGAACATTATGAAATTTTAGATTCTAGCTCCTGACATATGACGTGACAATACTTTCCAAAATCAGGTGATTCTACGAAGTAGATTTTTAATTATGTCTCTTTGAATAACATAAAAAACAGAGCAATAACAGCAACAGTTCTGTTTACTAAAATAACTAGCTGAGTTTGCATGATTTTATTAACATAGCTACAGTGGTCCAAATCTCGTGAAATTTGAAACATAGGTCTTAGATACGCTTAACAATGATATACTAAAATTTCAAATCATTCTCATAAGTATGCAGCAAGATACAAGTCATTTTTCTCACAACAGTACCAACAAAAATTGTTTCTTTTTATTCTGACCAGCATGCAAGTTTGCATTTTATTTTAATAGCAGAAAAAATCATAAAAATCCAGAAAAATTACTGAAGGTGTACGACACATAAATGAACATCATGTAAAAATTTCAAGTTAATCAAGCAGTAGTGTTCAAGATATGAGCTATGAACTGACAGCAAAAATTCAGCTTTTTAAAAGGATTTTCTGTTTTTGGTTTCTTAGCACAAAACGAGTTACTAAGGTTCATTCTAGAGCATGCATGTAATTTTTTAGGCACTACAACTACCATCTAACAAACAAAAACAACCAAAGAGATTAGAATCACCCACCCTGTTTGGTTGAATGAAAGCAATGTTCTAGAAGTTTGATCTTCTTGCTCTTGCTCCTACTTGCTTGTCCTTCTTGCTCCACTTCTTCTCCTCCTTGGCTCGTCTTGCTCCTCCTCCTTGCTCCAAATCAGTTGCTAAGTGCTTAAAGAGAGTAGTTTGAGGGTGTAGGAGATAGTTTAATTGTAGAGAAAGATAAGAAATGGAGCTAGGATGAGATGAGGGTGTTTAAATAGAGGATGGGGAAATGAATGTGGCCGAATTTTTTGAGAGAGGGGGGAGGGAGAAAGTGACATGGCTGCATTGGGGGAGAGTGGAGGTTGAGTGTAGGAGTGGAGAAGAACTTATCATGAATCAAATTCAAGTTCAAAACCCTAACCCTAGTTTTCATTTTCCCTCCCTTTTTTCCCTCCTAAACTTGGCCGGCCAAATAGGGCTTCTCTCTCTTTTTTTTTCTTTTTTTTTTCAGTGTGTTGTTTTGTTTGTCACATTGGGCCTCTCAAGCCCAAACTCAAAAACCCATATATTGTAACACCCCGTAAATTTTCAAAGAGATATATATAAGTATATATATATATTATATATGATAAGGTATATATACTTTGAATATATACAGGGGAATTATTTAAAAATAGAAATACATATTTTAAAAAGAGTTTGAAATGAGATTTGCTACTGTTTTTAAAATTTATCTCGGTCAAGAGAAAGTTTATTTCAATATCATAAAGTGTTGGATCTTTGGATAAACGATTTTTAGGTAAAAAGAAAAAAAAAAAAAAAAACTGTTATGGGTCAGTCGGGTAAATATTTTCGAACGTGGACCAGTTTGGTAAATAAGTTCAAAAGTGGATCAGTTTGGTAAATAATTTCGAAAGTGGATCAGCTCGGTAATTATTTGGGTTGAGGACAAAATACATTAAGGCCTTCTCCCATTATAATAGTAGAGAAGTAGAGATTAATTAAGAGCATAATTTAGATTTTTAGAAGAAAAGTAAAGTGTTGGTATGAGAATAAATTGTCTCAAGGAGACTATTTCTTTAAGTTGAATACTTGATTATTATACATGCTCAAATTGGATAATGAGTTTCTGACTTAAGATTTAATTATTAAAAAGTATGAGATTTATCGTTGTGTGAAATGATTTTTCTTTTGAAAATGTTATACTCTAAATTTTGTTTAAGAAAGGTTAATGTGGTTGAGATATATTATGTGTGCTTAAGTTGCTAAAGGGACTTAAAGTGATGGATTTATGTCATGAAAAGAATTATTGTTTTCAAAGATTGTGAACGAATGAATCATGAGTGATGCAAAGATGAGACATTGATTAAATTATGGATAAGTTAGAGACATGAATATAATAAGTTAAGACATGATTATTAAAGGGTATGTGTACCCATGCTTCTTGTACATGAAAGATTTATGATTTAGAATTGGTAAGATCTCGGTTACCGGTAATTTTGAAGGAAAGATTTTGAGACTTGATTTCGAGATAATGCTGTTGGGCGATCTCGTATTGTGTGAATAAATCCGGTATGAGGTAGAACCGATTCTAGAGTGATAACATATTCATGTCTTGAACTAAAAATAATTAGGCACTTAAGTGAAGATGTGATAAACTTGTGCAAACGTAAATGGGTGCTTCTATATAGTCGGCGGTGGATCTCCGTGGCTATAGACCCAGTTGGTGGACTGTGGTTGCCCCATAGGAGATGGACCGTATTTTATCCGGGACTTAGGGTAGTCGACGGATGTTTACCATACTCCAAAGAATATGTATATACTGGGGCTAGAAGGGCATTTACGGGATTATCATCACGATATAATAGCCAGGGAGGCTGGGATCTGTTAATATAAGCCAGGGAGGCTAGCCAGGGAGGCTGAGATCCATATCTGTGAAATAACTCTAAAACTTGTTTTATTACTGGGTAGTCTCATGGCGAGGGATCGAACCCTTCAATGTGGAGTACGTAGGCGCTTGCCCTCGGACCTATGTAGTATGGGATGCATAGAATCCGAACAAGTGTGTATTAGTGTCATCCTAGTATAGAAATGTGTGCATTAGGCATTAAGGCATGACATACACTTATGTTTAGAATAATCACCTTTGACACTTTACTTGTTCATTCAATCTTTTTGTTGATTTGTTAAAGTATGAGATCGTTATACTATTCCCGGCATAGAGAGGATAGCCGTGTATAACATTTCGTCAGTTCTAAGTAACTGACGTGCCCACAGATTGACATGCAGGTAAAGGACCATTCATGGAGCTATAAAGTGGATATGCTGACGCTGTTTTATTTTTAAAGATATTGCAAATGTTTTATTGTAAATTTCATTATTCCGCTGTGTAACATCAAGTTGTAATTGAACTCTGATGTATTGTGAATGAAAAGTTTTAAAATTTTCCTTGTAAAATTGTACGAAGTGAAGTAAAGATCCTGTGAAATCCCGAGTTTGTCCTTATTTTAAATTCGGGGTGTTACAGATGGTATCAGAGCCGACTTTCGACACCGAGTGTGGGTAAGAGTGGGTGAGATGTATGCCTGAGAGGGAGCGGGGTTGTGGCCAGGACGCCCGGTAAATCCACGGGGGTGGGCTAGGGGTCTGGACAACACGCAGAATCAGGGTACGCCCGGTAAATCCACGGGGGTGGGCTAGGGTACTCCACTCCACATCGGCTAGAAAGTAGATCCTGCACTAGATTGTGCATGCCCTGTGCTCAGCGAGGACGCTGATTTCTGAAGGGGGGTGTGTGTAACACCCCGTAAATTTTCAAAGAGATATATATAAGTATATATATATATTATATATGATAAGGTATATATACTTTGAATATATACAGGGGAATTATTTAAAAATAGAAATACATATTTTAAAAAGAGTTTGAAATGAGATTTGCTACTGTTTTTAAAATTTATCTCGGTCAAGAGAAAGTTTATTTCAATATCATAAAGTGTTGGATCTTTGGATAAACGATTTTTAGGTAAAAAGGAAAAAAAAAAAAAAAAACTGTTATGGGTCAGTCGGGTAAATATTTTCGAACGTGGACCAGTTTGGTAAATAAGTTCAAAAGTGGATCAGTTTGGTAAATAATTTCGAAAGTGGATCAGCTCGGTAATTATTTGGGTTGAGGACAAAATACATTAAGGCCTTCTCCCATTATAATAGTAGAGAAGTAGAGATTAATTAAGAGCATAATTTAGATTTTTAGAAGAAAAGTAAAGTGTTGGTATGAGAATAAATTGTCTCAAGGAGACTATTTCTTTAAGTTGAATACTTGATTATTATACATGCTCAAATTGGATAATGAGTTTCTGACTTAAGATTTAATTATTAAAAAGTATGAGATTTATCGTTGTGTGAAATGATTTTTCTTTTGAAAATGTTATACTCTAAATTTTGTTTAAGAAAGGTTAATGTGGTTGAGATATATTATGTGTGCTTAAGTTGCTAAAGGGACTTAAAGTGATGGATTTATGTCATGAAAAGAATTATTGTTTTCAAAGATTGTGAACGAATGAATCATGAGTGATGCAAAGATGAGACATTGATTAAATTATGGATAAGTTAGAGACATGAATATAATAAGTTAAGACATGATTATTAAAGGGTATGTGTACCCATACTTCTTGTACATGAAAGATTTATGATTTAGAATTGGTAAGATCTCGGTTACCGGTAATTTTGAAGGAAAGATTTTGAGACTTGATTTCGAGATAATGCTGTTGGGCGATCTCGTATTGTGTGAATAAATCCGGTATGAGGTAGAACCGATTCTAGAGTGATAACATATTCATGTCTTGAACTAAAAATAATTAGGCACTTAAGTGAAGATGTGATAAACTTGTGCAAACGTAAATGGGTGCTTCTATATAGTCGGCGGTGGATCTCCGTGGCTATAGACCCAGTTGGTGGACTGTGGTTGCCCCATAGGAGATGGACCGTATTTTATCCGGGACTTAGGGTAGTCGACGGATGTTTACCATACTCCAAAGAATATGTATATACTGGGGCTAGAAGGGCATTTACGGGATTATCATCACGATATAATAGCCAGGGAGGCTGGGATCTGTTAATATAAGCCAGGGAGGCTAGCCAGGGAGGCTGAGATCCATATCTGTGAAATAACTCTAAAACTTGTTTTATTACTGGGTAGTCTCATGGCGAGGGATCGAACCCTTCAATGTGGAGTACGTAGGCGCTTGCCCTCGGACCTATGTAGTATGGGATGCATAGAATCCGAACAAGTGTGCATTAGTGTCATCCTAGTATAGAAATGTGTGCATTAGGCATTAAGGCATGACATACACTTATGTTTAGAATAATCACCTTTGACACTTTACTTGTTCATTCAATCTTTTTGTTGATTTGTTAAAGTATGAGATCGTTATACTATTCCCGGCATAGAGAGGATAGCCGTGTATAACATTTCGTCAGTTCTAAGTAACTGACGTGCCCACAGATTGACATGCAGGTAAAGGACCATTCATGGAGCTATAAAGTGGATATGCTGACGCTGTTTTATTTTTAAAGATATTGCAAATGTTTTATTGTAAATTTCATTATTCCGCTGTGTAACATCAAGTTGTAATTGAACTCTGATGTATTGTGAATGAAAAGTTTTAAAATTTTCCTTGTAAAATTGTACGAAGTGAAGTAAAGATCCTGTGAAATCCCGAGTTTGTCCTTATTTTAAATTCGGGGTGTTACATATATGCATATATATATGGACAAAATTTAAAAAAAGTACACAAAGTTTTGGACCAGTTTAAAAAAAGTAAACAAAAGTTTTTTAAAAAAATTTTAAAGGACACAATGTTTAAATAAGGTCCACTGGGTTAGTTATGGTTAGTTCGCAGGGTGTGTGTGTGTGTGTGTGGTGGTGGTGGTGGGGGGGGGGGGGGGGGGGGGGGGGGGGGGGGGGGGTATTTAAACATATGATTAGTTAAGTGATTTTTTTTAAATACAAATAAAAGATGAATGTGATTTTTTAAACACATAAGAAAGATGAAAGTGATTTTTTTAAACCCTACCCTAACCCTAACTAACCCAGTGGACCTTATTTAAACATTGTCCTTTTTTTATTAAAAAAAAAACTTTTGTGTACTTTTTTTAAACTGGCCCAAAATTTTGTGTACTTTTTTTATATTTAGCCTATATATATGCTCATATGCATAATTTGAGGCTATTAGTAAGAAAACAATTCCTTTAATGGAAAAAAATATAATTTTATAAATAGTAGAATCTAGTTTATTTATAAAACGTATTTATCAAAAATTAGGGTCATTACACTTGAAAGCTGTTCATATCTTATTAATGAGTCTGAAAATGGTCCGGATCTTTTAAATATGGCCCGAATCTTTTAAAGAAGCATATTATGGCTAATCTACCTGTAGAAACTTTAGGATATGTGCTGCACTCGTACAACCCAGATTTGCTACGATTTTCATCATTATCATGAGGTGCATTTCTGTGAGGATTTTTCTGGTGGACTGTTGGAAGTATGTAGAAATGATTTTGAAGCAAATGGAGTTGGGTAAGGTTGTATTAGCGGAAAAAAATAAAAAATTAAAAAATAAATAAAACACCAAATTCAAAAGGAAACGGAAACACAATATATATTACAGAATGGAGATATTACCAGTCAGGCTTCATGGTGTATAGTTGGCTTATCACGTCTTCAGCGGTTCGAACCCGGGCGAAGCCAATTGTTTTTTATATATATTTTTAATAATATATAAAAAATAAAAAATAAAAAATAATTCTGAAGCCACATATGTTTGGTTTTTTTTCTTGTCTTTTTAGCTTTCATTCACTTTCACAGTGAAGATTAGTTCTGAAGCTGTGAAGCACCCTTTTTCTGTTACTTATCCAGTCCATTATTAATACTAGTAATTTACACGTGTAAATATATATATTTTTAAAGTAAAAATTTCGGCATGGTCTTGCCCTTGATTATATAGACAATGCACATATTTTTTTTTAAATAAAAAAATAAAAACTGACGTAATGAGGACTCGAACATAAAACCTCCTTCATATTAGTTATGTACGTGCATCACACGCGTTGATAGATTGACAAATGAAACTAAGACCTTCTCCCATTATAATATTAGAGATAGAGATTAGAGATTAATAAAAAATTCAATATTAAAGGCCCCTCAGTTACTATCTTAAGGATCTAGTATACAAGTACTTATGATTTATATCCAATTTCTTTTTAAAATATGTGATATTACTTGTACAACGTAAGGCCTTATCACAATGGTAGGCATGACCAATCTGTTCCCAATAAATGACTAGTGGTCTTCACAATCCTCTATAGTTAACTGAAGGAGCAGTAGCGGCAGCCTCTTCAGAGATCAGAGAGGCATTTCCCGTTGAGAAAGTTTACCAATTCAGTAGTAGCCTGATCCAGTGCAGCAGTAACTGCCACCAGGTTCAGTAAGAACTCTTCAGCCGTTGGCTTCTCCCCATCGATAATGTCAGTCACAGCTTTTAAAAAAATCACAGGGGTGGACAGTAGGTCAGCTATGTAAGCTGCGGCTGCTCCCTGTGAAGTTTACATGTACAATTGTGATAGAAGGAAAAAACCATTTACATGTACAATTGTGATAACTAAAGATTTACGATAAATTTGATGCATACAAGATTCTCATATCTATATTATTATGGCGTAGTGCAATGGTTACAAACTTTGTGCACTACTTCTACTTCACTGCATAATTGTGCCGCATCACATAATGGAGTAAAATCAGAGCACCAAAGAAGTGCACGCATCATTCGTTATTACCCCACAATGCACATATTTTCTCCGTCCCTGATAAATAATAAGTAGCAATACATTTGTGCTTAATTACACCCACTACTTACTCCACTACCTGCTATGGCACTGCCACATAAGCAGCTCACTTAAACTATATTATTTATTTAATCTAAATTAATTAATTGGGTTAACCTAAAGCTAAACAGTCTCTTCCTATCCCCCTATCCCGTACGGTCTCTTCCAATCCCAATCTATCTCTACCGCTGCCGCTGCCGCTGCCGCTGCCTCCTCCTTCTCCTTCACCACCGTCCACCGACTTCGCCAACCTCAACAACCACGTGCCTCCGCCTCCTCCTCCCCCTCCTCACCACCGTTGAGTTTTCTCCCCTCGACAACCCCATCTCTTCCCCCGAAGATTTCGCCAAACTCAACAACCCCTCAACTTCGTTGCCGTCAACATCCTCGTCCCTTCATCCATTGATCGCCGCCACCCATTGAGGTCACTCCTATTCTCGTCATCCTTTTTCAGAGCATGGAGGACATTTATAATGATGCCCAGTTGAAGTTTACTGGTTATGTTAGTGACATCAGAAAGCATCTAGTTTTATATATTATCTGACATTTTGTCTCTTGAAGATTGACAAGGATATTTCTTTGTGAAAGCCATTGACTCTGCTCATCTTTAGGTTGTTCCATGTTGCATTTAGTCTTTGGGTTGTTCCATGTTGCATTTAGTACTGGCATGGTTCCATCCTGATAACTTCAATTGTTGATTAGTGCTATCGAACATCTATTCTGAATCTGGAAATGATTCTCTAGTTTAATTAGTGAGTCCTGTCAAAGTAAATTAGTTATTCATAACCGAAAAAGTTGAACTGCAGAGATTTCCCGAATGCCTACCTCAGTTGTTTCTCTTTTTCTTAGTGCTTTGGTTGAGACTTCTCACATAGTCACTGTTTCTGCTTTTTTAATTTCTATTCTGTTGGTTTCTTGCGTTTGGTTGCATCCTATTTTCTTTTATTAATTAAATAATTGCATTCTGTTTTGATGTCATTTTCATGATAGAAGGTACTCGAACATTTTAACATTTTGTAGCCTAAATTTCTTATTCTTAAACGCTAAATTTAGATGCTTTGATTCGTGAGCTGCCATGATTTCAGTTTTTCTATGGATACTACGACTTCCATTTAGGATTTCAGTAGCTTTCATCCATATCAAGTTGTTCTTAATTCTTTTTCTGTTAGTTCATTAGTTATTCTCATTATGTTCATAATTTTCTTGTCTTTAATATTCTCCAGCCATTGCAACCGTTGTTACAATTGCAGACATTCTTTAAAATAATGGTCTTAAAAATATACTTGTTATTTAATTATAAACTTCATTGATTACAAAACATAACTATATATACTATTGTTAAGGCAGAGATACATCACCCACAGATCCAAAAATTTCATATGGTAATCATTTTGTCCCAGATAATAAATAACTTTGGCGATCAAAACAAGAATTACTAATAATAAGCACGTATGAAATCACTACAATCTGAAAGCAATCTAAAATACAATTATGCTTCCTAAGCCATTTTCAGAAGGCACCAAGGTGAATAATCGTTGAGTACATAAGTTAATATGGATACGAGAACAAAGTTCTGAACACAACATAAATACAAAAACAAGAAGATAAGTTAATATGGCTGGCAAAGTCGTCGGGGGAAGAGCTGGGGTTGTCGAGGGGAGGAAACTCAACAATGGACGGTGGTGAAGGATGTGGCGGCAGCGGCGGCAGAGAAAGATTGGGATTGGAAGAGTCTATACGGGATAGGGGGATAGGAAGAGACTGTTTAGTTTTAGGGTTAACCCAATTAATTAATTTAGACTTGATAAATAGTATAGTTTAAGTGAGCTGCTTATGTGGCTGTGCTGACTAGGCAGCCACATAAGGTAGTGGAGTAAGTAGTGGGTGCAGTTCCACATTCATTGTATGGGCTCATTCATCTATGGTGTGTCTGTAACAAAATTAGGACAACTAAAGTTAATTTTTAAGTGGAGGTAACCACTCAAAAGACAACTTTAGTTATTGTGTTAGGATAAGTGGAGTTTAGGTAACTGTTATCTCACCTTCAAACAAGGTCGTACACAGCCAAAGTTAAGTAAAGCTCCATTCACAATTAACTCCATTCCCAACACACCCTAGTCTCTACTATTATTGTAACATCCCGTAGTAATTTTAAAAATAAAATACATTTTTTATTATTGCACGTGCAATGCACATGCAATTTTATCTCATTTTTGTTCTAAAATTTTTATTAAGTTATGCATAAGTTTTTTTTATTTTTGTCTCATTTATTTTTTTCTTCTTTCTCTAAATTAGAAGCCCATAGGCCTAAAAAACTAATTTAAATTCATTAGAAATAAAATAAAATTAGTGAAAGCCCAATGAGAAGCCCACTAATAAATCCTACATTTATTTTGTACACTTTTTCTACACTTGTCTTGTAACAAACTAGTAGCTACTAACAAATTAACAAAATATAAAATAAATGAGAGGTGTGCACATAGAGTGCACGCGCACGTGTGTGCAAATGGAGGGAAAGAAAGATTGGCCGGCCATTGTAGTTCATGGGAGAGTGGAGAGGGGGGTGAGTTCATGGGTAGTTATTTGGGTAGTGGAGTTAATTCTAGCCACATAAAGTTCCTATATTACACAAATTTCCTATTGTATGTTATTTGCACCTAATCTAAAGAATTAAAAGAGAGAACAGAAAAAGAGCTAGAGGGAGATTTCGGTTTTCTTCTTTGGAGGCTTGGAGTTGCTTTTGCTAGGAGGAAAGTGCTAGGCCATTGAAGTGAGCTAGGAGCTTTCCTTTAGGAGATTTTCAATTTGTGCAACAAAAGGAGGTGGATGTCTTGCTTGTTTTCTAATTAGCTAAGAAATCATGTTTAGGTGTTAAGTAGTAAATTATAGCTTAGTTTAATAAATCTTACTACTGAAATTTTGATACATGTTGAAATGATGAAATTCGCTATTCGTAGGAAATTATGAGATGCATTGTGTGTTAAATCAAAGTATATGATGTGAATGATGAATTAGAATGGGGGAAGGGATAGTTAAATGCAAGTGTTAAGCAATTGCAAAAGAATGATTTTTTTGTGTTGCATGAATGTCGTCTTGTACAAAAGTAGACAAAATATGTATATGAAATGTGATATATAGTAAGGGTCTGTTTGGTTGGAGGGGAATGGAAGGGAGGGGAGGGGAGGGGAGGGGAGATGAGAGATTTTTTAAAACATTTATTGTTTGGTTCATTTTTTAGGAGGGGAGGGGAGGGGAATGGAAGGGTGCAAAATCCCTCCTAAGCCAATTTTAGCTCCCCTCCAATGATTTGATTTTACATATTTAGACTAATTTAGATGTGTAGATCAATGTGAACGGTTCGGATCGTCGATATGAACGCCCGAAGACCTAGAGTGCACAATCGAAGCTTTCCCTATATATATATAGAGTGCACAATCGAAGCTTTCCCTATATATATATATATATATATATATATATATATATATTGGGAAAAAGCCAAAGTACCCCCCCAACGTTTGGCCCGAGTACAAAATGCCCATACAACGTTTGAAAAAGTACAATAAACCCATTTTTCCGTTAACTTAACCCCATCCGTTAAGTTATAATTATTAAATTACTTTTTTACCCTTACCCTTTCATAATCAAACCTCTTCTCTTTTTTTTCCTTTTTCTTCATTCTTTTTTGTCAAATTATACAACTTGCTAGGCATGGAAGAAATCATGCTCTTCATTCTTTTTTTTTCCATGCAGAGCATGATTTCTTAAGCAGAGCATCAAGAAAAAAAAAAAGAGGTTGATTTTTTCCATGCCCATACAATGTGAAGTGTGAAGTGTGAATGGTTTAGTGAAGTGTGAATGGTTTGGGAAAAATCTTTTCAATCTGAACTAATTTGAGTAATAAAAAATCCCATCTTTGATGAGAATTACATGATCCAAAACTGGGTTTAAGAGCATGTGAACATTAAACATTAACGAACTTACAAAGCAAAAGCGATTAAAGATTAAGCGAAGTACCTCCATTGTTGGAATCTGACGATGAACCCTTCAAGAACGGAGGGAAGAGAGAGTGAGTCAAAACGTAGGCGTGCGTTTAACGCAAGTGAGGGAATCTCTTTGTGGAAAAGAGAATCTTGAGCAAAATTTGGCATACGATATCATATAGGAAGAGAACTGCGATCACTGGATTATATCATAATATCATGTTATATATGGCATGATTTCTTCCATGCCTAGCAAGTTGTATAATTTGAAAAAAAAAATGAAGAAAAAGGAAAAAAGAAAGAAGAGGTTTGATTATGAAAGGGTAAGGGTAAAAAAGTAATTTAATAATTATAACTTAACGGATGGGGTTAAGTTAACAGAGAAATGGGTTTATTGTACTTTTTCAAACGTTGTATGGGCATTTTGTACTCGGGCCAAACGTTGGGGGGGTACTTTGGCTTTTGCCCATATATATTTCCCTTGAGATATCGTTCTAGAATCCATAGTTTAGCATTCTTAGGCTAAAGGCACTAGTACTACCAAACATCTGTACTGATTGCTATAGCAACAATATCTATCAATCAATCTGCCTTCATTATTTTGTTTATTGGTCTTCATTATTTTATTTATATTACCAAATTAGAATTAGAAACAATAATAGGCTCTCCTAAAATATAAAAGAGTATAAAAGTAATTTAATTATAAAATCAATTCCATCCCCTTGTGAACCAAACAAGAAGAGAATTATTTTTCCTCCCCTCCCCTCCCCTCCCCTCCTTTGATCCAAACAGACCCTAAAGAGGAATTAGGAACGAATTGGGGGAAGAAATGGGCATGGTTGAATAATGAAAAATAACACTAAACGTAGGTTGGACAAAATTTGCATAGTTGCATCGATATTTAAATCTCTTATAAGAGGAAAACGACTAATTTGGGACAAGGGAGATAAATTCTCATTAAAGAAGATAAAATCAGTAAAGTTGTTAATTTTGAGTGGTACATAAATACAAATTTATATTATCACTTTGAAGAAAAGAAATAGTTGATCGAAATCGAATTTCATGTATACATTTTTTAGAAAATGACTGTTTAAAAATGGGTATAAATTTCCTTAAATAGAATTAATCCAGGAAGAAAGAAATTATGGAGCTTAGAAATCTTTTTTTGTATAATATTAATTTTGAGAGAAGATGGAAAGTCGAAATAGTTGAAAATGTAAAAAATGAGAATTTTCGAAGAGTAATTACTTAATAAATTAAACCCTATAGTAGTCGTGAATCTGAGCTTGGCTCAGGTGGGTAGGCGAATGGTCGCCTCTATGTTGGTGCGAGTTCGATTCATGGGTCTGCCATTTGTGGGGAGAAAAGAATTTTTTTTAAAAGTCAGTTAAGGGGTGGGTTGGACACTTAACAATTATAACTCATTATATCAACTGAGCACTTGGCTCAAGTGGCCAGCACGTGCACGTTGCACCTACGCGCGCCACGTGGCGTCGCTGGGGTTCAGGGGTCTCGGATTCGAGGCTTACTGAGCTCTTTTAATTTTTTGAAGTTCTTTTACTTTTTTTTGGGAATTTAAAAATCCAGAAAATTATACAAATATTTTTAAAATATCATGAGGATAATACAAATATTTCTCACTATTTTAAATATAATTTTGGAGATTTAAGAGTTAAATTCTTGTAATAGATATGATTGATATACAATAAGGATGTGTATAATTAAGGGGATAAGAGTTGATTTGTGGTAAAAAGGAAAGTGATGGATTTTGAATAATAAATTTCTAATGATGAATCTCAAGAGTGGATGTATAATTCTTCATAAATTTTCGGATTGAAAGTTAGATGAATATGAAAGAAAAAAGTTTGGTGAGAAACAATAGCTTGAGATTGTTATTCATGAATAATAAATACAACAATAAGATGAAAGAATTGATTAAGACGTGAATAAAGTGAATTAAATACATGAATATCAAAAGGTATGAGTACCCATGATTATGGAACATGAAAAGATGTGATTCTAGAGGTTAGTGAAACCCAAGTACCGACAAATGATGAAAAGAATTAATTGATTTGAGATTTGGCTATATGGACTATCTCGATATTTTTGTTAAAGTTCGGTAAGAGGGGAAGCTAACTCTTGGTGGTGTAACTTATTCATGTTTTAAACTTAAGGATTAGGCACTAGGAGAAGATGTAATAAATCTTGGGCAAACGTAAGTGGGGTATCTCTGTATGGTCTGACGGTGGATTCCTGGACTATAGACTCAGTCAGACGGTGGAATCCTGGACTGTGGTTACTTGCGGGGTGAGACGATCCTCAATTAAATTCGGGACTATGATTGGTTTGACGGTGGATTCCAGGATCATGAATAGTCGGGCGGATGGGAGGTAGTTCACCATTATATATGTATATACTGGGGCCGGAGCAGCACTTACGAGATGTTCGTACGACGAGGACTTCCGGATAGCTTGACGGTGGATTCCAGGGCTGGGGTCCGTACTTGTAGGACGTCTAAAACTTGATTTTATTACCGTAGTAGTTATTCATGGTGAGGGATTAAACCCTTAATGTGAAGTACGTAGGTGCTTGCCTTCGGACCTATGTAGTTTGGGACTGTGAAGCACGGGTACCCCAAAATGCCCCCCGTACCAGTACCAGGTGCGTATCGGGTACGGATACACACGGGTACGTTCCGGGTACGCACCCGGTACGTATCCGAATCAGTTTTTATAAAAAAAAACTAAAAAAACCTTCGACACGCGGTTGGGTACGCTCGGGTGCGAACCGGGTGCGCTCGGGTGCGCCCATTAAGGGAGGAAAAAAAATTACATTAGTCAACTCTCCCCCTCCCGTTTCTCATTCACGCTCTCTCTCTCTCTCTCTCTCTCTCTAAAATCTCCTTTTCTCAAATCTCCCAATTCTCTATGTCCACAAACCCTAAATCCCTTTTCTCAAATCTCCCCTCTCCCAAATCGCACCTCCACCCCGACGTCGCGCACGCCCCCTCTCTTCGACGTCGTTGTCCTCCTGTCTTTCCGACGTCGCGCACGGTCTACATCGTCGACGTCATCGTCCTCCTCTCTCTCTCTCCACATCGTCGACGCTGCTCCGGTCCGCCTCCTCTCTACAAGGTTCGATTTTCTTCCTTTTCTCAATCCTATCGCTCCTACATCTGTTAGCCCAGTTTGGGAGAAGTTATGTCCCACTTTAGTTGAAGAGTCTGATCTGGTAGATTGTGATGAATGGAAGCCTTGGAAATCAGTTCTTGTTAGTAAGAAACCTTTCTTTTTGGTTGGTAAAGAAGGGAAGTGTAGTAAGATTCAAGTTTCTGAGCCTTGGAAATCAATTCCTACTGAGCCTTGTTTGTTTATTGATCTTCTTCACTTCTTCTCCTCTCTACAAAATAAAAATAAAAATTAAATTGAAAGCAGAAAAAAGAAGAAAAAAGAAGCTACTGATTGAAAGCAGAAAAAAGCAAAAAAAAAAAAAGATAAGTTTAAATTAAAAATAAGCTTCTGACTGTTGGTTTGTGTTACGTTTTATTTGGTTAGTGTTAGGTTTGATTCATATTGTATTAGGTTGCAATGTTCTCAAAATCTCAATTAAGTGACTACTATAAAAATATGCAAATTTTCATGTTTAGTTTATGACTTCATTGAGTTCATTCTAATTGTGAGTTTTTAGTTATAAATTGTAATACTTGTTTATTTTCATAATCTCTTTATAGAGTTTCTTTGAGAATGACTTCTACGAGTGCGAGTAATACACCTCCTAATGAGGAAGATACCAACAACCCTCTGTGGAAATATGTGAAAGTTAGGAAAGGAACCGGGTGGTGGTGGAAATGTGAGGTGGGAATGTAGTTTTTGCAAGAAGAGTTATAGTAGTTCTTATACTAAAGTTAGAGGACATTTGTTAAAGATACAAGGACATGGAATCGGTGTATATAATAAGATTAAGATAAATGAGCTTGTTGAAATGCAAAACGCGGATGAACAATCGAAGATTAAAACGCGAATGAATGAATTACTTTGTAATGTGCTGATTTTGGTAATGATATTGAAATATTCGCTATTAAGTTGCTTACTATTATCATATTATGTTAATAAGTTAAATTTCTACTTATTATTATGTTCTTCAATGTCTTTAATTGCTACTCTATTTTTTGTTTTTAGGACTTTTGATTCCCATCTTTGAAGCTCCCACCAATGAAAAGCAAAAATGTCGTAGGTGCAAAATAGAGGCATCAGGTATGGTTACATTTACAATTTATAGTTTACAATCATTCTTCTAGTTATTATAATTTTTTGGAATTTTATATTTTTATTACAAAATCTATAATAAATTTATTATTTTTATATTCAACGTACCCTTAATGTACCTGTATCTTATATTTTTGAGAAATCACGTATCCGCGTTCCCGAGTCATGTCGTACCCGTATCCCGTACCCGTGTCCGTGCTACATAGGTTTGGGATGCATCGAATCCGAACAAGTATGCATTAGTGTCATCTTAACGTAAACATCTGCATTAGGCATCAAGGCATTGCATACACTGACATGTTTAGGGTAGTCACTTTTAACACTTTGTTTACATTCAAGTTTGTGATTGTTAAAATAAGTGAGTCTCTATATTATGACATAGCGATGATGACTGTGTATAGTATTGAGTCAATTGTATGTAATTGACGTGCCCACAGTACTCAATGCAGGCATTAGATTTGCAAGGAGATATAAAGATGTTTTGTGCTAAAGATTACTTTTCGTTTTAAGTTGTTGATGTTTAATTGTACATTCATATCATGTTGTAATTCATTTAATTTTCGTGGCGTTGTTGTAAAAGAACTTGATGTAATAAAGTTTCAAAATTTCTTGTAAAATTGTACGAAATGAAGTAAAAATACTGTTGTGCTACAAATTACCGTATTTTGGAATTCAGAGCGTTACAATTATAACCCAAAGTGACGTGAAACCAGTTCAAATTTGGGTGTGTGAACCTACAGATTGAACTATATGCAACTCTATTCTTGTCATATCATGTCCTCTTAAAACATTATTTTGAAACTATAAAAACTCTTCATTAATCATTCCAAAAATGTCCATATTAGTTCATTTTTTCAATTTTATGAGCATTAAACATGTCAAACAATCTAGTATGGAGGTTCCAATTGATAAATTTTTACTAGGGTCAATGGACCTTTTACAACTAATAAATGTGTGAATAAAAGTGAATTATGCCACTTCTTCGAAAAGGGTCAAGGCGGACAACCTATAAGATCTTATATTAGCCCCATCAAGGTTTTAAATCTCGAATTTCTAACTCATCTCGACAAGGGATTTTTCGTCTCAGATCGGAGATAACGTCGAAGATCTCGAAAAAAATGTGATCATTTCGGATGTTCATTTCGTACACTCAATAAACAATTTTTTTTTGTTACTAAACAAGACATTATATATTTTATATGTCATTTATCATATAAAATATTGTAATGTAACTAATGACATAAATCAATCTCGGTAAATATCCGCAGAATTTAATATTATAAAAAAATTGTAATATAAGTACATAACTAAATTGAATTTGCAATGATTAGATAACATGCTTTAGTTAATAGACTTACTTGACTTTGTATATACATAAACAATAGAGAGACGAAATTCTCATATTATCTTAACTTAAGGTCCTATATTGGAAGATATTTCGGCAATTCCAGCCGATATTTCGGTAATTTCGGCCGAAATCGGTCCAAAACGATATAGAGTATAAAATATGTGATTTTGTATCGGCAAGCTAGTCAAAATTTCGGCCGATCGACCGAAATTTAAAACAGTGAGCCCCATACACTGGGCGGCACACTAGTACAATTTTGAGTTTCGTATTCCTTTCCCTTTACCATTAATAATCCATCCCAAGGAGAACGTAAATAGAAATCTCTAGTATGTTTTTCAATGCCAATTCTTTCCGAATGCTAAACTTATGTGAACAGTTATTAGCTGAGTACAAGAAAGCATAATAAGAAACTGACCTCCATATCTTTCACTGTAGCATCATTTGTTGAAATTGCTGCTTCAAATATTTTAAAGACCCATAACATGATTTATTGATCTTTCAAATACATTAAAGAGAAAAAATATATATATTAGGTATTTTCAAAAGCCAAGATATTCCTTGCGGACAAATGAAAAATCCTCCCCGTGGAGACACCCAAGTTCAACATGCATTTAGCTTTAGTTCCAAAAACATGGGTCTATCTTTCTAGGCATATTTTAAAGTTTAGATGTATAATTTATATTACTCAAAGTAAATTCAAGTGAGATAAATTACTGACCATCATAGAGACTAGTTGGCAAAGGTTATATTTATCCATCGCTGTAGAGTGTAGACTAAGGGTTTGACAAGGAGGAATACACTTTGAAATTTATAAATATGTAACTTAAAGGGCATGTTCAGTCAATTGTTTAAATAATAATAATACATAAAATACAATGCTTAAAATATAGTTGGACAAAAATCAATTAACCCTTCTATCATTTCCACAATAATCAACAAAGACCCCAACATTTATTTTGAGAGCATAAACTCCCCTCCCAGCCAACACATACCCCTCATTAATTCTTAAAAAATAAAAATACCCTTTCTCTCTTTTAATACCATTTCTCTCCTTTCTCTTCTCTTCTCCAGTGAGATCTCCATCCTCTCTTAACCCCATCTTGACCATCCGCCTCTGTGCTTGGTGTCTCCTTCGTGACTTTCCCCCTCCCCCACCCCAACTTGATCTCATCTTTTGACAAACATTGATTATTTGATTATAATTTATTTTATTTTAAAAAAAAATTATGTTTACTTGTACAGTTGTACATAGCAAATTGCGGTTTGTTTTAATCTTGAATGTGGTTGTTGAATAATCAATGTTAAGTCTCTTGCTTTTTCATTGAGAGTGAAGGAAAAATTATCAATATTTAGGAGCTTGCAACTGAGTTTGGATTGATGGAGTGTTTGCAACTGAATTTTTTTGGGGTAATAGCTTCAACTCAATTTCATGAGCACAAAGTGTTTGGTGAAATGTTGAAGACAAAATTGCATTTGCAACTGAAATTTTTTCGGGTAAGGGTTTCAGCTCAATTTCATGACCACAAAGTGTTTGGGTAATGGCTTCAAAGCAACTTGCTGCAACTAAATGGACTTAGACAAGATATGCAACTTGGGAAGACACATGAAGTACAGCCACTATGTAGACTTCTACATTCTCAATAGAATCTACGATATTGGATGTATAGTTTTTTCCTTTGTGATTTGTTCATATATGTGGCTAAGCGTATCTGTTGAAGCGATTATTTTAAAGATTCTTGTACATATTTTGATGAGGAAATTTGTTCGATCCAAGGGCGAAGCCAGAAAATTTTTGTCGGGGAAGAGGAGGGTGGGGGGGTCAACTTCCACCAAATCAAACGTGTAGATAATGAACACCATATTGCAAATAAGACCAAAATCTCCACGGAGGGAAACCCTAAGCAATCATAAGAAATCACTAGTAACAATAACTTGCCGATAATATCGCTTTGAAAGAATAATGAAAATAAAAAATTAAATGAGATGGCCCTGGTCATTCCATAAATATCCAAGCCCACAAGGGTCACAAGCAACCAAAAATTAAATCAAACGCAAAGTACAAGCCCTTTAAAATAGTATGCATATATGTAGTAGGGGTGTTTTCAATAATTTTTTGGAGGGTCGAAGTAGAAAATTTCTAAAACTATAGGGGGCATTTAACGGGACTTCATGGCTCCGTCACTGGTTCTATCATGTAGCAAGAGTGATGATGCTTGTAATTTGGAGGGAAAATGTACAATATATGCTACTTAATTCACATAACGAAAATATAATGTATTCTCTTTTATACATAAATTTTTTGGCATCTCATTACCATTCTTAGTTTGCAAAAGTGTTGCCTTAGATTGAGCCTGTATGAGATATGGAATGCTACTCGTACAGGAAAAAGAATTACAACTGATGCATAGTTACAAGTTGAACACAGTTTCTTACTCAATTTTTAGCACAAAAAAAAGTATTGCTTGAAGTTGCATTTCTGGTCCCTATAGCAAATTCAGTTTTGCTGCATATTTTTTTTATTTTTAGTTCTGCTACTAAGAACTTTATTTGTTCCTTGTTGATGTTACTACAGTAATTGATCACTTGATATTTTCCCCAGATTAATATCCTCAGATTAAAAATGACAAGTACAGTACCAATGAACTTTAGTAGCTCATTTGCCATATGCAAATATCTGATACTAACATAGTACCAAAATGATATCATTTAATTCTCTCTCTAAATGAGAGAAAAGAAAGAATATATATAATCAAATTGTCTATAATACAACAAAGATGAATAAACTAATTTGAACTTGTTAATTTGCCAAATACTACAATACCTCAAACCCATAAGTCAAAGTTGGTCTGAGCAGCAGTAACAACAACAACAACAACAACAATAACAAAAATTTGATTGATGTACAGTTACAGATTGATCATCAGCAACTAATGCATCTAATGCTAATATTCTAACAAGATGAAATCAAGTGATCCTCTCTCTAAAAGAAGAGCACTCTTAAGTAAAAGATGATTAAGCCAATCTCAAGTTATTTGTTTGCCAAATACTATAAGAACTCAAACCCGTAAGTCAAAGTTGCTACATACACATAAATATAAACAGAAGGAGCTAATACCACCAAATTGGGAGATAGTATTAAGGATCTCATTATCTCAATTCCAATAGATCAGAGAAAGATTTGGGGGAGTGGGGTGGAGGGGGTGGTGTGGGAGATTAAGAGTGTTGGGTTAAGATTTCCAAGATGAGAGGATGAAGAACCAAGTGGAGAAGAGAAAAGAAATGAGAGAAAGGGCATTTTGGTCTTTTAATAACTGAAGGGGTACGCAACGACCAGGAGGGGAATTTATGTGCTCAAAATAAACGTTGGGGGGTTCATTGATTATTTTGGAAACGATAGGGGGATTTATTGATTTTTTTTACTTTCATGTTTTAACTTCTACAATACAAATTTTGATAACAAAAAATAGGGCACTTTCATGTTTTAACTTCTACAATACAAATTTTGATAACAAAAAATAGGGCACATGTGAACAGTAAATTCTTCAAATTTTGGAAGTGGTTAACAAAATTACAGAAATTACAACGAAACACAAACCTCAAAAACATGAAAATTTTGTGAAGTTGGCACCCAAATTGAAGGTAGAAATATTTACGAAAACAAAGAAAAGGGCTTGGTTAAAGTTAGAGTTTTGGTTGAATTTATGTAGTGTTTAATCTCATTCAGTTAGAACAATCATTTCCAACGTAATGACGTTTTCACTCTAAAAAATATTATGTTTATGGTGCAATACTTTATATATTTACACTAAAACATAATTTTATTGTAGGGTTGAAATTAGTAATAAACAATAACTATAAGGAGAAAACCACTGTAAGATAAACTGACAAGTATTTATATCAGTCAAAACAGAAAGGAAAAAGAGAGGTATCAGGCTGAAATATAATTCACATGCATGTCCTCAATCCTAACTGGAGAGTAACTTTAAAGAATTGTACAGAAAAACTTGCAAGACAGTAAAGAAACCAACTAAAATTTTGAAGCTCATTAAAAATTATTAAAATTGAAACAAAGTAAAATGCTGTGTTATATTTTATATGTACATTAAACAGTAGTAACAAAATTCCAGTATCGACAAATTTCTGTCAGCCCTTTCAATGAAAAATTCTAGAAACCGATTCCAATGAAATACTATTAACAAAGATACATACTTTAAATCCACCAGCCGTGCCAGCATTAATGATAAGGTCTGGCTTCAGTGCTTGGATGGATGCATATGTCACAAGAGACGCTGAAATTGTCCCCACGCTATCCACTCCTGAAAGAGAACATATAGATCATATTATATAAAAGAATTTAAACAAAAAGTAAATAATATGGCATCAGCTTAATTAAAGATAATGTATAGTCAGTTAATGTAAAAAAAATGAATACGAAATCAACATAATGCCCATCATTTACTAACTGCCTACACCATGGAAAGCTATAAAGTCTCTTTCTGAAAAACACTTTCAGACAGTTGGTTTCAACAGTTCTCACTGCTCATAATAAGCATAGCCAGCTCCTCTGTGTTCCGCAGTCCTCACATCCAAAAGAACTAGACTTCCTCCATATCATCATAATGATTTAGTAATATATAAAATGGTGCTTCAGGCTTCAAATGATGATTACCATAACAAGTTGCAACAAAAGAAAATGTGTATAATAATAAAGCGAAGCTGTGAGGTCAGAATTATATGGAAGAATAGTGTGCCCCTGGAAATTGGGAAGTTCACGTCGCCGATGCTTACTATGCCATACAATCCATATATAACAGAAAACCTAGGAACTTCCCTAGTGACAGGAGATTCAATATCAATGGTGGACATCCTTTTTGACATATATCCTATATCAACAAGCTGAAGTAGTATGGGAAGCAGCACATCTAGGATTTATCACCATGAGGATCTCAACTGATAAAAGCTGTCATTACCTTATTGTGCACAGGTCGAACTACACCCAGAAAGAGCAAAGGGCACTCCGCAACGTGGTTGTTGCGGTAATCTTGTTGACTTTATGTCTTGATTGATATACTTCCTGTTTTCCTAATAAGCATCAAATTATTTTCAATATCATTTATCAAGTGTTTTCATTCATTTCTCTAAGCAAGGTCAGCCGACAAATGAGTTACGCCGGCCAATGGAATAGGGCAGTCTTTCCTAAAGATAAATACACACAGAACACTGATTGTCAGACATCATTAAAACTAATACATACACTCCTCAAATGCCTTACAATCTGGCTTAGCATATTGAGGTCCATATTCCAGCTACACCATAAATATTAGACTCTGATATGGTTAAAATTGCAGCAAATCCGGGCCGTACGATTCCAGCACAAGTCTCAAAGCTTCTACATACAAATTAACCATAGCAGACCTCTTTAACAGGTCCGGACCTTCTTCAGGCTCCTCTACAAGACATGGACCTCTTTCAAGCCCATAAAAAGTGACAGATTAGGCCGACTACGAGACCTAGCCCACGAAGGTTGTTAGTCAAATCTCTTATCCCCAAACAAGAGAGCTTATCTCTTGAGGGGGATATTCGAATAGAAGATAAGGAATTCATAGTTGATCTAATGTGATTTCATTAAAGAGAATAATGAATTACATAAAGCATTGCATTGCTTCAATCTATAATGGCAAATTATGGCACCAAGCGCAAATAATTTCAAACATAGCAACCCATTGGAGTAACTTTCCATCGCCTTAAAACTAATCTATGTACAAGTTATCGAAAGATTTAATTTCAAACATCAAAAACATTCTTACCAAGATTAGGATCTTTCCCAGGCCACATCAAATTAATGTTCAAGTCCTTGTATTTCCCATGATACCTCACCCAAGGTACACCTTTCGGAAACCTACTCAATCAACCAACAACCAAATTCACATCTTCATTATAAAAACTAACAAAACTAAAAATACTCAAACATTCGATCATCGAAATTAGTCAACTACTCACAAGGACCCATCACTGTCTTCGACGAGCTCGAACTTCGTCACAAGTGGCTGCGCCTCCGTCTGCATCGCTGCCCTCAGATTTCCAGAAACCAAAATCAGTCAAACCCTAAGAAAACACTAAAAGGGAAGGAAGGAGAATTGGACGATTACCGATGATGATGAGAATTGTCGAGATCGGACGGTCGCAGATGATCATCTCCGCGGCGGCGGCGGATTCTCCAACGGTATCGTCGGAAGGCGCCATGGCCATGGATGAAAGATAAATAGATGCGGAGATTTTAGAAAGATAGATGAATGAATCAGACGCCGAAGATGGGTTTGATTTTTTATCTCGTTTTTCCCCCCTTTTTTTTTCAATTTTCAGCAGAATTGGAGGCGGTATGTTATACTTGCGGGATTAGTCTTGACTACTAAGGTGGTCTGGCGAGGCAAGATACTTTTGTCTCAACTTTAGGGTTTGGGAAACGTGGCGCTCTTTCGAGCGTCGATTGTGGGTTCTTGAGTGGAGGAGAGCTGGTTAATTTGATCCGGTGGAGCAATGGAAATGTCGACTACACTTGGAATTGGCTCGGAGATCTTCCCTACTCGACTTTTAAATCTGCGCTCGCATTGGAGGATTTTTATTTTTTTGTTGTAGTTAAACTAGAGGAAAGAATTTTTGGACTTGGCGTAAATGCGATCGGCTGTTTTTATATAACAGCGAACAGAAACATCTATAACTATATCTATCTATATCTATCTATACTATTATTAAGCAAAGCCTTATTTTGCTGACTTTTTACTGTTATGTCCTCACAAACATAAAAGACTAAAAAATTATACATGAGTAAAAAATGTAATTAGCATGAAAAAAATATAGAACCATCTATACTATTATTAATAGCAATCGGTATGATTCATTCAATGAGCATGCAGTAGTGGTAATAAATACCGATATCTATACTATTATTAAGCAAAGCCTTATTTTGCTGGCTTTTTACTGTTATGTCCTCACAAACATAAAAGACTAAAAAAATATACAGGGGTAAAAAATGTAATTAGCATGAAAAAAATATAGAACCATCTATACTATTATTAATAGCAATCGGTATGATTCATTCAATGAGCATGCAGTAGTGGTAATAAATACCGATATAAAGTATAGAACCATCTACGAGATCTTCTTGATGTCCAGTTCTTGCATGAAAAAAATATAGAACCATCTATACTGTTCCATTTCAAATACCGATATAAAGTACATGAGCATGCAGTAGTGGTAATAAATACCGATTGCTATTAATAAATCCATGAGCATGCAGTAGTTTATGGTTATTAATAAGGATATTAATAACATGCAGTAGTTATTGCTTGGGTTTCCGAAACATTTTTTTGAGAACCCAAGGGTTAGGCCACAATAAGGATATGCTAATAATGGATATATTATATATAACAAGTCACCCAAACGTTTTCCTTCAAAGCACAAATTTTCCTCTTTCATATTTAGAGCATATATAATGAGTTGATTCAGACGAGAAACCATCCCTGTTGGAGCATATATATTATTATTATATATAATAATATAATGTATGACCGAAAGAATTGGCTTTCAGAATCATGGCAGTTACGTAAATACACATGAAAACCATGCCTGGTCTCCACCCTTATCTTCTATAAATGAAGTTCCTAACCTCTCTTCCTTTCTTAACCAACTTCTCTATTCCTTAATTTCTTATTTTCTTAATCTCATTCTCTTAATCATCCTCCAAACTCTTCTTCAAAAATGGACTCATATGGCACATCATGGGCTGATCAATGGGACTACAGCAACCCGGACCCGATACCGGCCGAACCCAGGAGCAGTGGCAGTAGCAGCAAGAGCAAGATGAGTGGAGGAGTCGAGAAGACAAAGTCCGCGGCGACTGCAGGGTTGAAGAAGGTGAAACAGGGAACTACTGCAGGATTCCACTGGATCAAGGACAAGTATCAGAAACGCGTGCAAAAAAACTGACATATATATAACATGTTGATTTTGTATGTTGTGTGCTTAGTTTGAATTGATGAGTGTACATGTATATATAATTTATAAGGAGATAAGTGCTTATTAGCTTTTGTTTTTAAGGAGTTTGTGTTTGTTGTTTTGTAGCTAGGTTTGGTTTCGTCTCATGTACTGTTAGGCTTATTTGTTGTTATGAATGTTGATTCTTTTGTTAATTTGATTTCGAGCGAATTCGTGTGTGTGTGTGTGTATATATATCATGAATGTGTTGATGAATCTTTGCTTGTGTTGCGGGGCAACATCAATACCTTTACTTGGTCTAAGAGAGAGATCTGTTGCTGTCAAACGAATGGCAAAGTTATTCAGGGCACTAGAATATGAATGTGCTGATAATTCTTTGCTTGTGTTGCGGGGCAACATCAATATCTATATAACTATTATAATGGGAGAGATGGGATTCCAAATAAATAAACAATTTTTTATTGTTTTTTGTATGTTAGTCAACACGTGCAGCGCACATGTTGGTAGGTTTTTTTTGTCTTTTTCCTTATTCCTCCACGTGCATCGCACGTGCATGATACTAGTATAATTTATAAGGAGATAAGTGCTTATTAGCTTTTGTTTTTAAGGAGTTTGTGTTTGTTGTTTTGTAGCTAGGTTTGGTTTCGTCTCATGTACTGTTAGGCTTATTTGTTGTTATGAATGTTGATTCTTTTGTTAATTTGATTTCGAGCGAATTCGTGTGTGTGTGTGTATATATATATCATGAATGTGTTGATGAATCTTTGCTTGTGTTGCGGGGCAACATCAATACCTTTACTTGGTCTAAGAGAGAGATCTGTTGCTGTCAAACGAATGGCAAAGTTATTCAGGGCACTAGAATATGAATGTGTTGATAATTCTTTGCTTGTGTTGCGGGGCAACATCAATATCTATATAACTATTATAATGGGAGAGATGGGATTCCAAATAAATAAACAATTTTTTATTGTTTTTTGTATGTTAGTCAACACGTGCAGCGCACATGTTGGTAGGTTTTTTTGTCTTTTTCCTTATTCCTCCACGTGCATCGCACGTGCATGATACTAGTAATTTATATAATAAAACACAAAGAAAGCTATCCAGTGGCTCTCCTTCAATCCCAAAAAATTAAAGGCTCAGATCTAACCTTACAAAACATATTTTTCCTTCAAAACTCAAATTCAAATTCCCCACCCAAAACAACTCTTATATTTATTTAATTTTTGTTTTCTCTCTCTTTCCCACCCTCTTCTATTCAAAAAATTAAAAAAAATTAAAAAAATTAAAAAATAAAAAAATAAAAAATTTAAAAACTTTAAAAATTTTAAAAATAATTCAAAATAATTCAAAAATATCATATAATATGTTTTTTGCTGAACCCCAAAAGTTTCTCATATAATATGTTTGCTACTTCAATTAATTTGCTGGACGTGCCATTCCGAAGAAGTGTCCTAGGCACGTGTTAACGAGCAATCCTAGTCTATATAATAAAACACAAACAAAGCTATCAAGTGACTCTTCTTCAATCCCCAAAAATCAAAGGTCCAGATCTAACCTCACAAAACATATTTTTCCCCCCAAAAGTTTTCCCCCCCCCCAAACTCAAATTCAAATTCCCCACCTAAAACAACTCTTATATTTATTTTATTTTTTTTTTCTCCCTCTCTCTCTCCCTCCCTCTTCTATTCAAAAAATTAAGAAAATAAAATTTTTAAACAATTTTTAAAAATTTAAAATTAAAAAACTAAAAAAAGTTAAAAAATTAAAAACTTTAAGAATAATTCAAAAAAAATCATATAATATATTTTTTGCTCTATATTTGCTACTTCAATTAATTTGCTCGATCTCCAAAACTATTTTATATGATCAAACAAGGTGCACCGTTCCGAAGATGTGACGTAGGCACGTGTTAACGGGCAACCCTAATAATAAATTACAAGATAATTTTTTTAAAAAACTACTAAGTGGTTCTCCTTCAATTGAAATACAATAAACTCGTACGGAGAAAAATTTTGCTGGATTCTCTCTAAAAAATAAAAATATAAAAGTATAAAAAAACTTAGGTGAATTCTAGATGCTTATTCAATTCTCAGTATTTTATTTATGGGTAAATTCTGCTAAATAATCATATCACATTTTCTTTTGCTGATGATCCTACTTTGGAAATAATTTTTCTGCGATTTGTCGACTCCGTCTATTTTCTTCATCACTAGGGTTATTTCTTTTATGCCTAAAATACCTAAAATGTTAATAAGAGAAAATGGCATGAAAGGTGGCATAGGTGAAAATTTTCTGCTATAGCACCTTAAAAATATTATCCCTTTCCCGAAATGTCTTATCCACAATGTTCAAAGTGTTCAACCTATCATAAAATATAAAATGATGAAATATTATTTATCAAAGTTGAATGTGCTTCGCTCATATATTTAATGTTCGCAATTGTAGCGCCCCGAATTTCTAATATGAACTTAGAAAATACGTGGCACAATCCCAGCATCAACTTCAATGTAATAGTACACATAGCCCAAAAACACGAATAATTTTATTCCAACTTTTATTACAACAAAACATTTACAAACACAGCGGAATACAAAACACCTTGAATTACAACTTTCTTTTTGCAACACTTCTTTTTACAAAATTTTACACAAAGCTCTATTCCATCAATTTATCTCCAAAACTATCTCAAGCATCCCAACCTCCAAACTTTAAGCAACAACCTGTAACACATGAGGCTAGAGATGATCCCTAACCCCCAAAACTAAAGGGGTCAGCCATAAATGGTGTGAGTGACATAATCATAATTAAATCATAAAACATAAAGTCATCAACAGCATGTATTAACAACAATAATAAATGAATGGGAAGTAACAAGGAAGTAAAGCATGAAAACATCATAGAATGAAAACAACAAGTGAAACTAGACTAACTGTCAAGTGTAGGAAAAACAGGAAAACATGCATAAAACCAAGTCAAGAAAACACAAATCTATATGCTGACTCTCTAATGCGTACTTGTCGGATTCTATGCATCCCATTCTACATAGGTCCGGTGCATGCCCTTAACGATCTCTACGACCCAGGGATAACCCCTCGTTATGCAACTAATCCTACTACGTTGATGGAAAACAAGATTCGGGATGCTCCGCGAATAGGTGTCACCGCCCCGACGCGCAAGCATCAATTAAGATAACTCAAAACAACAACCGGAGAATCATCTTACTACCGTGTACCCCACGAATAGGCCTTTAAGACCCCCAACGTGCAGATACACTCGGTACCTACAATGTACCCTGCCTGCTCCGTGATTAGGCCCGTAGACTCTCGACACGTGAACATATCCGGAGAATCATCTCCCTTCCGTGTACCCCACGAATAGGCCTTTATAACCCCCAACGTGCAGATACACCCGGTACATACAATGCACCCTGCCTGCTCCGTGAATAGGCTCGTAGACCCACAACACGCGAACATATCTGGAGAATCATCTCCCTACCGTATAGCCCACGAATAGGCCTTTATGACCCCCAACGTGTAGATACACCTGGTACATACAAATGCATCCTGCCTGCTCCGTGAATAGGCCCGTAGACCCACAACATGCGAACATATCTGGAGAATCATCTCCCTGCCGTGTACCCCACGAATAGGCCTTTATGACCCCCAACGTGCAGATACACCCGGTACATACAAATGCACCCTGCCTGCTCCGTGAATAGGCCTGTAGACCCACAACACGCGAACATATCTGGAGAATCATCTCCCTGCCGTGTACCCCACGAATAGGCCTTTATGACTCCCAACGTACAGATACACCCGGTACATACGAATGCACCCTGCCTGCTCCGTGAATAGGCCCGTAGACCCACAACACGCAAACATATCCGGAGAATCATCTCCCTGCCGTGTACCCCACTGATATGGCTAAAAATGGGATTAAATCGGAACCGTCCAGATTGGGCGCGAATCTTGAAGCTCGGGGGATAAAACGGTAATTTCACATACAAACGGGTCCGAAACGGTTACTGGATCTCCTTCTCACAGATCCAATAACCTACAAACGGGTCCACTCCAATTGGGTACGGGTCCCGACCCGAGGCAAACCCAGACCAACAAGAGGCAAATCAGGGTCACTGATCTGACCAAGTTAACGGGCCTGATTTGCTCTCACCGGGAATCAGGGATTAGTTTCCTAAACAGACTGTGAGGATTTTACTCCTGGCAGTTACACAGGAAATCAGGTCCCTAATCACTCCCCTGGCGACTATAAATACCTCTCCTCCACCACTGTAACCAGGTAATCATTCTTTTTCCACCTTAAGCTCTTTCATAATCACTGCTGATTACTGACAAGTGCGTCGGAGGGTGCGTCGCCGGAATCAACCCCGGTGTATCGCACTTCCTTGCAGGTTGCGGCAGGAATCGGAAGGCTTGGATCCGCTGTTCAGGTTTTTCTCGAACTCACAAATCTCATCTGTTTACCCCCACACCAGAATCAGCGGTAACAGATTGGCGCCGTCTGTGGGAACAACCACACGAACAGCCTCCGCCTCTTCCTTGTCGTCTAGCCCTTCTCCAACCATGCCTCCAAATAAGGTCAGATCTAGAGGGTCCAACCGCGGATCCCATCCCGCCGATCAGCCAGAGGAAGTCCCTATCAATCCTGCTCCGCAGCCCGAACATCTTCCTCCCCCGGCCCAACAGGGTCAGCCTCCTCTTCCGAACCAACAACCCCCAAATGGTCCTGCTGGTCAGAACCAGCGGAGGCAGAAGCAGCCACTCCATCCAGACCACGTCTCAATCCATAATGCCTCCTTGGACTCCATGGCTTCCCATCACCCCCGAGCCTCCGACCTCCGCAACACCGTCCTGAATCGCCAAAAGAAAGAGGACCTTCGCAACCACCTAGATGAGAGGCGGGCCCTGAGAGGGAGCCTCCCGCCAGCATCATGGTGAGCGATCTCCTCATCACCGAGACGGTAGGAGGTCTCCGGACCGAAGGGGCCGGGCGGAATCTCCCGAGCGCCGTAGAAGGAGGCCACATTCCCCCGCGGATCGGCATCATCCGAGGAACAATGAGGCACCGATCACTCGTGCCCAGTTCCTATAGTTCCAGGAGACTGTCCTGCAGGCACTCAACCTTCGCCCCAACAACCACAATGCCCAGAGGGTTCCAACACCCCCACGGGTACCGAGTCCTCGCCATCCATCCAGAAGTCCTCTCCCGGCTCCCAGTCGCCAGCAGCATCCCTATAGTCCTCGTCGGTCCCAGGACTATCGACGCCGCAGTCCCCGCTCCCCTTCCTATGAAGAAGAGTCCAGGGGATCGTTTGATTACCAACGGAGGGACAATGCCCTCAACCGTCGTCTCCACGAGGTGGAGAGGCGTATCGGTCGCATGGACAGAGAGGAGGAGTCGAGAGCAGGGACCTTCCGTCCCAGCAGACCCCCCTTCTCTCAGACAATCATGGAGGCCCCCATACCGAGGGGTTTCAAACCTCCACAGTTTGAAACGTACTCAGGGGAGTCCGACCCAGTTGATCACGTCGAAAGCTTCAAGACCTTAATGCTGATCCATCAAGCTTCCGACGCCATGCTCTGCAAGACCTTCCCCGCCACACTAAGGGGGTCGGCTCGGGAATGGTACTCCAGGCTCGCTCCCTCTTCCATCTTCTCGTTCGAGCAGTTCAAAATGCTCTTTATAACTCACTTTGTGAGTAGCAGGCGAGCAGAGAAGACGAGCCTCTCCCTACTCAACCTGCAACAGGAGAGGGGAGAAAAGCTGAGGGACTATGTGAGGAGATTCACCACAGAGGTCAGGTCTATCGCCTCCCTAGACCAGTCAGTGGCGACCGTTGCGTTCCAGTCGAACGTCCTCAACTCCAACCTCCGGACGTCCCTCGCCAAGAAGCCCCCACACAACTTCGCCGATCTTCTCCTAAGGTGCGAGAAGTACATTCGAGCGGAGGAGGCCGAGTGCCTCCCGAATTTCGGGGGATCCGCCTCCGGATCAAAGAGGAAGGCAACAGAGGAGGAGGGGTCCAAGAAGATGCAGAAGGACAACGGCGGTCAGCGCCGTCCTCCCCCTAGGTTCGAGAAGTTCACTCCCCTCACCACCAATGTCTCCACCATCCTCATGGAAGTGGAGAAAGAAGGGGTCATACCTCCGGCTCCGAGAATGAACACCCCGGCAAAGAGGAGGAATAAAGAGAAATAGTGCCGTTACCACCGGGACCACGGCCATGACACCAACGACTGCCGGGCATTGAAAAATGAGATAGAGGCCCTCATCCAGAGGGGGCAGTTGGCCAAATTTGTAAAGGCAAACGATCGGGCGGATCACAACACTCCTCCGCCTCGGGGGGCTAACAAGCGCTCCGAGCGGCGCGAGGAGACGCCCGAGTTCGAGGAAGAACGAGTCCTGCACCTCATCCACGGAGGCCCCATGGGGGGCTCCTCCAACTCCTCTCGGAAGGCCTTCGTTCGAGAGGTCAATTCCGTTCACAGCGCCCCTCCTCCCAAAGGCCTCGGCGTCCCAGTGACTTTCTCCGATGAAGATCTTGAGGGGGTCCGAACTCCCCACTGCGACACCCTTGTCATCGACCTTCGCATGGCAAACTTCAAGGTGCAGAGGGTCCTGGTAGACAACGGGAGCTCGGTGAACATCCTCTTCCTCTCGGCCTTCCGAGGGCTGCAGCTGTCTCGGGACCGTCTCAAGCCGGCCGGTTACACGCTCCACGGGTTCACGGGGGTGCCAGTAACTGTCGAGGGGGTTATAACCCTAGACGTAACTGCTGGGAATACCCCTACTACCCGGACCGAGCCGATGGACTTTATGGTCGTCGACGTCCCGACCGCATATAATGTCATCCTAGGCCGACCCGGCCTAGCTATCCTAGAAGCTGTCCCTTCAGCGTACCACCTTAAAATGAAGTTCCCCACTCGGTCGGGAGTGGGAGAAGTCAGGGGCAGCCAAGAGACTGCTCGGAAGTGATATATGACTTCCACTGGGGGACCGGTGCTCTCCCTCGAGACTCTAGAAATCCCCGAGCCGAATGTCCGACCCACGTCCGAGCCGGCGAACGAGTTGGAAGAAGTGCTCTTCTCGGACGAGGACCCGAGTCGAAAGTTCCTCATCAGCAAGTCCTTACCGACTGCACTGTGTTCGGACTTGGTGCAATGCATCCGGGATAACCACGACCTGTTTGCTTGGTCAGCCGCGGATATGCCCGGGATTTCTGAGGAGCTGCTAGTCCACCACCTAAGTGTCGAACCGGGGTGCAAACCGGTTCAGCAGAAGAGGCGAAAATTCGCTCCCGAGCGACAGCAGGCCATCAAGGAGGAGGTGGATAAACTCTTAAAGGCTCGGTTCATACAGGAGGTGAACTACCCCGAGTGGCTCTCCAATGTTGTAATGGTCAAGAAGTCCAATGGCTCTTGGAGGATATGCATCGACTTCACCGACCTGAATAAGGTGTGTCCGAAGGATCCCTTCCCTCTTCCAAATATCGACACCCTCATTAATGCCACCTCGGGCCATGAGCTCCTCAGCTTCATGGACGCCTTCTCCGGCTATAATCAGATCCGAATGTTCCCCCCAGATATTCCGAAGACCTCCTTCATCACCGATCAGGGCCTCTACTGCTATAGAGTCATGCCGTTCGGGTTGAAGAATGCTGGAGCCACCTACCAGCGCCTCGTCAACAAGGTCTTCCAGAGCCAGATAGGCCGCAACATGGAGGTGTACGTCGATGACATGCTCGTCAAGAGCATCCGAGGTACTGACCACGTGGCCGACCTCCAGGAAGCATTCGGCGTATTGAGGAGGCACAGCATGCGGCTGAACCCGAACAAGTGTGCGTTCGGGGTCTCATCGGGAAAGTTCCTCGGCTTCATGGTGAGCCAGCGAGGGATCGAAGCAAATCCCGAGAAGATCAAGGCCATATTGGACATGGCCCCGCCCCGGAACGTCAAGGAGGTGCAGAAGCTTACGGGTCGGCTCGCTGCTATTGGCCGGTTCCTCTCGAAGTCTGGGGAAAAGTGCCTCCCCTTCTTCAAGGCACTCAGGGGGGCTAAGGGTTTTGAATGGGGCCAACCACAACAAGAATCGTTCGACCAACTGAAGGCCTACTTGGTGAACCCTCCTCTGCTCAGCAAACCCGTCCCGGGGGAAACCCTCTTCATCTACTTGGCTGCTTCCGAGCAGACCCTAAGTGCTGTGTTGGTGAGGGAGGAAGACCGGGCCCAGAGGCCCATTTACTATGTAAGCAAAGTGCTTCGGGATGCTGAGCTCCGCTATCCGAAGATAGAGAAGATGGCCTACGCCCTGGTCATGGCGGCAAGGAAGCTCCGTCCATACTTTCAGTCCTACTCGGTTGTAGTCCTCACCGACCAACCGCTGAAGCAGATCCTCCACAAGCCCGAAACCTCGGGCCGGCTAATGAAGTGGTCCATAGAGCTAAGCCAACATGACATCTCCTACCAACCTCGGACGGCAATTAAAGCTTAGGCCCTCGCCGACTACATCGTCGAGTCCACCATTCCCGAGGTCGGCCACGTCCCGAACGGACCCCCCTATTTGGACAGTTTTCGTAGACGGGTCCTCTTGCAACGAGGGTAGCGGTGTCGGTAACATCCTGAACGGACCCGATGACTTCGTCCTCCAGTATGCCCTCCGCATGAACTTCAAGGCCTCAAACAACGAGGCAGAGTATGAGGCACTTATCGCGGGCCTCGGACTTGCCCGAAGTGCCGGGGCGCAGTGCCTCCGAGTCCATAGTGACTCCCAGCTAGTTGTGAACCAAGTCTTGGGCGAGTACGAGGCGCGAGACGAGCGGATGGCGAAGTACCTCGCCAAGGTCCGAACCCTCATGTGCCGGTTCGAAGAGGCACTCATCCAACGAGTCCCTCGTGAGGAGAATTCACAGGCCGATGCCCTCTCCAAGTTGGCCTCATCCTCCTTCCAGGGTCTCGAGCAGACCGTTTTGATCGAAGTCCTCCCAAGGCCGAGCATAGAAGACGAGACCCTCGACTCTGTGGAGTCTTTACCGGTCCTACTGCAAGATAATTGGATGAAACCCTTAGTGGAATTCCTAAGGGACGGACTCCTCCCCGAGGACCCCAAAGAAGCACGCCGAGTCAGAACCAGGGCCGAGCGGTATGTCTTGATCGAGGGTATCTTATACAAACGCTCCTTCTCGCAAGTTGACGGCCGACCATACCTAAGGTGCGTCTCCCCAAAACAGGCTGACTATGCCTTACAGAAGCTCCACGAAGGCATCGGCGGAGCACATTCAGGGTCTAGGTCATTGGCTCGGAAGGCTTTGAACTACGGATACTTCTGGCCGACCCTCCTCTAAGACGCCGAGCGACACGTTCGGCAATGTAGCTCTTGCCAGAGACACTCCAACATTCGTCGCCTCCCTCAAGCCAACCTCGCCTCCCTATCAAGTCCTATCCCCTTCGCAATGTGGGGGATGGATTTACTAGGGCCTTTCCCTCCAGCTCCGGGTTAGTTCAAGTTCTTGGTCGTAGCCATCGACTACTCGAAGTGGATTGAGGCCGAGCCCCTCGCCACTATAACCGAGAACAAGGTGGTTCAATTCTTCTGGAAGAACATCATCTGCAGTTTCGGCGTCCCCCGTGTCCTTGTAACAGACAACGGGACTCAATTCACTGGTGCAGCATTCCGAGCTCTGTGCGACGACCTTGCCATCCAGCAGCGCTTCTCATCCGTCTCCCACCCTCAGTCGAACGGACAGGCAGAAAACGCCAATCGGTAGATCCTCACAGGTATCAAGAAAAGGCTGGACAAATGTTCCAAAGGCTTATGGGTCGACCAACTCCCCAACGTACTATGGAACTACCGCACGAACAAGCGGACCCCCACAGGAGAGTCCCCTTTCAACCTCACCTATGGGTCCGAGGCGGTGATACCCCTCGAGGTCGGAATACCTTCCCCCCGCCTCGCAGCCTACAATGAGGAACAGAACGCCAGAGACCTCAGGGCGAACTTAGATCTGGTGGACGAACTAAGGGAGAGAGCATCAATTCGGCAACAGAACTACCGAAGGAGGGTCGAATTGACATATAACAAGAAAATCCGACCCACCAATCTCAAGCAAGGGGACTTGGTCTTAAGAAAACTGGCCATATCCTTCCCCAATCAGAAGAGCAAACTGGCTCTGAACTGGGAAGGGCCTTACAAGATCACAAGGGTAGTTCGGCCCGGAGCATATCGTCTGGAAGATCAAGAGGGCAGAGAGATTCCGAGGACCTGGAATGCCGACCACCTCCTAAAATACCAAGAAAGCGCCCCGACGCCTCTCTGAGTATCACGAGGTGTCGAACCATTCCTCTCCTCTAACTTGTAATCTATTCCATGAGTTGTAATATGTAAAAACGGTTCGCCGTTGATTATCAATGAAGAATGCTCTTTCATAATTATACATTTGCTTGCGTCTCTCCGCCTTTATCTTTTGTTTTTTAATTTGATGTCAACCAATGGTTCGGAGTCCAATGTCCGGCTCGGCTTTACCTCCTCGGCCCGCCCCCGGACGAGCCAGAGGTAGACCGCCGTTCGGAACTGCTCCCACAACCGTTGAACTACACCGATGGTTCGGAGTCCAACACTCGGCTCGACTTTACCTCCTCGGCTCGCCCCCGGACAAGCTAGAGGTAGATCGCCGTTCGGAACTGCTCCCACAACCGTTGAACTACACCGATGGTTCGGAGTCCAACACTCGGCTCGACTTTACCTCCTCGGCTCGCCTCCGGACGAGCCAAAGGTAGATCGCCGTTCGGAACTGCTCCCACAACCGTTGAACTACACGATGGTTCCGGAGTCCAACACTTGGTTCAATTCCACTCTCCAAGCTTGCTTCTCGGCAAGCTAGGAGTGGATCACCATTCGGAGTTGCTCCCACAACCGTCGAACACTCGCTATGATCGGCGAGCCCCACCATGGGGAAGGGCTCAACTCACCCCTCGACTTCGCATGAAGAGGGAGACCGAGGCACTGTTCGACATCACCGGCCGAGCACTCTTGCCGCCATGACGAAAGCAAACAAGAAGAAGGGTCGGATCATGCTGCTCCCGGTCGGCTAACCGAGCAAGTGCCAATCCGAGCTCGCAAACGGAGAAAACTCACTTTCTCCTCAACTTTCGTGTAGGATCTCGATCAGACGGCCCAGATCTTGCCAGCGACGCTAAACGACAAGATAGCATTTTCTTGGGAACTGAGCCGCCTCGAGATTCGTACCAGAATCCAACGGCCCAGATCTTGCCAGCATCGCTAAACGACAAGATAGCGTTGCCGTGGGGGGGGGGCTGCACCACCTCGAGATCCGTACCTGATACCCACGCCTCGGGACGCGCCAAGACGCCGAACCACGAACAAAAGAGGGTTCAACTCGGAGACCTTGGCACGACGAACACAATCATAAACGAGACAATTACGCAGAGCAACAAAAGACATGCTAGTTCATGGAAGAAATTTTATTAATGGTTGGGACATAATACAAAGCAATCCTCCCACGGTTACAAGGCATTAGAAAACAAAAAGTACAGCACCGACCCACTACACTTGGTTTTTAAACGAAAAAATCATCACCATCCCGCTCGGTCGCCAGTCCGGCCACTTCGGCCGCTAGTTCATCCGCCTCCTTCCGAAGCTTCGCCTCCAGGGGCTGCAAGTGACGGATCTCAGAGAGCAAGTCATCCCGTTCGGTAATTATCTTTGACAAATTGTGTCGAATACACTGAACCCGAAGGGCGTTACTAAAAGCAGTCTGCGAATCCTTGTCCTCTTCTACAGGGGTCGCCTCGGCAATCCTGTTCTCCAAGCACTGGATCTCGGCGTCTCGCTGATCGAGGACGACCTGAAGGTGGCCCCGCTCGCTTTCTGCTCGGCGTAATTCCAGTTCGACTTCATAGAGTTGCTCTCGGCACCTCGCCGAACGCGACCTCGTCGCCTCCGAGCTAACCTCGGTCCGAATGTCGTTGTCCGAGCAGTTGAAATCGGCGTCTTCAGCTGCCACCACGAGCTGAAAAGAAGAAAAAATGAATAACAAAATTTCAAGACATTGCCAAAGTCCAACACTTGAAGAATTCTTCCAAACAAACTCAGATTCGTATTCAGATATAGCAGCTCTACATACCACAAGACCGACCCTACAATAGAGTTTTACAACAGCCAGAAGAAACATAAAACGACATGTTCAGGGCCTCTTCGGAAGGGGCACGCTCCGGTTCAAGGAAACGCGAGGACGGCGAGGCCTGACCTCCGAGCTCGATTCCAAACCAACGAACCGTGACCCCCCTTCGCCACTGACCCTAACTGTGGCGCCGACCGAGGCACCACTGGACGAGACGGCTACACTACTCTGAGCGTCAGCAGGGCTCCGCCTAGCCACAGGCAAACGTGTCGCAAGTTCGTAGAAGGTAATCCCTCTCTCACTCTCTTCGCGAGTACACGATGTACTGCGGACGTTGGCCCTCTCCGACAGAGGCTTGAGTGACGCGAACTCTTCCTCCAGTTCAATGATTCTGTCTCTCAAAGCGTCGTCCTTCGCCAACTTCTTCAAACGAGGAGGCCTTGACGAGCCCGAGGCGTTGGCACTATCGGTCGCGAGCCGTCGGTAGTGGGTGACCTTGATCCCCCTATCTATCGTGATCCTCCTAAGCTTGTCGACCTCGGCCAACAACTTCTTGCGCTCGGACGACGCCTTCTCCAGCTCGGAAGCAAGCTTCTCTTCTTCCACCGAGCGACCTTGCTCCGCTATCTCCAAGTGTCGGATCTTGGTCGAGAGCTCGTCGTTCTTCCGCTCGGCGACGGCAAGCTCTCTACGAAGCTGCTCGACCTCACCTTCGGGACAAGGGACTTGGGGTTGCTTCCGCAGTTGCTTCAACTCGCGACAATACCCCCTCACAGCTGCCTTCGTCTCCTCCAGCTTCAAGAACATGAGAAACCGCCTCTGTCGGCTATTTGAGAGCTCGCCCTTCGTTTTAGCCAGCTCCTTACGAAGGTGTGCAACCTCCGTGATCGGACCGAACTTCACCTGAAAAGCAGAGATAAATCCGAGACCCAACACTTGGAGAATTCTACGCCTAATCAAACACAAAATCCGAGACCCAACACTTGGATAAATTTTGGCCAAACAAAGTGTTTTCATTCAAAACTGAGAAGAAAGTTTTACAAGAGCGGTGGCCAGTCCGCAGTTAGGCTTAAAAAAAGAAACAAAACAACAAAAGACTAAAAGAGGCAACCGAGTCAGGGGTCGACCTTTTTGTCGTTCGGGTCTGTCGACCCCTTGGCCTTGTCCTCGCCCTCGGCCTTGTCCTCGTCCTCGCTCCCGCTCTCCTCCTCGGAGTCATCCTCCTCCTCATCCTCGGCTTCAGTCTCCCCCGGGCCTTCGACACCGTCAGTCTGTCCTTCGGGGCCGAGCATCCCCTGGGGAAGCTCCTCCTCCCCCTCCACGGGGTCGTAGAAACGGTAGGAGGACGTGTCGAAACCCGGATTCTGAGCAGCGACATGAAGCAGGGCTCGGCCGTACGCGTCCTCCATGTTCTTGAACATGTGATGCTTGGCCTCGTCCTGGACGGCCTGATGAACACATTATTATTCACTTTTTAAGAGCAATAATCTTAATATAATTAGACATTTAAAAGCTCTATATGTGGTATTTATGCTTCTTTTCTCTTTCTCTGCAGGAAACAGCCAATAAACAGCAAAACGAAGCAAATTCAGGATGATACACAGGAAACTGAAGAGGCAGTCGACTGGTCATGATAACAGGCGACTGGACAGAGGAAATCAAGTTTTACACAGCTGCTCGACCAAGTCGACTGTTCCCAAAACATCAGTCGACTGGGCGGATGAATCATGAAAATACTGAAGTCTCGACACAGTCGACTTACTCCCAAGGACAGTCGACTGATAGGCGGCGGAGTACACAAATCAGATATTCGAAGATTCACCTGCATCTAATTTCACATCTATTTGAATCCAGATTTATGCAAATCAAATCTAGAGACTAGGGGTTTCCAAGTGGACGTGGTAAACAGATAAGGAAGGAAAGGAGAAAAGAGAAAGATATTAATCATCAAATCAAATAAAGAAGGACCTTCCTGAAAAAAGTGGAAACCCTAATTCTCAGCCGTACTCTATAAATATCAGAAGAGAACGACTCCATAGGATCAGATCTATCTCGTGGACACAACTTAATCAGAGAGTTCCCAACCATCAAGTCGTCAACCCAAGCATCACTCCATCAACATCGAAGAAGGAGAAAGAAGATCCAGCAACCAGAAGGCAGTCGACTGTGTGACAGCCAGTCGACCATATTGCCGGAATCCATTAGTTTATTTCTTCTTCTCTCTTTATTCTTTTTATGTTGATCATGTATTCAAACTTGTTAAGCAATAAAGTTATTATTATGTGGAACTAATTTCATAGTTGGGTAGATCAAAACCGTAGTTATGTAGTGCTATATTCTTCTGAGATCTTCTAATTACTTATTGATTGAATCTGGTTGAATTGACATAGATTAATGATCATCAAACTTGGATCTTGAAGTCTGAGAGCAGTCGACTAAGGTGAGAGCCAGTCGACTGACATACAGCACGTGAGAATATCAAGTTTATGTTATCATTTATCTAAATCTGTTATATGAAGCATATTGAGACGACCGAATCTCGTGCTCATAATTTGTAACAAAGGAATCTTTAGGGGTTCTTGGTTCAATCAACTTAGAGGATCTAGATCTGATACCAATTTCTAGAACTTTAAGTGTTTGTTCGTTTCCACTGTTCTGATGTTTTCTCTAAGTATAACTTAGTAGATACCCTGCTAGATACTTATGGAAAGAAACGAATTAGAGTAGATACCATGCCTAATTCTTGGCTTAGGGAAACAATACTTTAAGGAGTAGATACCATGCCCTTGAAGTGAACAACATGAGTAATTGGAAGTAAATTCAGAAGGCAAATTAGCATTACTAACTATTGGTGGAGATCAACAACCCAACTATTCAAGAGATATTTGTGATTCAACAATTCCTTCTTAGTTTTAATCTTTTTATTCCTTTTAGCCTTTTAAAACAACTCATTATGATTTTTATTATTTTCTATTGATTAGTTAGTTGAAGTCTACAATCTCTGTGGGATCGACCCTTGCTATTACTACGATTCGATTCGTGCACTTGCGAGGTTTTTTTATAATTTGTGTCTAGTTTATCTATTAATTTAGGTACTAGATTTCCAACAACAAGTTTTTGGCGCCGCTGCCGGGGATTGTTTAGTATTTTAACTTACAAGTCAGTAGAATTTTTATTAGCTTTTCTTTTCTTTTATTAATAATTTTTCTTTTAGGTTAGAGGACTTCGGTGAATGCACGGTAGACGATCACTTCGTCCAGAGTTACTACCTATTGACGCAGAAACAGAACGAACTTTGCACAAACTAGGTAAACTTTTTGCAGCCAACCAGTCGACTGGTACCAGTAGACAGTCGACTGCACAGAGACTACTCTCACAGACAATAATGGCTGAAGAAATACAAAATCGAGTACCAATGCAGGACAAATTCACTCCTAAGAATATTGAGCAACCTTCCTGCATTGCTTTTCAACCTAATGCCACAGGGAACATGCACTTATCTCCTCATTTACTTAGTATGGTTCCCCACTTTAGTGGCAAACCAGATGAAGAGCCTCATCTTCACTTGCAAGACTTTTTCGATCTTTGCAGGACACAAAGCGTCCAAGGGCTTACTGCTGAACAAATCAGGTTAATCTTGTTTCCTTTTTCTTTAAAACTTAATGCTAAGTTGTGGTATAATTCTTTGGAACCAGGATCAATTAATTCATGGGAGCAATTGGCAACGAAATTTTTGAAAGAATTCTTTCCAGCCCAAAAGACCAAACAGCTAAAAAGGGAGATTCAACTCTTCCAACAAAAGGATGGAGATTTATTCTTTGAGGCATGGAAGGATTTCAAGAGCAAGCTTCTCAAGTGTCCTACTCACAATCTGCCTAAAGACGATCAGGTACAAGCTTTTTATGAAGGTTTAAATGACACTAACAAGGCAATTGTTGATGCAGCTTGCAATGGAATTTTGATGCGGAAAAGTGGAGAAGAAGCCATTGAACTTTTTGAAGAACTCAGCGAGAACTCCCAACAATTCTCAACAAGAAGGGGACCTTCGAAAAAACAGGAAGTTTACGAGATCTCTAATAATAACATTCAATTAGAAATGGCAAACATGAATAAAAAAATTGATATGCTTGTTAATGCAATGTCGACAATGGGTGGAGTTAAAAATCAAACAAATGAAATGTGTGCAATTTGTTCTCATTTAGATCACACAACTGATACATGTCCCATGTCTACTTTCACAGATCAGGAGCATGCAAACTATGTGGGTCGAGGAGTATTTCCACCAAAGAACAATCCATACTCGAACACATATAACCCAGGATGGAGGAATCATCCAAACTTCTCATGGAGCAATAATCAAAATAATCAAGGGAATCAATTCACACAAGGACATGCAAGGAACCCTCAGATGGGAAGTGGGTTTGAAAGACCAGCTCCAGAACAGAAGAAGTTGGATTTTGAAACCACTGTTCTTCAATTGCTCCAACAACAACATCAAACAAGCAACCAACAAGGACAAGCAATTCAGAAGTTGGAAACCCAAATTGGTCAGATTGCAAAGGAGCTAAGCGAAAGAAAGGCAGGTGAACTCCCTTCACAAACCATACCAAACCCAGGAGGTCAAGAACAGCTCCAAGCAGTCACAACCCTAAGAAATGGTAAGATAATTGACAACATGGTTGGAACACACACAGACAAGCCAGTCAGTAAACCAGTCGACTGTTCTTACAAGACAGTCGACTGCACAGACAAATCAGAAAAACAACCATCAAAAGCTCTGGGTTCAAATAAGGTAAGTCAAAAAGTAGGGACAGTTCCACCACCATTCCCTCAAAGGTTAGTCAATAAAAAGAAAGAACAACATTTATTTGACGTCTTTGAAACTCTCAAAAAGGTAGAAATTAATATTCCCCTACTCGATGCTATTAAACAAATTCCTTCTTATGCCAAATTTTTGAAGGACTGTTGTACTCACAAAAGAACATTTCAGGTTAAGGAGGATGTGGCTTTGACAGAAGAAGTGAGCGCTGTATTACTAAGAAAACTACCACCTAAACTGAAAGATCCAGGTAGTTTCACCATTCCTTGCAAAGTTGGTGAGCACTTCTTTGAAAAAGCACTGTTAGACTTGGGGGCAAGCATCAACCTTCTTTCTTATTCTGTTTACGAAAAGCTTGGATTGGGGGAACTCAAGCCAACATCCATCACTTTGCAATTGGCTGATCGCAGCATCAAGAGACCTAGAGGTATTTTAGAAGATGTCCTAGTTCAGGTAAATGATTTTATTTTGCCTGCTGATTTTGTTGTGTTAGATATGGAGGAATCTTCAATGCCATCATCTCTACCGATCATATTAGGTAGGCCCTTTATGAGTACAGCTGATATAAAAATTTGTGTTAAAAAGGGCATTATAAGTATGAAGATAAACGGAGAAAAAGTGGAATTTAAAATGTTTGATACACTAAAATTACCACAAGATGATCATGAATGCTATAATATTGATGTGGTGCAGGAGATTGTTGATCAAACATTTCAGGTACATAGCGTTGAACCACTACAAGCCACAATCACTCAATCTCTAACTTTATCTCATGTTGAACAGGAATACGATGACTGGGAGATTGCAGAGACAGTACATCACCTTGAAACTCCACAGTCATATTCAGGTAAGCCTGCACCTTTATTTAAAAAATTGGTGTCTGATAAAAAGTGTTCTTCTACAGATCAGGCGACTGATGACCAGAGTAAGTCGACTGGTGCTCTAACCAGTCGACCAAACCCAGACAACCAAAACAAGTCGACTGCTGACATGGACCAGTCGACTGTACAGAAGCATCCAGACATAGAACTCAAACAGCTGCCCGATCATTTGAAACATGCCTTTTTAGGTGAAAACAAGACGCTACCAGTAATAATTGCTGCCAACTTAACTGCACAGGAAGAAGAAAAGCTGCTGAAGGTATTGCGAGAACACAAAAATGCAATAGGATGGACCATTGCAGACATCAAGGGAATAAGTCCATCCAAATGCATGCATAGAATATTGCTTGAAAACGATGCAAAGCCTAGCAGAGAGGCACAGAGAAGGCTCAACCCCAACATGAAGGAAGTGGTAAGAGCAGAAATTTTGAAGCTACTAGATGTTGGCATCATCTATCCTATCTCAGATAGCAAATGGGTAAGTCCTATACATGTAGTTCCTAAGAAAAGTGGAGTTACAGTGGTAACAAATGAAGAGAATGAACTTATCCCAACAAGAGTAACCACAGGTTGGAGGGTGTGCATTGATTATAGGAAACTGAACAATGAAACCAGGAAAGATCACTTCCCTCTTCCTTTTATTGATCAAATGTTAGAAAGATTAGCAGGATATAGTCATTATTGTTTTTTAGATGGTTATAGTGGCTATAATCAAATAGCTATTGCTCCAGAAGATCAAGAAAAGACCACTTTTACATGCCCATTTGGTACTTTTGCTTACAGGAGGATGCCGTTTGGATTGTGCAATGCTCCAGCTACATTTCAAAGATGCATGATGAGCATATTTTCAGACATGGTGGAGAGGTTCATCGAGGTATTTATGGATGATTTTAGTATTTTTGGATCTTGTTTTGATGAATGCCTTAACCATTTGCAGCTGGTGCTTAAAAGATGTGAAGAATGCAATTTAGTGCTGAATTGGGAGAAGTGCCATTTTATGGTACAACAAGGTATTGTGTTGGGACATGTGGTGTCCAAAAGGGGAATAGAGGTAGACAAGGCAAAAATTGACATCATATCAAAACTACCCCCTCCCACTACAGTTAAGGGTGTTAGGAGTTTTCTAGGACACGCAGGTTTTTATAGACGATTTATAAAAGACTTTTCAAAAATCTCCAAACCCCTTTGTGACTTGTTAGCTAAGGATGTTGAGTTTATATGGACAAAAGAATGTACAAATGCTTTTAATACATTGAAAACTCTTCTCATTTCGGCACCTATTGTCATGGCACCAGATTGGAGCCACCCTTTTGAGCTCATGTGTGATGCAAGTGATTATGCCTTAGGGGCTGTTTTAGGCCAAAGAATCAATAAGAAACCCCATGTTATTTACTATGCTTCTCGAACTCTAAACGATGCACAGCTAAATTATTCTACAACTGAAAAAGAAATGTTAGCTGTTATTTTTGCTGTAGAGAAGTTTAGATCATATTTAATTGGTTCTAAAGTTATTGTTTTCACTGACCATGCTGCTTTGAGATATTTGTTGGCTAAGAAGGAAGCTAAGCCTAGGTTGATCAGATGGGTGCTGTTGCTTCAAGAATTCGATCTTGAGATTAGAGACAAGAAAGGATGCGACAATGTTGTGGCAGATCACATGTCCAGATTACTGCACGAGGACGAGAGAAATGTGCCCCCGCTGAATGAAAATTTCCCAGATGAACAATTATTTGCAATAAATATTCACACCCTCGGGGCAGTCGACTGGTCTCTCAACCAGTCGACTTATCTCTCTGAACAACTACCCTGGTTTGCTGATATTGTCAATTTTCTAACTGCTCATGTTTTTCCTCCAGGTATGACACATCAGGAAAGGAAAAGATTGGTGGATCTGAGCAAACACTATTATTGGGATGATCCTTATTTATTCAAATTTTGCTCTGATCAAATTATAAGAAGATGTGTGGCAGACGAGGAACAAAGGAGTATTCTACAACACTGCCACCAATATGCATGTGGAGGACATTTTGGGCCAAAGAGAACAGCACTTAAGGTATTGCAATCTGGTTTTTATTGGCCTAAAGTATTCAAAGATGCTTTTTCTTTTTGCAGGATTTGCGACAAATGCCAAAGGACAGGCAACATCTCTTCTAGAAATCAAATGCCACTACACAACATACAAGTAATCGAGCTTTTCGATGTTTGGGGAATCGACTTCATGGGTCCATTTCCTAACTCATTTGGTTATTTATATATACTTGTTGGTGTGGATTATGTGTCTAAATGGGTCGAGGCTGTCCCCTCACGAACTAATGATCACAAAGTTGTTGTCAAGTTTTTGCAGGAGAACATTTTCACTAGGTTTGGTACACCACGAGCAATAATAAGTGATGGAGGCAGCCACTTCAATAACTACCCATTTGCTTCTTTAATGAAGAAATATGGGATTACACATAGAGTGGGTACTCCATATCACCCTCAAACCAGTGGACAGGTGGAGCTTAGCAATAGAGAGATCAAGAGCATCTTGGAAAAAACAGTCAATCCAAGCAGAAGGGATTGGTCACTACGCTTGAACGATGCATTATGGGCCTATAGAACCGCTTTCAAGACACCCATTGGCATGTCACCATACCGTTTGGTCTTTGGAAAAGCTTGTCATCTGCCGGTGGAGTTGGAACACAAAGCTTATTGGGCTATCAAAAAGTTCAATTTTGATATGAAACAGGCAGGTGACAAAAGGAGATTGCAACTAAATGAGCTTGAAGAATTGAGGCACGATGCATATGAAAATGCCAAGCTATACAAGGAAAGGACTAAGTTATACCATGATAAACAATTAGCAAGGAAGGAGTTTTATGAAGGACAAAAAGTATTGATCTACAACTCAAGATTAAGACTCTTTCCAGGCAAGCTCAAGTCAAGATGGTATGGACCATATATTGTCACAAAAGTCTTTCCACATGGTGCATTGGAAGTTCACAGCGAAGAACGAAATCAAACATTCAAGGTGAACGGACACAGGGCGAAGCCATACATAGAGATGAGTCTAGAACCACAAGAGGAAGATGTGAATCTTCAAACCATTCAATACATTGCATGAACTCATCATGTCTAGCTGAAGACATGAAACACAGCGCTTATTGGGAGGCAACCCAACTTTCAGGGGAGTATTTACACTTTCCCTTTATTTTTATTCATTTTCATTTTTATTTTTCAGTCTCTCCTTACTAGATGGTAACACATGCCTATATCTTATGTTTTGTGCGAACATTGAGGACAATGTTCCATCTAAGTGTGGGGGTATTAGTTAGTTATATAGTTATATTTGGAATCTTTTGAATTTTTTTTAGGATAAACAATTTCTTATAAAATAAGAGTAAGGATACTTATTTACTTTAGGATTGTTGAGTTTCATAATTCCCTACAAAATTGTGCGAGTCATGCGATTATACATAAAAAAAATGTGATGCTTTTTCTGATAATTATTCCCTTTAGATCTAGTCCTAAATCGAGTTTAAGTAAATAGAGTGATACAATATATGAATATATATTTGAATAAAGTCAGTCTACTCCAATGTTTTGAGGGCTTAGTAACTAGGGGTATTCATCACCAATGTTTACCTTTACGTCAAACGGCAACTTGAAATATGAGTATGCAAAGCACTTTAATATTTGTGACTTGTTGAGTAACCGGGTGGATACATCACAAATGTTTCGCATTCGCGTCAAAAGACAAGTGACATCTTTAGAGAAGGAACTAAAAAAAAAAAAAAAAAAAAAAAAAAAAAAAAAAACTCTAGTTTGCTACTGGATTTGTAGTAGAGAAAGGGGATAATCACAGACTGAGTAGTTGCATACTATAACTACATTAATCGCATGACAAATATGATTAAGTTTGGGATTTATGAATAGACAATTGCACTAAAGAAAGTGGGTATGTTTAATTTTACTTTATCTGAAATTGTTTGTAGTTTTATATTTTTCATTTTGATGTCCACATAATAAGAAATCTTGATGGTTGAGCTTATTCTGATTATTACTCCCTTGTTCATAAATTCACCTTTTGCTTGAGGACAAGCAAAAGCTAAGTGTGGGGGTATTTGATGAACACATTATTATTCACTTTTTAAGAGCAATAATCTTAATATAATTAGACATTTAAAAGCTCTATATGTGGTATTTATGCTTCTTTTCTCTTTCTCTGCAGGAAACAGCCAATAAACAGCAAAACGAAGCAAATTCAGGATGATACACAGGAAACTGAAGAGGCAGTCGACTGGTCATGATAACAGGCGACTGGACAGAGGAAATCAAGTTTTACACAGCTGCTCGACCAAGTCGACTGTTCCCAAAACATCAGTCGACTGGGCGGATGAATCATGAAAATACTGAAGTCTCGACACAGTCGACTTACTCCCAAGGACAGTCGACTGATAGGCGGCGGAGTACACAAATCAGATATTCGAAGATTCACCTGCATCTAATTTCACATCTATTTGAATCCAGATTTATGCAAATCAAATCTAGAGACTGGGGGTTTCCAAGTGGACGTGGTAAACAGATAAGGAAGGAAAGGAGAAAAGAGAAAGATATTAATCATCAAATCAAATAAAGAAGGACCTTCCTGAAAAAAGTGGAAACCCTAATTCTCAGCCGTACTCTATAAATATCAGAAGAGAACGACTCCATAGGATCAGATCTATCTCGTGGACACAACTTAATCAGAGAGTTCCCAACCATCAAGTCGTCAACCCAAGCATCACTCCATCAACATCGAAGAAGGAGAAAGAAGATCCAGCAACCAGAAGGCAGTCGACTGTGTGACAGCCAGTCGACCATATTGCCGGAATCCATTAGTTTATTTCTTCTTCTCTCTTTATTCTTTTTATGTTGATCATGTATTCAAACTTGTTAAGCAATAAAGTTATTATTATGTGGAACTAATTTCATAGTTGGGTAGATCAAAACCGTAGTTATGTAGTGCTATATTCTTCTGAGATCTTCTAATTATTTATTGATTGAATCTGGTTGAATTGACATAGATTAATGATCATCAAACTTGGATCTTGAAGTCTGAGAGCAGTCGACTAAGGTGAGAGCCAGTCGACTGACATACAGCACGTGAGAATATCAAGTTTATGTTATCATTTATCTAAATCTGTTATATGAAGCATATTGAGACGACCGAATCTCGTGCTCATAATTTGTAACAAAGGAATCTTTAGGGGTTCTTGGTTCAATCAACTTAGAGGATCTAGATCTGATACCAATTTCTAGAACTTTAAGTGTTTGTTCGTTTCCACTGTTCTGATGTTTTCTCTAAGTATAACTTAGTAGATACCCTGCTAGATACTTATGGAAAGAAACGAATTAGAGTAGATACCATGCCTAATTCTTGGCTTAGGGAAACAATACTTTAAGGAGTAGATACCATGCCCTTGAAGTGAACAACATGAGTAATTGGAAGTAAATTCAGAAGGCAAATTAGCATTACTAACTATTGGTGGAGATCAACAACCCAACTATTCAAGAGAGTCATCCTCCTCCTCATCCTCGGCTTCAGTCTCCCCCGGGCCTTCGACACCGTCAGTCTGTCCTTCGGGGCCGAGCATCCCCTGGGGAAGCTCCTCCTCCCCCTCCACGGGGTCGTAGAAACGGTAGGAGGACGTGTCGAAACCCGAATTCTGAGCAGCGACATGAAGCAGGGCTCGGCCGTACGCGTCCTCCATGTTCTTGAACATGTGATGCTTGGCCTCATCCTGGATGGCCTTCTTCGCCTTTGCCACGTTAGACTGGTGCCTGGCCATGATCTTCTCGGCCCTCTTCCGAGCCGTCTCTGCCTCAGACCGAGCATTGGCCAGCTCCTCCTTCAGCTCGGCATTCTCCTTCTCCGAGGCCTCGAGCTTGGCTGCCGTGTCCTTCGACCGCTGAACGGCGTCGGCCAGCTGCGTCTCCAACCCTGCCACTTCGGCAGCCCTTTTTGTCGAGAGGAGCTGCTCAGCATCGAGCTGCTTCGTAGCTTTGACGTGCTCCGACCTCTCCCGGTCATACTCCTGTTCCTTGCTCGCAAACTCCTTGAGCAAGAAGTTGAAGTGGCAGAGGGTCTGAAAAAAGAACAATCCATCAGAGTCCGAGCCCAGGAACTTAGAAAACTTCAAAAAAGTTTCGATAAGAAAGTGATTCGATCCACATACCGACATGGTGTTCCGAGCGATCTGCATCGTGGCATCCCCAGCCAGCCCGGCTTTAAGGGCCGCTCGATCCTTTGGGGTCGACAAGTGCTTCACCGCCTCCATACAGATGTTGCCGTCGCCCAAAAAGCCGTCGACATTCATCACTTGCCAGTCGGGGACGAAGATCTGCTTGTGCCTCTCGGTCAAGATCTTCTCCGCATCGGCAGTGAGGGGCGGAACTTGGAGGGATAGCACCTCTTTCACGCCGAACGCTCCGTGTAATACCCCGATTTTTCCTAATGAATGAAGATTATTTATTTTGTTGCACGTGGTATGCACGTGTAATATTTTGGCTATTATTTTCAACATGATAAGTAAGAGCATTGTTTTTATAAAGGATTTTTCCCTAAAAGCCCAAGTGTTAATTTATTTATCTCTTCTACAAAATAATTATTTTGGCCCAATTAATTTTAGCCCATGAATTTAAACTCTATTATTATTTTCTACAACTTATAATGTGTAGCATCTTTTCTTTTTTACCGGGTATTTGATGTACAAATTTTGTAGAGTGGTTTGTGTGTACACGTGCACTCAATGTACACGTGCACAAGGCACAAGCTTGGCCGGATTGTGGTGAGTGGGTGTGAGATCATGGGCGGTTAATGTGAGGTGTGGGTAGTTTTCACAAATTCCTAGTCCATCCTAGCCCTTGATCTTTCAACTCCCTAGTGCATCCTAACCCTCCATATCACTCTAATTTGTGTATAAATACCCCCTCTCATTCTCTATTTCTTTTACACTAGATTATTATTTCAAGAGAAGTATTTGTGAGAGTTGTGTGTGTGTGCTTTTCTGTGGGGGACCAAGTAGCATTCTGAAGGCTTCGGTGTGGAACAAGGAGCAAGGAGCAAGGAGTGCTGCATCGCACTAAGGAACTTTTTGCGGGATTTCGATTATTTCTTCAAATAAGGTGGGTGTTTCTCAGGACTTCTAATGTAGGAATTATACCATGATTGTTATAATTGCTGCCATGTTATGAAAAGTAAATTTAATATATTAGAAATTGCCTGAGCATGCTGTTGATAACAAGAACGAGTGAGTCGGTACAGTCGACTGTCGCATGAACCAGTCGACTGGTACGAGACAATTATTTTTCATGATGTGGTAATAAACATATGTGCAAATAGACGTAATCGTGTGATCACTAATTTTATATTTTCCCTATGACACATATGATGGAGGGAAGGTGAATGGATGAAAAGAACTAGCGATGATTGACAAAACTAAGAACTGCCGGTGCAGTCGACTGACAAGGTGTTCAGCCGACTGGTGCATCGATTTAAGTATGAATATTCGGCAATTCCATGAAATGAGATATTCCATTATGTTGACCTAGTATAATGACTTGAGATTTACATCTTCATCTTCGTAAGAAAGTTATGAATAGTGTGAGTGCATGTTTAAAGTGTTTTCCTTAAAGAAAAGAACATATTAGAAATTTGAAATTCCATGATAGCATGCTACTGAACAAGTAAGAAGTGTGGTGTTTATGAAATGTGAATGTATGTATGCTGTAATGAAAATGCATGTGAGAACGGTTGAAAAGATAATTTCTGTTTTTTGCATTATGAAACTGTCCAGTCGACTTAGTGCGTGTAGCCAGTCGACTGAGCTGAACTTAGAACTGTGCTGCTAAAAATCCCAGGACAGATGACTGGTGGCTGATCAGTCGACTATCACGTGGATGACTGTGAACATGAAAGGTTGCGGGACAGCCGACTGACTGTGTGCAGCAGTCGACTATCCCGAGTATTTATGATGAACCTGTATTGACTGTATGAGTCGACTGGTGTCCTTCCAAGTCGACTGTACAGAGTGGACTTTGATATGTATGAGATTTCATTTTATTTATTGCTGTTGGAAGTTGTGAACTTTATGATTGAAATCTATGAACTCTTTTTATGACTGTATGGATTTATGTAAGATGAATCATAAATGGGAATTGAGAATTAAATGAACATGAAAGACTAAGATCATGATAAGAAAGTCTGTGAGACTCTAAATGAATTATGAGCTGAAAGTGCTCAATTAGAAATTGTGAATTGGAAATTGAAACGAAGAGTAGCTAAGTCTCCCCCGGCAGTGAAATGAAGGAAATGAAATGAAAATGAAAAGAAGACCAAGGATGGTCATGTATCGAAATGAAATGATAAGTCCAGTTTGGTGGAGAGGCTAACTCTAGAGCTTTGATTTTTATTCATGATTCTGATATTTAGTACATAGTGAAGAAGTGATGAAAGTGAGAGAAAAACATAAGTATGCGAACTAGAGTTTACGGTGCGGGTGTGTGAGCCGCAGAATGCATGCTTGATGAGTCAAGACATGGCGCGGGCACAACTCAGAATGATCGGACTTTAGTCACGCTTGTGGGGTATTTGGTGACTGCAAGAGGATCGTGTTCAGGGAGGAGGCTGAATTGCCGCAGAATGCATGCTTGATGAGTCAAGACATGGCGCGAAATTCTACTCCAGGGGCCAGGATACGTGCTTGTACTCATAGACCATCTAGGATACTCACTGTAATTACAGAAGTAGTTTAAGTCATGGCGAGGGATTGAACCCTAAAAAAATGAAGAACGGTTAAGAGGCTTGCCCTCGGACCTATGTAGTATGGGATGCATAGAATCCGAACAAGTGCGCATTAGTGTCATGTGAATTAAATAATTGCATTAAGGATTAAGTACACAATCACGACACGACATCATTAAGAGTTCTCTTTTGAAGTGTATTCTTATTATGAACAAGTTTGTGATTTGTTAAGAAATGAGATTCGTTATACTGTTTCTGGCATAGAGAGGATGGCCATGTATAATTATCATCGGTTGAATAAACTGACGTACCCACAGTTTGTATGCAGGTAATTACATGTGTAAGAGGAATGGATGCATAAAGATTTTACCATGTTGTTGTACATTTGTTTAATTGTTGTAAATTTTACTTCCGCTGTGCAAAAGAAAAGTGTAATATTGATGTAACTCTGATGTAAAAAGAAAGATTTGAATTTCCTTATAAAATTGTACTCAAAGAAAGTGAAAAGATCCTGTAGAACATCTCGAATTCAGGGTGTTGGGATTCTGGGCGTTACAGAGTGGTATCAGAGCCACGCTTTCTACGCTTTCACATTTGTACAAATTTATAAGGAACGACACCCTAGAAGTGGACATTAGAGTGTGTGTTTGAGTTTAGAGATTTAAATGTAAGTGACTTACATTTGTGTTGCTCTATGGTTTATGCTTCTTCCTCTCTATTCTAAGATGGTTGATCACTTCGACCCTGCTGGAGGCGACGACTGGCATATTATTGAGGAAGAGTACCATCCTGGACAGGCTGATTCTGAGGACGAGTATCACCCTGGGCAAGCAGATTCTGATGATGAGGAGTGGCCTGAATCTGGAGAGATTACCCCACCTCCAGATTCATCTGACGATTCTTCTTCCGATGAAGAAGAGGGACCAGCTCTGAGTGGCATTGTGGCTTCTCTTCGGAGGCAGGTGGAGACCCTGAAAGAGAGAGTTGGAGTTTTGGAAACTCAGCTGGCAAAGCGAAAGGACGATTTCTCTATTCTCAGTCACCGGGTGTGGGAACTTGAGAAGAGAAAGAACCTGATGGATGTGCTGAAGGATGAAGTGGATGAACTGCGGGAAGAACTTCGAGCAGCGAAGAGGACCTGTAGGAGTTAGATTGTTGTAGCTTCTATTTCTTTCATTTCTGATGTCAAAAATGTTTTTTATTTCGAATGTATAAACTTTGGAATTCAATGAAATGCAAGTTGATTTAAGTTCTTGTCTTATACTTCGAATTTAATGGATCTTTTGCATCAGAATATGTCGAGAAGAGGAGCTAGGAATGGTGAGGGGTTGGATCTGGAGACCGAACTTGCAAGGGTTTACCAGACGTTGAATGCAGTGGCCATGAATCAAGGAAAAGGGCCGGTGAATCTAGTACCTGAGCCAATTAAGCTAGTGGAATCATTCAAGAGAATGAAACCACCAGTGTTCGAGGGAAAGTCAGACCCAGATGCGGCTGACAACTGGATTCGGCAAGTGGAGACGATCTTCGAGGTGTTGGAGACACCGGAGGGCAGCAAGGTCAAGTTGGCGACTTTGCAATTCGAGAAGGATGCGGCTGTTTGGTGGCAGTCGATGAAGAGGACCATGGGAGGCTTGTTGCTCGGCTGGGAGGAATTTCTGGAAGAATTCTGCAGCCACTATTTCCCCTCTGACGTCCAGGAGAAGAAGGCAATGGAGTTTCTGTCACTTCAGCAAGGCAGCATATCAGTGAGGGAGTATGAGACTATGTTTACTCAGCTCTCTAGATATGCACCTGAACTGGTGATGGATGAGGCTAAGAAGGCTCGCAAATTCGAGCATGGGTTGAGGCCAAGCTTGAGATCCCGGATGATACCCCTCGGTATCAGGCGATTCGATAAGTTGGTGAAGAGGGCAGCTGCGACGGAAGCAGATATGGAGCAGTTCCATGTTGCTCAGCACCAGTGGAACAACTGGCAGTCCGGGAAGAGGCCTGCACAATCGGGGAGTTTCAAGGGACAACCATCTGCACAAAGGTTCAAACCGACAGGGGCGAACGCAGTTAGTGTAGCTGGAGGACCTGGAAACAATGTGGGGAGACCTTCTGCAGTCACCTGTTATAACTGTGGGGAAGTGGGACATTACCAATCTCGATGTCTCAAACCACGGGTTGGCAATCACAATGTGCCAATACAGCAGACTGGGAAGAGGCCGTACCAATCAGGACGAGTATTTGCTTTGACGGAAGCTGATGTTGAGGAAGCAGATCAGGTCATCTCTGGTACGAGGGCTGATGTTTAGTGGTTTTGTCATTTCTTCTTCCTGTTCATATTGTGAAACTGTTATGTAATGGTGTGTATTATGTAACAGGAGAACTCTATCTTAATGGAAAGAAAGTTGTTGTATTGTTCGATACTGGATCCTCTCATACTTTTGTGTCTCCTAGATTTGCTAAAGTGTTGGGAGTGGAACCGAAGATTTTTCCAGGCAAGATCTTAGCAGTAGCTACTCCATCAGGGGAAACTTTGACCACTGATCGGTATTATGCTGATTGCAAGATTGTGATTGGGGATAGAATCTTTGGCATTGATCTGATCGAGCTGAATATCTTGGGAGTCGATGTTATCATTGGCATTGATTGGATGTCGGTGTACAGTGCAAGCATCGAGTGCAAGACCAAGACGGTAACAGTAAAGGCTCCAGGTGGACCTGAAGTCACTTTCCAAGGGAAGCAAAAGTGTGCTAAGCTGGTGGCAACTATTTGCAAGGAAGAGACTCCTGTGGAATTGCAAGGGATTCCTGTAGTTCGGGACTATCCGACTATGTTCTTGGAAGATTTTCCTGGGTTACCTCCGCATCGTGATGTAGAGTTCAGCATCACTGTTCAACCGGGAAGTGCACCCATTTCTAAGGCACCGTATAGGATGGCTCCAGTGGAACAGGATGAGGTGAAACGGCAGATTGAGGAACTGTTGGGAAAAGGCTTTATTCAACCTAGTGCGTCACCTTGGGGAGCACCAGTGCTTTTGGTAAAGAAGAAGGATGGATCGATGAGAATGTGTATCGATTACCGAGAGCTGAATAAGATCACTGTTCAGAATAAGTATCCGATTCCTCGAATTGATGATTTGTTCGATCGTCTACAAGGAGCAGCTGTATTCTCCAAAATAGATCTTCAATCAGGGTATCACCAAGGGCGAGTGAAAGCTGAAGATGTGCACAAAACTGCGTTTAGAACTCGGCATGGGCATTACGAATTCTTAGTTATGCCATTCGGAGTGACGAATGCACCCGCAATCTTCATGGACTTGATGAACAGAGTTCTGGGGCCGTTTATTGATTCTTTCGTCGTGGTGTTTATCGACGATATTCTCGTGTACTCCAAGTCAGAGGGGGAGCATACTGAGCATCTAGCGGCAGTTTTGCAGAAGTTGGAAGAGCAGAAGTTGAATGCCAAGTTATCCAAGTGTGATTTCTGGAAATCTGAAGTGGCATTCCTAGGTCACATCCTTTCTAAGGAGGGAGTGGCAACTGACCCTCAGAAGATAGAGGCAGTGAGAGATTGGGCTAGGCCTACTACAGTGAAGGAAGTCAGAAGTTTCCTTGGGATGACTGGATACTACAGGAGATTCATTCAAGGTTATGCTCAGATAGCTGTACCGCTTACTGGACTGACCAAGAAGAATGTGAGCTTCAAGTGGACTGAGCAATGTGAGGCGAATTTTCAGGAGTTGAAAGAGAAGCTGACTACTGCACCTATTTTGGCTTTGCCTAGAGCAGGTGTTGAGTATGATGTTTATAGCGATGCTTCACATTGGGGGCTTGGTTGTGTCTTAATGCAAGAAGGTAGAGTAATCGCTTATGGGTCTAGGCAACTACGACCGCATGAGAAGAATTATCCGACTCATGATCTGGAGTTGGCTGCGATTATCTTTGCTTTGAAGCAATGGAGGCACTATGGGTACGGTGAGAAGTTGAACATGTACACAGACCACAAGAGCTTGAAGTATATATATCAGCAGAGGGATCTCAATCTGAGGCAGCGGAGATGGTTGGAAGTGCTCGAGGATATGCGACCTGAGATCAAGTATCATCCTGGAAAGGCTAATGTTGTTGCCGATGCACTTAGTCGCAAGAGCAGTTTGGCCAGTCTGATTACAACTCAGAGGCATTTGATTGAGGAGTTGGACCGAGCAGGTATTGAAGTTGTCTTGCAAGGATTGGGAGCATCTTTGGCTCAGTTGAGGCTTCAGCCTACTTTGAATGCAAGGATCATTGCAAGTCAGGGGGTTGATGCTGATGTTTTGAAGATGAAGGAGCAGGTTGGTGCTGGCAGGTTGCCCGGATTTCAAATCAGGAATGGAGTGCTGTGGTTCGGGGATAGGCTGTGTGTTCCAAATCAGGTGGACCTGAAAGAGAGTATTCTTCAGGAGGCGCATGCTACTCTTTTGTCGGTACATCCTGGGAGTACTAAGATGTACAAAGACATCAAACAGCATTTCTGGTGGTCAGGGTTGAAGCGGGATGTGGCTGATTTTGTTGCGAAGTGTGAGGTTTGTCAGCAAGTCAAAGCCGAAAATCAGAGACCCGGAGGTCTATTACAGCCGTTACCTATTCCGGAATGGAAGTGGGATAACATCAGTATGGATTTCATTACGGGATTGCCTAAGAGTCCTAAAGGCAACGATGCAATTTGGGTTATAGTCGATCGACTAACCAAGTCCGCTCACTTTTTGGCGATGAAACTCACTGCTTCGATGGACAAGTTGGTTGAGATGTAGGTTGGTGAGATTGTCCGACTTCATGGTGTTCCCTCAACTATTGTGTCTGATCGGGATGCGCGGTTTACTTCGCATTTCTGGAGGAGTCTTCAGACAGCTTTGGGTACCAAGACAGATTTCAGCACTGCTTTTCATCCGCAAACCGACGGGCAGACTGAGAGAGTCAACCGTATTCTTGAGGATATGCTTCGGTGTTGTATACTAGACTTTGGAGGCAGTTGGAAAAGGCATTTATCTTTGGTAGAATTTGCTTACAACAACAGTTTTCAGGCTAGCATCGGGATGGCGCCGTACGAAGCTTTGTATGGCAGGAAGTGCAGGACTCCTGTTTGTTGGTATGAAGTTGGGGAGCGGCAGTTGTTTGGTCCTGAGCTTGTACAGCTGACTTCTGAGAAGATTGATCTGATCAGGAAAAGGTTGGTAGAAGCTCAGAGCAGGCAGAAAAGCTATGCAGACAACCGGAGAAGGGACCTTGAGTTTGAGGTTGGTGACTTCGTCTTTCTGAAGGTATCGCCCAACAAAGGTGTGGTTCGATTTGGCAAAGGCGGGAAGTTAGCCCCGAGGTTTATAAGCCCATATAAGATATTGAAAAAGATCGGGAAAACGGCTTACCGGCTTGAATTACCGGGAGAGTTGTCTCAGGTGCACAATGTCTTCCATGTGTCTATGTTGAGAGATTATATTCCAGACCCGAGTCATCATTTGCCTGAGGTGCCGGAAGGTTTGCAGTTAGACCTGAATTACATCGAGACTCCTGTCGAGATTGTTGACCGTAGGGAGAAGGTCTTGAGGAATAAGACGATACCGATGGTCAAAGTAGTCTGGAGAAACCACTTGGTTGAAGAGGCTACTTGGGAATCTGAGGAGAGGATGTTGAAGGACTATCCTGAGCTTTTTGCTTGATTATATCTTTGTATCTTTGTATCTTTGTATCTTTTGTTTTGTTGTTGTGTTTTCTGTTTTCTCGCTCTTGACTGTAGTTCCGGGGACGGAACTATTCTAAGGAGGGAGTGATGTAATACCCCGATTTTTCCTAATGAATGAAGATTATTTATTTTGTTGCACGTGGTATGCACGTGTAATATTTTGGCTATTATTTTCAACATGATAAGTAAGAGCATTGTTTTTATAAAGGATTTTTCCCTAAAAGCCCAAGTGTTAATTTATTTATCTCTTCTACAAAATAATTATTTTGGCCCAATTAATTTTAGCCCATGAATTTATACTCTATTATTATTTTCTACAACTTGTAATGTGTAGCATCTTTTCTTTTTTACCGGGTATTTGATGTACAAATTTTGTAGAGTGGTTTGTGTGTACACGTGCACTCAATGTACACGTGCACAAGGCACAAGCTTGGCCGGATTGTGGTGAGTGGGTGTGAGATCATGGGCGGTTAATGTGAGGTGTGGGTAGTTTTCACAAATTCCTAGTCCATCCTAGCCCTTGATCTTTTAACTCCCTAGTGCATCCTAACCCTCCATATCACTCTAATTTGTGTATAAATACCCCCTCTCATTCTCTATTTCTTTTACACCAGATTATTATTTCAAGAGAAGTATTTGTGAGAGTTGTGTGTGTGTGCTTTTCTGTGGGGGACCAAGTAGCATTCTGAAGGCTTCGGTGTGGAACAAGGAGCAAGGAGCAAGGAGTGCTGCATCGCACTAAGGAACTTTTTGCGGGATTTCGATTATTTCTTCAAATAAGGTGGGTGTTTCTCAGGACTTCTAATGTAGGAATTATACCATGATTGTTATAATTGCTGCCATGTTATGAAAAGTAAATTTAATATATTAGAAATTGCTTGAGCATGCTGTTGATAACAAGAACGAGTGAGTCGGTACAGTCGACTGTCGCATGAACCAGTCGACTGGTACGAGACAATTATTTTTCATGATGTGGTAATAAACATATGTGCAAATAGACGTAATCGTGTGATCACTAATTTTATATTTTCCCTATGACACATATGATGGAGGGAAGGTGAATGGATGAAAAGAACTAGCGATGATTGACAAAACTAAGAACTGCCGGTGCAGTCGACTGACAAGGTGTTCAGCCGACTGGTGCATCGATTTAAGTATGAATATTCGGCAATTCCATGAAATGAGATATTCCATTATGTTGACCTAGTATAATGACTTGAGATTTACATCTTCATCTTCGTAAGAAAGTTATGAATAGTGTGAGTGCATGTTTAAAGTGTTTTCCTTAAAGAAAAGAACATATTAGAAATTTGAAATTCCATGATAGCATGCTACTGAACAAGTAAGAAGTGTGGTGTTTATGAAATGTGAATGTATGTATGCTGTAATGAAAATGCATGTGAGAACGGTTGAAAAGATAATTTCTGTTTTTTGCATTATGAAACTGTCCAGTCGACTTAGTGCGTGTAGCCAGTCGACTGAGCTGAACTTAGAACTGTGCTGCTAAAAATCCCAGGACAGACGACTGGTGGCTGATCAGTCGACTGTCACGTGGATGACTGTGAACATGAAAGGTTGCGGGACAGCCGACTGACTGTGTGCAGCAGTCGACTATCCCGAGTATTTATGATGAACCTGTATTGACTGTATGAGTCGACTGGTGTCCTTCCAAGTCGACTGTACAGAGTAGACTTTGATATGTATGAGATTTCATTTTATTTATTGCTGTTGGAAGTTGTGAACTTTATGATTGAAATCTATGAACTCTTTTTATGACTGTGCGGATTTATGTAAGATGAATCATAAATGGGAATTGAGAATTAAATGAACATGAAAGACTAAGATCATGATAAGAAAGTCTGTGAGACTCTAAATGAATTATGAGCTGAAAGTGCTCAATTAGAAATTGTGAATTGGAAATTGAAACGAATAGTAGCTAAGTCTCCCCCGGCAGTGAAATGAAGGAAATGAAATGAAATTGAAAAGAAGACCAAGGATGGTCATGTATCGAAATGAAATGATAAGTCCAGTTTGGTGGAGAGGCTAACTCTAGAGCTTTGATTTTTATTCATGATTCTGATATTTAGTACATAGTAAAGAGGTGATGAAAGTGAGAGAAAAACATAAGTATGAGAACTAGAGTTTACGGTGCGGGTGTGTGAGCCGCAGAATGCATGCTTGATGAGTCAAGACATGGCGCGGGCACAACTCAGAATGATCGGACTTTAGTCACGCTTGTGGGGTGTTTGGTGACTGCAAGAGGATCGTGTTCAGGGAGGAGGCTGAATTTCCGCAGAATGCATGCCTGATGAGTCAAGACATGGCGCGGAATTCTACTCCAGGGGCCAGGATACGTGCTTGTACTTATAGACCATCTAGGATGCTCACTGTAATTACAGAAGTAGTCTAAGTCATGGCGAGGGATTGAACCCTACAAAAATGAAGAACGGTTAAGAGGCTTTCCCTCGGACCTATGTAGTATGGGATGCATAGAATCCGAACAAGTGCGCATTAGTGTCATGTGAATTAAATAATTGCATTAAGGATTAAGTGCACAATCACGACACGACATCATTAAGAGTTCTCTTTTGAAGTGTATTCTTATTATGAACAAGTTTGTGATTTGTTAAGAAATGAGATTCGTTATACTGTTTCTGGCATAGAGAGGATGGCCATGTATAATTATCGTCGGTTGAATAAACTGACGTACCCACAGTTTGTATGCAGGTAATTACATGTGTAAGAGGAATGAATGCATAAAGATTTTACCATGTTGTTGTACATTTGTTTAATTGTTGTAAATTTTACTTCCGTTGTGCAAAAGAAAAGTGTAATATTGATGTAACTCTGATGTAAAAAGAAAGATTTGAATTTCCTTGTAAAATTGTACTCAAAGAAAGTGAAAAGATCATGTAGAACATCTCGAATTCAGTGTGTTGGGATTCGGGGCGTTACACTCCGCTGGACGAGCCAGGGGCATCCCCTCCCGCCGTCGGCGCCGTCGCATCGAAAGCTGGAGGATCGGGGACCACGACCTTCTCCTGCTCAGGACCAGCCTCCAAGACAACGACCTTCTGCGGGTCGGCGGTCTTCCCGACCGAAGGCATCTTCTGGGCTCGACCCCCCTGAGGCCCTGCCACGGGTCTCTTCTTCCTCGACTCCTGTTCCTTCGCCTTGGCCTTCGCCATCAGAGCCCTGTAGTCCATCTTGGAAGATTCTGCGCAAGCCGAATGAAAAAAACTTAGATAAATTTTTCAAGAACTTTACGCTAAGAAATAAAATATGAGAAGCATACTAGGGTCGATCGGACTGAGACCCCCCCCGGAACAACACTTCCTCGGTAATGTCTTTCCAACTTAGCGTTGGCAGGGCGAGGAGCTTCTTGAGGACTTCCGCCTCCTCGTCACTCAATACCGGCTCCTTCTTTGCTCGCTTAGGCAGGTCTTCCTTCCTCCAAGCTATCGGAATCGCCCAAGGTGTCGGAGCTCGGATAATGAAATACTTCTCCTTCCAATGTTTGATCGAGTCCGGGTTCTCGATCAACTTCACGCCAGTCCGTGGCGACAGGTAGAACCTCTGCTCATTCCTGTTCGGTTGGCAGGGGCGGTAGAGGCTCCGAAGGAGGAACAAGCTCGGCTGAGCTCCGATCTCTTGACACCGGAGAAAAAATGCCAGCACGTGCCTCCAAGTGTTCGGCATCAACTGGGCGGGGCTCAAACCGTACCAAACGAGGACCTCTACAATAAATGGATGAAGCGGAAAACGAAGCCCGGCGTGCAAGGAGTCGAGGGGAAAAACACACGCATCAGACGAAGACGACGTGGAGGCTCGGAATCCCGGTCCGGGGAGAAGTAGCCCGTACTCGGCTGGAATCTGGAACCCAGCTCGGATCCGGTGCAGATCAGCCTCGGTAAGAGACGAGATGGTATGATCCACCTCGGTTAACTCTCTCGGCTCATTCTCCTCTACGGACTTGGTGGTGCCCTGAGTCACCTTCTCCAACATCTCCTCGGAGTACTCCCGAACGCCTCCCACGCTCGACAGAACAATAGGCTGCCGACCGAACTCCCCCACCGTCTTCGGCTTCTCGATGATCGTGACCACTCCCTTACCCTTCTGAGACTTCGCCTTGACCTCCTGGGGTGGCTCGGCTACTTCGCCCTCCTTGCTCGGCCGAACAACGCTTTGATCGGCCGGCTCTATCACCTCCTTCCCTCTGCCCGCTCGGCCTACGACTTGGTCCGAGGCGGGGGTCTCATCCGAGGAAGTAATCTTAACCATTTTCTGGAGAGAAAGGAGAGAGACTGACCTTGAAGTGACAACTACGGTCGGAAAAGTTCACCGGAACCAAGGAACGCCTTGCCGCGACAGCTAGCAGCGCCACCCAGGAGCAAAAAACTTCGATGGTGAAAGTAAAAACTGGAGAGAGAGAGAGTGAAAGTAAATCATGAGACTTGGATTGAGGGGGGGTGAAGATTTATAGTAAAAAAGAAAAGTCCCTTGGACTTCCAAACGTAAGGGCGCGACTTTTGGGCTGCTCTCGAAACGTCGCGAAGGCCCAAAACCACTTTGTCTTTTCACCAAGTCAACTGGCTCGGCACAACAGGATCTAAACCCGAACCACATGCAATCCGAACCCAGCAGCGAAGGGACCGATCGGCCAACTGAGCAAGTGCCATTCCGAGCCCGTAAACGAGAAAATTCACTTTCTCCTCAACTTTCGTGTGTGATCTCGATCAGACGGCTCAGATCTTGCCAACGACGCTAAACGACAAGATAGCGTTTTCTTGGGAACTGAGCCCATCTCAAGATTCGCACCACCATCCAACGGCTCAGATTGCGCCATGTCGCTCGAACAACCGTGCCCTCACCCCTCCGGCCGACCAACCGAGCAAGTGCCCATCCGACGGCCCAAAATGTCGCTCGGACAACCGTGCCCTCAGCGAGCCCTCTGCAAGCCCCCCAGGCCCCAGGTCTCGATCGGCATCCCTCTCACCCGTGGACAAAACAAAGCCTTCGGCCTCGGAGCCGAAGCCACGAATTGTCCAGGGATTAGAGAGAAACCGCCGACTCGCGGGGTCCGGTTAAAAAGGCAGATCGGCACACCTCCCATCTCTAACTCCTTCGGGCTGACAACCATCAGGAGCCGTCAGCCCGGAAGGAAGACAGAGATCGGAAGAGACCCATCCTTCCGAAGCACACTGTCCCCCGGATCTGGACTTTGGTCATCACCTCTTCCACCATGATCTCCCCTGACCCTGACACCCGCATCGGGACCGTCAGAGTCAGGAGAAGACCATGGTGGAAGAACGACCACCCGTCCTTCCGAAGCAACTCGTCCCTCGGGTCCGGACTACGGTTGCCACCACTTCTGCCCTGTTCTCCCCCGACCCTGACGTCCCTATCGGAGCTGTCAGGATCGGGAGAAGAATAAGGCAAAAGAGTGACCACACCTCCGGACCTCTCGAGGTTAAAATTTCACAAGACAGGCATCCGCCTTGACTCCGATCGTCACTTCCTCTGCTATGATCTCCCCCGACCCTGACATCCACATCGGGGCCGTCAGAACCAGGAGAAGACCATAGCCGAAGAGCAACCACCCAAAGCAGACACCTCCGAGGGCTAAAACTCAACATTTGTTGCGACTGAAATGATAAGGGGAATGGGGTACTTATAACCTACCCTCCAAGAACCAGCCATTATGACCCTCGGAAGTTGAAACGCCACGCATTAATTGAAGGGCGACATTCTTAATGACCCCGGGAAGTTGGAACGCCGCACAAACCCCGGGACACCATTAATGCCCATGGGAACAGAGCCTTCTCGAAACTCGTTCCACCAGTCAACGGCCCGGACCGCCATACCACGCTCGGATCACCGAACAGTCGGAGCTCCGGTCGGTCAACCGAGCAAGTGCCATTCCGAGCGTCAAAACGGAGAAAACTCACTTTCTCCTCAACATTCGTGTAAGATCTCAATTAGACGGCCCAGATCTTGCCGGCGGTGCTAAACGACAAGATAGCGTTTTCTTGGGAAATGTGCCCATCTCGAGATTCACGACACCATCCAATGGCTCAGATTGCTCCACGTCGCTCGACTAGCCGGACACTCAGAGCTCCGGTCGGCCAACCGAGCGAATACATATCCGACGGCCCAGAGAGTTGTTCGACCAGCCGAACTCTCAGAGCTCCGGTCGGCTAACCGAGCGAGTACACATCCGGCGGCCCAGAAAGCCTCTCGGCTGACCGAGCCCTCACCCCTCCGGTCGGCCAACCGAGCAAGTGCCATTCCGAGCTCGCAAACGGAGGAAAAAGCACCCGAACCACCACAACCGTTGAATCTTCCAGAAATTCACGCTCTCAGTGATGAACGGCCCAGATCTTGCCACGTGCGCTAAACGACAAGATAGCATTTTCTTGGGAAGCACGCCCGTCTCGAGATTCGTGCCACAATCCGACAGCTCAGATCGTGCCACGTCGCTCGGACTGCCGAACCCCTGTGTCTCCGGTCGGTTGCCGAGCAAGTGCCCATCCGAGCTCGCAAACGGAGAAAAAAGCTTCCGAGCGATAACAACGGCCAGATCTCTCAGAAATTCGTGCTCGTCCATGATCAACGGCCCAGATCGAGCCACGTCATAAATCGGTATTTAAAATCATTTTTTATTTATTTAAATCTTTTTATTTATTTAAAAATTGCGAAAAATTGCTAAAAATTCGGGAAAATTAACTAAAAATTCTAGGAAATAATTAAAAATTCGGGGGGATATTTTTAAGCCCCTGAACGAACAATTATTGCCTAGAATGTACTGTTAAGGCCCCCGAACGATTAGTTAACACGTCGCAAAATTAAATAAATAGTCCGAAAATATAGATAAAAGCCGTCAAATACTCGATATGGCTAGAGAACAGCGCATGGCATCAAAAAATTACCTCACCACCCCCTTCGAGATTCAAAATCCTCCATTTGGACTCCGATACAACTCCACTAGCCACTAAAACAGTTAAACTACTCCTCAAAGGCTGATCACACTCAGTCTTTAGGAGTGGGTGGCTCGTGATATGGCTAAAAATGGGGTTAAATCGGAACCGTCCAGATTGGGCGCGAATCTTGAAGCTCGGGGGTAAAACGGTAATTTCACATACAAACGGGTCTGAAACGGTTACTGGATCTCCTTCTCACAGATCCAATAACCCACAAACGGGTCCACTCCAATTGGGTACGGGTCCCGACCCGAGGCAAACCCAGACCAACAAGAGGCAAATCAGGGTCACTGATCTGACCAAGTCAATGGGCCTGATTTGCTCTCACCGGGAATCAGGGATTAGTTTCCTAAACAGACTGTGAGGATTTTACTCCTGGCAGTTACACAGGAAATCAGGTCCCTAATCACTCTCCTGGCGACTATAAATACCTCCCCTCCACCACTGTGACCAGGTAATCATTCTTTTTCCACCTTAAGCTCTTTCATAATCACTGCTGATTACTGACAAGAGCGTCGGAGGGTGCGTTGCCGGAATCAACCCCGGTGTATCGCACTTCCTTGCAGGTTGCGGTAGAAATCGGAAGGCTTGGATCCGCTGTTCAGGTTTTTCTCGAACTCACAAATCTCATCTGTTTACCCCCACACCAGAATCAGCGGTAACACCCACGAATAGGCCTTTATGACCCCCAACGTGCAGATACACCCGGTACATACGAATGCACCCTGCCTGCTCTGTGAATAGGCCCGTAGACCCACAACACGCGAACATATCCGGAGAATCATCTCCCTGCCGTGTACCCCACGAATAAGCTTTTATGATCCCAACGTGCAGATACACCCGGTACATACAAATGCACTCTGCCTGTCCTTAAGTAGGTTATTATTAAGACATCAAAATATCTATCTCTAGAGTTAGCGCATCCTACCGGACTTAAATACTCAACAACAACTAAACCAAGACCCCTCAGGTCTAACTCAACAAATCTCAACTGCCGGTTTATAGGACTCCCACTCAACTCCTAGAGATCTCAACAAAACCACAATCCACAAATCCATCGTCAAAACGATCATAAGGAGAAACCGCTCCAACAAAACCCAAATCTTTATATAATTCCAGAATCCAAATATAACTATAAAATATCTTGAAAATATATGTTTTGTAGAAATAGTAACCTTTAGAATAATAAGTTATAGATTAAAGCATTTAGAGTAAAAATCATTTGAAAGAACATACATAGATATAAGGATACATCAGTATCAGTTGACTATAGAAAACATAAGTCGACTGTCCAGAAAGAAAATTCCATGGTTTTAAGAAAATAAGCTAAGTGTTATAAGTTGACTTATAAAAGTCATAAGTCGACTTACCAGAGAATATAAGTTGACTTATAAAAGTCATAAGTCGACTTACTAGAAAATATAAGTTGACTTACAAAAGCCATAAGTCGACTTACCAGAAAATATAAGTTGACTTACAAAAGTCATAAGTCGACTTACCAGAAAATATAAGTCGACTTAAAAAGTCATAAGTCGACTTACCAGAGAGAAACTCCAGAAATCTTTAAGAAAATATTCTAAGTGTGCCAGTCGACTGAAAAGGGTCTAAGTCGACTGTCCAGAATGAATTTTCAAAAAAACTAATGATCATAGCAGCCGGGTCGTACCAGTCGACTGAAAGGTCATGCCAGTCGACTGTCGGCCTACAGACTGCATAGTTTTGGTTGTGCATATGTCAAAACTGGGGTTTTTAGGAATCAGTCATATAACAAAATAACTTTGTATTATTTTTCAAATCTTATTAATACCAAAATAATTAGATTTAAACTTAGCATTTGAGAAATCCAAATTCAAACAACATCTTTTACAAAAATTACAAATCCCCAATTTAAATCCTCATAACTCAAATCCTCAAAACATGGTCCTCTAAACCATTAATCATTCACAAAATTCCTCAACTAAATCTCAACTATTCTCTATAGTTGATTCATGAACAAAACAAATTTATCCTCAACATGGTCAAGTTGTTTTCATCCAACTCACCAATAGTCCAAAATCTCATCTTTAATTTAATTAATGCACGACATCTATCAAACTCAATCAAATCAACATTAATCCAACATTTTAAGAAAATATGATCTAAGCAGTAGCAGTCGACTGCTTCGAGTCACCAGTCGACTGTTCACCATAGAAATCTAACATTATTAGCCCATTAACAATTTATTTAGATCCTGAATAGATCTAACATCATTCATATGCAGGTATCTAGAGTTCTTCTCGGAGATCCAATTTTTCATCCATTCATACATATACATATTCAACATCCAATCAATCTAAACATTCATATTATTCTCATATGACGTACACAAATCAAAGAGAAACAAACAAAACAACCAAACAATTATATCTACTCATCTACAACATACACAAACAAAATAAACAAAACCATGTCACTCACCTTAGGAATGAAAAGATCCAATAAGAAATCCCCTCTTTTGTGAGATCCAAAATCCTCCTCTTCAATCACCAAGAAAATAAAATATATAATAAAACTTGTGTTGTGCAACGAATGACGGCTGCACACCCTCTTTTATACAGGCCGAAAATAAGGATTTAGGGTTTTAGAAATACATTTGCAAAATAGTCCTTCCAAAATATAACTTTACATATATAACCTTTTCTTAGTTAAAATAGGTTAACTAAATCAAAACCAAATCAAATCTTCTTATCACTGAGTTGTCCAGAAATCCAGCACAGCCCAGTAAATAAGAAAAATCCGGATTTACCACTCAGGGTGGCGATTTTGCACAAAAGCCCTCCCTTTTGTAATATTTGCAAATACATCATAAAATATTCATAAAAATCCAGAAAAATCAGAAATAATATCTAATAATACATATTATATTTTTCAATAAAAATATTTGACTTTTACATTCCAGAAAAATATTTGCACAAGATTCTACATAAATTCCATATTTGCAAAAACACCCTTTTTGTTTAAATCTTCACCAAATCGACTTTAAATTAAATCTAAATATATTTAAATTTAAATTATAACCATGGAAAACCAAAATTTCAGTAAAAATGAATTTTCATAATTTATTTAAGATCCAAACGGTTTTTTAAATAAAAGCCCCTCTCTTTCGAGGTATTTATAAAAATAGTTTCTTTACTCAGAAAAATCCCAAAATTTAGAATATACTCCATTATAATTAGGAGAATTTACTAAAAATATAAAATTGGTTATTTACACCAAAAATATTTGCACGTGTTTCGCACGTGTAAATAGATAAATCTTTAGAAAATATTTATTAAATCTCCAGAAAATCATTTTAATTCATTTTCAAATATTTAAAATAATATTTGAAAATACGGGGTTCTACAGCAATAGTTGTTGATAAGGCTAAATCGGAGACACTAGATCACGGCACGCATCTCAAAACTTCTCAATAGTAGAACGATAATTTTCCAACAACAACATGCCCACTAGAAGAACATGGGCCATCTCTAGACTCATTAGCTCAACCAGATTCATGACTAAAGCTTACTTACAACCTAAGAGAGAGTGATTTCCAACTAATTACAGTTGTCAGACATATCCCCTCAAATCATGAATTAAATAACTAATTTTATCTCTTAACTAGGGGACTCTTTAAGAATACATTTTTGGATCTATTTTCTATAATGATTCCTAGCCTGTAAATACTTTCCCCCCTCATTCAGTAAATAGTAATGAATTTTATTCCACCAAAACTCTAGTCTTTTTCTTAGTTACTGATTTTAGTGGTGGAGCGTCTTTCACCGAGGCAACCACAGTATTCAGACTTTGTGCAGGTTTACGGGCGACCTTTCGTCGTCTGGTCCAGATCCAAGTGCTCTCAACGGTTCAAACTCATCAAGGAGACTTCATCCATCATAAATTCAGGTGTGATCGATGGTCCAGATTGTAAGTTTCCTCCTAAAAAAGATCTCAATATCTGATTTCTCTCACACTAGAAAAAGCAGCAACAGTTGTATTGCTAAAAAACCTTTATTTTGCAACATCATGATAGATGGGCAAAATATATTCAAATTTAGTAATTTTTCTTCCCTCTATATGTTATAATATGAAGATCAACTAAAACTGTGTGGATCAGGAAGTTTGATTGCGGAGAATGGGTTTTTAGAGCACCATAGAAGAAAATTTCCTCCTATAACATAAAATCGTTCGTATCCTCTATTAATAATTGGTACTGGATTTTGAATTTCTTATGAGTTCTAACTGGGTTTTGGGTTCGAGTGTAGGTTGAGGGGTACAGGAGTTGGGTTGGGGTTTTGTAGCAAAGAGAGGGGCTGAAGTTGGGGAAGGATTCTAGCTAGGGCTTTGGTATGGGAACATGTGATGTTAGAGCATCCACAATGGTATTTCTCATATTGTATAATATGGCAGCTACGGTAATAGCATATGGGGCAAGGTGGTGCAGTGGTTGTTTGCTATATTTTTTTTTAAATGGGAGAGACGGTATAACATATACAGTCCCGGAAAGAAAGAAAAAAAAAGCGTAAAAGTGTCGGACGGGATAACATATCCCGTCCAAGAAATAGGTAACTTTATTTACAAATATTAATTACTTATTAACTATTAAGTTATGTTAATTAAATAAATTAAATAATATAATATTAACTAAACCTAATTATAAACTAACTAATCCTAAAATTAACTACACCTAACCTAGGACGGGATAACATCTCTTGGACGGTACATGTTGTACCGTCCGGTATTTAGGGGATTGAATTTTTTTTTTAAATTTTTTGGGCAAGATCTGGCCGTCGGATTAAAAAATAAATTAAAAAATAAATTAGAAAATTGGGATGGTATATGTTATACCGTCCGAAGCGAATAAAAAATACTAAAATACGGGGGACGGTATATGTTATACCATCCTTTATAATTTGAGAATCGCTACTTTGTTTCTCATTTTTGAGAAACGAATATAGAAAGTTTGCCAAAAAATGGCAAAATAGAAAACCGTTGCAGCATACCATTTGCTATAATATGGCAAATTGGCAAATATAAGAAACCACTGTGGATGCTCTTAGGGATTCAAAATGGGTTTAGAATGGAGGACATTTGCGGAAAGGATAGAAATGAAGGAGGATTAAAAGGAGGAGGAGGATGGGGTTTGGGAAGATTTGGATTTGGATTTGGATTTGAAAGAGAAAAAGAGAAGAAAAAAGGTTGAGGTGGGTTTCCGATTTCGTGTTTGGATATGGATTTTAAGAGAGCGAGAAAGAAGAAAATAAGTGAAATTTTTAAATAAGTCACATTTTTTTAGAACTTATTTTTTAAAAAAATACCAAAAATTAATATAAAATGATAGACAATCTAGTCCCAAAAAAAAGATTGACAAAATTTTTACAAATATTTTTTCAATCACATAAGGACTTATATGAATAAACACATACAACTCAAAATATGGGTATAATGGTTAATCACGGCTAAAATTGATGTTGTTAACAAAGAGGTGGTAAACCACAACTTTAGGTATAGCCTATCCGCAAAAAAAAAATTGTAGGGTTATCTGCTATGGGTGTGCACGAGTCGAGTTGGGTGGGTTTTTGACAATTTTCGAGCCTGACCTGTTGTTTATTTCTAAACCCAGAACTCACCCAAACCCATCAGTCTTGAGTTTGTTTTGGTGGGCTTCATATTCTATGGATTGGTTTAGTTTTGTCGGTAGACCCGACCTTTTTGCCTCGAGTAATTATACGAAATTTTTTACTTAAGCCCATGGCCAAAGATTCTCTTCCTTCTAACCACTTTGACTAGTCAACCTACACTTTTAATCCCTAAATACTTAAATTCTTCTTGTTAGGTCCCTTATATACTATTTAACGTATAAAAATCGTTTAATTTTGGATACAATATATTAGATGTGTAATTATATTCCCATGCCTATTCAACACCCAAAACCACAGTTTTTATTTCTCTATTTTCTTCTCACCGCTTTTTATCCCTTTTCAGCACCCGTTCCCATTGGAACCACAACTTGTTCACCGAAGATCGCCAACAACAACCACCCCACTCTCTTTTATTTGGTGTCGTCACCTCCCAATCTCGTATCAAGAAATTCCTCTCGCTGTCTCTTTGACTCGTTGTCATTCGTCTCATTCGTCGCCGAATTTCTCAAAAGGGATGTCACGCCCCGCTTCCCAATATACATAACTATGGTCGTGCAGCTAAGGCCCAGCGAATGATACAAACATCATCAATAAGTTGTACAGTTATGAACTCAACAAGGTATTCATAAACATATCCACATATGCAGTAAAAATGATCACATAACAGGAAATGAAATAAAATAATGATCAAAATAACCATCATTTTGAAAAACATAAACATAAACTTCGTGTCAAAATGCCCAGAAATACAATGTACAAGAATAAAGCAATAGATACGACAGTTTGCTATGAAAACTATATAAAGTAGAGATTGAAAAATAAAATAATATAAAGTAGCTATGACACAGCAATTAATCAAGATCGTCTTGAAAGTCTGTTAGCCAAGAGTTCCTCCAATAACTCATCTTCAATACCTGCATAAACATCATTATGAGGTTGTGTGTGTGGGGGGGGGGGGGGGGTCCGTTCGTGTAAGTTTCAGACGACAAGTAGTAACAAACAGTATAGTGACAAGGCAGTAAAACATGATATTGAAGAACAAGGTATAACAATATAAATACTCGGATGATGTGATCATGTACTATGTAAATAACAACTGTGAGCTAATGCATTCATGACTGTAAGGTATAACCAATCGGCAATCGAGATTAGGGATCAAGAATCAGTGATCAGGAATCATATAATCATGTAATCATGTAAATCGGTACTAGTGTCAATCTTAAGTCTATCAATTTTATTAACCTATATAATGCACAATCATGCGTCCCATACCACAGGTTCGGGTGCATAATAATCAAGCAAGATTATGTACTCGGGTTTTCTTGTGAACATATCAATAAACCAGATATGTAATCAAGAACACAGTAATCAAGAATCAAGAATCACTATTACAGGAAACACGAGCTCCCTTCCGAGTACACTCCACTATATGACTCACTACTAAGTTGTACCCTTTATTACCTTGGCTTGTTATTCTTTTACTATGATTAATTATGAACATGCAGTCAGTGCAACCAGCGAGAATAATGATATCAAGACATTCATATCACTTCTTAGGATTTTGTATTCTAGAGGTGGCCCCCACATATTCTAAAGGTAGCCCCTGCAGATCATAGAGGTGGCCTCCACAGATTCTAGAGATAGCCCCCGCAGACTCTAGAGGTGGCCCCCATAGATTCTGGAGGTAGCCCCTGTAGATCCTAAAGGTGGTCCCTATGGAATATATAGGTAGTTCCCGTAGATTCTATAGGCGGCCTCTGTCGATTCTTACGATGTGGCACTTAGTTCTATATGGTACTTAGTTCAAAGCGTCACTTAGTTCCGACATCTGAAACAATAGCAATGACTATAACAATAACGATGCATACGACGGTAGTATCAAGACGGTAATCAAGAAAGTACCAACGGCAGTAATCATAAGTATGTCAAGAGGTGAAAGCAAATACATGTATCAAGGATAGTAATCATGAAAATATGCAGTGGTATATGCAAATGCATGAGATAGATCCAATCTATCAATCTACTATATCGATACAATTTATTAAGCATGAATAACAATATATATATATAGTTCAAGAATGCAAAATATAAATCTAGACATCAATACATGTTAGCACTAAAACTCACTTTTCCGCTGCTATAGGAAAGCATAATCAATGATGTCAGGGGTTCCAGAAAATAGACTCTCCTACGAACCCTACACCTATTCACTCGACACATTCTAAGTTCAGTAGTCATGCCTATCAGTTAATTTTTTGCTGGTCTAGTGTTCATGGAGCAATATAGGGTCAAATTCTCCTGCTTGTAATTCCACTAAAACATCATCATTAAACCTCACAAAAATTATAAACTAACTCTAACAATGTTCATTAACATTCATGTTAATCTCAGATATTAATTCCTCCAACAATCTGTTATTTCAATTAATTTTCCAGGAAGATACACCTCAAACATTATTCTAAAAATTTAGATGTTGCAGTACTAAAACTTCAATATCTCACAATCTATAAATCGGTTTGTGAAACCAAAGGATTTTTAGGATTCTACACTAAGCGAGCTACAACATACACATATAAAGTTCTAAATTTGGTTACAGAGAACTGGGTCAAATTCTTAGTCAACTCACACTTTACATTTTAAATCCCAATTCACAAAATAGATTTTTATAACTAGAAATGCATTCATGTTCTTATTTATTAATGAAATCAGAAATTGACAATTAACATATCTAGAAATTTGACAATTAACACACACACACACACACACACACACACACACACACACAAGTTTGTGCTTACGTGGTTTATGCAATATGGTGGTCATGACAAGAAATTAATATGGGTTTTTTATGAATATCGAATCGAAGGAAATCAAATAGGACGGTTCAACATGTGTACACATGCATCAAGTGGTTCAATACTCGAATAAATCAAGAAGAGGTCATGAACAAAGTGATAGTACGATAATTTGATACAAAGGAGATTATGATTAGATTCGATGATACGATAACTCAATAACGAGAAAGAACTCCTTACAAGAGTTCAAGAAAAAGCTTGCCTTGGGAACAGAAGGGGAAAGCACAGTAATAATGGCAGCAAGGATGGCAACAGCGACAATGACAAAGGCAACAACAACAACAGCGACAAAGGCAGGAACAACGATAATACAATGACAGTGACGACAACAAGCAATGACAGCAAGAACTGCAATGAGGATTTGGTTGTTGGGTCGATGGAGTTGCTGTTTGGGTAGATGAAGATGGTGATGTTCGGGGCTGATAGAGGTGGTGCTGCTCAGGTTATGATGGAAGCAGCGAAGGTTAGAGGTGATCGGGATTGAAGGCAGCAAGGAGGCTCCGGATGAAGATGATGTAGAGGAGTTGGGTTTGATGAAGTCATGGGGGTGATGAGGAGATCGAGATGAAGGGTGTGGATGTTGGAGTTTGATGGAGTTGGTAATGGTGTAGGGTTGGGGTTGGGGACAACAAGGAGGTGATGGATTTGAAGTGGAGGATGATGGAGGCGTTGGAGATAAGATCAGGGTCAACGGATGTGATTTGGCGATTAATTATGGAGATTAGTGCGGTTATTAAATAGATGGAAGTAAAAGGGTTGGCGACTGGCTATTAGGGTTTAAGGTTTGCAATTGGGTTCGGGTTTGAATAGAGATTAGGGTTTCGAGTTGGGTTTGAATTAGAGTTGGGCTAACGAATGAAGCATTGGTCTTCACATGATTAATAATTAACTTGATAAATTGCAAAAGAGCCCAAAATATGGAAAATATAATAGACTAATCAAAATAAAAAGATGTGCATAAAAAAATATGTACGAATGGATCAGGGAGTTACAATCCTACCCACCTTACAAAAAAATTTCGTCCTTGAAATTTACTTAGGCAGAACGTAGAATAGCCAAGCAAAACCTGCAACCACACCTTTGGCAGTCTCTGCCTCCTCTGTAGTTAGGGTATAAGCATGACCACGTCCTCTAGTTTGTCCTCCGCAGGTGTATTGTCCGTCCTCTTTGGGCAATCTCGGGCCATGTGATCACTCGCCCCATACACAAAGCACTGGCGATTGGCTGTCCTGCAGTCATTGCATATGTGGCCAACCTGTGGTAGTAGTCACATGTCAGGTCCTTCTTCGGAGCTATTGATGGGTAGGATAGTGATCTAGTCATTGGGGTCTGAGTTTGCTTCCATATCGGTCCTCCTGATGACCTTGCAACAGAGATGGGCTTCACTGCCCGCTGAGTTGCTTTCCTCCTCTTCTGGGTCTGGTCTTGGATCCTAGTTGCATCGAGCACGGCAGTGTAGGTGCGATGCTGATGGGTGACTAAGCAGGTCTTGGATGTCATAGTCTAATCCCATCAGGCACCACTGGGCCATGTCTTCCTTGTTTGCCACCATGGCTGGTGCAAAATGGTCCAGTCAAGTGAACTTCGCAGCAAACTCATCAACTGATTAATTCCCTGGGTCAGTGCAGTGAATTGGCGCTCCATCGCCACCTTGGCTGCACCCGGGAAGAATTTAGCTAGGATGCTCTTGGTGAAAGTGGCCCAAGTGATAAGCATCTCCAGTCTGTCAGTCTTTGACTTCCACCAATGTGGGCAACATCCGAGAGCTGGATGCTGACCACGTCTACTCGGTCTACATACAAGATCCGTGCAGCCTGCAGAAACTACTCTGTCATGATTAGCCACTGCTTTGCCTCCAATGGCGTCTCTGTACCTGCGAATTTGTCTAGGTGCAACCTCATGAAGCCAAATACCGTGACAGTTCTTGGCAGCAGTGCTCCCAGTGCTGTAGTGACAGCTTGGTTGACAACTCCTTAGGCTCTTTCCATGATAATTCTCATAAACTGGTTGTGTTCCTTCTGCAGGTCCATCTGTAATGCCCCGAATTCCAAACACATGTAATTCGTAGAAAAAACAGGATCTTTTACTTCAAATTCGTACAAATTTACAAGGAATTTAAAACTTTTTTTTTACAACGTGTTCTTTACAACAGCACAACGGAATTAAATGAATAGAATACAATCTATGATAATGAAAATTCCTCAATCTTGCATCAACTCATCACAGTGACTTCAAGTCCATGCTGAATCCAGTCCTGCAACTAGGAAACTGTGGGCACGTCAGTTGCATACAACTGACACAATGCTATAATACAGTGATTCTTCTACATTAGGAAACACAAACTTGAATGCAAATAGGAAAAGTGACTATCCTAGTCGTGTTAGTGTATGATATGACTTAATGCCTAATGCAGATATTTACACTACGATGAACTAATACATACTTGATCAGATTCTATGCATCACATACTACATAAGTCCGAGGGCAAGCTCTTATCGTACTCCTCATTATAGGGTTCAATTCCTCATCATGAAGTCCTACTCGGTAACAAAACAAGCTTCAGACATTCCACGAGTATGAATACAGCCCCGGAGTACACCGCTAGACTATACAGAATCCACCTCATGCGGACACCCCGCAAGTGCCGCTCTAGCCCGGAATATCAGAGATCCGCCTCCCATCCGCCTAATTATTCATGATCCCGGAGTACACTGCCTGATCATTCATAATTCCGGATTTAATTGAGTCTCGTTTCGTTTCGCACCACAGTCCCGGAGTATACCGCCTGACTGGATGCAGGGCAATTACAGTCCCATAGTACACCGTTTGACTGAATCTATAGTCCTAGAGTACACCTCCTGACTATATAGAAACACCCCACTTACGTTTGCCCAGGTTTCATCACATCTTCTTCTAGTGCCTACCCTTAAGTTTAAACATGAATAATAATGCTACCTACAGCTAGCTTACCCTCCAACCGGACTTAAACAATATACCGAGATCGATAGCCCATATTGGCCACTTCTCAAATTTCATTAATCACTTTCATCACTTGCCGGTACTTTGGGTCTCACTTAGCCTCTAGAATCAACATAATTCATGTTCACAACATCATGGGTTATTCATACCCTCATTATTCACATTTTGAAATTTCATTCATTCACGTATCCAATTAATCTCTTGTCCATACAACTCAATTATTTATATATCTAGTTTCATAGTCTTATCCAACAATTTCAAATCAACATTCTCTATGCAAAATAGATGATTTATTCACCCCATTCTAATAGGATTCTCAATGAAGTTGTAATTACATTCAATGGATTCTTTTTCTAAACATTATAGTATTCAACTTTCAATTTTATTCTTTAACAAACTCAAATTAACTCTAGATCGAGTTTAATCCAAATGATAAAACCTTTAAAATGCCTCTAGTAAAAAATAATCAAAACTTGCTTCTTAATCAAAATGTAAATTAGTATTTATTTAGTTCCAAACTCATTTTTTATATTCAACTCAATCCCCGCATTTTCTCCTTAATTCACATATTAAACCTCATAATACAACCCTTGACAAGCTAATTAAATGTCTCTAAATTCCTCATAAGGTACATCTTACTAACATTCCAATTTTAAATCAGTCATAGCAACTAGCTAATTGCCAACCAGTCCTAAGTTGGGATTTTATTAAAATAGTAAACAACATCCAAATATTATAAAAGTTTATGGAGATGTTCTTGACATATACGAGATGCTCCTATAAAAATTTTGGCTCTACATTCCATCCATTTTAATAGTTATGATTTTTTAAAGTGCAACTAAAACTTAAAACAGAACCTTATGAAAATGTCCCCAAATCAATCATATCATAATTTCACATATTCAATCAACAACAAATAATCTAAACATGACTACTCAATCTATATAAGTTATCATGCATCTAATAATTCACACATATCTAGCATTCTACTAATAAAACTATATTCAAAAGTAGAAGAAACACCCATCTCAAATGTAGAATTCCTAGTAGTAAATCTCATAGAAAATAACGCAATAAAGATCCAAGCTCCCTAAAAAATGGCCGGCCTCTTCCTAGCACAACCCGCAATCTCTTCTCCCTCTTTCTCTCTTTTGTTTTTGTTTTGAGTTGTGTTGTTCATGACAAAAGTAGATTTTTTATAGGAAAATTGTGTGGTCAAAATAGCTCATCACTTCCCAAAATAACTCCCCACTTCCCACTAACTCACCACTCTCTCCCATTCTCAACCATGGTGAGAAACACGTGCAGTGTATCAAATGTGCACACTACTTCATACAAATATTATTGTTAATTTTATTAGGTTAGATGTGTGAGTTGCACATGTAACATCCGGTATAAAATTTTTACATGAAAAATACATTTCTTATTTTTACACGTGCAATTTCATCTTATGATTTTTTTTATTCTCAAATTTATTTAAAAGTTATGCACAATTTTCTTTCATTCATTTTTGTTGCATATTAGAACCCATAGCCCTAATAGAAGACTCTACGCCCATTAAAATAAATTAAATAAATAAAAATAGACCAAGCCCACAAGCGGAAGCCCACTAAGAAAAATCCTACAATTAGTTGTATACTTGTCATATAAACAATATGTACAAATAAATAAATAACAACTAACAAATGAGAGTGTGTTCTTGTGGGTTGCACGTGCACGTAGTGCAACCCAAAAGTCACAAGAAGAGTTAGCCATGCATAAGAATAGGAAGAGTTAGGGAGTTTGTGAGAATAAAGGTGAGTGGGCAATTAGTGAGGGGGGTTATGTAGGTTATGAATCAGAACACTTAATTTGAGTAGTAGAAGAGCCTTCTCAAATCCTATAAATACCATCCCCTTTCCTTCATAATCTTGCACCAAAGATCAAAAGAAGCAAAAGATAAAAATAAGAAAGAGAGGAATAGAAAGAGATAATTGTTAGAGTTCTTGCTTGGAGGAAGGAGAGCTTGCTAGGAGAAGAAGAAAGTCCCATTCTTGGTGTAACACCCCATAGTTTTCAAAGTATAGTATAGTGTGTATGTACTAGGTTTGCCCGTTGACACGTGCCTACGGCACGTCTTCGGCACGGTGCACCTTGTTTGATCATATAAAATAGTTTTGGAAGTCTAGCAAATTAATTGAAGTAGCAAACATAGAGCAAAAAATATATTATTTGATTTTTTTGAATTATTTTTAAAGTTTTTAAAATTTTAATTCTTTTAGTTTTTAAAATTTTATTTTTTTAAAAATTTTAAAAATTTTTATTTTATTAATTTTTTGAATAGAAGAGGGAGGGAGAGAAAGAGAGAGAAAAAAATAATTAAATAAATATAGGAGTTGTTTTGGGTGGGGGATTTGAATTTGAGTTTTGGGGGGAAAAATTATGTTTTGTGATATTGGATCTGGACCTTTGATTTTAGGGGAGATTGAAGGAGAGCCACTTGATAGCTTTCTTTGTGTTTTATTATATATATATATATATATATATATATATAGAGAGAGAGAGAGAGAGAGAGAGAGAGAGAGAGAGAGAGAGAGAGAGAGAGAGAGAGAGAGAGAGAGAGAGGTTGATAAAAAGATATGGCTGGTTGTATAAAGAAATAAAAGTGTGATGGCTTAGGGTAAATAACATGAAAGGATGAATTATGGGCCCACCATGTTATAAACAGCCAAAAAAAAAGCTTTGGCTTGTGTTCGTTGATTTTGTCAAACAGAGTGATGACGTGGCATTTGGGCTTGGGGCCCACCTTGTGCTGTGTACTTCACAGGGAGAAAAAAAAGTAGCGTATGAGAATTTAATTCCCATATCGGGAGTGTAAGTAAATAAAATAATATTAAAATATAACAACCTATGATCAAGACTTACCTAATTGGTTAACTAACTTTTGAGAGGCAGCCTGTGGTAGGCAGTTGTACTACATAGTATCTAATTTGTCTTATAAATTGTATAAATTGTTTGAGCTAGGGGCAGTGGCATTACAAATGGTATCAGAACCGACTTTCGACACCGAGTGTGGGTAAGAGTGGACGAGATGTATGATCCATCTGAGATGGAGCTAGCAGATGTACGTCCGGGTGCAGCTAGCAGAATTATATATATATATATATATATATATATATATATATATATATATATGGAAGATCCACTCCGTCTATCATGTTTATCATACTAATGGATGTATGTGTAGAAAAAATCAAGTGGTTCGGAGGTCCCATGCATCATGTGGTTGAAAAATGAACGATTTCAACAGCAATACAAATCGAACCACAAATTGGACCCACATATTGCATGGGTGACTGACCTCCAAACTGCTTGATTTTTTCTACACATACATCTATTAGCATGATAAAAATGATGGACAGACTGGATAAGTGAGTACAATCACTTTGTATGAGAAAAATTTCCTCATATAAATATGAGGCTCACATTACTCATATATATATATATATAATTATAATATAGGTTGATAAAAAGATATGGCTGGTTGTATAAAGAAATAAAAGTGTGATGGCTTATGGTAAATAACATGAAAGAATGAATTATGATGGGGGCCCACCATGTTGTAAACAGCCAAAAGAAAGCTTTGGCTTGTGTCTGTTGACTTTGTCAAATAGAGTAATGACGTGGCATTTGGGCTTGGGGCCCACCTTGTGCTGTGTACTTCACAGGGAGAAAAAAAGGTAGAGTATGTGAATATAAATCCCATATCGGGAGTGTAAGTAAATAAAAAAAATATTAAAATATAATAGCCTATGATCAAGAGTCACCTAATTGGTTAACTAACTTTTGAGAGGCAGTCTGTGGTGGGCAGTTGTACTACATAGTATCTAATTTGTCTTATAAATTACAGAGGCGGTACACTTGGAGCTAGGAGCAACTTCTAGGAGTCTTCTTCTACTTTAGAATCTTCATTTGAGGTGGGTGTCTTCTTGAACTTTCTAAATTATAGTATCATGCATGTGTAAGTAAATTGATATATAAATTTGATATACATATGAGTGGTAGTTAAATTGAAATGATGATATTTAGAATGAAGTTGCATGCTAATTGAAAATAAGAGTTTGAGGAAGGTGACTTTGTCTTTGTGATGGTGTCTCCAACCAAGGGAGTGATTCGGTTTGGAAGGGAAGGGAAAATTTGCCCCGAGATACATAGGTCCTTATAAGATATTGAAGAGAATTGGGAAGACGACTTATCGGTTAGAACTACCGGAAGAGTTGGCCCAGGTGTAATGTCTTCCATGTGTCTATGCTGCGAGGCTATATTTCGGATCCGAGTCACCATTTGCCCGAAGTGCCAGAAGGTCTGCAGTTGGATTTGAGCTACACTGAGTGTCCAATAGAGATTGTGAATCGACGGGAGAAAGTCTTGAGGAATAAGACTAAACCTATGGTCAAGGTCGTTTGGAGGAACCAACTTGTTTAGGAGGCCACTTGGGAATCTGAGGAGAGAATGATGAAAGATCACCCTGATCACCCTGAGCTTTTCAAATAAAATTTTGTAATTTTTTTTTCCTTCTCACTTTCTTTGTTTTTCTCACTCTTTAAGTGTAGTTCCAAGGATGGAACTATTCTAAGAAAGGAGTGTTGTAACATCCCGTATAAAATTTTTAAATAAAAAATACATTTCTTATTTTTACACTTGCAACACACGTGCAATTTCATCTTATGATTTTTTTTATTCTCAATTTTATTTAAAAGTTATGCACAATTTCCTTTCATTCATTTTTGTTGCATATTAGAACCCATAGGCCTAATAGAAGACTCTAACCCCATTAAAATAAATTAAATAAATAAAAATAGACCAATCCTATAAGAGGAAGCCCACTAAGAAAAATCCTTTAATTAGTTGTACACTTGTCATGTAAACAACATGTACAAATAAATAAATAACAACTAACAACTGAGAGTGTGTACTTGTGGGTTGCAAGTGCACGTAGTGCAACCCAAAAGTCACAAGAAGAGTTAGCCATGCATACGAATAGGAAGAGTTGGGAGTTTGTGACAATAATGGTGAGTGGGCAATTAATGAAGGGGGTTATGTAGGTTATGAATTAGAACACTTAATTTGAGTAGTGGAAGAGCCTTCTCAAACCCTATAAATACCACTCCCTTTCCTTCATAATCTTGTACCAAAGATCAAAAGAAACAAAAGATAAAAATAAGAAAGATAGGAAAAGAAAGAGAGAATTGTTTGAGTTCTTGCTTGGAGGAAGGAGAACTTTCTCGGAGAAGAAGAAAGTCACATTCTTGCAGCTAGGAGCAACTTCTAGGAGTCTTCTTCTACTGTAGAATCTTCATTTGAGGTGGGTGTCTTCTTGAACTTTCTAGATTATAGTATCATGGATGTGTAGGTAAATTAATATATAAATTTGATATACATATGAGTGGTAGTTAAATTGAAATGATGATATTTAGAATGAAGATGCATGCTAATTGAAAAATTTTCATAAAGATAAGTTGAATTGATGTTGTTTAATTGCATGGTAGTATGTCTTGATTAGATTAAATGATATGAAAATAAATTTGTACACAAAGTTACTGTTTTAAATTTTGTTTACACTTCAGAAAATTATATCTAATAAAATAGCTGGAATCTGGAGCTAAAACGTTTTGGGGAGCATCTTGTATATGTCAGTAGCATCCCTTTAAAATTTCATAAGATTTGGAGTTCGGTTACTATTTTAATAAATTCTAAACTCAAAACTGGTTAGTAGTTGTCTGGTTACAGGAATTCTGCACACCTTTCGGTTTTTGATTAATTTAGCATTGTAAATAAAATAATTTGAGAAAAGTTAGAACTAAGAAATTATAGTAGAAACGTTAACCTTTCTGAAAAGTCCAAGAACTCAAATTCTCATACAGAATTTGATTTCATATGAATTTTACAAGACTGTACAGTAGCAGTATTTCAGTATCTCGACCCCACTGTATATTTTGAAGAATTCAGGGTTATAGATATGGTATTTCGAGAAAACTTATAACTACAAAATGAAAGTATACTTGTATACCTTCAGTTTGATATAAAGAACGCTAAGTTTCGTGAAGTATACAATTTTCTATGATTTTTACAAATAGCATGAAATGCAGTTTTCTAACTTTGAATTTACTGTTTTGCAATGTTCCTTAAACGACTTGATTGAAAATATATTCCCGTTGTTTCAAGTTATATTTTGGGAAAGTAAAGATCATATTTATGAGTATATGAAATGTGAACTTAAGAAAGACACACACACACACACACACACACACACACATAGGATTAAGATGTTAAGATTAGTTCAAAATAAATCAAAGGAAGATGATGAGATTGATTTTCAAAGATAAATTTTAAAGAGATTATGTCTTAATCTTAATTAACTTGATTCAAGAAAGTTTTGGATGAATATGAAAAGTGTTTGTGAAAATGAATAGGTTGATATTGTACCTATTGATGAATACATAAGAATGCATGAAAGAATTTGAATAAATTATGAATACATGAAATTTGAGAATATGAATTATAAGGGGATGAGTACCCCAAGTTGTTGAACATTGAAATATGTTGATTCTAGAGGTTTAGTGATACACAGGTATCGGCAAAAGTAATGGTAATGAATAATTGATTTTTGAGAAGTGGCCAATAAGGGTGTCATTCTCGATATTTTTGTGTAAAATCGGCAGGAGGGTAAACTAGCTCTAGGTAGTATTATTTATTCATGTTCAAACTTAAGAATTAGGCACTAAGTGAAGATGTAATAAACTTGGGCAAACTTAAGTGGAGGGCCTCTATATAGTCGGGCGGTGGATTCCGGAACTATAGTCCCAGTCGGGTGGTGGATTCCGGGACTGTGGTTGCTTGCGATGGAGGCGAGCCTTAATTAAATCCGGGATTATGATTGATCGGGCGGTGGATTCCGGGATCATGAATAATTGGGCGGATAGTAGGCCGTATTCCAGTGTATATGTGTATACCAGGGCTAAAGGGACACTTGCGGGATGTTCGCATGACTAGAATTCTGTATAGTCGGATGGTGGATCTCCGAAACTGGAATCCGTACTCGTGGAATGTCTAAACTTTGTTTTATTACTGGGTAGTTATCATGGCGAGGGATTAAACCCGTTAATGTGGAGTACGTAGGTGCTTGCCCTCGGACCTTTGTAGTATGGGATGCATAGAATCCGAACAAGTATGCATTAGTGTCATTGTATTATAACACATGCATTAGGCATTAAGTCATGTCATACACTAACATATATAGGGTATTCACTCTTTACACTTTTATATGCATTCAAGTTTGTGATTTGTTAAAGTAATAGATTTCGTTATAATACAACATAGAGATGATCGCTGTTTGTAACATTGCGTCGGTTGTAAGCAACTGACATGCCCACAGTTTCATATGCAGGACTTGGATCTTACAAGGAGATATAGAGATAAATTTGATGCTGATGATTAATTACATGTTCAAGTTGTTGAAATTGTATATTTATCATGTTGTACTTCATTTATTTTCCGCTGCGTTATTGATGTAAAAGAATAATGATGTAATAAAAGTTTCAAAAATCCTTGTAAAATTGTATGAAGTGAAGTGTAGATCTTGTTGAGCTACGAATTACTGTATTTTGGTATTTGGTGCGTTATAACACATGGCAAGTATACCAATCTAACTAAGTTTTTAAAGGTACACTTAAGTGCAAAACTAATCATAGGCTTTAAATTTGTAATTAGTTTTAGTGGGCTACAAAAATGGATTGAGGCCTAGTGGATTTTAATTAAAATAAATCACATAATTGTGACTAGAAAAATGAGAAGAAAAATTTTCATGACACAAGAAAATTTTTGAAACCAACATGTGCACTACAAACACGTGCGTTGCAAACACAAATACAAAATAAATTTGAGAGAACGAGAAACAATCAAAATACAAAATACGTAGAACATGCATATTAATAATGTTACGGATATTTCACGGAAGGGTAAAATATATGTAATCGACAAGTGTATTGAAAACACGTGCAATGCACGTAAAAACACAAAGATTAAAATAAATGTTTGAGTTGGCTCAAAATAAGATAAAAACAATTTTTTAGAAGACAAAAAATGTATAAACAGTCGAAATACAAAAATATGTAGGATATTCATATTTAAATACGTTACGGATATTTTTCATAACAGTACAAAATACATTTGCATAACACCTGTTGAGCAAAATTGTTGTCATGCCCTGCTTCCCAAAAATATAGAATACAGATACGTTACAAAAGCCCAGCGAATGATTTTCATCATCCATAAGCTGTTCAAGAAAATCTTTACAACATGCAGAAGAAACATTCACAGTCGGAAGAGAATTTAATCAACCACATGCACATAATGAGTCAAAATACCAACAAGAATACTTGAAACCAAATACATAAATCTCAAATAGTCATGATCTGAATAAAACATAAGTCTTGGTTCACATTGCCCAAATACAAGATAAATCCAAGTCTAAAAATATATTTTTGTTCAAGCACGATACAAGAAATAATATAATAAAAAACAGTACTAAAATTTCATGTCTCCGATACCATCTGGAACCTGTTCTCTAAAATCTGCAATTCAACGAATGCAGGAAAGAGAAAAAGAGAAAACACAAGTACCCGTCAATTGCAAGTCACTGATCACTTATAATGTAGGATACAAGCACATGGGGAAACTAACTAGCACATGGTATAAGTGTGATGTCAAAGTAAACAACTAGCATGGTAAAAGTGATCAAGTGTATATGGCATAAATCAAATGTCAAGTAATCAAGTATCTTATAAACATGCATCAATTGTCAAGTGTCATGTAATCATGTATCAAGTATCAAGTTTCAAGTCTCATGTAATCAAGTCTCATGTATCATGTAGTCAAGTATCAAGCAAGCATGTATCATGTTTACGTATCATGTTCAAGCATCATGTTCAAGTATCATGTATCAAGTCTTGTAGTGAATTACTATCTAGGTAGCACTTCATGCAGCCCACATTACATGGTTGCTATAACAAAACAATTTCGCTTTAGATTTCATAGTGGACCATAGAGAGCAGTATACTCGGGGACAAGCAAGTAATTGAGCTCCAAGATCCAAGTATCACGTATCACGTATCACGTATCAAGTTGTGCAAGTGGCAAGTATCGTATCTTGCGTGCAAGTATCAAGTAGTCACGTGTCAAGTATCATGTCTCAAGTAATCACGTAGGATCAGCGGATCCTCTTCCGAGTACACATTTTTGAATTATCCACTATTAGATCTGTCTCTTAAATCCCGGTTTGGTTATTTATTATTAATGTCAAATAAGCATGTATATGTACAAAATATATCAAGAATAACGTGGCATGATCATGTGACAAGTGAAAGTAGCAAACTAAACATGTACGAGTGCAAGACATCTCATAAACGAATAAAATAAACACATCTCAAGTTCAGGATAGCAAGACCATGCTGTAGTAAAATAGTGATATCCAGCGTTACAAATAAGAAAATCTGGATCCGTCAAAGGATCTGGAAAATAGACTTCCACACGAATTCAGTGAATATAAATAAGTCACATACTAGTTCACAAAAACACAGCTCAAAACTGGTTTTAATACAGAAAATAGGTTCAGCCAGAAATCAAGAAAACGAATTCAAGAACAGGAAAACAGCATGAAAACACATTAAATAATTCCACGAAAAATCTAGGGTATTTCCCTATATGTCTAGTATCAAAATATAAAGTTTCAAAATTTTCCAGTAAGAATAGATCAGTCATCAAAAATACAAAAGCGTCAAGAAAACATAGTTTAGCAAATCTAGAAATCCCAACATTGCTGTACGAAAACTAAGATATCTCGCAACCAGTGAAACGAAATCTAATTCCGCCAAAGGGATATGAAAATAGATAGAATATACTAACTTTCACATTTCACAAATATTTTTCATACAGTAAAAGTAATCATAGTGAAAATAGGGTTCTTTACAGAACAGCGAGCAAAATACAACACGTATAGATTTTATAAACGAGCATGGAACGTCACATAAAACTTATCAATAAAATTCACCAAAATTCTGGGTAATCCCTAACTTAATAACGAAACACTGACCAAAGTTTCAGATCAAAATAATATGTATAGAATGGTTCTTGAAAATAGTTTGTTATCAAAATTACCGAAAAACAGAATCTGGAAAAAGACCAACACCTCTGTACTAAACCAGTCATACGAAATCAAAATCAAGCAAGGTCAGAGGAGTTTGAAAATAGACGAAATTATCTAAAACTCACGTTTTATACCGAAATTAAAATACTGACTGTAGCACAGTTGAAAACAGCAAACAAAACCGAACAGCAAGAAAATACAGATTTTTCCCCTAAAACAAAATCAACATAGCTTTAAGAAAATTGATCCAAACACATCCAAACTTAAAATAAAGTCTACCAAGTTTCTAAACATCATGTTTTAGGGTATCTAACATGTCCACGCCAAGAATTTCACACGGGTCTCAACCAAAACACAAAATCACACACAAGTCTCACATACACGACCTAAAATCAAGAACGGGCGAATCCTAGGTTATATCATGTCAAGATTGTGTCGTGAGTCATCTATGGTCATATTTTCACAATAGAGACGAAACCCATTAAGGAAAACACAAACAAGGGGCGTCTCTAGACCCAACTACACTATAGGTGAACTTTTGAACTTGTATCAAACAAATAAATTGGAGTACAAGTTACTTGCCTTAATTTAGGGATGAAGAACGATGCAATCAAGCCTAGAATCAAAACCCATGAACGAAATCCGCAAATCTGTGAATCCAAGCAATCCCAAACAAAGATCTCCACACGAACGAAACTCCTTAAAGCGACGATGATCAAAGTGGCTAGTGGCCACTTGAGAACACCACGAAGAGAACGAGGGAATATATGGTGCAAGAGTTGTTGCGGTGGTGGTGTGTAGGTGGTCGGCAAGGCAAGAGATGGAGAAAGGAGGGCTCGGGTGGTGGCCGGAGGTGGAGTGGTGGCCGGCCTGGTGGTGCTCGGCCTGGGTAGGGGGTGGCCAGGCTGGTGTAGGCTGCGGGTTGGGTGTGCAGGCTGGGAGCAAGCAAGAGAGGGAGAGAGAGAGAGAGGGCCGGAAATTAAGAGGGAGAGAGAATTAGGATTAGGGTTTAGGGTTTGTGAGGGATTGCACATATATATAGGGTCTAGTATGTGGGTTAATGGGTATTAAGGGTAGTATTAGGTTTACAATTGGGTTTTGGTTTTTGGGTCAAATAAAATTAGGAATGCAAATAGGATGGGGAATTCTTTGGCTTAAAAAAAATCTTATTAGGGATCAAAATAATAGGAGTGAAAAAAAGACAACCAAAACACCACCACAACACCAAGAAAAAGTAACAATAAAGATAACGAGACCAAAAATGAGGGAATGATCAAAATAACGAAAAACGAACAAAAGAGACAATCAATCAAACACAAGGAGCTCAAAATGAAATAAAACGAATGTATATGGAAAATAAATCCAATATACGGTTCAGAAAAATACAAGAGAAAAAATACACCAATACGAAAAAAATACAGTCAAAATACACAAAATAAAAAACAGGGGTTACAATCCTACCTACCTAACTAGAAGAATTTCGTCCCCAAAGTTCAAAAAGAAGATACATAGGGTAACCCCAAAACAACCAAAAGAACAAAGCAAAAACTACTCAAACAAATGAGGAAACTTCTGCTGAATTTTCTCCTCCAACTCCCAAGTCGACTCACCAGGCGGGTGAGGATTCCAAGCAACACGAACCAACTTGATGACCTTGTTCTTAAGCTCTTTCTCCCGCCGATCCACAATAGCAACTGGCAGAATTTCACAAGTCAAATCCGGCCGAATGGTTAACTTTGAATAGTTGATCACGTGGCTCTCATCTCGGATATATCTCCTGAGTTGTGAGACGTGGAAAACATCGTGCACTTCTGATAAAGCTAGCGGCAAAGCAAGACGATAGACCACCTTGCCTACTCGCTCCAAAATCTCAAACGGTCCAATAAACCTAGGGCTAAGCTTGCCCCCGCCACCGAACCAAATGACACCGCGCCACGGCGATACCTTAAGAAAAAAAGGGTCACCAACACCAAACTCCAAAGCTCTCCGATGGACATCGGCCCATCGCTTCTGCCTGTCCTGAGCTGCCTGCAAATGCTTCCTGATCTGAAACCACAGCATCCACTGTCTTGGTGATCAACTCTGGACCCAACAACTTCCTCTCACCAATGTCATTCCAGCACACTGGTGATCTACACTTCTGCCCATAAAGTGCCTCGAACAGAGCAGCTTTAATACTAGCTTGAAAACTGTTATTGTACGAGAACACCACGAGATGCAAATGATCCTCCTAAGACCCACCAAACTGAAGCATACAGGACCTCAACATGTCCTCAAGAATCTGAATAGTCCGCTCTGACTGTCCATGTAACCACTGTTTTCCCAAAAATGTATTTTGTGTAATTTTTTTTTTGTATTTTAAAAATTTTACTCAAATTATTTTTCCGGTTTTCAAATTCTTTTATCAAAATGTATTATTGGATTTTTCATTTAAAATATATTTTTGATCCATAATTTTAGCTGTAACTATTTTTCTATGATTTTGTATTTAATACAGTTCTTATTATTGTTATTATTACCCTCATTATTTTTATCATTTTCTGATTAGTAATACTGTTACTATCCGTATTATTTTGCTAGTGTGGTTATTTTCATTATTATTTTATTTTATTTTTATTGTTAAAATTAGATTATTTCATAAATTATATTTATTAATTATTGTATTAATTTTCTTATTGGATTATTTTCAGTATATATTCTTTTTCGTGCAATTTTGACCTCCTTGTGCTGATTGTTCGTCGTTTTGCCCATTTTTCGCCATTTTGAGTTCTTTTCGCCTTTTTCTTGGCCTCGTTCATTATTATTATTTATTTCGGTGTTGTGGTGGATTTTTGGTGGTGTTTTGGCCAATTTGTGATTTCTGACCCTTAAGGAAATTTTTAGGACCCATACAATTCATTGTATTTTGTATCCCCATTTGAATTTGACCCAATACCCATTACCCAATTGTATACCTATTAATTCATATTCATATCCACTACCCATTAGCCCAATTAATTCCCATATATAATATCCCCTAATCCCCTTAATCCTAACCCTAATCCCTAATATTCTCTCTCTCTCTCTCCTCTTGCAATCCCGGCCTCCTCTCCCCACACCATCCAGCCTGCATACTTTCTCCCCTAAAACTGACCAGCCCCTCCACCTATATCCGGCCAACACCCTTTGCAACATCCCCTACTCCATCCCTTCTTCAAACTCCAACCCAACAAACCCTAATACCATCCCCCCTATAGCCGGCCTTCTCCAACCAGCACCACATCCATCCAAAACAGCCCCCCAACTCTTTCCCTCGCTGATTTGGGAAGTGGGTATCACCCACTTTGGTTCGTGCATTAAGGAAAGCGATCGTTTAGGCGTTTCGGTTTGTGGGTTCGCTTGGAAATGCGTGGGAAGGAGACTTTTGTTCGTGGGTGTTGCACTTGGATTTGTTGCGTCGTATTTCACTCCATTAAGAGACAAGTAACTTGTACATAATTTCATTAGGTTGTAATTTCATTAGGTTGATACAAGTTAAAAAGTTCACTAATAGGGTAGTAGAGACTAGAGACGGCCAAAGATTGTGTTTTTATTTGTGGGTTTTGTCTCAATTGTGTAAATCAGGCCATAGATGACTTAGAATATGAGATTTGATAGGTTTATGCTCTAGGTTTACCCAAAGCGCGATTTTGATCGTGTATGTCATATATCGCATAAGACGTGTTTGATGGTTTACCCATATGAGAATAATTAGGTTTTGACATGTTAGAAACCCTTAGATATGATATTTAGATAATGGGTAGGCTGAGTTTCGAATTTGGATGAGTTTGGTTCATTTTTGTAGAAGTTATGACGTTTCTAAGATGATGTGTGAAACCTGGAATTTCGGGTTGTGCTGTGTTGATTACTGTTTTTACCTATGTTAGAATCCGAATCTCAATGTGGACATTTCACAGTAAATTGTAGAGGATTGAATCTGTTTTCAAACTCCACAGGTTTCACTGCGTTTGGAGTTTGTATGAATTTGTTGTGCAATCTAGACTATCTAAATAAATAGATAAACTAAACACAAATTAAAACCTCGCAAGTGTACGAATCGTTTATAGAAGCATAGTGAAGAGCAAGGGTCGATCCCACAGAGATTGTAGTACTTAACTCACTAATCAATAAAACAAAGGAAAATGCAAATCATGAAGTTCGTTCTAAAAGGAAATGAAAAGATAAAAAAAAATCTAAATTAAGTAGCATCACAATTTGAGTCACGAATATCTATTAAAGTAGCTGGGCTTTGATTTCCACCTATAGTCAATAATGCTAAGTCGTATACTACTCCAATTACCCATGTTTGTTCCTTTAAGGGCATGATATCTACTCCTTAAAGTTAATGTTTCCCTAAGCCAAGAATTAGGCATGGTATCTACTCTAATTCGTTTCTTTCCTTAAGTATTTAGCATGGTATCTACTAAGTTGCACATGAAGAAAGCATATGAACAATGGAAACGAACAAACACTCAAAGTTCTAGAAATTGGTATCAGATTTAGATCCTTCAAGTTGATTAAACCAAGAACCCCTAAAGATTCCTGTGTTACAAGTTATGAACACGAGATATGGGTCATCTCTATGCTCATATAACAGATTCAGATTTATAATACGCAAACTTGATAATCTCAGGTTCTGCATGGCAGTCGACTTGCTGTCACTCCCAGTCGACTGCTCTTAGAACTTCTGAACAAGTTTGATTATTATAAATCTATACCAATTCAATCAGGTTTAATCAATAAGTATTAGAGTAGCATTCAGAAGAATAAAGCATTACATGACTACGGCTTCAATCTACCCAACTATGAAATTAGTTGCACATAATACAACCTTTATTGATTAATAAAATAGAATTCATGACTCTACAATAAAAATAAAAGTAAAAGAAAGAACAGAAGAACACTGATTTGTATGATGTTGAAGTTGAGCCCAATCAGCAGTCGACTTGTTCTCCTTCTTTGATGCTGGTATCTTGATGCTTGCTGGTCAATTGATCCCCTCCGTCATGCCTCTTGGTTGATATTTATAGATCACGAGAAGAGAGTTAGGGTTTGCACTTTTTCCAGAAAAGTCCTCTTCTTTCATTTATTTCCTTCCTTATTTGATCTGCGTTTTATTTCTTTCTCTTTTCTTCTTTTCTTCCTTTTCTGCTAACCACGTGCTCTTGCCAATCCCCGGTCTCTAGCTTTGATTGTTGGAGAAGTTGTTATTCGCATATAACCTGGGTTTGGATAACTTAATTTTTGCTTCGTATTTGGATGAGGATGAATCTTCACTGTTCTTATCTTTTGACTCCGCCGAATACCAGTCGACTGGTTTTGGAAGCAGTCGACTGTGCCGAGACATCTGGAGCTTCGTTTTTCATCAGTCAAGTCGACTGTCTTGGAGTAAGTCGACTGTACCGAGCAGCTTCATCCTTTCTGTCCAGTCGACTGTTGGAAGAACCAGTCGACTTATGCTCTGCAGTTTCTGTGTATCATCCTCTCAGTCTGTATTAGCCTTGAATCTGCTTCGTTTGGCTGTTTTTAGGTTGTTTCCTATGGAAAAGAGAAAAGAAGAGTAAAATAACACATATAGAGCATTTAAATGTCTAATTGCATTAAGATTATTGCTACTAAATGTGGATATTATTGGATTCATCAAATACCCCCAAACTTAGCTTTTGCTTGTCCTCAAGCAAACTAAAATTATGAACAAGGGGAAAATAATAATATCAAAGTTAACCCATCACACAAAAAAAATTCTCATGATGCAAACATCAAAATTAAAAATATAAACAATTGCAAAGAAAGTAAAAACAAGCATACTCACTTTCTCCAGTGCAATTATTTAGTCATAATCCCCAACTCAATCATATTTGTCATGCCATTAATTTAATTATAGTATATAACAACTCCATCCGTGATTATCCCTTTTCTCTACTACAAACCGAGTAGCGAACTAGAGTTTTTTTTTTTTTTAATAAGTCTCTTCTCTAAGTTGTCACTTGCCTTTTGACGCGAGTGCAAAACATTTGTGATGAATTCACTCGGTTACTCAACAAGTCACAAACTTTAAATGCTTTGCATACTCATATTTCAAGTTGCCGTTTGACGTAAAAGTAGACATTGGTGATGAATACCCCTAGTTACTAAGCAACTCAAAACATTGGAGTAGATTGACTTATTCAATATATATATATATATATATATATATATATATATATATATATATATATATATATATATATATATTTTAGTTTTTTTTTGTTTTTTTTTCGTTATTACTCTATTTACTTAAACTCTGTTTAGGACTAGATCAAAGGGGATAATCACGAGAAAAAGCATCACATTCGTCTTTAATGTATAATAGCATGACTCATACAATTTTGTAAGGAATTATGAAACTCAACAATCCTAAAGTAAATAAGTATACTTACTCTTTCTTTATAAGAAATTGTTTATCCCAAAAAATCAAAAGACTCCAAATGGTTAAACTCAAAAGACTCCAAATGTAAATAACTACCCCCAAACTTAGATGGAACATTGTCCTCAATATTCGCACAAAAACTTAAAATAGGCATGTGTTACCATCCAGTTTGAAGGAAAGAAAATAAAGTAAAGAAATAAAGAAATGATTAAAGAAATGAATAAATAGAGAGTGTAAGTACTCCCCTGAAAAATTGGGTTGCCTCCCAATAAGCGCTGCGTTTCTTGTCTTCAGCTAGACTTGATGAGTTTATGCAATGTATTGAATGGCTCGCGGCTCAAAACTCATCTTATTATAAGGTTTCCCACTATGCCCATTCTCCTTGAACGTTTGATTTTTCTCCAACGTTCCATGTGGGAAAACCTTTGCAACAATGTACGGACCATACCATCTTGACATAAGCCTATCTGCAATGGTCCACCTTAATGCACCCTTGTGTTCTTGCAAGACTCCCTGCAGCTTCTCTTCTTCATGCATCCTTAAGTTTGCAGCAACTGTCACAGGTAATGTCTGGTTTTCCCCCAAATATGCATGCTTCAAGTGTTCAGGCAGCAGGCTTAAGCTCCATGTTTGGTGTCCTGGTAGCAGTCGACTTGTTCCATTCACCAGTCGACTGGTCTGGGAAAAATACAAGTGTTATCAGACACAAAATTTTCAAATGCAGGTGCAAGCTTACTTGAATATGATTTTGGAGTTTCAAGGTAATGTACTATCTCTGCAATCCTCAAGTCATAGTATTCCTGTTCAACATGAGATAATGTTAGAGGGTGTGTAATTGTTGCTTGTAATGGATCGACACTATGGTCCTGAAATCTTTGGTCACAAATTTCCTGAACCACATCAACATTATAACATTCATGATCATCGTGTGGAAATTTTGGTGTATCAACCATTTTAAACTCAATATTGTCCTCTAGGGTTGTCACCGATTGGAGCTGTTCTTGTCCTCTAGGGTTTGGTATGGTTTGTGGTGGGAGTTCTCCTGCCTTTCTTTCACTTAACTCCGTAGCAATTTGACCAATTTGAGTCTCCAATTTCTGAATGGCCTGCCCTTGTTGGTTGTTTGTTTGCTGTTGCTGTTGGAGCAATTGAAGAACGGTGGATTCGAAATCCAACTTCTTCTGTTCTTGTACTGGCCGATCAAACCCATTCCCACTCTGAAATTGCTGCGCATGCCTTTGTGCGAATTGATTGCCTTGATGGTTTTGATTATTGCTCCATGAAAAATTTTGATGGTTTTGCCACCCTGGGTTATACATGTTTGAAAAAGTGTTGTTCTGGGGTGGGTACATTCCCTGTCCTACGTAGTTTGCATGCTCCTGATCTGCGAAAGAAGACATGGGACATATATTAGTTGTATGATCAGAATGAGAACAAATTGCACAAATTTCTTTTGGTTGGTTTTTTATGCTACCCAACGTTGAAATCACATTAATAAGCATATCAATCTTTTTGTTCATAATTTCCATTTCTAATTGCATGCTATCATTGCTAGAAATTTCGTAAACTCCCTGTTTTTTCGAAAGGCCTCTTCCCCTTGTTGAGAATTGCTGTGAGTTCTCGCTGAGTTCTTCAAATAGTTCGATGGCCTCCTCACCACTTTTTCTCATCAAGATTTCGTTGCAAGCTGAATCTACAATTGCTTTGTTAGTGTCATTTAAACCCTCATAAAATGCTTGTACCTGATCATCCTTAGGTATGTTGTGCGTAGGACACTTGAGAAGCTTGTTCTTGAAGTCCTTCCATGCCTCGAAGAATAAATTGCCATCTTTTTATTGGAAGAGTAGAATTTCCCTTTTTAGTTGTCTGATTTTCTGAGCTGGAAAGAATTCCTTCAAGAACTGTGTTGCCAATTGCTCCCATGACTGAATTGATCTTGGTTCCAAAGAATTATACCACAATTTAGCATTAAGTTTTAATGAAAATGGAAACAAGATTAACCTGATTTGTTCAGGGGTGAGCCCTTGGACGCTTTGTGTTCTGCAAAGATCAAAGAAATCTTGCAAATGTAGATGCGGATCCTCGTCTAGTCTGCCACTGAAGTGGGGAACCATGCTGAGTAATTGAGGTGATAGATGCATATTCCCTGTGACTTTCGGTTGAAAAGCTATGCAAGACGGTTGCTCAATATTCTTCGGAGTGAATTTATCTTGCATTGGTACTCGATTTGGTACTTTCTCCCCCATTGTTGCTTTTGGAAAAATTCGCTGTACAGTCAACTGGTCCTTGGAGATAGTCGACTGGTCCGTCTGTGCAGAATGTAACCTGAAAGAAAATATAATAAAAGAAAACGAAGAAATTAAATAAAATAAAAAAAGAAAAAGATTTTTATTGACTTGTAAGTTAAAATACTAAACAATCCCCGGCAACGGCGCCAAAAACTGGTTGTGCAATCTAGACTATCTAAATAAATAGATAAACTAGACACAAATTAAAACCTCGCAAGTGTACGAATCGTTTATAGAAGTATAGTGAAGAGCAAGGGTCGATCCCACAGAGATTGTAGTACTTAACTCACTAATCAATAAAACAAAGGAAAATGCAAATCATGAAGTTTGTTCTAAAAGGAAATGAAAAGATAAAAAAAATCTAAATTAAGTAGCATCACAATTTGAGTCACGAATATCTATTAAAGTAGCTGGGCTTTGATTTCCACCTATAGTCAATAATGCTAAGTCGTATACTACTCCAATTACCCATGTTTGTTCCTTTAAGGGCATGGTATCTACTCCTTAAAGTTAATGTTTCCCTAAGCCAAGAATTAGGCATGGTATCTACTCTAATTCGTTTCTTTCCTTAAGTATTTAGCATGGTATCTACTAAGTTGCACATGAAGAAAGCATATGAACAATGAAAACGAACAAACACTCAAAGTTCTAGAAATTGGTATCAGATTTAGATCCTTCAAGTTGATTAAACCAAGAACCCCTAAAGATTCCTGTGTTACAAGTTATGAACACGAGATACGGGTCATCTCTATGCTCATATAACAGATTCAGATTTATAATACGCAAACTTGATAATCTCAGGTTCTGCATGGCAGTCGACTTGCTATCACTCCCAGTCGACTACTCTTAGAACTTCTGAACAAGTTTGATTATTATAAATCTATACCAATTCAATCAGGTTTAATCAATAAGTACTAGAGTAGCATTCAGAAGAATAAAGCATTACATGACTACGGCTTCAATCTACCCAACTATGAAATTAGTTGCACATAATACAATCTTTATTGATTAATAAAATAGAATTCATGACTCTACAATAAAAATAAAAGTAAAAGGAAGAACAGAAGAATACTGATTTGTATGATGTTGAAGTTGAGCCCAATCAGCAGTCGACTTGTTCTCCTTCTTTGATGCTGGTATCTTGATGCTTGCTGGTCAATTGATCCCCTCCGTCATGCCTCTTGGTTGATATTTATAGATCACGGGAAGAGAGTTAGGATTTGCACTTTTTCCAGAAAAGTCCTCTTCTTTCATTTATTTCCTTCCTTATTTGATCTGCGTTTTATTTCTTTCTCTTTTCTTCTTTTCTTCCTTTTCTGCTAACCACGTGCTCTTGCCAATCCCCGGTCTCTAGCTTTGATTGTTGGAGAAGTTGTTATTCGCATATAACCTGGGTTTGGATAACTTAATTTTTGCTTCGTATTTGGATGAGGATGAATCTTTACTGTTCTTATCTTTTGACTTCGCCGAATACCAGTCGACTGGTTTTGGAAGCAGTCGACTGTGCCGAGACATCTGGAGCTTCGTTTTTCATCAGTCAAGTCGAGTGTCTTGGAGTAAGTCGACTGTACCGAGCAGCTTCATCCTTTCTGTCCAGTCGACTGTTGGAAGAACCAGTCGACTTATGCTCTGCAGTTTCTGTGTATTATCCTCTCAGTCTGTGTTAGCCTTGAATCTGCTTCGTTTGGCTGTTTTTAGGTTGTTTCCTATGAAAAGAGAAAAGAAGAGTAAAATAACACATATAGAGCATTTAAATGTCTAATTGCATTAAGATTATTGCTACTAAATTTGGATATTATTGGATTCATCAGAATTAGATATGATAATTTTGGGGCATATATGTCGGTAATTTCCAGATTCAGTTTGGGGTACATTTTGTGAACTATTTATTTTCAAGATCTAGGTTATACACAATATCATGCCATTATATTTTACTCAGTGTGTCATCATGATGTTAGGGTATTCCCAGATTTTTGTCGTATTTTAAAGATAAGTTTTGAGCGATGTATCATATCCTTTTCTATAATGTACTTTGGCTGTAAATTGCGTGCTGTTCTATATCGAACCCAGTTTTCACCCTATTTCCTTGTATATTATGAAAATTATTTGTGATATATGAAAGTTGGAGAAATTTTATCTATTTTCATGCCATTTTGGCAGAATTGGATTTTGATGCGCTGTTTGCGAGATATGTTTGTTTTCGTACAGCAGTGTTGAGAAATTCCAGATTCGCCAAACCATGCTTTTGTGTCGTTCTCTATTTTTGATGACCTAGCTAAACTTCATGGAATATTATGAAACTTATTATTTTGAGTCTATATTTATAGGGAATTATCCCAGATTTTTCGTGATATTATTTGATGAGTTTACCTGCTGTTTTTATGTGTTTGAAGTTGTTCTCCTGTTTTCTGGCTGAACATGAAATCTGTGTTGAAATGAGTTTTAAGCTGATATGTTGTGAACTAGTATATGACTTTGTTATACTCGTTAGAAGCGTGTGTATGTCTAGCTTCCAGATCCTTCGACGGATCATGATTTGCATGCCTGTAGCTCTCAGGATCTCTGTTTTAGTACTGGTTGGTTTTTCTGTCCTGATTATGAACCAAGACTAATTTGCTCGTATATGTGAACGTATATCATCAATGCATACTGATTTGTTAACCTGAACCTAGACCTGATCATATCATGCTTATTTGACACTATTTTGTGCCTATTCATGCTTGTTGGATATTAATAATAAAAGTAATCAATCCGGGGTTTAAGGGAAAGATCTAATAGTGAATAATTCAGAAACGTGTACTCGGAAGGGGGCTCGTGTTTCCCATTACTTGTTGCCATGTTTCATGACTACATGATTCATGCTAGATACTACCTGTTGCCACGTGATCATGACTACATGACTCGTGCTAGATACTACTTGTTGCCACGTGATCATGATTACATGACTCGTGCTTGATACTTATTGCCACTTGTTCACGATTACGTGACTCGTGCTTAATATCTGTTTCTGTTCTGATTCCTGAGTATACTGTCCTCTATGGTCCACTATGAAAATCTTACTAAGCGAAACTGTTGTGTTGTAGCAACCATGTAGTATGGGATGCATGTCGTGCTACCTAGATAGTAAATAAAAAGATTAGACTTGATATAACCTGATACATGATTATCCTGATATTCCTGTTACCTGATTACCTGATAATTATACATGTTTACCTGTTTACCTGTTTACCTGACACTTGACATATGTTACCCTTACCTATTAGTATACCATATTGTTAGTTAGTTTCCATGTGCTTGTATCCTACTCTATTTGTGACCCGGACTTGCAATTAATGGGTACTTATGTTTTCTCTTTTCTTTTTCCTACACTCGTTGTATTGCAGATTTTGGAGGACAGGTTCCTGAAGGTATTGACAAGATGATGGGCTAGAGGCTGAAATTTCACTATTATTATTTCTTGTAGTTGCTAGAACAATATTTGTATTTTGAGACTTGGTTATTATTGTAATTGGGCGGTGTGACCCAGAATATTATTTTTCTCCAGACTTTGTTTTATTTGAGAACATGGTATTTGATTTTTCAAGTAATTTCTGTTGGTAAAATTGTTTCAATGTTGCATGTTGGTTCCACCTTTTGCTTCCGACTCTGATATGCTTTGTGATGTGTTGCAAAAATTTCTTGAAACAGCTTAAGGATGATAATAATCATTCGCTGGGTTTTTGTTACGTGCTCGTATTCCGTATTTTTGGGAAGCGGAGCGTGACAGGGTTTTTAGTGGTATCAGAGCATCAGGTTTGGCTAATGTATTAGGCAACTAATATATTAGACAAGCTTGGCTCGAACTGGGATCTGCACAACACTTCACCAACCATGCATGCGTAAATGAAACATAATACTAACTCAGATTCTGGATACTAGTCTTATTCCTTTCTTTTTGATCCCTTCCTATTCCATTCCATGATTCCTTGATTCTTCATTCTCTTTTAGTCGTCCTCTTTGATTGATTTCTTTTTGGGTATGAATTCATTTTTTTCGTACCCATATTTTTGATTCTGGTGTCATCCATTCTTTTCTTTTCTGCTTGGTCCATCCGTCGGCATCGCTGGATGCTATTGACTGTCTTTCCGATCAAAGTGGCGGAGCGGAAGCGTTGTGGGCCCATAACCCACAGGTCTCAGGATTATATTGTTGCTTCTCCTTCCTTGCATTGTTTGGTTTTCCCTATCTCTTGCATTGTTCTCATCCGTTGACTTATTGTTTGATTCAATTCTTCCTCGTCTTTTCTCTGTTCGATTTCAGTTCTGTCGACTCCCTTATTGCTTTGTTATCTGGTATTGATTCTTTCATTTTGATACTATTTATTCTCTTTCTGCATTCCATTTGAGCCCATTGTTATCCCGTTCATTCTTTCCCTGGTGTTGCCACTGCTTTGTTCCTTTCCCTTTAGCCCTCTGTTTTGTTGCCCTTCCCCAAGTTGATTTTGCTTTGTCCTATGTACCGCCTATGCAAATTTCGAGGACGAAATTTTGTTGTAAGGTGGGTAGGATTGTAACCCCTGTTTTCCCAAAAATGTATTTTGTGTATTTTTTTTTGTATTTTAAAAATTTTACTCAAATTATTTTTCCGGTTTTCAAATTTTTTTGTCAAAATGTATTATTGGATTTTTCATTTAAAATCTATTTTTGATCCATAATTTTAGCTGTAACTATCTATATAATAAAACACAAAGAAAGCTATCAAGTGGCTCTCCTTCAACCCCCTAGAAAATTAAAGGCCCAGATCTAATCTCATAAAACATATTTCCCCCCAAAAGTTTCCCCCCAAAACTCAAATTCAAATCTCCCATCCAAAACAACTCCTATATTTATTTAACTATTTCTCTTCTCTCTCTCTCTCTCTCTCTCTCTCTCTCTTCTATTCAAAAAATTAAGAAAATAAAATTTTTAAAACATTTTAAAAAATAAAAAAACTAAAAAACAGTAAAAATTAAAAACTTTAAAAAAAAATCAAAAAAAAAATAAAAATCATATAATATGTTTTTTGCTAGACCCCCAAAAGTTTCTCATATGAAATGTTTATTACTTCAATTAATTTACTAGATCTCCAAAACTATTTTATATGATCAAAAAAGGTGCACCGTTTCAAAGACGTGCCGTAGGCACGTGTCAACGGGCAAATCTACTTTTTCTATAATTTTGTATTTAATACAGTTCTTATTATTGTTATTATCACCCTCATTATTTTTATCATTTTATGATTAGTAATACTGTTACTATCCGTATTATTTTGCTAGTGTGGTTATTTGCATTATTATTTTATTTTATTTTTATTGTTAAAATTATATTATTTCATAAATTATATTTATTAATTATTGTATTAATTTTCTTATTGGATTATTTTTAGTATATATTCTTTTTCTTGCAATTTTGACCTCCTTGTGCTGATTGTTCATCGTTTTGTCCATTTTCACCATTTTGAGTTCTTTTCGCCTTTTTCTTGGCCTCGTTCATTATTATTATTTATTTCGGTGTTGTGATGGATTTTTGGTGGTGTTTTGGCCAATTTGTGATTTTTGACCCTTAAGGAAATTTTTAGGACCCATACAATTCATTGTATTTTGTATCCCCATTTGAATTTGACCCAATACCCATTACCCAATTGTATACCTATTAATTCATATTCATATCTACTACCCATTAGCCCAATTAATTCCCATATATAATATCCCCTAATCCCCTTAATCCTAACCCTAATCCCTAATATTCTCTCTCTCTCTCTCCTCTTGCAATCCCGGCCTCCTCTCCCCACACCATCCGGCCTGCATACTTTCTCCCCTAAAACTGACCAGCCCCTCCGCCTATATCCGGCCAACACCCTTTGCAACATCCCCTGCTCCATCCCTTCTTCAAACTCCAACCCGACAAACCCTAATACCATCCCCCCCCATAGCCGGCCTTCTCCAACCAGCACCACATCCATCCAAAACAGCCCCCCAACTCTTTCCCTCACTGATTTGGGAAGTGGGTATCACCCACTTTGGTTCGTGCATTAAGGAAAGCGATCGTTTAGGCATTTCGGTTCGTGGGTTCGCTTGGAAATGCGTGGGAAGGAGATTTTTGTTCGTGGGTGTTGCACTTGGATTTGTTGCGTCGTATTTCACTCTATTAAGAGACAAGTAACTTGTACATAATTTCATTAGGTTGATACAAGTTAAAAAGTTCACTAATAGGGTAGTAGAGACTAGAGACGGCCAAAGATTGTGTTTTTATTTTTGGGTTTTGTCTCAATTGTGTAAATCAGGCCATAGATGACTTAGAATATGAGATTTGATAGGTTTATGCTCTAGGTTTACCCAAAGCGCGATTTTGATCGTGTATGTCATATATCGCATGAGACGTGTTTGATGGTTTACCCATATGAGAATAGTTAGGTTTTGACATGTTAAAAACCCTCAGATATGATATTTAGATAATGGGTAGGCTGCGTTTCAAATTTGGATGGGTTTGGTTCATTTTTGTAGAAGTTATGACGTTTCTAAGATGAAGTGTGAAACCTGGAATTTCGGACTGTGCTGTGTTGATTACTGTTTTTACCTATGTCAGAATCTGAATCTCAACGTGGACATTTCACAGTAAATTGTATAGGATTGAATCTATTTTCAAACCCCACTGGTTTCACTGCGTTTGGAGTTCGTATGAATTAGATATGATAATTTTGGTGCATGTATGTCGGTAGTTTCCAGATTCAGTTTGGGGTAGATTTTGTGAACTATTTATTTTCAAGATCTAGGTTATACACAATATCATGCCATAATATTTTACTCAGTGTGTCATCATGATGTTAGGGTATTTCCAGATTTTTGTCGTATTTTAAAGATAAGTTTTGAGCGATGTATCATATCCTTTTCTATAATGTACTTTGGCTGTAAATTGCGTTCTGTTCTATATTGAACCCAGTTTTCACCCTATTTCCTTATATATTATGAAAATTATTTGTGATATATGAAAGTTGGAGAGATTTTATCTATTTTCATGCAGTTTTGGCGGAATTGGATTTCGATGCGCTGTTTGCGAGATATGTTTGTTTTCGTACAGCAGTGTTGAGAAATTCCAGATTCGCCAAACCATGCTTTTGTGTCGTTCTCTATTTTTGATGACCTAGCTAAACTTCATGGAATATTATGAAACTTATTATTTTGAGTCTATATTTATAGGGAATTATCCCAGATTTTTCGTGAAATTATTTGATGAGTTTACCTGCTGTTTTTATGTGTTTGAAGTTGTTCTCCTGTTTTCTGGCTGAACATGAAATCTGTGTTGAAATGAGTTTTAAGCTGATATGTTGTGAACTAGTATATGACTTTGTTATACTCGTTAGAAGCGTGTGTATGTCTAGCTTCCAGATCCTTCGACGGATCATGATTTGCATGCCTGTAGCTCTCAGGATCTCTGTTTTAGTACTGGTTGGTTTTTCTGTCCTGATTATGAACCAAGACTAATTTGCTCGTATATGTGAACATATATCATCAATGCATACTGATTTGTTAAACTGAACCTAGACCTGATCATATCATGCTTATTTGACACTATTTTGTGCCTATTCATGCTTGTTGGATATTAATAATAAAAGTAATCAAGCCGGGGTTTAAGGGAAAGATCTAATAGTGAATAATTCAGAAATGTGTACTCGGAAGGGGGCTCGTGTTTCCCATTACTTGTTGCCATGTTTCATGACTACATGATTCATGCTAGATACTACCTGTTGCCACGTGATCATGACTACATGACTCGTGCTAGATACTACTTGTTGCCACGTGATCATGATTACATGACTCGTGCTTGATACTTATTGCCACTTGTTCACGATTACGTGACTCGTGCTTAATATCTGTTTCTGTTCTGATTCCTGAGTATACTGCCCTCTATGGTCCACTATGAAAATCTTACTAAGCGAAACTGTTGTGTTGTAGCAACCATGTAGTATGGGATGCATGTCGTGCTACCTAGATAGTAAATAAAAAGATTAGACTTGATATAACCTGATACATGATTATCCTGATATTCCTGTTACCTGATTACCTGATAATTATACATGTTTACCTGTTTACCTGTTTACCTGACACTTGACATATGTTACCCTTACCTATTAGTATACCATATTGTTAGTTAGTTTCCATGTGCTTGTATCCTACTCTATTTGTGACCCGGACTTGCAATTAACGGGTACTTGTGTTTTCTCTTTTCTTTTTCCTGCATTCGTTGTATTGCAGATTTTGGAGGACAGGTTCCTGAAGGTATTGGCAAGATGATGGGCTAGAGGCTGAAATTTCACTATTATTATTTCTTGTAGTTGCTAGAACAATATTTGTATTTTGAGACTTGGTTATTATTGTAATTGGGCGGTGTGACCCAGAATATTATTTTTCTCCAGACTCTGTTTTATTTGAGAACATGGTATTTGATTTTTCAAGTAATTTCTGTTGGTAAAATTGTTTCAATGTTGCATGTTGGTTCCACCTTTTGCTTCCGACTCTGATATGCTTTGTGATGTGTTGCAAAAATTTCTTGAAACAGCTTAAGGATGATAATAATCATTCGCTGGGTTTTTGTTACGTGCTCGTATTCCGTATTTTTGGGAAGCGGAGCGTGACAGGGTTTTTAGTTGTATTAGGGCATCAGGTTTGGCTAATGTGAAGAAATAAAACAATAAAGCTGCAAGGGTGAGGAAAAACAAAAGACAGAAGGCAACATAAAGAAATAAAGCAAGGAGGAAAAAAAAACAAAGAGAAGCAACCAACAATAAAATAATAAAACAAAAGAAACCTGCAAACACACCCTCAGCTGACTCAGCATCTGCAGCAGTCAGGTTGAAAGCCTGACCTCTCCTCGGAACAACGGTACTCTGACCGACATTCTAATTGATGGAACTGAGATGATTCCCAGGACTACGGATTGGTGTGCGTATCGATCATAAAAGATTAACAGATTAAATACGTGATCTAACCCTATATAGCGGAATCTAGGGTTCACGAATTATACCTGCGATGAGAAGAAGACGACAGCGACCCCAAGGTCTTCGCACGTATTCCTTCCTCGGGTTGGACGTCGTGTGGGTGACGATCTCCCAACCTTTCTTCTCCTTGGCTGACCTCTCTTTCTCTCCTTACGTGAATCACGAATTTAGAGAAAAAAAATCTTATATTTCAGATTATTAATGATGGCCAGAGAATAGAGGATATATATAAGGCTACGGCAGGGACCATGAGGAGAAATTAGGGTTAGGTCTCCTAACGAATCTGGGTATCCTGTGTTCAGCCCGAACACACAACCCAGGCCCATTAACAATAGCTCGGTCCACTAAAGAGCTATTGTTGCACTACCTTCCTAATCCCAAATTATATTTATGGGCTCCTTTTATTATATGCTCGTTCAGCTCCCCATGTTAAGATATCGAATGTCCGTCGATCAAATTAAGTTACTGACAACTATATTGATCAACATCTTTTATCCTTAAGTGGTACCACTCAACTTTATTTGTCATGTCAGATGTAATCCACCTGCACGGTTTACATGACAAATCCTTATGAGCTCCTTAAGGGGACATCATCAACCCGACGTATCGGGACATGGATTCCTTTTACAATCAACAACCCATCATACATACAATGCTATTACCCAATTCATAGAGGTTGTTGATCCATAATGAATCTCACTCTTTTATGAGTCAAAGTAATGCACACTGCATATACATGTCTGTTATTATATCTGGATTAAGAGCATAAGCATCCATAATAACAGAGGTGTTTGTTCTCTTTTGTAGTCAGTACAAAGTGAACAACCTCAAGTGGTCCTGTTCAATACACACAAAGTGTACTAGTGTAAACCTATAGTCAAGATAGACTAATACCAGATTACACTACAACCTTTCCAATGGATTGTCCAAGTCCGTCTAGGTTGTGAACTATTTATATATTCCATAGGGAACTGATAATATGATCTTCTGTGTGTCACCTCACACTATATTATCAACCTTATAGAATATCAGACACTTGCATTAATATTATAATAAACACAATATGCAAACATATGCCTATATGATTCTCATTCAAAAAAATAAGGAAAGAAAGTTAATACAAAAGTGATGCTTTCAGTATATAACCCTAAAAATCTCCCACTTATACTCAAAGCATTGCTTTTCAGTATACTGTTACAAATCTTCCACTTATACTTAAAGCCATGCTGCTACGCATCTGACTCCCATTCCTTCAACATGACTATCAAAAGCCTTAGCTGGTAAGCTCTTAGTGAAGGGATCAGCTAGGTTGTCTGCTGATGCTATCTTGATCACAACAACTTTTCCTTTCTTTACGAAATCTCGTATCAGGTGATACTTAAGCTCAATGTGTTTACTTGCCTTATGGGCTCGTGGTTCCTTCGAATTTGCAACTGCACCACTATTATCACAATAAAGTGTAATAGTCTTAGGCAAATTAGGTACCACATCCAAGTCCAATAGGAAGTTTCTGAGCCAAACCGCTTCTTTGGCTGCCTTAGAGGCTGCCACATACTCGGCTTCCATGGTAGAATCAGCAATACATTTTTGCTTGATACTCCTCCATATAGTGGCTCCACCTCCCAAAGTAAATACATAACCTGAGGTTGATTTCCTGGAATCCCTATCTGACTGAAAAGCTGAGTCTGTATACCCCAAGGCAACTAAACTATCTGCCTAGTAAACTAGCATGTAATCTTTAGTCCTTTTCAGGTACTTCAAAATATGCTTTACGGCAGTCCAGTGCTCTTGTCCCGGTTAGACTGATATCTGCTAACCATGCCAACGGCAAAGCAGATATCTGATCTCGTACATAGCATTGCATACATTAAGCTTCCTACTGCTGAAGCATAAGGAACTGCTTTCATGTTTTCTATCTCTTTAGGTGTCCTCGGACACTGCTCCTTTGATAGGACAATTCCATGCCTAAAAGGTAAGAAACCTTTCTTAGAATTTTGCATGCTAAAACGAGTTAGTATAGTATCGATACAGGAAGCTTGGGACAAGCCCAGCATCCTTTTCTTGCGATCTCGTAGAACTTTGATCCCAAGGATGTGACCTACTTCTCCCAAGTCCTTCATATCAAACTGTTTGGATAACCATACCCTTACGTTAGATAATACCTTCACATTGTTTTCAATGAGCAAGATGTCATCCATGTAAAGTACTAGGAATACCACTACGTTTCCGTCACACTTTTTGTATACACACGATTCATCTTGACATTGATCAAATCCATAGGATTTTATCACCTGATCAAAACATATGTTCCAAGATCTGGAAGCTTGCTTAAGTCCATAAATGGACTTCTTGAGCTTACAAATAAGATGCTCTTGGCCCTTTTCAATGAACCCGTCAGGTTGCTTCATATAGATGTCTTCCTCAAGACTTCCATTAAGGAAAGCTGTCTTGACATCCATTTGCCAAATCTCATAATCAAGATGAGCTGCAATAGATAAAAGAATCCGGATAGACTTAAGCATGGCTACTGGCGAAAAAGTTTCCTCATAATCGATACCCTCTCTTTGAGTAAAACCTTTTGCAACAAGCCGAGCTTTAAAGGTTTCAACCTTACCGTCTGATCCTCTATTTCTTTTATAGACCCACTTGCATCCAATGGCTTTTACACCAATAGGTGGTTCTACAAGCTCCCAGACTTGATTAGAATCCATAGATTCTATTTCAGATATCATTGCTTTTTGCCAAGACTCTGCATCTTTATCTTGGAGTGCTTCATTGTAGGTACAGGGATCATAATCTTGTTCCTCAGGGACAAAGTCTGACGACTCTCCCAAGAACATATATCTATCAGGTTGTATCACAACCCTCCCACTACGACGAGGCACTATCGGTTGTGGTGTAACATTTGTGACACGTTGTGCAGTTACTGGTGGTACATCCTGTTGTACTGTTGGTACTGAAGTATTTGGTGTCTCACTTCTCAGTTCTTCTAGAACAGCTCTACTTATGGGTTTATGGTTCATGACATAGTCTTCCTCTAAGAATCGAGCATTGGTGCTAACAATGACCTTCTGATCCTTAGGACCTTAGGACTATAAAATAAACCTCCTTTCGTTCCTCTTGGATAGCCTACAAACAAGCGTACTTCTGTACGAGATTCCAGCTTATCGGCTTTCCCGTTCAGCACGTGTGCTGGACTACCCCAAATCCGAACATGTTTCAAACTAGGCTTACGCCCAGTCCACAGTTCTGTGGAAGTAATTGGTACTGACTTAGAGGGAACCAAGTTCAAAATATAAGTTGCAGTTTCTAAGTTATATCCCCAAAATGAATCTGGTAAATCTGAATAACTCATCATTGATCTAACCATCTCCATAAGAGTCCTATTCCTTCTTTCTGCTACACCATTCTGTTGGGGTATTCCAGGTGCTGATAATTGGGATGTAATCCCAGCCTCTGACAAATAGTCCCTAAACTCCCCAAAGAGATACTCGACACCACGATCTGAACGTAATGACTTGATATATTTTCCATGACGTTTCTCCGTTTCTGCCTTGTACTCTTTGAATTTCTCAAAGCACTCAGACTTACGGCGCATCAAATAAATATATCCATACCTTGAATAATCGTTAGTAAATGTGACAAAATATTCAAAGCCACCTCTAGCCTGGACAGTCATGGGCCCACACAAATCAGAATGAACCAATTCTAACACATCTTTGGCCCTATACCCCTTTGCCTTGAAAGGCCTTTTGGTCATTTTACCTACCAAGCAGGATTCACAGACTGGTAGTGCCTCCACTTCCAATGAACTCAAAGGTCCATCTTTAACCAGTCTTTGAATCCTTCTTAGGTTAACATGCCCCAATCGCAAGTGCCAAAGATATGTTTGGTTCATACAAGAAGGTTCTTTTCTCTTATTTATGTTAGAAGACATATTATTCATTTTCATAAGTTGCATCGTGGGCGAAATAGGATTAATGACATATAGATTATCAACCAATGCACCAGAACAGATAAAATGCTTATTTTTTCTAATAACAATATTGTCATTAAAATAAACTGAATATCCATCCTTAACTAGCATGAAAACAGAAATTAAATTCCTTCTAAGTGAAGGTGCATAAAGACAATCTCTCAATGTCAAAGACTTATTTCTACCAAAAGATAAAATAACATCTCCTATTGCAACGGCCGCTACCCTTGTAGCGTCACCCATAAACAAGCATATCTCTCCATCACTGAGCCGTCTGGTTTCCTGAAACCCCTGCAATGTATTGCAGACATGATTAGTGGCTCCTGTATCTACACACCAGGTGCCGGTAGATAACACCGCTAAACATGTTTCAACAACCAGTAAATAAGATATACCTTCTTTGTTCTTTTGTTTGAGAAGTGGACAGTCAGTCTTCCAATGTCCTGATCCTTTGCACTTGAAACACTTGCCTTTTGGCTTTTTCACAGCGCCTTGAGGTCCCATGCCCTGCTTTGCTGAGTTTACTCGTTTCTGAACTTTCTTCTTCTTACCACCTTTTGGCTTAGAAGTAGAGTCCTTTTCAGTCACATAAACATGGGCATTCTGCTTGAAGAGAGCTTCAGCATCCTGTAGTTCTTTTGCAAGTTCTGCCAAAGTATACAACCTTTTGTTCATGTTGTAATTAAGGCAAAACGAGTCAAAACTTTTAGGCAGAGTCTCGAGAATGATATCGACCTGGGTTTTCCCATCGATTTCAGCACCAAGGATCTCCATCTCATTTAGATGACCCATCATCTTGAGAACATGATCCCTTACTGGTGTCCCCTCAGCCATAGATGCTCTCATCAAACTCTTCATAGCAAATTGCCTAGCTGCTCTACTCTGATGTCCGAAGAGTTCCTTAAGGTTGTACATCATATCATAAGCTGTGGGCATGGCCTGATGCTGATGCTGCAGTACATTTGACATAGATGCCAAAATGTAACACCGCGCCATCTCATCTGCCTTATTCCACTTCTTATAAGCCTCTTTGACCTCTTCATCAGAGTTAGCATCAGGCTTAGGTGGGCATACTTCATTGAGTACAAATTTGTACTCTTCAGCAGTTAAGACAATATCCAAGTTATGTTTCCAGTCAATATAATTAGGTCCAGTAAGTTTGTTTTCTTTAAGAATCACCATAAGTGGACTGAAAGAACCCATTTTTGAAATCCTGAGAATCACATAAAAAAATTATGTAGGGCAAAACTTTTTGAATTAATTAAATATTGATTCCCTCAAAACAACAAAAAAAAATTCACCAATACCTTAAACACCATGAATTTAGCATGCCACGATAGTGTGGACGTATACAAATTCAATATTTGTTCAAGTAGGTTTTTCCTATTAATTTTACTATCATGTCAACACAACTTTATGACAAATAAAATTAATCTGTTGGTCTTGCTCTGGTCCTACAAATAATAGCAGTGACTCCGATGGGGAGGATACCATTATTTGTATCTAAGTGTATACCATTGCTTAATACTAAGTCCATTATCTTGTATTGAGTTCCTTCAGATGGAGAAGTGAACACATACTAGGTAACTTTCTACAATTATCCCTAAGGAAGTTTGTACTGGTGATCCATAATTATACTCATCCGATATGGTGGAAAGCACTAAAGCCAACACGCAAGTATAATTATATCACCTACAAACCAGCAACGGAGACCGTGGGGATTCATGTTAAATGAATTCCCTCTCCCACTTAGTTATTTAACAATGAGGGTTTTTCTACTAGTTAATTTATGTCCATGTTGTCCATTATTAATGTGATCCTAGTTTTTTTTCAAAAAAAAATCACAAAATAATAAACATGCATAATCAGAATAAGCAATAATGGCAATAAATTTGAAAATAAATATCCAACTATTATGGCCATCTTTCCTGATTCTTTCCCGACTGTTCGAATCCCAAATCTGACCCTGCGCGAAGCTATCCGGGGTTCAGCCATCTTTCCTGATTTTTTTTAAGGTTTGGCTGTCGTTCATCGAAAACCATCTGTCGATCTCCGGACTGCCTAAAAACAGCATCTCCTCCGGCGTCAGAAACAGCCACCACCGCCATCACGATCGATCAAAAAAAATAATAAAATTACATCAATCCTATGCCTCCCGAAGGAGTTCATACATAATATAGATTGAAAAATTAAAATTACATCAATCCTATGCCTCCCGAAGGAGTTCACACATAATCTAGATTGAAAAATTAAAATTATAAGCACGATCAATCCTCGTGATATTAATTACATCCACAAAACAACAACAACACAAACAAAACATGCATTGGACCATAATAGTTGGATCTAAGATGCCTGCAAAACCGAGTTAGAACAGATCTACATCTACCGACTATCATACAACACATGTTTTATTGGACAACATGGATGTAACAATCAATACGCAGATCCAATACTGGCTCTGATACCAATTGATGGAACTGAGATGATTCCCAGGACTACAGATTGGTGTGCATATCGATCATAAAAGATTAACAGATTAAATACGTGATCTAACCCTATATAGCGGAATCTAGGGTTCACGAATTATACCTGCGATGAGAAGAAGACGACAGCGACCCCAAGATCTTCTGCACGTATTCCTTCCTCGGGTTGGACGTCGTGTGGGCGACAATCTCCCAACCTTTCTTCTCCTTGGCTGACCTCTCTTTCTCTCTTTACGTGAATCACGAATTTAGAGAAAAAATCTTATATTTCAGATTATTAATGACGGCTAGAGAATAGAGGATATATATAAGGCTACGGCAGGGACCATGAGGAGAAATTAGGGTTAGGTCTCCTAATGAATCTGGGTATCCCGTGTTCAGCCCGAACACACAACCCAGGCCCATTAACAATAGCTCGGTCCACTAAAGAGCTATTGTTGCACTACCTTCCTAATCCCAAATTATATTTATGGGCTCCTTTTATTATATGCTCGTTCAGCTCCCCATGTTAAGATATCGAATGTCCGTCGATCAAATTAAGTTACTGACAACTATATTGATCAACATCTTTTATCCTTAAGTAGTACCACTCAACTTTATTTGTCATGTCGGATGTAATCCACCTGCACGGTTTACATGACAAATCTTTATGAGCTCCTTAAGGGGACATCATCAACCCGACGTATCGGGACATGGATTCCTTTTACAATCAACAACCCATCATACATACAATGCTATTACCCAATTCATAGAGGTTGTTGATCCATAATGAATCTCACTCTTTTATGAGTCAAAGTAATGCACACTGCATATACATGTCTGTTATTATATCTGGATTAAGAGCATAAGCATCCATAATAACAGAGGTGTTTGTTCTCTTTTGTAGTCAGTACAAAGAGAACAACCTCAAGTGGTCCTGTTCAATACACACAAAGTGTACTAGTGTAAATCTATAGTCAAGATAGACTAATACCAGATTACACTACAACCTTTCCAATGGATTGTCCAAGTCCGTCTAGGTTGTGAACTATTTATATATTCCATTGGGAACTGATAATAAGATCTTCTGTGTGTCACCTCACACCATATTATCAACCTTATAGAATATCAGACACTTGCATTAATATTATAATAAACACAATATGCAAACATATGCCTATATGATTCTCATTCAAAAAAAATAAGGAAATAAAGTTAATACAAAAGTGATGCTTTCAGTATATAACCCTAACACTAATGCTGCGGGGGAAGCAGTGGTCTAGCTAGACCATGAGCTGCGGTAACTGGCTGAACAGGACCCCTGGCTGGAGGAGCCAACTGCGGGCAATCCCGCACCGAATGATCAGCAGCACCACATCCAAAACAGTGACGATTGGCACATTGGCAATCCTTGTTCTCATGCCCTGGAATACCGCAAAAGTCACAGAAACCAACTGTCGGAGAACCCGCAGAAGAGTAAGGAGCTGCCCTGACTGGAGGGGCTGGAACAGGTCTCCGAATAGGCCCACCAGAAGACCTAGCAACTGAGTGCGGAATAGTCCGCTGAGAAGGAGTTGAACCACCACAAGCCTGCTCCTGGGCCCTAGCTGCCTCAAGAGCCTCAGCATAGGTACGCAAGCACAGAGAGACAAGCTGCACCTTGATGTCTCGCTCAAGCCCCAAGATGAACCTATGAGCCCTATCCTCTTCGTTCGCCACAAGAACGGCTGCAAAGTGGCTAAGTCTCGTAAACTCGGCTGCGTACTCGTCCACAGACCTGGAGCCTTGTTTCAAGAAAGTCTTATGTTACAATATTGCATGAACAATATGTAACAAAATTTCATTGCTAGAAATAACGATCAACCTGTTTCAGGGCTAAGAATTGCTGCTCCATTTCAACTCTGGTGCTGCTAGGAAAGAACTTCTCCAAGAAGCTCCTAGTGAAAGTGGCCCAAGTGATCGGTCTTTCGAGCCTTTCGGACTCAGACCTCCACCAGATATGAGCCAAGTCCATCAACTGGATGGTAACCATATCCACACGATCTGCATCTACAACTCTAGCTGCCAAAAGCAGGTTCTCTATCCGAATCAACCACTGTTCAGCCTCTAAAGGTGTCTCAGTGCCTGAAAACCTGTCGGGATGCAGCCTTATAAAGTCTGTGACCGTTCCCGGACGGGGTGGAAGAATATCCTGCCTAGGCGCAATAGGCGGAATAGCTCGAGCAGCTTCCAAAGCAGCCATCACCAAGTCATTAAGGTTCTGCTGCTGATTAATCAAGCGCTCAAGCACTGCAGTGACCACCTCAATCGGGTCACCCTGCGACTGCGAAGTAGAACCTCTGCGAGCCATAGTCAGCACAAAACCAAAAACAGTTAGCATTGAGATCAGTGTTGATAATATTTGATTCATTTTATGCATGCATGGTCAGTGCGATGTTGCGCAGATTCTAGTTCGAGCCAAGCTTGTCTAATATATTAGTTGCCTAATACATTAGCCAAATCTGGTGCTCTGATACCACTAAAAACCCTGTCATACCCCACTTCCCAAAAAATACGGAATACGGATACGTAACAAAAGCCCAGCGAAAGATTTTCATCATCCATAAGCTGTTCAAGAAAATCTTTACAACATGCAGAAGAAACATTCAAAGTCGGAAGCGAATTTAATCAACCACATGCACATAATGAGTCAAAATACCAACAAGAATACTTGAAACCAAATACATAAGTCTCAAATAGTCATGATTTGAATAAAACACAAGTCTTGGGTCACATTGCCCAAATACAAGATAAATCCAAAGCTCAAAATACATTGTTGTTCAAGCACGATACAAGAAATAATATAATAAAAAGCAGCACTAAAACTTCATATCTCCGATACCATCTGGAACCTGTTCTCTAAAATCTGCAATTCAACGATCATGTATCAAGTCTCATGTTTCATGTAGTCAAGTATCAAGCAAGCATGTATCATGTTCAAGTATCATATTCAAGTATCATGTATCAAGTCTTGTAGTGAATTACTATCTAGGTAGCACTTCATGCAGCCCACATTATATGGTTGCTACAACACAATAGTTTCGCTTTAGATTTCATAGTGGACCATAGAGGGCAGTATACTCGGGGACAAGCAAGTAATTGAACTCCAAGCTCCAAGTATCATGTATCATGTATCACGTATCAAGTTGTGCAAGTGGCAAGTATCGTGTCTTACGTGCAAGTATCAAGTAGGCACGTGTCAAGTATCATGTCTCAAGTAATCACGTAGGATCATTGGATCCTCTTCCGAGTACACATTTCTGAATTATCCACTATTAGATCTGTCCCTTAAACCCCGGCTTGGTTATTTATTATTAATGTCAAACAAGCATGTATATGTGCAAAATATATCAAGAATAACGTGGCATGATCATGTGTCAAGTGCAAGTAGCAAACTAAACATGTACGAGTGCAAGACATCTCATAAACGAATAAAATAAACACATCTCAAGTTCAGGACAACAAGACCATGCTGTAGTAAAACAGTGATACCCAGCTTTACAAATAAGCAAATCTGGATCCATCGAAGGATCTGGAAAATAGACTTCCATACAAATCCAGCGAATATAAATAAATCACATACTAGTTCACAAAAACATAGCTCAAAACTGGTTTTAATACAGAAAATAGGTTCATCCAGAAATCAAGAAAATGAATTCAAGAACAGGAAAACAGCATTAAAACACATTAAATAATTCCACGAAAAATATGGGATATTCCCCTATATGTCTAGTATCAAAATATAAAGTTTCAAAATTTTCCAGTAAGAATAGATCAGTCATCAAAAATACAAAAGCGTCAAGAAAACATAGTTTAGCAAATCTGGAAATCCCAACACTGCTGTACGAAAACTAAGATATCTCGCAACCAGTGAAACGAAATCCAATTCCGCCAAAGGGATATGAAAATAGATAGAATATAGTAACTTTCATATTTCACAAACATTTTTCATACAGTAAAAGTAATCATAGTGAAAATAGGGTTCTTTACAGAACAGCGAGCAAAGTACAGCACGTATAGATTTTATAAACGAGCATGGAACGTCACATAAAACTTATCAATAAAATTCACCAAAATTCTGGATAATCCCTAAATTAATAAAGAAACATTGACCAAAGTTTGGGATCAAAATAATATGTATAGCATGGTTCTTGAAAATAGTTTGTTATTAAAATTACCGAAAAACAGAATCTGGAAAAAGACCAACACCTCTGTACTAAACCAGTCATAACTCAGTCATACGAAATCAAAATCAAGCAAGGTCAGAGGGGTTTGAAAATAGATGAAATTATCTAAAACTCACGTTTTATACCGAAATTAAAATACTGACTGTAGCACAGCCGAAAATAGCAAACAAAACCGAACAGCAAGAAAGTACAGATTTTTCCCCTAAAAACAAAATCAACATACCTTCAAAAAAATTGATCCAAACACATCCAAACTTGAAATAAAATCTACCAAGTATCTAAACATCATGTTTTAGGGTATCTAACTTGTCCATACCAAGAATTTCACATGGGTCTCAACCAAAACACAAAATCACACACAAGTCTCACATACACGACCTAAACTCAAGAACGGGCAAATCCTAGGTTATATCATGTCAAGATTGTGTCGTGAGTCATCTATGGTCATATTTTCACAATAGAGACGAAACCCATTAAGGAAAACATAAACAAGGGGCGTCTCTAGACCCAACTACACTATAGGTGAACTTTTGTACTTGTATCAAACAAATAAATTGGAGTATAAGTTACTTGCCTTAATTTGGGGATAAAGAACGATGCAATCAAGCCTAGAAGCAAAACCCACGAACGAAATCCGCTAATCTGCGAATCCAAGCAATCCTGAACAAAGATCTCCATACGAACGAAACTCCTTAAAGCGACGATGATAAAAGTGGCTAGCGACCACTTGAGAACACCACGAAGAGAACGAGGGAATATATGGTGCAAGAGTTGTTGCGGTGGTGGTGTGTAGGTGGTCGGCAAGGCAAGGGATGGAGAAAGGAGGGCTCGGGTTTGATGGGTGGCCGGAGGTGGAGTGGTGGCCGGCCTGGTGGTGCTCGGCCTGGGTAGGGGATGGCCGGGCTGGTGTAGGGTGCAGGTTGGGTGTGCAGGCCGGGAGCAAGCAAGAGAGGGAGAGAGAGAGAGGTCCGAAAATTAAGAGGGAGAGAGAATTAGGGTTAGGGTTTAGGGTTTGTGAGGGATTGCACATATATATAGGGTCTAGTATGTGGGTTAATGGGTTAATGGGTATTAAGGGTAGTATTAGGTTTACAATTGGGTTTTGGTTTTTGGGTCAAATAAAATTAGGAATGCAAATAGGATGGGGAATTCTTTGGCTTAAAAAAAATTTTATTAGGGATCAAAATAATGGGAGTGGAGAAAAAGACAACCACAACACCACCACAACACCAAGAAAAAGTAACAATAAAGATAACGAGACCAAAAATGAGGGAATGATCAAAATAAAAAAAAATGAACAAAAGAGACAATCAATCAAACACAAGGAGCTCAAAATGAAATAAAATGAATGTATATGGAAAACAAATCCAATATACGGTTCAGAAAAATACAAGAGAGAAAATACACCAATACGAAAAAAATACAGTCAAAATACACAAAATGAAAAACAGGGGTTACAATTGTCATAACTCAATTTTGCGGGGTGTTACACCATCATCCGTTGCATTTCCTTGAGAACTGCAGCATTCTCCGATGGTCCGTCCTTGGGTCGGGAAGTCTATTTACCTCAGCAAGCAATGATCTGCAAAATAAAGGTAAGTATCCAGATCACAAGATGGTTATCATTGTTCATGTGGTGTGCATACTTGTTGAGCTAAACCTGGCTAGAGCCAACCTAGGCTCTGATACCACAAAAAACATGTCACGCCCCGCTTCCCAATAGACGAAACTACGGGTGTAACATCCTGAATTTTTTCAAATAATTAAATATAAAATTTTCATTTGTTTTCACGTGTTTCGCATGTGCAAAATTGATGCATGTTTTTAGCTTTAAAAATTATTTTAATATCATGAATGAATGTTTTCTTCTCTTTTAAAATTAAAGCCTATTGTTATTTATTATTAATTTTTAGGCCTAATAGTCTAATTCTAGCCCACTTAAATTAATTAATTAATTAATTAAAGAGCCCATGGTTTTTAACCGACCTAATTAGCCCACTAGTTAATTTTATTAATAATTAATCTAACTTGTACTGTAGATTTGATCATGTAACAAATAAATGAACAATTAATAATTGTACAACTTAAACTAGTATGCATGTGATGGCACATGCATTGCACATGCACGTGCAATGGGGACAAGAACTTGGCCGGACATATTGGGAGTGGAGGGAGAGAGTGGAAGAGTGGTGAGGTGGTTACTAGATGATGGGTAGCTCTTCTAACTCCCAAATGTATCCTAGCCTCTTGTTGCTGCTGATTTCGGGTGTGGAAGCAAACAAATGAATTTGTGAGTTTATTGAGAAAAATAGTAAAGCAAATCTGTTGACTCCCCCTATGTATTGACTCATTCCTTATCGCTGCCATGAACCTGCACAAAGTTCGATACACTGGGATGGATCCCGGCGACGAACCCTCCGATGCTCTTGTCAGTAATCTCCAAGATTAAGAAAAAGCTTTAAGCAGGCAAAGATTCATTACCTTGTCACGATGGGGGGAGATAGGTATTTATAGCCACCTTAGGGATCTGTTTCGAGATAAGGACGAATCTCTACTTCCCAGTGTTAATGGATAAGAAGTGGTTAGAACCGCCTCTTAGGGATAATGACGGATTTGGATTCCTCCATATTCTTCTGAATTGGTTTGTCACGGGTTGGGACCCGTTTCCAACAAGAAAGATCCGTTCATGGGTTACTGGGCCCTGAAGAAGAGACCCAGTTCCCATTTCGGACCCGTTTGTAGGTGAAATTACTGTTTTACCCCTTAGAGCTTTAAGATTCGTGCCAATTTGAACGGTCCCAATTTAGTCCTATTTTTAGCCATATCACGAGCCCCTTACTCCCAAAGACTGCTAAAGACTGTGTTTGGGGAGTAGTTTTGCTGTTTCGATGGCGTACGGGACTTTATCGGAGTTCTTAAAGGGGTTTGTATCTTGCTCGAGGTGTGACGGTGCTGAGTTAGGCTTGCAAAATGCCCAAAATGTGTCTTGGAATTTCCTATATTTTTTCCAATTTTTAAATTATTTTTCGAATTTTTTATTCAATTTTGCGAAGTCGTGATCTATTTTTAGAGAGTATCAATTAACTGTTCTAATTAATAAGTATTTATCCAGGGGCTCAAAAATATTTCCCTGAATTTATAATTATTTTTTAGAATTTCTAATCATTTTTTGCAATTTTTAAATAATTAATTTGAATTATAATATTAAAAAAATAATCAGGGGAATTATGACGTGTTGTGATCTGGGATGTCCATCGTGTTACTGGCGCGAATTTCTGAACAATCTGAGGATGGATCGGAGCTTCGCTGACGTAGCTTGATCTGGGTGGTAGGATTTGGAGCGCGCATTGGGAGGTAGGAGTTTTCCCCCGTTAGCAGCTCGGTAGCTCAGATTTCTGATCCGAGCTACATGGCACGATCTGGATGGTTGATCACGATCATGTGTGAATCACGAGGCATTAGTTTTCGCCAATTTGCAGCTCGATTGCTCGAATTGTAGATCCGAAGTACGTGGATGATCTGAGTCGCTTGATGAAGATATGGTAAGAATCATGAGGCAGTATTTTTGCCAATTTATGGCTCGGTAGCTCGGTAGCTCGGATTGTAGATCCGAAGTATTTGGCATGATCTGAGCCACTTGATGAAGATCTGACACGAATCGTGAGATAGTAGTTTTTGCCAATTTGCAGCTCGGTTGCTCGGTAGTCGGATTCGAAGTACGTGGCATGATCTGAGCCGCTTGATGAAGATCTGACACGAATCGTGAAGTGGTATTTTTTGCCAATTCGCAGCTCGATAGCTCGGATTGTAGATCCGAAGTATGTGGCATGATCTGAGCCGCTTGATGAAGATCTGGCATGAATCGTGAGGCGATAGTTTTTGCCAATTCGCAGCTCGGTAGTTCGGATTTCGGATCTGAAGTATGCGGCATGATCTGAGCCGCTTGATGAAGATCTGGCACAAATTATGAGGCAGTATTTTTGCCAATTCGCAGCCGGTAGCTCGGTAGCTTAGATTTCAGATCCGAAGTACGTGGTATGATCTGAGCCGCTTGATGAAGATCTGGCTCGAATGGTGAGGTGGTCTGACTGGTCAATGTGCCGCATCGTGCTTTCGCCCTTACAGATTCTGTCGTTTAGCCTTCTAATTGGCTTCCGTGGGGGCCCAAAATGCTCGGAAGCCCACGCGAGTCTCCTTTTTTACTATAAGACTTCTCTCCCCTCACCACTTTCTCATTCTTCACTTTTTACTTCGAGAATTTGTTTTTTCTCTTGGGTGGCTCTGCTGGCGGTCGTGGCCAAGTGCTCAATTCTCCGGTGAACTATTCCGACTGCCGCTGTCACGTCAAGGTAAATATATAATTTATTTTATATATTTTTCAAGATGTCTAGAGTGTCGTCGGGGAGTGAGACGTCCATCTCGGACCAAGAGAGTGATCGACCATTAGTAGTCTCATTGGTGGTGGACAAGGGGAAGAAAGTGTCAGGGTCAGCGATTGTGGAGACGATAGTGGAGGGCGTGAAGAGAGCGGGTGAGTTAGGCAGGCTACCATCCACGATATCAAGCCTCAGGAAGGTGAGGGATTACTCCGAAGACCTTCTAACCAAGGTGGTATACGGGAGGTCGGCCTCATACGAGGAGAATAAAACGAGGGAGCATTCCGAGGTGGATGAGATCCCCTCGGTTCTGACTGAGGGGGATCTGCAGCATATTAGGAAGGGGTTCATGATACTGAAAGAGTATACCTTGCTCCTCCTTGGCCCAGGATTTCGAGCGTGTTCGGCAACCTCGCCTGACACATGCATCTTCCCGTATGACGCGCTCAATGCCGGCCTTCGACTTCCCCTACCACCCTTCGTAACCGAGGTGCTACAGTGGTACGGATTGAGTCCGGTCTAATACATGCCGAACATGTGGCGGCATGTCATCTGCTTTATCCTCCAATGCCAGGCGGTAGGGGTCGAGCCTCGGCTTGTCTTGCTCCACAGTCTATACCGGATCAACCGTTTGAGCAAGAGGAGTACCGGTATTACCTATCACCGTAGCGGGGCGTCAAACTGATTGAGAATCCGGACTCCATTAAGCATTGGAAAGAGAAGTATTTTTTGGTCCAAGGACCCCAACCGTGGGGTTTTACGGCGGGGTGGAGGGAAGATGTTCCGAGGTAGGCGAAGGCCGAACCAGTGTTGTCTGCGGAGGAAGGTGAGGTCATGTCGAAGCTCCTCAGCCGTCCAACCCTGAGCTGGAAGGATATAACCGAGGGGGTTCTCTTCGGTGGGGGTCTCAGTCCGATCGACCCTAGTATGCTTCATTTATTTTTCCGTCTTTTATTCCCAATTTTGCCTTTTTCTCGTGCTAACTCCTTTGGTGTTCATTTTCTTAGAGGCCATGGGTATGGATTTTCGAGCCATGCTTGTTAAGCGTGGCAGGGGGTGCCAGAAAGGGCTCCGACAATAAGAAGAGGAAGAGGACGACGCGGGACCCCCGTTCAGCCGAACTACTAAGGCACCATCAGCGGTGGCCCCAACGGTGGACTTGACATTCTCCTCTCCGTCCACTCCTCATGCAGTCCTTCCTTAGCCCACACCTTCCAACCCTTCTGTCGAGGCCTTCACCGTCGGAGCTGCATTAGTGCTTGAAGCGCCACCTCTTACCATTGAGGCGGAAGCTATTCTCACCGAGGAGCACAAGAAGCTCTTCGTCCCCGACTAGCGGGTGATGAAGCATGATGGTTTCCTCGGAGATGTTGCTATGAGCATGCAGGCTCTGCGTCACCTGCCGACCCCAAAAGATCAAGCAGCTTTGAAGGCGGAGACCGTGGACGACGATGCACTTGAGATCGCGAGGGCTACAATGTCGGTAAGTGTCTTTGTTAGGCCTTCAAAATTTCAATGTTTGTTACGTTCGACACTCAAGTCTTCTCTACTTTCAACTTTTAGATCATGTGGCACTTCAGCCACCTCCTAGAGCAGTTCGCCGAGCAGGAGAAGGAGCTCAAGGCAACGTGCGATAAGGACCAGGCCAAGAGAGCTAAGTCCATGAAGTTGTACGAGGCGGAGCACGTCTCTCGGAGTCTCGAGCTGCTTAGATCGGCCTTCTCGAGTCGGCCTTGACTAAGGCAAACGAGCATACCGCTATGGAAGCAGTGAGGGTGGACGAGGAGAAGGCAAAGACCGAGCAGGAGAGGGAGAAGGCCATGAAGGCCTCCAAGGAAATGCAGATGGAGAGGGAGGGAGAGGTGGATGCAGCTGTGAAGGCGATCTAGGCCGAGGCGGAGGCACACATGCGCACAAATATGGAGCAGTCCTACGCCCGAGCTCTCAAGCACGTAGAGGCTAGCATCCCTGGCTTTGACAGCTCGGGGTATAGCTTGTATGCCCCTGTCAAAGGCGAGGAGTTGGTGGCGGCAGCAGAAGACAAAGGAGAAGGAGAAGAAGAAGAAGAGGGAGAAGAAGAAGACGAAGGAGATGTAGTGGTGGCGAATCCGCAGACGGCGATCGTGGAGGTGCTGAGTGCGATTGCGGAGCAGCTCCCCAAGGTGGCTCCTTGACATTGAGTCTACTCGTTCTTCGTCTTTGATTTTCATGTTTTTTTTTGTACTACCTTATAGCGGACTGGCCACCGCTTTTGTACCCTTTTTGTCAATGAAATGAAGTTTCTTGCACTTAATGTTCAGACATAGGGCCCAAAGAAGATTAGAACTATCTTGTAGTTCCTCTTACACTTCAAGCGTTTGACTTTTGTTTACTCTTTTTGATTGGTTCACTCAGGGTGGCAATTCGTCCGTTCTCCGTCATCGGCTCGGCATTACGGAGTTAGGCCTTTCTCGTTCTCGGGAGTTTCTTTATAAAGTGGAATGAGAGTTAGGCAATTTGAGGCCGACCTTAGCTCGTCGAGACATCGAAATGAGTTTCCTCGAAGAGAGGCTTCGTGAATTGCCTCCCGAGGGTGAGGAGTCTTGTCCTTCGATGGAGGTCAACCACAGTCTCCGGCTCAAGTTTCTTCGTCACACTCTATTCGAGGCGAGGTCTGAGAGAGAAGGATTGAAGAACATGGTGCTCGAGAAAAGTCTGGAGGCGGCTTATCTCCGAAGGACTCTTTCTAATGCCTCACGTGGGGCTAGTTCGAGCCGACTGCCTTGCCTAAAGATTAGAGTAACAGATGACTTGCTTAAAGAGCAGATTGTTGAGCTAGAGGTGGAGAATCTTCGTCTGCGACGACTATTCGAGGGGAGCAATGTTAGGAGCACATCATGCCCTCAGGGTGAGTATGCCCAAGGGAGTTCGTTCCATGAGTTGGCGCTTCGTTCGCCCCTCCTTTTGCAGAACCCTGGGGATGCACAGAGCGGAGTGGCTGAATCATCGAGCGGGGCATCGGTTGGGGCGACGGTGAGACTCTTGGGCTTTGGTGATGCGACTTGGCTCGCCGGCCTAGAAACTTCTACGAGAGCGAGGCAAGAGCACCACGGCGCTCGCCGTCCCCGAGTATCACTTAATAGGAGCATCCTTCTCCCCCGAAGGGGGTAGGGTGAAATTTTGTAGTCTTGTAATTCCTTGTATGAGTTGTTGGTCTAAAGTTAGACTTGTATCTCAAATTTTGAAGAAATAATATGTTCCTTCGCTTGAATTTTTGTGAGTGTCTTTTGCTAATGTGCGTAAGGATATCGATAGTTGTAAGAGCAATTCCGAATGGTGAGCTACTTTGTACTTGCTCTTTCGCAAGTAGATAAAGCGGCGTCGAACCGAGTGTTGGACTCCGAACTTGTCGTTTAGAGAGTATCAACAGTTGTAGGAGTAATTTTGAATGGTGAGCTACTTTGTACTCGCTCTTTCGCAAGTGCTAAAGCAGCGTGGAACAAAGTGTTGGAATCCGAACTTGTCGTTTAGAGAGTATCAATAATTGTAGGAGCAATTCCGAATGGTGAGCTACTTTGTACTCGCTCTTTCGCAAGTAGCTAAAGCATCGTCGAAACAAGTGTTGGACTCGGAACTTGTCATTTAGAGAGTATCAAAAGTTGTAGGAGCAATTTCGAATGGTGAGCTACTTTGTACTCGCTCTTTCGCAAGTATCTAAAGAGGCGTCGAACCAAGTGTTGGACTCCGAACTTGTCGTTTAGAGAGTATCAACAGTTGTAGGAGCAATTCCAAATGGTGAGCTACTTTGTACTCGTTCATTCTTAAGTAGCAAAAGTTGCATCGAACCAACTGTTGGACTTTGAACTTGTTGTTTAGAGAGTTTTTTTCCATAATTAGTACAACCAAGATGCATTGAATAGAGAATTTTCAGAGGACATAACACTTTTATTGAAAAAAAACTAAGCGGCTGCTTATAAGTTGCGAGCCATTATTACACTTAATAAAGAAAAAAGAGAAACTTTAACATGCTTTAAGGAGAACTAAGGAGACCGCTCTTGGAGAAGTTGCTTGGAGCGGTGTTTATACACCCTCTTGGTACTTCGACAAGTGCTCTGCGTTCCATGTCCTCGGCACCCTCTTGCCCCCCAGATCTTCAAGTTGATAAGCGCCTGGGCGGACAACTTTGGAGATCTTATACGGTCCTTCCCAATTGGGCGCCAATTTGCCTTTCTTGCTAGGAAAGAAATAGACAGCTTCCTGAGCACTATATCTCCTTCTTTGAGATTAATATGACGGACTCTCTGGTTGTAGGATTGCTTGATCCTATGCCGATAGATTTCTTGCCGAATGGAGGATCTCTCATGGAGCTCATCGATGAGGTCCAAGTTGCCGCGAAGCTCGTTCGCGTTTCGCTCTTCATTGTAAGTGATTAAGCGGGGGGACGGTAGACCCACCTCCAAAGGGATAACGGCTTCGGAGCCGTAAGTGAGGTTGAAGGACGATTCTCCCGTGGACGTCCTCTTCGTAGTGCGATAGCTCTAGAGCACATTAGGGAGCTGCTCTACCTATAACCCCTTAGCCGACCTGCTTAGTCTCTTTCTTAGGTCGGAGAGAATTTGCCGAATGGCATTCTCTGCCTGACCATTGGACTAGGGGTGGGAAACCGAGGAGAATCGTTGCTGAATGCCCAGGTCTACACAAAAAGTGCAAAAAGCTATCCCCGTAAACTGAGTTCCATTGTCCGTTATTAAGATTCGGGGCATGCCGAATCAGTAGACAACCTTTTTCCAAAAGAAGCGCTACACCCTATTCTCCGTGATCGTTGCTAGGGGCTCGGCCTCAATCCACTTAGAGAAATAGTCGATCACCACAACAAGGAACTTTAGCTGGCCTGGTGCCAGGGGGAACGTGCCGAGAATGTCCATTCCCCACATTGCAAAAGGGGTTGGACTTGATAGAGAGGAGAGCTGAGATTGCGGTAGGCGGTGGATTGTTGACAATTTTTGGCAAGGGCCACATTGACGAACTTGTTGTTCGGCATCGCGAAGGAGAGTAGGCCAGAAATATCCATAGTTCAGGATTTTGCGAGCAAGGGACCTTGCTCCTGAGTGAGCACCACATATCCCTTCATGTACTTCCTTCAAAGCATACTGGGCTTCATCGGGGGAGAGACACCTCAAGTAGGGTCTGCTATCTACTTGGGTGTAGGAGCGTTTGTACAAGACTCCCTCGATGAGGGTATACCGCTCGGCTCTGGTTCGGATCTTTCGAGCCTCTTTAGGATCTAAGGGAAGGATCCCATCTCTGAGGAACTCGAGCAGATGCCTCATCCAATTCTCCCCGAGTTGTAAGGGCAGCGTCTCCATTGGCTCGGGGCCTTCTTCCTCGATGCTGGGCTTTAGCAGAACTTCTATCAAGACAGTTTGTTCGATCCCTTGGAGGGAGGAGGAAGCTAGCTTTGAGCGGGTGAACTCCGGCGCATTCTCTTCTCGGGGGATCCGCTGGAGTTGCGCCACCTCAAAAGAGACCATCAGGTCTTTGACCTTGGCCAAGTACTTGGCCATGCGACTGTCTCGCGCTTCGTATTCCCCTGATACCTGGTTCACCACAAGTTGCGAGTCGCTAAATATCTTGACATGCTTTGCCCTGCCTTGCGAGCCATGCATATGCTTGCTATAAGGGCTTCATACTTGGCCTCATTGTTGGATGCTCTGAAGTTGATGTAGAGTGAGTACTAGAGGATGAAATCATCTGGGCCCGCCAAGATGACTCCTGCTCCACTCCCATCAGCGCACGAGGACCCATCTACATACATTGTCAAAGGGGGGTTCCTCTATTGCTCTGTTGGCCTCAAGAATTGTACTGTCCACTATAAACTCGGCTAGGGCGTGAGCCTTGATAGTGGTCCGAGGCTGAGAGCTGATATCATGTTGGCTTAGCTTGATGTACCACTTCATAAGGCACCCGGAGGTCTCGGGCTGGTAGAGGACTTGTTTGAGCGATTGGTCGGTAAGAACGACCACCGAGTGAGACTGGAAGTACGGGCGGAGCTTCGGGCCGCCATGACCAAGGCATAGGCCATCTTCTCTAGCTTCGGATAACGGAGTTCAGCATCCCTAAGGACTTTACTCACATAGTAGATGGGCCTATGCCTCTTGTCTTCTTCTCTTACCAAAACAGCGATGAGGGTCAGCTCCGAAGCGGCGAGGTATAGGTAGAGGACCTCCCTGGGCCTTGGCTTGCTCAAGAGTGGGGGGTTGACTAAGTAGGCCTTAAGCTGGTCAAAGGACTCTTGTTGCTGTCGCCCCCATTCAAAGCCTTTAGCCCCTGATGCTGTTTATTTCTGGGAGACGTGTGGATGCACCAGCTGTGAGTTCGGACTCGATTTGTATTGGAGGAGAATGCCGCTCGTCTGCCGATCTTCGGTTGACCTTCGGGGACCTGCGATGAGCTCGGAAAGATGTTGAAGGCTGGGCTCGGATCGAAAGGGTCGGATCCGAGGTCTTGTGTACCTGCAGACGGTCCTGAAACACCGGGGTTTATCCCGGCGGTAGACCCTCCGACGTTCTAGTCAGTCTCTGTGAGAGAGTAGCGATAACTAGGTATATTTAAGTGGCAAAAGATTCATTACCTCAAAAGGTGGGTGGGGGTCTAGTATTTATAGAGAATCCCAACTGGGTTTGGTTCCACTTGGGGGCCGGGTCTGGATCCGAAAGCCCGTGGGCCTGACGTGGCAGAAGGCCCAGGGGGTTTAGGGCGGACGTGGCAATACCAGGAGTGGTATAGGGCTGACGTGGCAACACCCTTGGCGGTATTTGGAGTTGACGTGGCTGATCGCGGGTCTCCTGTGCTGTGGGGGGGAATCAGAGGGCCTAGGCTGCGCCAGGTCATCCTTCTGCCCCGCCAGAGAGGGGGGACGGCCTGTGGGACTGTCCCGGATCGGACTCCGAGGGCTACTGAGGCTCGTCGGTACGAGGAGGCCAGTATCGTGAGGGAAAACACGAGGTTCGGCGCCGACCCTGAAGTGGTCCGGAGCCGAACCAGGTTGCTATCTTTACCTTTCTGAGTGGGAATTGTATTGGGCCCTGGTTGGGCCTCAGGCTATTTTTACCCTGTCACACAAGCCCCCCACTCCTGCGGGGGGTGCGGGAGCTAGCCGTGGAGGAGTGCTTATGGTTGTAGAAAAAATGGGAGGGCGAATCACAGGGCCTTCCTGGTGGTGCTGCCCTGAGGCTCGGATAGGACCTCGAGCTAGTCGAGGGTTTACGTGTAGGTGAAGGCGATGGCGAACCGTTGTCTCTTCCGGAGAAGAGTACCCTGGTGTTCGACAGAACCTCTAGAGGTCGAGGGATTATGTGTCGACAAGGGTGATGGCGAGCCGTTGTTTCTTCCTGAGAAGAGTACCCGGGGGCCAGACCGAACCTCGAGATGAGGAGGAATTATGGGCTGGTAAGGGTGATGGCCAGCCGATGGATCTTCCGAAGAAGAGTACCCGGGTGCCAGACCGGACCTCGAGCTGGCGAGGGATTACGGGTTGGTAAGGGTGAAGGCGAGCCGTTGTTTCTTCCTGAGAAGAGTACCCTGGTGCCAGGCCGAACCTCGAGACGAGGGGGAATTACGGGCTGGTAAGGGTGATGGCCTGCCGGTGGATCTTCCGAAGAAGAGTACCCAGGTGCCAGACCGGACCTCGAGCTGGCGAGGGATTATGGGTCGGTAAGGGTGAAGGCGAGCCGTTGTTTCTTCCTGAGAAGAGTACCCGGGTGCCAGACCTAACCTCGAGACGAGGGGGAATTACGGGCTGGTAAGGGTGATGGCTTGCCGGTGGATCTTCCGAAGAAGAGTACCCAGGTGCCAGACCGGACCTCGAGCTGGCGAGGGATTATGGGTCGGTAAGGGTGAAGGCGAGCCGTTGTTTCTTCCTGAGAAGAGTACCCGGGTGCCAGACCTAACCTCGAGACGAGGGGGAATTACGGGCTGGTAAGGGTGATGGCCTGCCGGTGGATCTTCCGAAGAAGAGTACCCGCGTGCCAGACCGGACCTCGAGCTGGCGAGGGATTATGGGCCGGTGAGGGTGAAGGCGAGCCGTTGTTTCTTCCTGAGAAGAGTACCCTGGTGCCAGGCCGAACCTCGAGATGAGGGGGAATTATGGGCTGGTAAGGGTGATGGCCAGCCGGTGGATCCTCCGAAGAGGGGTGCCCTGGTGCCAGATCGTACCTCGAGCTGGTGAGGGGATTATAGGTCGGGCCGTTTGTGGGCGAACCGTTGTGCCTTGGGGCTGTTTGAGTAGGGTAGTCGGTTGTCTTCGCGGAGCATTTGGGGGCGCCCTGGGATCTGTGCAAGATTCCCATTTCCTAGGTGCGTTAATGGCGCCGCCTAATAAACGTATGGCGCATGGTCTTCCGTCGTTTGGTTTTCCCCATGTCATAAAGGCCGGCGCCTGGGGGAGGCTATAAGTACCCCCCCCCCCCCCCCCCCCCCCTTTTTCTCGTAGTGGTTCAGATCAAAGCAAGGGTGGTCTGCTTGGCCCTTAAAGGCGTCTGCTTTGGCGGACGCCTGTTTCTTGATAATTCTTACCCCCGGTTTTGTCGGAGAGGTAGTTTCTTTGTCGCCCGATCTTCTCTTGGATCTGATGGCCCTGATGTGGCGGCCAGATCCAGGGGGGATTCGGGCGAGAGGGATAACGACCGAACTTCGAAGGGTGAGCAGTCTGCAACTGTGGAGGTTCTATCCTTCCGAGAGGGATGAAGGGCGTTCCGGGCCGGTTGTTTGCAACTGCGAAGGTTCCGTTGCTGGAGTAGGCTGGACTTTTGCAGTTGCATCAACTGGCTCAGAATGGAGCACTTCTTTCGGCCTTCGGGTGTTGATCTCCGATTGGAGGCTGACTATTCTGCGTCTCAATAAGGCTCCAGGTTGAGGCAGTTTCTGTCTCACCCGGGAACAGTTCGGGTCTTCGGCCGATGACGCTGTAAGCCCCGAGCTGCTCGCGGGTGAAAGGGGAACCGACCCAGTCTCGGAGCCCGGGGCGTCTGTCTGAGGACGGCGCCTTAAATCTTAAAAATAAAAATGTTCCCTCCTCCGAATACTTCTTCCGCGCTGGCCTCCTTGACTGGCTGCCAGCCTGTCAATGGATGATGTCAGCATCGCACGTTTTGAGGATGTGGCGCAAATTCTTAGGCGGCAGTTGCATGTCAGATAGGTGAACAGTACTTGCGGGAATCGAGGAGTCGCTTCTATCTCCTATAAATAGTCCCCCCTCTCCCCTATCTGTCCACTCCTTTCTTTTTCAAAATAAAATTTTTCAACACTTCAGCGCTCATCTTCGCGTCTTGCTGTACCAGGCTTGCCCTTCCAAAGTAACCCCAGGTGAGTTAGCAAGTCTACTTAGTCTAGGCATAGATGGACAGGGCTCAGTCCGGCTCATCAGCGTCGACGTCTAGGAGGGAGGTGGAGCCTATCTCTGACTCGACATCCTGGGAGGAGCCCGTACTCGAGGAGGAGTCAGTGTACGTTGATGAGTCTTCTGACACGGTTTCGTGGGAGGAACCGGTGGTTGAGGAGGCGGCACATGGTGCGAGGCGGTCGCGCTCTCGTCGTCCCTTCGTGGTGGAGAGCAGTGAGTCGGAGGAAGCGACTGATGGCTCGGACGACGTCCGTGTTTTGGAGTCGGCTACCGAGGGTGAGAGAGGCGAGGGCGGCATTGTAAGGAGATCCACGGTTCCGGGGGCAGGTCCGAGTTCCATACTGACTGGTCGGGGGCCCTTATTCACTCCCTCGCCGGAGCGACCCGAGAAGAGGAAGAAGGCTCCGAGGAAGGTAGGGTTGGGGACTGGTGGCTCGAGCCAGGGGACAGGTTCGCCCGCGCAGCCGAAGCATTTCCGTCAATATCCTGACGACCTGTCCGACCAGGAGCTCTTTGGTGTGCAGGCCCCTTCGCCGAGTCGGACGAGAGTGTTGATGGACGCGATTCTGACCGCCTTGGATGGCGGGGATTTGGAGGTCTTGCAGCTGGCGTACCACATAGGTCCTAGTTACGAATTGATGCTGCCGAGCTCTACTCTTCGCCCGACCGATCCCCTGTCTGCATGGTATTGTGTCTTCCCCGTGGACGCGTTTATTTCTGGACTGAGGCTGCCGGTCCATCCGTTTATTCGGGAAGTTTTGAACTGGGCCTCCTTAGCGCCGATGCAGTATGGGCCGAACTCTTGGAAGCAGATAATCAGTTTTGTACTGATGTGCGAGGAACAACGGGTACCCCTGCGCTTGAACGTGTTCCGAGCGATGCTGATGATTAGTTCGGCGGCCGAGGGGGTTTACTATATTTCCCCCCAGAGCAGGAGGAAGGTTGTTCATAGCCACCCGGACTCTATCAAGGGTTGGAAGAAAAAATATCTGGTGATCCGGAGTGAAGAGCCCTGGGACATTCCGACTCGATGGAACTACTCCAAGCCGAGTTATCCTGCGCCGGGGCAGGGGGATCTGACGGTCGAGGAGTGGGGATTTGTCGAGCGTCTCCGTTTGTCCCCTAGTATTAATTGGACGAAGGTGACGGTGGTTCGCCTGGCGAGCGTTGGACTGAGCCCAGCCGTTCTCCGTATGTAGTTGTTTCTTTTCCCTCGATCCTTTCGTACATTCTCGCTCATTGCTCTTAATGGTTTTTTCTGCAGATATGGATGAGGCATCGATCCAAGCAAGGAGGCTCGCCATGAAGAAGGAGAATGCCGAGAAGAAGAAGGCGGAGGCGGCGAAGAGGCCGAGGGTGCCGCCCCTTGTTATCTCGGAAGTACCGCTCGAGCCGACTTTTAAGAGGACTCGTTCGGAGACGGGCAAGGGGGGGCGCCCCTTTGAGGGGTAAGGGCCCGGCGAGGGCCTCCGATCTTGACAAGGGGAAAGGTCCCTTGGTAGGGGTCGAGGAGGAGGACCCGGTGGTGGAGTTACTGCGGCAGCGGTGGGCGCCGGACTGGTCGGTTCGGATGGGCGACTGTCTGACTGAGGAAGCCCAGGCCGTAGAGGTGGTGGAGAAACTGGCAATGCCTCGTGATCGCCAGGTGATGGAGAACGAGCCCGTGGAGGTGGCTTTCACGCGCCTGGCGCAGGCCACCGTGTCGGTAAGCTTGTCGACCTCCTCCTTTCTGTTTGGTCTTGCCTCAGGAGTTTTCTTCTTTATCTGCTTCTTTCGGTTGCAGGCTTGTATGCAGGGAGCTAACGTGAAGAATCTCTATGAAGCATCCCTGTTACAAGAGCGTGTCCGGGCGGACAAGAGCGAACGAGAGACGAAGGAGACGCGGATCGAGCTCGAGGGTTCGCGTCAGAGGGAGCAGCAGATGAAGCTGGAGCTCGAGGCCAAGGACGCCGAGTGGGGGAAGAGGGTGGCCTCCTTGAAGAGGAAGTTTGCCAAGGAGAAGGGGGAGTTGATAGCTGCGTTCGCCAATGAGAGGAAAGAGCTGACGGATGCGGGCCAGCGGATGGTGATAGCCGCCCAGGATGAGTGCTACGCGAAGGCGCTCAGTCACGTGAGGCATTTCTATCCGACCCTCGATCTGTCGAACTTCGAGTACGACATGGAGATTGATGGGACCCCGAAGATTCCTGCCGGAGAGGGGCTTGTTGACAACCCGGCCGTCGATCGTCCTGTGAACCCGATTGACGCCGAGGAGGGAAATCGAGTTGTATAGTTTTGTCTTTCTTTCTTCTTTCCTCCTTTCGATTGTATTTGCCTCCCGCGGACTGGCCCCCGCCTTTTTGTGTATATATAAAAAGGTAATTTGGACTTGCCAAGGGTTTTGACGCCGGTCGTTTCCGGATCTCCCCGCTTATGTGCTTCGAGTTGGCTCACTTCGGAGGTTGCGGCTTCCCTTCCCGAGGTGGGCCCCGTCGTTCCGACGTGGCATGCCGCTCGAGACGAGGGGAGTATTTCTGTAACGGCTTTTGCCCCTGTTGACAGTATACAAAGTGATGAAGGGGATGTGGCTCGGCCTTATTGTTTCGCGAGGAATCGGGGCGGGGCGAGGTGACGCCTTGGCGGTCGACCCTCTAACCGGGTATTAGGTCGGGTCTACCGAGGCGTTTGGAGTACGATACAATGAGATTCCCTTAGTATAAGATAGGGGGGGCCGCTAAAACGGTCCTATACAAAGGAAAGCTTTACAAAAGGTTTACTTCTAGCCAAGTTAAAGTCTAGGCTTGCTCTTTGCAGGAGTTTACTGGGTGCTAGGCGTCAAGGGGGAACCCCTCTGGCTCGACGGTAGGTCCGGGGGTAGGGCCGTCCTTCTTGGGTTTGAACATGACGGCATTCAGGGGGAACATTGCTCCTCCGTCGATGGTCATGCAGTACGATCGCGTTGCTTCTTGGCTGCCTCGGACGACGCCGACCCCTTGTGGGGTGGAAAATTCGAGCTCCGGACGGTAGGACGGAGGCATCGTTTGGGGGGAGCATAATCTGGATCGGCCGAGTATGGCGTTGTAAGCTGTCTTGGCGTTGTGACAATCCTTTCTAGCACGATAGGGGCGCCATAGAACCCATGTAAGGTGTATCCGGCCGGTTGGAGCTTGCCTCTAGGTAACTCCAGTTTCTCAAAGGCTTTGAGGAAAAGAATGTTCACCGAGCTGCCGTTGTTGACAAGGATTCGGAGGACTTCACACTTAGCCATGCGGAGGCTAATGACGAGGGCGTCGCAGTGGGGGAGGCGAACGCCTTCAAGGTCCTCCCCTGAGAATGAGACTGGCGCGGTTTGTAGCTCGGGAGAGGGATCGCCTTGGACAGTATTCATCCCTCGGATGAAGGCTTTTCGGAAAGTATTTGATTTCCCTCCTATTAGCCCTCCATGGACTCAATGTAAGATAAATGGTGTGTCCGCGGCTCCCTCGGACTCGGGATCCCGACCCGGTATGCGGCTCGGAGGGGGGTTCGGGGGCGAGTGTATCCCGCTCCTAGTTTCCCGTCGACCCCGCGGGACTTCTCGGGTGAATTCTCGGAGGTATCCTCTGGAGATAAGTTCCTCAATCTCGTCTTTCAGGGCCCGGCATTGATCTGTGTCGTGTCCATGGTCTTGGTGGAAGCGGCAGTAGAAGCGCTGATCTCGGTTCTTGCCGTTGTTAGGTCGGGGAGGTAGTCGAACAATGCCTTTGTCTTCGATTTCAAGGAGGATGGCGGATACGTTGTGCGTCAAGGGAGTGTATTTCTCGACGCGGGGGACCGGCGGGACCTTCTTCATGGCCCCCGGGTCCCTTGGAGCTTTCTTTGAGGGTTCGACTTCTTCGGTCTTCCGCTTTCCCTTCCCGGTGGCATCCCTGGTATCTTCGGGGTTAAGGGCCTCCTCAGCCCTAATGTATTTCTCGACCCTACCGAGGAGGTCGGGGAAGTCGACGGGAGGTTTCTTCGCCAGAGAAGCCTTCAGCTGTTCGTGACGGACGTTGTGTCGGAACGCCGCTGAAGCGACGCCCGGGTCGAGGGAGGAGACCGACCTTGCCTCAGCGGTAAATCTCCGGACGAACACTCTGAGTGATTCCCCCTCTAACTGTTTGAGTCCGAGTAACGAGGCGCTGGTCTTTTCGGTCTTCCGGCTGGTGACGAAGTGGGCGAGAAAATTGTCCTCGAGTTGGTCGAAGGAGTAAACGGAGCCAGGGGCGAGCTTCGAGAACTACTCACGAGCGGGACCCCGAAGGGTGGCAGGGAAGGCTCGGCATAGCAGGGGATCCGAGGCGCTGTGAATCATCATGAGGGTTTTGAAACCCCCCATGTGATCAGCAGGATCTCCCTCGCCGTCGTAGGTCTCGAACTGAGGGGGTCGGAAATTCCGGGGTATTTCCGCTTGGAGGATGGGGGTGGAGAAGGGAGGACGGACAGGTCTGTACCCCTGTGTCGCTCTTTGGCCGCCGTCCCTTATGTGATCGAGGCGATCCTCCATCCCTTGTAGGCGCCTTAGGAGAACGCCATCATCCTCAGGCTGGATTATTTAAGGGCGGGACGCGCTGGCTTCGGCGTCCGACCTTGTTTGGGAATGGGGGGTTTCTTCCCTGGGGGTCCGTCGGAGGGCTCCCAGAATTTCTCTTCGGAAGTCTTGGAACTCCTTGTGAGTGACGGGGGCTCCCTCGACTTGGTTTGGTTGGTCCGACGGTTGTCTTCCGACTCGGCTGAGTGCGGATCTTCGTACCTCGGGCGGCTGTCTCGGACGGTTCGGGACCGGGTTGGAAGCGGCCCTTCCCCTGCTGCGGGTAATCCTGCGGTTGAGGATTATTCCCCGGAGGTCGGGCTGGGCCAGCCGGCCGATGCCCCTTTGGGACTCCCGAGGGAGAGCCTTGTGTTTCGACGTGCGTGGCCTGGCTTTATCAGTGGGTGGGGACGAGTCCTGTTGGTTGACGGAGGAAGCAGCCCCCTTGCCTTTGGAGGCCATGAGGGTTCGGCTGTCGATGGCCTTTGAGGGTCTGGATCGGATCGGCTTCTGGAGCAGCGTTCCCACAGACGGCGCCAACCTGATGCTGTTTATTTCTGGGAGACGTGTGGATGCACCAGGTGTGAGTTCGGACTCGATTTGTATTGGAGGAGAATGCCGCTCGTCTGCCGATCTTCGGTTGACCTTCGGGGACCTGCGATGAGCTCGGAAAGATGTTGAAGGCTGGGCTCGGATCGGAAGGGTCGGATCCGAGGTCTTGTGTACCTGCAGACGGTCCTGAAACACCGGGGTTTATCCCGGCGGCGGACCCTCCGACGCTCTAGTCAGTCTCTGTGAGAGAGTAGCGATAACTAGGTATATTTAAGTGGCAAAAGATTCATTACCTCAAAAGGTGGGTGGGGGTCTAGTATTTATGGAGAATCCCAACCGGGTTTGGTTCCACTTGGGGGCCGGGTCTGGATCCGAAAGCCCGTGGGCCTGACGTGGCAGAAGGCCCAGGGGGTTTAGGGCGGATGTGGCAATACCAGGAGTGGTATAGGGCTGACGTGGCAACACCCTTGGCGGTATTTGGAGTTGACGTGGCTGATCGCGGGTCTCCTGTGCTGTGGGGGGGAATCAGAGGGCCTAGGCTACGCCAGGTCATCCTTCTGCCCCGCCAGAGAGGGGGGACGGCCTGTGGGACTGTCCCGGATCGGACTCCGAGGGCTACTGAGGCTCGTCGGTACGAGGAGGCCAGTATCGTGAGGGAAAACACGAGGTTCGGCACCGACCCTGAAGTGGTTCGGAGCCGAACCAGGTTGCTATCTTTACCTTTCTGAGTGGGAATTGTATTGGGCCCTGGTTGGGCCTCAGGCCATTTTTACCCTGTCACAGCCCCCTTGAGGGTCTTGAAGAACGGGAGGCATTTCCCCCTGGAGTTAGAGAGGAAACGCCCTATCGCCGCAAGGCGCCCGGTGAGTCTCTACACATCTTTAACACTGGAGGGGGGAGCCATGTTGAGTATGGCCTGGATCTTCTCGGGGTTGGCCTCTATGCCCCTTTGGCTGACCATGAACCCCAAGAACTTGCCGGATGAGACTCCGAATGCACACTTGTTCGGGTTCAGTCTCATATTGTGTCTCCTCAACACGTTAAAAGCTTCTTGGAGATCGAAGATATGATCTGATCTGCTAACGCTCTTTACCAACATGTTGTCTACATAGACTTCCATGTTTCGCCCAATCTGCTTCTTGAAGATCTTGTTAACAAGGCGTTGGTAGGTGGCACCAGCGTTCTTAAGCCCGAAGGGCATGACCCGGTAGCAATACAGGCCATGGTCGGTGATGAATGAGTTCTTCGGAATGTCAGGAGGGAATATTCTTATCTAATTGTACCCAGAGAACGAGTCCATGAAGCTTAAGAGTTCATGGCCCGAGGTTGCATCAATTAGGGCATCGATGCTCGGGAGCGGGAATGGATCTTTGGGGCAGGCTTTGTTTAGATCCGTGAAGTCAATGCAGATCCTCCAGCTTTCGTTGGCTTTCTTGACAATCACGCCATTGGACAGCCACTTCGAGTAGTTGACCTCCTGTATGAACCGAGCTCTAAGGAGGTTCTCAACCTCCTCCTTGATAGTTTGCTGGCGCTCGAGGGCAAATTTGCGTCGCTTCTGCTTAACAGGTCTGGCCCCCGAGGCGACACTAAGGTGATGCATGATGAGCTCCTCGAAGATTCCTGACATGTCAGTTGCGGTCCATGCGAAGAGGTCTCGATTTCCCCTTATGCACTAGTTAATTTCGGAGCGAACGGGAAGGGGGAGGACTTTGCTAATCTGTAATTTCCGGGTCGGATCTCCTTCTGAGAAGGCCACCTCTTCGAACTCATCGACCGGCTCCGATATAGGTAGGCTACTCCCTTAAGGGAGTTCAAGAGCTTCGAGGGAAAGGACTGGTCCTCGCACCGAGGTGATGTAGCATTTGCGGGCCACCTTCTAGCTCCCTCTAACTTCTCCCACGCCCGCCGTGGTGGGGAATTTCATTTCATCTTCATGTGGCAGGCCGAGGGTATGGCCTGGAGGGCCGCTAGGCCTGGTTGGCCCAGGATGATGTTGTAGGCGGCTTTCACATCCACCACCATGAAGTTCATCAGCTCGGTTCGGGTGGTGGGAGTTTTGCCAGTGGTTACGCCGAGAGTTATGACACCCTCGATCGTCACTGGCACTCCTGTGAACCCGTGCAGAGTGTAGCCGGCGGGCTTGAGCCGATCCCTGGATAGCTTGAGCCCCTGGAAAGCCTCCAGAAAGAGAATGTTGACCGAACTGCCGTTGTCAACTAGGACCCGGTGCACGTCAAAGTTGGCCATGCGGAGGTTTATTACCAACGCGTCGCAGTGGAGGGTTCAGACACCCTCTAGATCTCTATCTGAAAAAGTGACCGGGACCCCTAGTCCCCTGGGGATGATGGTTTTACAAAGAATTTACTTTTCGGATGAAGGCTTTTCGAGAGGAGTTGGAATCTCCCCCCATTAGGCCTTCGTGGATGAGATGCAGGACGACCTTGGGTTCGAAGTCCAGGGTCTCCGCGTGGCGCTCGGGTCGCTTATTAGCCTTCTGGGGGCAGAGGAGGATCTGCCCTGTCCTTCCTCACGAACTTGGAGACCTGTCTTCTCTGAATGAGGGCCTCGATCTCGTCTTTCAGGGTTCGACAGTCATCCATGTCGTGGCCATGGTCCCTGTGGAAGTGGCACCACTTGTCCCGGTTCCTCTTCTTCCGCGGGGTGTTCATCTTTGGAGAGGGCAGAAGAAGGCCCTCTTTCCCAACCTCCATTAGGATGGCTAAGACACTCGCGTTAAGCGGAGTGAACTTCTCGAAGCGGGGAGGAGGGCGACGCTGGTCTCCGTTGTGCTTCTGGAGCTTCTTAGCTCCTTTTTCGGTGCCCTTCCGTTTGTTCTCGGAGGACGATCCTTCAAAAGCAAGGCAGGAGAGAGCTTCTTCCAGTTGGATGTATTTCTCACTCCTAAGTAGGAGTTCTAAGAAATCCCGAGGAGGCTTCTTGGGTATGGACGCTCGGAGGCTGTCGTTAGCGACATTGGATTGGAAGGCGGCGGAGGCTACGGACTGGTCTAAGGAGGCGATGGATCTGGCCTCCGCTGTGAAACGTTTGACATAGTCTCTCAGTTGCTCTCCTTTCCTTTGATGAAGCAATAGCAGTGAGGTGCTCGTCTTTTCAGCTTGTCGGCTGCTCACGAAGTAAGTCAGCAAGAGGCCTTCGAGCTGATCGAAGGAGAAGATGGAGGCCAGGGCTAGATGGGAATACTACTCCCTTACAGGCCCCTTCAGCATGGCCAGAAAAGTTTTGCAGAGGAGCACGTCCAATGCCTGGTGTATCATTATGAGTGTTTTAAAACTCTCGATGTGATCAGCCTGGTCGGACTCCCCGTTGTATGATTCAAAATGGGGAGGCTTGAAGTTATCCGGGACCGGTGTCTCCATTATGGTCCGGGAGAATGGGGGCCTACTAGGGCAAAAATGCCTCGTTCGTTGCTCTTCCTCTCTGTCCAGTCGGCCAAAGCGCCTCTCCATCTTGTGGAGACGGCAGTAGATCGAATCTTCCCTTCGGTCATACCTTGCTGAGACCCGAGATTCGTCCTCGTGCGGAAGGGGACAGGGAGTGCGACGACGATTGCTCGGGGTAGGTTGAGGACTGGGCGTACGACGCCTATGGTCTTGGGAAGGTTGAGGACTGGGCGCTCGCTGACCGTGGTCGGGGGCAACATTGAGGGCCCCCAAGATTGCCTCTTGGAATTGCTGGAACTCTGCCCTAGTGATGGGGGCCTCCTGCTCTCAGTGGTCCCAAGGGGCAGGTCGGCCGACCGGAAAGCGAATTCTCCTTTGATGGCGCTGGGGCGACTCCCTTCGCCTCCTGGAAGAGTTGGACCTTCTGCGATCCTACCTACGGGGGGACCGGGCTCTAGGGGACCGGATCGTTGGACCCCTATGATGTTCTCGGCAGGGTATCCCGCCGTAGGTCCTCCTCTCATCTAAGTGGGTCCGAAGTGCATAAAAATTGAGAAAAATACTAGAATTCTTCTAAAAATCCCTAGACTTCATAAAAATTATTTTTACAATATTTGACCTTATATAATGAGAATTAGAAGTAATTTCGGGAAGAACTTGATAAATTATTCTTAGATTATGATTTGATTAATTAAAGAAAAGGAATATTTTGAATATAAAGAATTTTTTGTGTAAGAGATTAAAAATGATATTTTTGACATGGAAAATTTGAGCAGTTAAATATGAAATTGTTGTTTAAATTATGCAAATGTACATGGAAAATAAAATACAAAGATCATGATGAAATGTGGAAATTTGTGAGTATGAACACTCATTTGATGAACATGAAAAGAGATTGAAACTAGAATTTTAGCTAAGTCCTTACATCGGCATAAATAAAATTTTGAAAGAGAAATGTGTTATTAAAAGACCAAGATTGGGTCGTGGTTAACAATTGATGTTTAAGACCGATGTAGAGGTAACACTAATTCTAGAGTGTTAATTTTAACTCATTATTCAATTATCTAAGGATTAGACACATAGTAGAGATGTGATGAAAGTAAGAGAAAAATACAAGTATGAGGGCCTCGGATCTACGGTGTGAGTGTTCACAAGATGTCTACATGATGCGTCATGTCAGGACGTGAATACATCTCCAGAATATCGGGATCATGGCGACACTTGTGGGGTGCTTGGTGACTACGTAATGCCATCGTTCCATGGCGGAAGCGAATTGTCCATAGGATGTCTACATAATGCATCATGTCATGACGTGGGATTCTCTCCAAGATGTCTGGATATGGGCCCGTAACTCATAGAACATCTAGGATACTTACCATAATTACCGTAGTAGTTAAACTCATAATGAGGGAATCAACCCTACAAGATTAAGAACGATTAAGAGCTTGCCCTCGAACCTATGTAGTATGGAATGCAAAGAATCCGAACAAGTGCGTATTAGTGTCATTAAATATAAATAACTGCATTAAGGACTAAGTGCACATTCACACATGACATCAATAAGATAGCCCCTTAGTTTTGTTTGTGAATAAGTGTGTGCTTTCCAAGTAAAAGAAATTGATGTATTATATCCTAGTGCCAGTTGTATGCAACTGACGTGCCCACAGTTTCTATGCAGGATAAAATGAATGAAATGACTAAAAAGGAATGCTACTTAAAGAATTGTTTCAAGTGTAATTTTATTCATGTAATATGTTGTAATTTGCTTCCGCTGTGTTGATGTAAAAATTGTTGTATAAAAGTTTTAAATTTTTTGTAAAATTGTACGAAGTTAATTGTAAAGATCCTGTGGAACTTTGAATTCAGACTTATTTGGAATTCAGGGTGTTACAACGAGCGCGCAACTAAGGTCCAGTGAATAATAAGAACATCATCCATAAGCTGTACGGTTATAGACTCAACAAGATATTCATAAACACATCCACACAGGTAGTAAAAGTTATCACATAAACAAGAAATTGAATAAAATGATCCTCAAAATAACCATCATCTGGAAAACCATAAACATAAACTTCAGGTCAAAATGCCTGGGAATACAATATACTAGAATGAAACCAATACGATAAACAAATAGGTCTCTTCGACAACTAAATAAAGTAACGATTGAAAAATAAAATAATATAAAGTAGCAATGACGCAACAATTAATCATGATCGTCTAGAAAATCTGTTCGCAATTTCCTCTGGTAACTCATCTTCAATACCTGCATAAACATCATCTGGGGTTGTGTGTGTAGGGGGGTCTGTAGAGCAAGCTTCGGACGGAAAATAGTAATAAATAGTACAGTAACAAGGTAGTAAAACATGATATGGAAGAACAAGGTATATCAATAGTTAGATAATGCATTCATGATTGTAAGGTATAACCAATCTGTAATCGAGAATTAGGGATTGGGAATCAGTAATCAGGAATCATGTAATCATGTAAACCGTATCATGTAATCGATACCAATATTATTGTTTAGTGTCAATCTTAAGTCTATCAATTTTATTAACCAATCTAATGCATTCAATCATGCATCCCATACCACAGGTTTGGGTGCATAACAATCAAGTAAACATATGGAATTAAGTGATGAATTCTGCAGGATTATGTACTTGGGTCTTCTAGTAATAGTATTAATAAACAATACATATAATCAAGAATCAAGAATCACTATTAAGGAAAACACGGGCACCTACCCGAGTACACTCTCCTATATTGTCCATTACTAAGTCATACCCTTTATTACCCCGACTTGTTATTCTTTTACAATGGTTAATCATGAACATGCAATTGGTGCAAACACTGGGAACGGTGGTATCAAGACAGTCATATTACTTCTTAGGATATTGGATTCTAGAGGTGGCCTCCATAGATTCTAGAGGTAGCCCCCACAGATCCTGGAGGTGGCCTCCACAGATTCTAGAGGTGGCCCCTGCAGTTTCTAGAGGTGCCCCCCCATGGATTTTAGAGGTAGCCCCCGTAGATTCTATAGGTGGCCCCCGTCGATTCTTACGACGCGACACTTAGTTCTACGTGGTGCTTAGCTCCATGTGGTACATAGTTTTATGTGGCATTTAGATCAATGCGGCACTTAGTTCTACCTGAAACTTAGTTCAACGCGGTACTTAGTTTCGTCATATGAAACAATAACAATGAGTATAACAATAACGATGCATATGATGGTTGTATCAAGTTGGTGATCAAGAAAGTATCATGGGCAGTAATCATGAGCATGTCAAGAGGTGAAAGCAGATACATGTGTGAAGGACAGTAATCATGAAAATATACAAGGGTATATGCAAATGCATGAGATAAAGGTAATATATCAATCTACTGTAATCAGTACAATTTATTAAGCACGAATAACAATATATATATAGTCCCCTTCCGTTGTGCACTAGCCGTCTTTGTGCACTCGTGTGCACTCGACCTTCCCACCTTCGTATTGACGGTCCGAACCATTCACATAGATCTACACATCTAAATTAGTCTAAATATGTAAAATCAAATTATTTGAAAATCATTTGCCCATCCATTGAAGTGTTACAATATTATATGGATAAAAATCATTATTTTTTATAGTCACCTGATGGATGGGCAAATGAGTTTCAAATGATTTAAATTTAACATAGTTAGACTAATTTAGAAGTGTAGAATGTGAACGGTTCGGATCGTCAATTCGAAGGAGGGAAGGCCGACTGCACACGAATGCACACGGAGGGCTAGTGCACAACGGAAGGGGACTCTCTCTCTCTCTCTCTCTCTCTCTCTCTCTCTCTCTCTATATATATATATATATATATATATATATATATATATATATATATATATATAATATAAAATACAAATCTGGACAACAATACATGTCAACACTAAAACTCACTTTTCCGCTGCTACAGGGAAGCAAACCAATGCTGTCAGAGTTTCTAGAAAATAGACTCTCCTACGAATCCATCGTATATTCACTCGACACTTTCTAAGTTCACTAGCGGTTTAGTGTTCAGGCAACAACATATGGTCAAATTCACATGCTTATAATTCCACTGAAAAGTCATTGTTAAACCTCACAAAAATTATAAACTAACTCCGAATAATTCCCATTAACATTCATGTTAACCTCATATTTTAATTCCACCAGCAGTCTGTTATTTTAATTAATTCACCAAGACGATACACCTCAAACAGTATTATGAAAATTTAGACATTATAGTACTAAAACATCAATATCTCACAATCTATAAACTGGTTTGCGAAACCTAGGGATTTTCTAATTCTACATTTAGATGGCTACACCAAACACATATAAAGTTCTTAATTTGTAACAGGGAACTGGGTCAAACTCTCAGTACACAGTCAGGCAACCGACAGGGCAGAAAAACATACACTTTACATTTTAAGTCCCGATTCAGAAAATAGAATTTTATAACCAAAAATGTGTTCCTGTTCATATTCAGTGATTAAATCAGAAATTGACAATTAACACATCTAGAAAATTATTACTTTCACAATATTAAATTCAAGGATTCAATTATACTAACCCATGACAACACAATAAAAAAGAAAAATAATAATAACTCTTACATATATATATATATATATATATAGACAAACTCTCCGTTGTGCACTAGCCATGGTGTGCACTCTGTGTGTACTCGGCCTTCGGACCTTCATATCGAGGACCCAAATCGTTCACATTGATCTACATGACTAAATTAATCTAAATATGTAAAATCAAGTCATTTGAAATTCATTTACTCATCCATCACGTCATTATAAAAAAAACGGTATTCAGCCATACATAGGGCTGTAAAATGAACAGGACAGTACGTCGTGCACTCTGTGTGTACTCGGCCTTTGGGCCTTCATATCGAGGACCCAAATTGTTCACATTGATCTACACGACTAAATTAATCTAAATATGTAAAATCAAGTCATTTGAAATTCACTTACTCATTCATCATGTCATTATAAAAAAACGGTATTCAGCCATACATAGGGCTGTAAAATGAACAGGACAGTACGTCATCCATCCGAGTCCGGCTCGAGAAATGGCTCGACCGTGGACCATCTGAACTGTTATACGAACTGAACTTGTACAAATGATTAGGTCTGATGCTTTACCGAGTCCGGTCCGTCCGAACAAACATAGTCTTCTGCTTTTATAACGAACTAAGTCATGAATATAAAAAAAAATTCCGACCTGAACCGAGCCGGACATAAGCACGTCCGAGTAAAATTTCGGTCCAAGCTTGAACATATAACTGTCTGATCCCGTTCGGTCCGATTTACAGTCCTAGCCATACAATTGTATCACTTCAATTTGAAATATTTAGACTAATTTAGACGTATAGATTAATCGTGATACGAATGTTAGGTCGAGTGCACATGGAGTGCCCACCATGACTAGTGCACAACGAAAGTGGACTATATATATATATATATATATATATATATATATATATATATATATATATATATATATATATATATAAGTTTTCTATGAATATCGAATCGAAGAAAATCAGATAGCGAATATGATGGTTCAAGATGGGTATACATGTGTAACACGCCGAATTCCATTTACATGTAATTCGTAGTACAACAAGATCTTTTACTTCATTTCGTACAATTTTACAAGGAAATTAAAACTTTTTATTACATAACAATGTTTATTACAGAGTTACACAACGGAAATTAAATGAATATAACATGAAATAAAACTCTAATTTCATAAGCTTAAATCATGAATATAATTTTTATCATCAACCGTCTTTAAGTCCTTACTAATCCAATCAAGCCCCACACTGAAAATCTGTGGGCACGTCAGTTACTTACAACCGACGCAATGTTATAAACATCGATCCTCTCTATACTGTATTATAACAAAATCTCGTACTTTAACAATCACAAACTTGAATGCATATAAAAGTGTAAAGAGTGACCATCCTAAACACGTCAGTGTATGATATGACTTAATGCCTAATGCAGATGTTATACTACAATGACACCAATGCATACTTGTTCGGATTCTATGCACCCCATTCTACATAGGTCCGAGGGCAAGCACCTACGTACTCCACAATAAAGGGTTTAATCCCTCTCCATGAATTACTACTACAATGACTAATGTATGTTTTGTATATTCTGTGAGTATCTAGTACCACCCTGATAATTCTTGAGTATCGCACTCCCACTTCAAGTAATTTTGGACACATTTCCTTACACCCAGTAATTCTAGAGGCGAATACCCACATCGCGAGCTATGACCCCGGTAATTCTTGAGAGTCATTCTCCCATCGCGAGTGATTTTCGGCCAATCAGGCCTAACACCCCGAATTCTGGAGACAAAACCCACACTGCGCTGTCATCGGAACATCATTACACAAACACCCCATGAGCATTGCCATGATCCCAGTAATTCTAGAGTAATATCCCTCACCGTGAGCCTCAACCCCGGTAATTCTAGAGATACCTCCCATTGCGCTATCTAGGCTCTCATACTCATGTTTGCCCATACTTCATCACATCTCCCCTTTGTGCCTATCCTAAAGTTTTAGTTTTAAGTCATCATAACCTAGAGCTAGCTGACCATACCGAACTTAAATCAACAAGAGAGAAAGTCAGCACAAACTGGCTACTTCTCAAGAGATACTTAGCCCACATTGGTTAGTTCTTAATTTCTTTTATTTATAATGCCGGTTACTAGGGTCTTGTCAAGCCTCTAGACTAACATCTTTCAGGTTCAACATTATGGGGTATGCATACCCTTAAAACTCATGTTCATGTATTCATATTTCATTCAAATTCTTTCATTCATATTGATTTATTCATCAATTAAGAACAATCTCAAACTATTTATTTTCAAAATACACTTTTCATATTCATCAAAACCAGCTCAATAAAAGTTAATAGAGAGTCAAACATAATCACTTTAAAAAATCATCATTGAAAATTCATCTTATTATTTTCCTTTGATTTATATTGAATCAATCTTAACATCTTTAATCATATATATATTTCTCTCGAGTTCGCATCTCATCTAAGCATGAATATGATCTTTATTTTTCCAAAAATATAACTTAAAATGGTGAGAAATATTCTCAATCACTTCATTTAAATATCATTTGCAAAAATAGTAAATTCAAAGTCAGAAACTGCATTTCATGCTATTTGTAAAAATCATAGAAAATCATATACTTCACGAAACTTTACGTTCTTTATATAAAAATAAAGGTATACAAGTCTACTAAAATTTCTTAGTTATAAGTTTCCTCAAAATACTGTATCTATAACCCTGAATTCTTTGAAATATACAGTATGGTTGAAATACTGAAATACTGTCAATTGTACAGTCTTGAAAAATTCATTACAAATTCAATTCTTTGTGAAATTTTGATTTCTTAGACTTTTCAGAAAGATTAATGAGTCTACTACAATTTCTTAGTTCTGATATTTCTCAAATTATTTCATTTACAATGCTAAATTGATCAAAAACCGAAATGTGTACAGATTTCCAGCAACGAGTCAACTATTATTCAGTTCTGAGTTTAGATTTTATTAAAATAGTAAACGACCTCCAAATCTTATTAAATTTTAAAGGTATGTTTCTGACACATACAAGATGCTCCCAAAATAGTTTTAGTTATAGATTCCAACTATTTTATTAAATACGATTTTCTGATGTGCAAACAAAATTCAAAACAGTAACTTTTCTTTGCATGAATTAGCAACTTCGTGTACAAATTTATATCCAATTCATATCATGTATTACTATGCACCCAAATAACATCATTTCAACTTATCTAGATAACAATCTTTTAATTAGCATGCATTTCATTTAAATATCATCATCACAAATTAGCCACTACTCATATGTATAAAAAATTTAAAATATCAATTTTCTTACACATGCATGATACTAAATTTTAGAAAGTTCAAGAAGTCACCCACCTTATTTGAAGAAAGAAAAGTGGAAGAACTCATTGGATGTTGCTCCTAGCTCCAACATGATGCTAGTATTTTCCTCCTAGCAAAGCCAAGCCTTCCCTTTCTCTTTGCCAAAGACCAAAAATGGTCGAACTCTCTTTCTTTTCTTTCTTTTCTTTTCTTTTCTTTTCTTTTGATTCTAATGTGTATTATTCATGAAATAGGAGGGGCTATTTATAGGGCTAAATGGGTGAATAAAGAGACACCCATTACCCAAAAATAAATACCCATTAACAAAATTAATCACCCACTCACCATTACTACACAAACCCTCACATCCTCTCATTCCTTCTTAAATTGGACAACCTTGGATTTCCCACATGTGCACACTCTCTCATTTGGTTATTTGTTATTTATTTGACATGTTGTTACATGACAAGTGTAGGATTTAAAAGTGTTTATGAAACAAATATTTCTTTTAATTAGTAGCTTCTCTTTTAATTAATGAATTTCTAGTGGGCTTGAAAAGAGACTTTAGGCCTATGGATTAAAAATCAAAATAATAACTTAGATAAAAATGAGAATATATATCATTATTAGGAAATTCTTTTTGGATTAGAATTGCTTGAAATTTGCACGTGCAATGAACGTATAAAAATATTAAAAAATAATTTGGGAGGAAAACAGTCAAAATAAAAAATACGTAGAACAATAATGTTATGGATATTTCACGTAACGGAAAATATATGTAATCGTGTATTGAAAGAACATGCAATATACGTAAAACACACAGGTTAAAATAAATATTTGAGTTGGTTAAAAATAGGATTGAAATGAGTTTTGAGAAAACAAAAAACATATAAATAATCAGAATATAAGATACATATGACATTTATATAAAAATACATTATGAATATTACTCGTAACGGTACAAAATATACGTGCGTAACACACGAGGGAAAAATAATCATTACTCAATTTTGCGGGGTGTTACAACATGTATCAAGTTGTTCAAGACTCAAATAAATCTAGAAAAGATCATGAACAAAGTGATAGTATGATAATTTGTTACAAATGAGATTATGATTCGAATCGATGGTATGATAACCCAATAACGGGAAAGAACTACTTGCAAGAGTTCAAGAAAATGCTTGCCTTGGGAATAGGAGCAAAAACAGTAACAACGACAACAAGGATGACAACAATGAAAGTGACAAAGGCAGCAACAATGTCAGCGATAAAGGCATCAACAATGACAGCGGCAAAGGCAGGAAAAATGATAGCACAATGATAGTAAGGACAACGACGACAGAAAGCAATGACAGCAAGAACTGTAATAAGGAGTTGGTTGTCGGGTCGATGAAGTTGCTATTTGGGTAGATGAAGATGGTTCTATTCAGTTCAAGTCCAGGATGGCCCAGCTGCACCAGGGAAAAGAATAGAAGAGGCATTTGACTCTTTCATGCATACTCCACTTGGCTCGGGGGGATATAACTCATAGAGTTCCGCTCTTGCAATTGGGTCGTTGCGATTACAGAGGTCTAATTGATGGAGGTGGTGTTTCTGGGGTTATGATGGTGGTAGTAGCAGTTAGAGGGGATCAGGATTGGAGGCAACAAGGATGCTCGGGATGGAGATAATGTGGAGGTGTTGGTTCTGAAGAGATGAAGTAATGGGGGTGATGAGGAAGTCGTGATGAAGGGTGTGGCTGTTGGAGTTTGATGGAGTTGGCAATGGAGTGGGGACAAGGTTGGGGACAACAAGGAGGTGATGGGTTTATGTGGAGGCTGGTGGAGGAGTTGGAGATGAGATTAGAATTAAGGGATGCGATTAGGGGGATTAATAATAGAGATTAGTAGGTTTATTAAATAGATGGCAGTAAGAGGGTATTCTAAGTGTGTGACCCTGTAGATTCCCATTACGTTGATAGTGATACTAAAATCATATTCTAGTATTACAAACGGTGAGCGGTATCAAGCAATACATCACGGCTACTTAAGTAGTGGGAATGTCAGTGACTTGACATAACCTATCCGTGACTAATGTTACCATGTAGTCTAGTCACTTTGTCTAGATATCTTAATTGACCACAAGGCATAGAGTGTGTCACCCTTGTATAGTTCAATCTTTGGTTTCTTGATGTCCGCGTACACTTACTAAAACAAATGAGCTCAATATCTTATATTGACTTATTTGAGCACGGTCATGCATTTTGTAGTCTCACTCAATCAAGGGGCCCGTAGATATTGCTCTTGTTATGTAAGAGGGATAAATCCTATCTAAGTCACTCACATCCTTCCGCATGATTTGTAGTATATCCAATAGTCGGCTTTATAATCACTTTATTACAAGTAATGTTTGACGGCATTAAAACATATAACTTCTCATGTAGGGAACCGTAGTGACTTCATGTCAAAGGACTACATACACCATGGTCACTGTGAGAACCGCTTATGACACTCACGTAACGATCTATTCAGTGTTCTCATGGCAGGTCAGTCCAGTACATTATTACTCTAATATATACCCATGTGAAGACTTGCTATCTCATATCCATGACCCGTGAGATATGGTCATCAGTCTACGCACATACTAGTCTCTATGCATTATTGTTGTCCTAATTCACAATAATACTTGACTATGGACATTTAAGAATAGTGTTCTAATTACAACCAATAGGTTCTCATAACCAAGTCACGCACTTGATATCCCATGGTATTGAACCTACTATTCTAAGGACTTTATTATGCTCATTTAATCACAATAAACAACACAATAAATGAAATTCATCATATATAAAATAAATGTCATAATTCAATGTAAACTAGTAATGTCAATATACAACTGGCCTCTAGGGCATACACCAGCAGGCAGTTTCTTAAGAAACATCCTGCAATTCTCAAAAACCAAATATCACATGTACAAATATTTCATTTCAGGAAAAAAAATGTACATTTCAACAACGAGTAATACATATCATTGAAGGACAATAGATATCAGTTAAAAACAGATCGTATTCAACAAAAATAGAACATCTCGGTAATAAACAAGTCGCACTACAAAAGATACTCGATTTACTGGCGAATCTTCCCCGGCGTTTTACTAGTAGCGCCGGGGTAGGGAGCGAATAGGAATTGGGCGCCAGATGGAAAGGTTATACACCGGCGGCCGCTTTAAACCGCCGGGCAATATTCGTATTCACCGGCATTTTTTTTAAAAACGCCGGTGAAGTGTATTATTCACCGGCGGTTTAATAATAAACGCCGGTGAATATACCGATACATTCACCGGCGTGTCTAATTGAAACGCCGGTGGATAACCTTCGATAAATCCCGCGAACCCTAATCTTTCGCTCGCCATTTTTTGAAACCCAAAAAAAAAGGGGGGGGGGGGGGCGCTTCGTTTTCCCTCCTTCCTCGCTCTACTTCCCGCGCATTTGCCTCCGCCGCTTTGTCCTCTTCGACAGCCTTCAACCTTTCTTCATCGTCCCTTCTTCCCTTCGTCATTTTCGATTTCCCTCCTCCCTCTCTCTATTTGGAGGTGAATCGGCGATCGGAAACCATCGTGTCGCCCCGCTCTCTCTCTATCTCCTACGCCCCCACGCTCGTTGCCCCGCTCTCTCTCTTTCTTCGGTATCATCTCTTGATTTCCCTTATTTTTCAAAAAAAACATGTTTTTTCAGATTATGCATCTTGATTTCCTTAACATGAATGGTTTAGTTGGGATGAAGAATGAATAGAAAAATATATGCTTAGATACTGGAAATTTTCATCTTCTTTTACTGTTAATGAAGCTTATTTCATTCATCTAATTGTCATCTTGGCATGTTTTTTTGACCAAAATGGGTTCACTGTGAACTGAGGATGGTATAGCTGTATGCCAAAATCCTCCGGATATGTACAACAATTGGGTTTTAGATTTAGTTGGACTAAAGAATTAGTAGAGCAACATATATGCTCAGATAATGGAAATTTTCATTTTCAGATACTGTTAATGAAGCTGATTGCCATCTTTGGCATGATTTTTTAACAAAAATGGGTACACTTCCAAACTAAGTACGCTGCTAGCATCCTCATCTTCTTTTACTGTAATGAAGCTTATTTTCATGCATCTGATTGTCAGCTTGGCATGTTTTTTTGACCAAAATGGGTTCACTGTGAACTGAGGATGGTATAGGTACGTATGCCAAAATCCTCCGGGTATGCACAACAATTGGGTTTTAGATTTAGTTGGGCTAAAGAATTAGTAGAGCAACATATATGCTCAGATAATGGATATTATCATTTTAAGATACTGTTAGATAAACTGATTGCCATCTTAGGCATGATTTTTTAACATAAAATGGGTACACTTCCAAACTAAGTATGCTGCTGGCATCCTCATCTTCTTTTACTGTTAATGAAGCTTATTTTCATGCATCTGATTGTCATCTTGGCATGTTTTTTTGACCAAAATGGGTTCGCTGTGAATTGAGGATGCTATAGGTACGTACGCCAAAATCCTTCGGATATGCACAACAATTGGGTTTTAGATTTAGTTGGGCTAAAGAATCAGTAGAGCAACATATATGCTCAGATAATGGATATTATCATTTTCAGATACTGTTAGATAAGCTGATTGCCATCTTAGGCATGATTTTGTAACAAAAAATGGGCTCACTTCCAAACTAAGTATGCTGCTAGCATCCTCATCTTCTTTTACTGTTAGTGAAGCTTATTTTCATGCATCTGATTGTCATCTTGGCATGTTTTTTTGACCAAAATGGGTTCACTGTGAACTGAGGATGGTATAGGTACGTATGCCAAAATCCTCCGGATATGCACAACAATTGGGTTTTAGATTTAGTTGGGCTAAAGAATTAGTAGAGCAACATATATGCTCAGATAATGGGTATTTTCATTTTCAGATACTGTTAGATAAGCTGATTGCCATCTTAGGCATGATTTTGTAACAAAAAATGGGCTCACTTCCAAACTAAGTATGCTGCTAGCATCCTCATCTTCTTTTACTGTTAGTGAAGCTTATTTTCATGCATCTGATTGTCATCTTGGCATGTTTTTTTGACCAAAATGGGTTCACTGTGAACTGAGGATGGTATAGGTACGTACGTATGCCAAAATCCTCTGGATATGTACAACAATTGGGTTTTAGATTTAGTTGGGCCGAAGAATTAGTCGAGCAACATATATACTCAGATAATGGATATTTTCATTTTCAGATACTGTTAGATAAGCTGATTGCCATCTTAGGCATGATTTTTTAACAAAAAATGGGTGCACTTCCAAACTGAGTATGCTGCTAGCATCCTCATTTTTTTTACTGTTAGTGAAGCTTATCCCATGCATCTGATTGTCATCTTGGCATTTTTTTGGGACCAAAATGGGTTCACTTTGAACTGAGGATGCTATAGGTACATGCCAAAATCCTCCGAATATGCACAACAATTGGTTCACTGTGAAAAATATATGCTTACATACTGGACATTATCATTTTTCTTTTACTGTTAATGAAGCTGATTTCATGCATCTGATTGGCATCTTGGCATGTTTTTTACCAAAATCATGCCTAAGATGTACAAGAATTGGGCTGAACAAACCTTGTGCAGGTTTCTTTTGGCGCTACAAACATCAATGATTTAGTTGGGATGAAGAATTATTTTAGAAAAACTTATTAGTAGCCATATTAGTTTCTTTTGTTTATTATTATTATTATTATTATTATTATTATTATTATTATTATTATTATTATTATTATTATTATGAGATAAGTAAGTGATTATTAGTAGCCATGAACAGAATAGTTCGTGAGTCATCAGATCTTCTTGTTACCGTAGTTACAGCACGACGCGCTCATTATTCGACCGATTCCTCTTCATCAGCAAAATACCCTTTACCATCATCATCTCCTTGAACGGAAAGCCAAATACAGGGGAGACTATAGCCGAATTTTTTTTACACTCGAACACAGGGTGTGCGATAAAATACCACTAAGGTGGTTGTGATAATTTCCACAAAAGGTAGTTTAGGGTTAGGTGAATAGAGTAGATTGTGTTAAGATTTAATTTTTTTTTGTACATTTTTTTGAAACCACAATTTCTTTATTTTACAGTTAAAGATTATATCGTTTATTTATTTGCAGTTAGGGATGGTTTTCAAAAAGGTTAAATTTAATATACAAAATGCCTTTTACTGTTATTACTATTTAATATATCAAATTTTAATTTCAGATTGTGTGCTATTGTTATAATGGATAGAAGTTGGATTAGTAAACCACGATTATCCAAGGAGTACTGTGATGGTATTAAAGATTTTATTATCTTTGCCAAACGACATTCCCGTGATCCCAACCTAATCCTTTGTCCATGCCTCCGGTGTACAAATTGTAATTTGAGGACATGTGACGTAGTACATACACACTTGGTTGTCAACGGTTTTCTTCAAGGGTACACAAGCTGGTTTTGTCATGGAGAGGAACATACGTCAGCTCCTGTTCGTCCGGTTGTATTAGAAAATGAAGATGAGCCCTTAGTGAACGAAGACTTAAGCGTTTCCGATGAGATGCATGCTTTGTTGCAAGATGCCATGGGGATTCCTAATGTTCCTTTCTACACCAATAACCCAACAACCCAAGTTCACAATGATTCAACAGAAACAAACCAGATTGGTGGTGGGGTGGACGAGGAAATGTCTGGCCCCGCCCCTGAAAATAATAAGTAGCAAGAATCCTTCGCTAAGTTACTTGAAGATGCTAGTACTCCGTTGTACCGCGATTGCACCAAATTCTCTAAATTCTCATTCATTGTCAGACTATTTCAGATTAAATGTTTAAACGGGTGGTCTGCTAAGTCCTTCACTATGCTACTTGAATTGTTGAATGAAGCATTTCCTAAAATCTTTCACTACAAAAGAAACCAGATTTACCGGCGAATATTCCCCGGCGTTTTACTAGTAACGCCGGTGTAGGTAGCGATTAGGAATGGGGCCACCAGATGCGATGGTTATATACCGGCGGCCGAATTAAAACGCCGGTGAATCCGATTATTCACCGGCGTTTTATTTAAAAACGCCGGTGAAGTTTATGATTCACCGGCGTGTCTAATTAAAACGCCGGTGAAAAGCTGCGATAAATCCCATCTGCCGTAACCTTTCGCTCGCCATTACCCTAAACCCCAAAAAAGTAAAAAGGAAAAGGCGCTTCGTTTTCCCTCCTTCCTCGTTCTCCTTCCCGCGCGTTTGCCTCCGCCGCTTCGTCCTCTTCGACGGGCTTCGAACATTCATCATCGTCCCCTCTTCCCTTCGCCATTTTCGATTTCCCTCCTCCCTATCCCGATTTGGAGGTGAATCGGCGAACGGAAACGACCGTGTCGCCCCGCTCTCTCTCTATCTTCCCCCCCGCGCTCGTCGCCCCGCTCTCTCTCTCTCTTCGGTATCATCTGTTGATTCCCCTAATTTTTGAAACTTAGCATTTTTTCCTGATAGATGCATGTTGAAATTTTCATGTTCTTATAATGTTAATGAAGCTGATTTCATGCATCTGATTGTCTTCTTGGCATGTTTTTTTGATATAAAATGGGTTCACTGTGAACCGACGATGCACAACAATAGGGTTTTAGATTGGGTTGGGCACAACCATTAGTGGAGCAACATATATGCACGCCGCCCACATCATTATGCACGCCGCCCACTGTCAAAAAACATCGTGGGCGGACGAAGATGACGAATGTTTGGAGGCTTCAGAATGATGAAAGGATCGAGGTGGAGGCGAACGATGTTGGGCAACCGGTTGGCGACAACGCCAGCAAATTTTCCTCCTTCATTGGTGTCATAGCAAGGAACCCCTGCATACTTCCTTTGTCATACGAGAGTTGGCCGAAGGTGCCAACCACCACAAAAGCCACCGCTATTACGACCGTCAAGGTATTTCTCATCTAAAATACATAATTGGTCGGCGAAAAATTATTATTGAAATATGTATTATTAGTCATGGGTAATGAATTTTGCAGCAATACTTCTCGTTCGCCGACTCCCTTACTCCTTGGGTTGAAAAGTCACTCTCGAAGAAGTGGAGGGACCACAAGAGTGAATTGAAGTCGAAGTTTTATAACAAAGAGCTTTCAGAGGAGGAGAATGCAGTGAATGTGCCAGAAAATGTGGAGCCTTCGGATTGGCAATTTCTTGTGCACTACTGGAGTTCGGTGATCGGTCAGGTATTTACATTAAACACACAAACATCTAATGAGTATGTGGTTGTATGGCGGCTATAATGAATTTTTCTGTTAACTTCATTGTGGCATGTACAGAAAAGGGCGGAGGTGGGAGCTGCCAGTCGGTCAAAGCAGCTAGTTCTGCACACCGCTGGTACACAGAGCTTCGCTCTGGTGCGGGAAGAATTGGTAGGCGCAATAGTATTGAACAATTTTTTACTTACAGTTATTTGTTTATAACCATTTTATCTTACTAATGTATAGGCAGAAGATTTGGGGGGGCTACGGAGTTTGGGGACATCGACTTTTTTGATGCCACCCACAAATCAAAGGATGGGACGTATGCGAGCCCTGAGGCAGCACGGATTCTGGTAATTTGTGAACTAATATCTAATGAGTAGTCGAAATCTCACCTGCTTTTAACTCTGATTGCTATGTCCTTTTACAGACTAATGCTCGGAAAAGGTATGATGAAATCTCCTCTGCTTCAGATTCGGACCCTACGGCTCCATGCCCAGATTGGCGTACCCGGCAGAGACTTGCCTTGACCGATGTTAGGGGAAAGGAAAGGCATGGACGTGTCCGTGGTATGGGCCTGGGACCAACCCCCTCGCGGCTATTTGGACGGAGTTCATCTAGTTCAAGTGGCAATCACGACGAGGAGATGACTGCCTTAAAGGCACAAGTTGCACTCCTCCAAGAACAAATGGCCAATTTAATAGGGCAGCAGTCCCAAGTCCCACCCAGGGTAAGTATTTAAATTGGTTTTTTTAAAAAGATTATGGTCTTGAATGCATGAAAGACACGTACTAGTGTTTGTGAGTGTGCATTGTGGCTGTCGTTTATAAGTATTTCGTCTATGTTTCTTAAGTGGGCTGTGATTAGAAAGAAAGGGCTGGAGTGGAGATCTGGAAACCCAAATAGAGACATCTCGTTTATTATAATCTATACTTTTTGTTGGACCAATCCCCTCTTGTTGTTGTTGCTGATGTCTCTATGTGTCCGTGTGTTGAAGGGAAAGAAGGGATGAGGGGAGAGATGAGGAAAATGCCGCTATGTTAGCCTGGTGTATCCAAAGTCTCTACCATCCTTCTTTTTGGCTCCATATATGGCTTATATATTAAATGGGTTTCCTTCCACGATGACAGTCCGTAATACTACACTTGATATGAGCCCTGTTCATAGCTGCATCCTATTGCATACTCACAAACAACTAATACGTGTCGTTCGTGCATTGTATTACCAATCCCACTTTGACACATAACATGCTTAGATGACATAGTATGACCTGCTGATAAGGTTTGTTCAGCCGCGTTGTTGTACTGATTTGGAGGATTTTGGTATGCTAGCAGCATACCTAGTTTCATAGTGAACCCATTTTTTTTTACAAAATCATGCCAAAGATGGCAATCTGCAGGTTACTTTAACAGTACCTGAGCTTATATGTTGCTCTACTAATTCTTGAGCCCAACTAAATCTAATTTTCTTAAGTGGGCTGTGATTAGAAAGAAAGGGCTGGAGTGGAGTTCTGAAAACCCAAATAGAGACATCTCGTTTATTATAATCTATACTTTTTGTTGGACCAATCCCCTCTTGTTGTTGTTGCTGATGTCTCTATGTGTCCGTGTGTTGAAGGGATAGAAGGGATGAGAGAGAGATGAGGAAAATGCCGCTATGTTAGCCTGGTGTATCCTCATTCTCTACCATCCCCCCTTGTTATATATTAAATCGGTTTCCTTCCACGATGACAGTCCGTAATATTATACTTGATATGAGCCCTGTCCATCGCTGCACTAAATCTAATACCCAATTGCTGTGCATATCCGGAGGATTTTGGCATACGTACCTATAGCATCCTCAGTTCACAGTGAACCCATTTTGTTATAAAAAACATGCCAAGATGACAATCAGATGCATAAGATAAGCTTCATTAACAGTAAAAGAAGATGAGGATGGCAATCATGCCAAAGATGGCAATCAGGTTACTTTAAAAGTATCTTAAAATGAAAATTTCCATTATCTGAGCATATATGTTTCTTTAAAAGTGACTGTGAGCAATTGTTCTTAATTGGGCTGTGATTAGAAAGACACGAGTTGGAGTGGAGATCTGGAAACCCATATAGAGACATCTCGTTCATAATAATTTATTATTATTGTTGTTCTTGTCATCCTTGCTGTTGTTGCTGATGTCTCTATGTGTCCGTGTGTTGAAGGGAAAGAAGGGATGAGAGAGGGATGAGGAAAATGCCGCTATGTTAGCCTGGTGTATCCTCATTCTCTACCATTCCTCTTTCTGGCTTCTATATTTGGTTTCCTTCCACGATGACAATTCCAGTTAAATCTACACTTGCTATGAGCCCTATTCGTCATTTTCGATTTCCCTCCTCCGCTCTCTCTCTCGCTCTCTTCGGTATCATCTCTTGATTTCCCTTATTTTCCAAGCTTAGCATATTTTTCAGATAGATGCATGTTGATTTCCTTAACTTGAATGGTTTAGTTGGGATGAAGAATTAATAGAAAAATAAATGCTTAGATACCGGAAATTTTCATGGTCTTTCACTGTTAATGAAGCTCAGTTCATGCATCTGCTTGTCTTCTTGGCATGTTTTTTTGATACTAAATGGGTTTAGTGTGAACTGAGGATGCTATAGCTACGTACGCCAAAATGGTCTGTGATTTGCACAACAAGTTGGTTTTAGATTAAGTTGGGCACAACAATTAGTGGAGCAACATATAATTAAGCTCAGTTAATGGAAATTTTCATTTTAACTTACTGTTAAGGTATCCTTCCGATTGCCCTCTTTTGCATGATCCTTTGATCAAGTAATGGGTTCACCACCAAACTGCGTATGCTGCTAGCATCCTCATCCTCTTTCACTGTTAATGAAGCTCATCTCATGCATCTGCTTGTCTTCTTGCCATGTTTTTTTGATAATAAATGGGTTTACTGTGAACTGAGGCATTAATGGAAATTTTCATTTCAAGATACTGTTAAAGTAACCTGTTTGCCATCTTTGGCATGATTTTTTAACCAAACAAGGGTTCACTTCCAAACTGAGTTTGCTGCTAGCATGCCCATCTTCTTTTACTACTACTGAAGCTTATTTCATTAAGATCCAGGATGGCCAATTTGGATTGGGCTGTGATTGGATTGTTCAGTGGCTGTTGTCCATGTTCTTAGTTGGGCTGTGATTAGAACGAGAGGGCTCGAGTGGAGATCTGAAAACCCATATAGAGACATCTTCTTCATAATGATTTATTATTATTGTTGTTTTTGTCGCTCTTGTTGTTGTTGCTGATGTCTCTTTGTGTTCGTGTGTTGAAGGGAAAGAAGGGATAAGAGAGAGATGAGGAAAATGCCGCTATGTTAGCCTGGTGTATCCTCATTCTCTACCATTCCTCTTTCTGGCTTCTATATTTGGTTTCCTTCCACGATGACAGTTCTAGTTAAACTTACACTTGCTATGAGCCCTATTCGTATTTTTCTTCTATGAAGAATTATTCTATGACTACAATCTCCATTCAAAACCCAATTGTTCTATATTTGGTTCCCTCTTGCTGTTGTTGCTGTTGTTGCTGTTGTTGAAGTGAACCCATTTTGTTTTATTGTTGGTGAAGCTTATTTTCATGCATCTGATTGTCATCTTGGCAATTGAATTTGACCAAATAATGGGTTCATTGTGAACTGAGGATGGTATGTAGGTACGTATGCCAAAAATGATTTTCTTAACACAAAATGGGTTCATTTCCAAACAAAGTATGCTGCATAGCATCCCCAGTTTCGTTCACTGTTAGTGATGCTTCCTTCACAAACCTGATGGTCTTCTAAGGCTACAATTTTTTGGGTCCTATTTTCAGTTAACTGTTAGTGAAGCTCATTTCATGCACCTGATTGTCTTCTTGGCATGTTTGTTTTGATACCAAAAATGGGTACACTTTGAACTGAGGATGGTATATAGGTACGTATGCCACAATCCTCCGGCCGGATATGCACAACACTTGGGTTTTGCGATATAGTTGGAGAGCAACACATAAGCTCAGATAGTGGAGAAATTTTGATTTTCAGATACTGTTAATGTAACCTGATTGCAATCTTCGGCCAAAAATGGTTTTCTTAACACAAAATGGGTTCATTTCCAAACAAAGTATGCTGCATAGCATCCCCAGTTTCGTTCACTGTTAGTGATGCTTACTTCACAAACCTGATGGTCTTCTAAGGCTACAATTTTTTGGGTCCTATTTTCAGTTAACTGTTAGTGAAGCTCATTTCATGCACCTGATTGTCTTCTTGGCATGTTTGTTTTGATACCAAAAATGGGTACACTTTGAACTGAGGATGGTATATAGGTACGTATGCCACAATCCTCCGGCCGGATATGCACAACACTTGGGTTTTGCGATATAGTTGGAGAGCAACACATAAGCTCAGATAGTGGATGCATTTTCATTTTCAGATACTGTTAATGTAACCTGATTGCAATCTTCGGCCAAAAATGGTTTTCTTAACACAAAATGGGTTCATTTCCAAACAAAGTATGCTGCATAGCATCCCCAGTTTCGTTCACTGTTAGTGATGCTTACTTCACAAACCTGATGGTCTTCTAAGGCTACAATTTTTTGGGTCCTATTTTCAGTTAACTGTTAGTGAAGCTCATTTCATGCACCTGATTGTCTTCTTGGTATGTTTGTTTTGATACCAAAAATGGGTACACTTTGAACTGAGGATGGTATATAGGTACGTATGCCACAATCCTCCGGCCGGATATGCACAACACTTGGGTTTTGCGATATAGTTGGAGAGCAACACATAAGCTCAGATAGTGGAGAAATTTTGATTTTCAGATACTGTTAATGTAACCTGATTGCAATCTTCGGCCAAAAATGGTTTTCTTAACACAAAATGGGTTCATTTCCAAACAAAGTATGCTGCATAGCATCCCCAGTTTCGTTCACTGTTAGTGATGCTTCCTTCACAAACCTGATGGTCTTCTAAGGCTACAATTTTTTGGGTCCTATTTTCAGTTAACTGTTAGTGAAGCTCATTTCGTGCACCTGATTGTCTTCTTGGCATGTTTGTTTTGATACCAAAAATGGGTACACTTTGAACTGAGGATGGTATATAGGTACGTATGCCACAATCCTCCGGCCGGATATGCACAACACTTGGGTTTTGCGATATAGTTGGAGAGCAACACATAAGCTCAGATAGTGGAGAAATTTTGATTTTCAGATACTGTTAATGTAACCTGATTGCAATCTTCGGCCAAAAATGGTTTTCTTAACACAAAATGGGTTCATTTCCAAACAAAGTATGCTGCATAGCATCCCCAGTTTCGTTCACTGTTAGTGATGCTTCCTTCACAAACCTGATGGTCTTCTAAGGCTACAATTTTTTGGGTCCTATTTTCAGTTAACTGTTAGTGAAGCTCATTTCATGCACCTGATTGTCTTCTTGGCATGTTTGTTTTGATACCAAAAATGGGTACACTTTGAACTGAGGATGGTATATAGGTACGTATGCCACAATCCTCCGGCCGGATATGCACAACACTTGGGTTTTGCGATATAGTTGGAGAGCAACACATAAGCTCAGATAGTGGAGAAATTTTGATTTTCAGATACTGTTAATGTAACCTGATTGCAATCTTCGGCCAAAAATGGTTTTCTTAACACAAAATGGGTTCATTTCCAAACAAAGTATGCTGCATAGCATCCCCAGTTTCGTTCACTGTTAGTGATGCTTACTTCACAAACCTGATGGTCTTCTAAGGCTACAATTTTTTGGGTCCTATTTTCAGTTAACTGTTAGTGAAGCTCATTTCATGCACCTGATTGTCTTCTTGGCATGTTTGTTTTGATACCAAAAATGGGTACACTTTGAACTGAGGATGGTATATAGGTACGTATGCCACAATCCTCCGGCCGGATATGCACAACACTTGGGTTTTGCGATATAGTTGGAGAGCAACACATAAGCTCAGATAGTGGATGCATTTTCATTTTCAGATACTGTTAATGTAACCTGATTGCAATCTTCGGCCAAAAATGATTTTCTTAACACAAAATGGGTTCATTTCCAAACAAAGTATGCTGCATAGCATCCCCAGTTTCGTTCACTGTTAGTGATGCTTCCTTCACAAACCTGATGGTCTTCTAAGGCTACAATTTTTTGGGTCCTATTTTCAGTTAACTGTTAGTGAAGCTCATTTCATGCACCTGATTGTCTTCTTGGCATGTTTGTTTTAATACCAAAAATGGGTACACTTTGAACTGAGGATGGTATATAGGTACGTATGCCACAATCCTCCGGCCGGATATGCACAACACTTGGGTTTTGCGATATAGTTGGAGAGCAACACATAAGCTCAGATAGTGGAGAAATTTTGATTTTCAGATACTGTTAATGTAACCTGATTGCAATCTTCGGCCAAAAATGGTTTTTTTATCTGGGCTATGATTGGATCTAGGATGGCAAATTTTGACTGGGCTATGCTTGGATTGTTTAGTGGATGTTGTCTATGTTCTTAATTGGGCTGTGATTAGAAAGAGTGGGCTCGAGTGGAGATCTAGAAACCCATATAGAGACATCTTGTTCGTAATAATTTATTATTATTGTCGTTCTTGTCCCTCTTGCTGTTGTTGCTGATGTCTCTTTGGGTTCATGTGCTGAAGGGAAACAAGGGATGAGAGAGAGATGAGGAAAATGCCGCTATGTTAGCCTGGTGTATCCAAAGTCTCTACCTTTCTCTTTTCTGTTTCCATTTATGGCTTCTATAGATATTTGGTTTCCTTCCACGATGACAGTTTCCTAAAAATACACTTGATATGAGCCCTATCTTATTTTTCTTATTTTTCTTATATTTGGTTTCCGTCCACGATGACAGTTTCATGGATTGTCTGAACAATCCATGAAAGAGATGCTTAGATACTGAATTTTTATTTGTTTTAGTGTTTTAGGTAGTGGATATTTCCAATCAAGCGAGATAATATAGAGTTTTCGAGTTAGATACTGAATTTTCATTTGTTTTGTTATTTTAGATATATTTAAAAAACAAAATTAAGTACCGGATTTTTAGCATTGCAATGTAATTATTTTACCTCTCTATATATCATCAACAATTCCATTTGCAATTGGCACTTTGATCTTATAATTTAAGATACAGTTAGATATTTTTTGCAAGTTCAAAAAATATGTATATTCTGTATTGTGGTATACTGTTGAACTAAACTATTGTTTTTTTTTGTTCACAGAGCGGTCGCCCAGATGAAGAAAATTCTGATGATCAGAACTGAAGCTCCTCGAGGGTATGAATCCGTGGTCCTCCTTGCTGTCCTCCTTGCTGTTCTTGTGTCCTTGCTGTATGATTGTTCTTATGTCCTCCTTGCTGTTATGTCAGACTGTTTTTTTTGGATGAGAGTTGTGTCAGGCGGTTTAGTTGGGATATTTGTCAGACTTGAGATATTTGGGATGTTGAGATATTTGGGATGTTCGTCGGTCTGTTAATTTGGTTGTGATTATGACTGTTAATTTTGCGATGAATTTGGTTGTGACTATGACACTGGTAATTACTTTGTTGAGATATTTGGATATGACACGTGTTAAACTTTATTATATTTCTTGTGTTTGGTTGTCATTTGCGCATTAATATGAAATGAAATTGGTTGAATCAGTAGTTATGAATTAGTTTATGGGTTTTGTAAAAGAAATTGTGAATTGAAATCGAACGGAAAACGGAGAAAGGAATACAAACGGGCATAGCTAGACCGGATTTTTATAAAACGCCGGTCTATCTATTGAATTAGTTGTAGTGTGTGATAGACCGGTGGCCACACAAACGCCGGTGTATGCCGCTAGACGCCGGTGAATAGCGTCAGTTGTAACGGCAAAAAGGAACACCGGCGTTTGATAAAACGCCGGTGTAGTTCGGTTTACCGGCGTTTTTGGTCACGCCGGGGCTTGTGAGTTGGGAAAAGAGGGCAGCTATAAACGGACGTACACCGGCGGTCACAGAACGCCGGTGAACGTTCACTTTACACCGGCGTTTCTTTAAACGCCGGTAAATTGATGAACACCGGCGGTTTATAGCCGCCGGTGAATGTATACCTGAGGTAAAAGACGGCACTCAGAGGGCCCAATACACCGGCGTTTTTGGGCCGCCGGTGTAGGTTTCACATTTACCGGCGCCCAGTAAAACCGCCGGTGTAGACCCCTACCTTTCAGCGACGCTCGATTCGGCGGCACTCGGACCGGCGCTATTGTAAACGCCGGTGAATGTTTCACCGGCGTAAAAAAACGCCGGCGAAGAGGTCAAAAAGCGTCGGGAAATCTACTTTCTTTTGTAGTGTGTATTCCAAACTCAGCCTATAAAATCAAAAAATTCCTAAGTTCTTTCGATCTAGGGTATGAGAAGATAGCAGCATGTCCAAATGACTGTATGCTTTTCACGAGTGGTAAGGAAAGTCTGGAGAATTGCGAAGTGTGTGGTTCTTCGAAATGGAAAGAAAGACCAAATCAAGACGAGGGAGCCAGTGGATCTACTAAGCGAAGTAGGAAAAAGAAGCCTGCCAAAATACTGCATTACTTTCCTCTGATTCCTAGGCTACAAAGGTTGTTTATGTCTACGAAAACTTCTTCTGATATGAAATGGCATGCTGAAGGTCGCACTAATGATGGGATTCTTAGACATCCTGCTGATTCTCAATCTTGAAAAAAATTTGATGAAAGATATCCTGATTTTGCAGAAGATCCTCGGAATGTGAGACTTGGACTAGCTAGTGATGGTTTCAATCCTTTCAGGCAAATGAGTAGTACATACAGCATATGGCCGGTTGTGTTAATACCATACAATTTGTCGCCTTGGAAATGCATGAAGCAGTCCTCATTTATTTTGTCCATGATAGTTCCTGGACTGAAAGGTCCTGGAAATGATATAGATGAGTACCTACAACCGTTAATAGATGAACTTCAGAAGTTGTGGGTGGGTGTTCCAACCTATGATGCTGTGGCTAAAGAAACATTTTCTCTTCGGGCCGTGTTGTCTTGGACAATCAATGATTTTCCAGCATATGCAAATTTATCTGGATATAGTACTAAAGGACGTTATGCATGTCCATGTTGTGCTTACCAAACTAGTTCAAGGTGGTTGTACAATGGCAGAAAGTTTTGCTATATGGGTCATAGGAGATGGTTGCCTGACACACATATATTTCGACAGAGACAGCGACATTTGATGGTACCGACGAGTGGGAACATGCTCCTGGGTCTTCTTCTGGTTCAGATATTTTGAGGCGGGTAGATGGTCATCAATTCAAATATGGAAAAGAACCAGAAGTCAGGACAAAGGGCAAGAAAAGGGCAAGGCCGGAGCAAGGTGAGGAGACCGATCTATATGACGAAGATGAGGATCAAAACATGACGAGTTTAGGTGCATGGAAGAAGAAGAGTATTTTCTTCAAGTTGCCGTATTGGGAATTCAACTTATTGCAACATAATTTAGATGTGATGCATATCGGAAAAAATATTGGTGAAAATTGTATAGGTACAGTTATGGGAAATGACCGGAAGACAAAGGACAATCTCAAGAGCCGACTTGATTTGAAATCAATGGACATCCGACATGAGCTGCACCTAGAAGAATTACCGAACGGGAAAGTACTCCTACCTCCTGCAATCTATTCAATGTCAAAATCGGAGTTGGAATTGTTTTGCAAAGTACTACTGGAACTTAAAGTTCCTGATGGCTATTCTTCTAACATGGCAAGATGTGTCAACTTTAAAGAGAAGAGGCTTTAGGATCTAAAGTCACACGACTACCACATCCTAATGCAGGATATCCTTCCTGTGGCCCTAAGGTCTTCAATGTGTGAGCAAATCACTGCTGTCCTGAAAGATCTTTGTAGCATATATAAAGGTATTTGCTCAAGAATGCTTCGTGTTGAAGATATTGACCAATTGGAGCAGCGGGCGGCATTGACACTTAGTAAAATGAAGATGATATTTCCTCCATCGTTCTTCACTATAATGATTCACTTGATAATCCACCTTGCTGGTGAAGCCAGAATCGGCGGTCCTGTTCACTATCGGTGAATGTATCCCATCGAGAGGTAAAAGAATTCATGCATCTTACAAAACTGAATTTTCAAAAGCTCATTTCTTTTAATCCCCTAATCCGCTCTAATTCATTAATTGTACATGTTCAGGTACCTATACCGGCTAAAGGGTTATGTGAAAAATAGAGCATATCCTGAAGGGTCAATAGCTCAGGGATATCTATCAGAGGAGTGCTCACATTTTTTTCCAGGTATTTGTCGGGTGTGGAGACATCTTCGAGTAGACCACGTAGAAATCCAGACATTTCCAACCTTGATGGTGCTCAATATCTTTTTGATACCGCTGGCACTACTGTTGGTAAAGTTGATGCATTTGAGCTCGATAGCTTAGCGTGGGAACAGGCACATCGATATGTGCTAGACCACCATGCATCAGTGGAACCATTTCGAAAGTAAGTTGCTTTTGAATTTAAATCGAATACAGTGAAAACTGCGGAGTTCAATATTAACTTACTTTTGTTATTCCTAATTTCAATTGCTTGTTTTTTAGCGAATTTGTCTGGGACATCAAACGAAGGGCTAGACCAAGAAGACTACCACCACGTGAACAAAACAAGTTGATGAATGAAAAATTTCATAAGTGGTTTGAATCTCATGTAGGTGAATTACAGTTATGCAAGTTAATCTTTATTATATCTACATTTTCTATGGTGCTGATACAATTTGCGCAAAATTAATAGGTACATTCTTTGGGTCCTGAAGGTGCGTCATCTGAAATACAAGTACTTGCCAAAGGTCCCTATCAGATGGTCAAAAGATACGGAGGATACATATTCAATGGTTTTAGATTTCGTATTAAGGATCGTGAATGTTATTTGAAGTCTCAAAATAGTGGAATGGTAGTGACGTCTAAGACTAGAAGTTATGCTTCCAAATCGGACACGAGGTCTGTAGATGGAGATCTCGACTACTATGGAGTACTCACGGATATCATTGAGTTGAATTATTTTGGCCATTTTCGTGTTGTCTTATTTCGTGGGGATTGGGCTGAGTTTGATAGGAATTTTGCTAACAACAAGGATAAGCTTGGCTTCACAGTTGTAAACTTCTCAAAATTGATTCACATCGGTACACATATTAGCCATGAGCCATTTGTGTTTCCATCCCAAGTGCAACAAGTGTTCTACATTGAAGATCCAACCCTGCCAAAATCGTATGTGGCTCTCCCTATGCAACCAAGAGATGTATTCCAACTGGGCGATACTTTAGAAGATGAAGACGGTGAAGACATGAACAGTTACATTGCTTCTGAGTTTCCTGTGTTTGATGTAAACACAACCGGCGTTGGAATTTGCGGGACTTGGCTCCGCAAGGATGGAGAAGAGGGCGATGTATTGGAAGATGTCGTATTGTAGTTTACTTGATTTTCAATCTCAATATTATATGTCTGTAATTTTCGTGTCTTAAATCTTGTTGTAATATTATGTCTGTAATTCCGAACATGTTCATTGTGAATTTAATACACCGGTTTAATTATCTTTCTACTTTCTACTGCTTGGTATTATTTACATTAAACTATGCTTAGTGTCATTTGAACCAAACTATCATTGTAATTTAATTTGTTACAAATCTCATTTTTTAAATTTTTTTATAATTATGTTAGTTTGTTAATCCTACTAAAGTACAAATTTTATGATAGTTATTATAAACATGTTATTAATTAAATTTGCATCTCTAAAGAAGTTATTGAATCCTTGACAGGTACAACATGCCGAGGCGTGGAAAGAGGGTAAATATAAATGATGGCAACGAGAGCCATGGGGATGAGCAGCCACTAAATAATAGTGGCAGTCAAACATATGAGGGTGAGGGTAGCACGCCGCCCACTGTCAAAAAACATCGGTAAGTCTTTAAATTGGTATTTTTAAAGAGATTATGGTCTTGAATGCATGAAAGACACGTACTAGTATTTGTGAGTCTGCATTGTGGCTGTCGTCTATAAGCATTTCGTCTATGTTTCTTAAGTGGGCTGTGATTAGAAAGAAAGGCCTGGAGTGGAGATCTGGAAACCCAAATAGAGACATCTCGTTTATTATAATCTATACTTATTGTTGGACCAACCCCCTCTTGCTGTTGTTGCTGATGTCTCTTTGTGTGCGTGTGTTGAAGAGAATGAAGGGATGAGAGAGAGTTGAGGAAAATGCCGCTATGTTAGCCTGGTGTATCCTCATTCTCTACCATCCCTCTTTCTGGCTCCCTATATGGCTGCTATATTAAATTGGTTTCCTTCCACGATGATAGTCCGTAATACTACACTTGATATGAGCCCTGTTCATAGCTACACCCTATTGCATACTCACAAACAACTAATACGTGTCGTTCATGCATTGTATGACCAACCCCACTTTGGCACATAACATGGTATAGATGACATTGTATGACCTGCAAACAAGGTTTGTTCAGCCGTGTTGTTGTACTGATTTGGAGGATTTTGGTATGCTAGCAGCATACTTAGTTTGGAAGTGAACCCATTTTGGTTAAAAAATCATGCCAAAGATGGCAATCAGATGCATGAAATCAGCTTCTTTAACAGTATCTGAAAATGAAAATTTCCATTATCTGAGCATATATGTTTCTTTAACAGTGACTGTGAACAATTGTTCTTAATTGGGCTGTGATTAGAAAGAGACGAGTTGGAGTGGAGATCTGGAAACCCATATAGAGACATCTTGTTCATAATAAATTATTATTATTGTTGTTCTTGTCGCTCTTGCTGTTGTTGTTGATGTCTCTATGTGTTCGTGTGCTGAAGGGAAAGAAGGGATGAGAGAGAGATGAGGAAAATGCCGCTATGTTAGCCTGGTGTATCCTCATTCTCTACCATTCCTCTTTCTGGCTTCTATATTTGGTTTCCTTCCACGATGACAATTCCTTAAAACTACACTTGCTATGAGCCCTATTCGTATTTTTCTTCAATGAAGAATTGATCTATGACTACATTCTCCAAACAAAACCCAATTGTTCTATATTTGGTTCCCTCTTGCTGTTGTTGCTGTTGTTGCTGATGTCTCATCTTCTTTTACTGTTAGTGAAGCTTATTTTCATGCATCTGATTGTCAGCTTGGCATGTTTTTTTGACCAAAATGGGTTCACTGTGAACTGAGGATGGTATAGGTACGTATGCCAAAATCCTCCGGGTATGCACAACAATTGGGTTTTAGATTTAGTTGGGCTAAAGAATTAGTAGAGCAACATATATGCTCAGATAATGGATATTATCATTTTCAGATACTGTTAGATAAACTGATTGCATCTTAGGCATGATTTTTTAACATAAAATGGGTACACTTCCAAACTAAGTATGCTGCTGGCATCCTCATCTTCTTTTACTGTTAGTGAAGCTTATTTTCATGCATCTGATTGTCATCTTGGCATTTTTTTTTACCAAAATGGGTTCACTGTGAACTGAGGATGCTATAGGTACGTATGCCAAAATCCTCCGGATATGCACAACAACTGGGTTTTAGATTTAGTTGGGCTAAAGAATCAGTAGAGCAACATATATGCTCAGATAATGGATATTATCATTTTCAGATACTGTTAGAGAAGCTAATTGCCATCTTAGGCATGATTTTGTAACAAAAAATGGGCTCACTTCCAAACTAAGTATGCTGCTAGCATCCTCATCTTCTTTTACTATTAGTGAAGCTTATTTTCAAGCATCTGATTGTCATCTTGGCATGTTTTTTTGACCAAAATGGGTTCACTGTGAACTGAGGATGGTATAGGTACGTATGCCAAAATCCTCCGGATATGCACAACAATTGGGTTTTAGATTTAGTTGGGCTAAAGAATTAGTAGAGCAACATATATGCTCAGATAATGGGTATTTTCATTTTCAGATACTGTTAGATAAGCTGATTGCCATCTTAGGCATGATTTTTTAACAAAAAATGGGTACACTTCCAAAGTAAGTACGCTGCTAGCATCCTCATCTTCTTTTACTGTTAATGAAGCTTATTTTCATGCATCTGATTGTCAGATTGGCATGTTTTTTTGACCAAAATGGGTTCACTGTGAACTGAGGATGGTATAGGTACGTATGCCAAAATCCTCCGGGTATGCACAACAATTGGGTTTTAGATTTAGTTAGGCTAAAGAATTAGTAGAGCAACATATATGCTCAGATAATGGGTATTTTCATTTTCAGATACTGTTAGATAAGCTGATTGCCATCTTAGGCATGATTTTGTAACAAAAAATGGGCTCACTTCCAAACTAAGTATGCTGCTAGCATCCTCATCTTCTTTTACTGTTAGTGAAGCTTATTTTCATGCATCTGATTGTCAGCTTGGCATGTTTTTTTGACCAAAATGGGTTCACTGTGAACTGAGGATGGTATAGGTACGTATGCCAAAATCCTCCGGGTATGCACAACAATTGGGTTTTAGATTTAGTTGGGCTAAAGAATTAGTAGAGCAACATATATGCTCAGATAATGGATATTATCATTTTCAGATACTGTTAGATAAACTGATTGCATCTTAGGCATGATTTTTTAACATAAAATGGGTACACTTCCAAACTAAGTATGCTGCTGGCATCCTCATCTTCTTTTACTGTTAGTGAAGCTTATTTTCATGCATCTGATTGTCATCTTGGCATGTTTTTTTACCAAAATGGGTTCACTGTGAACTGAGGATGCTATAGGTACGTATGCCAAAATCCTCCGGATATGCACAACAACTGGGTTTTAGATTTAGTTGGGCTAAAGAATCAGTAGAGCAACATATATGCTCAGATAATGGATATTATCATTTTCAGATACTGTTAGAGAAGCTAATTGCCATCTTAGGCATGATTTTGTAACAAAAAATGGGCTCACTTCCAAACTAAGTATGCTGCTAGCATCCTCATCTTCTTTTACTATTAGTGAAGCTTATTTTCAAGCATCTGATTGTCATCTTGGCATGTTTTTTTGACCAAAATGGGTTCACTGTGAACTGAGGATGGTATAGGTACGTATGCCAAAATCCTCCGGATATGCACAACAATTGGGTTTTAGATTTAGTTGGGCTAAAGAATTAGTAGAGCAACATATATGCTCAGATAATGGGTATTTTCATTTTCAGATACTGTTAGATAAGCTGATTGCCATCTTAGGCATGATTTTTTAACAAAAAATGGGTACACTTCCAAAGTAAGTACGCTGCTAGCATCCTCATCTTCTTTTACTGTTAATGAAGCTTATTTTCATGCATCTGATTGTCAGATTGGCATGTTTTTTTGACCAAAATGGGTTCACTGTGAACTGAGGATGGTATAGGTACGTATGCCAAAATTCTCCGGATATGCACAACAATTGGGTTTTAGATTTAGTTGGGCTAAAGAATAAGAAGTCTCAACATATATGCTCAGATAATGGATATTTTCATTTTCAGATACTGTTAATGAAGCTGATTGCCATCTTTGGCAAATTTTGATTGGGCTGTGATTGGATTGTTTAGTGGTTGTTGTCTATGTTCTTAATTGGGCTGTGATTAGAAAGAGAGGGCTCGAGTGGAGATCTGGAAACCCATATAGAGACATCTTGTTCATAATAATTTATTATTATTGTTGTTATTGTCGCTCTTGCTGTTGTTGCTGATGTCTCTTTGTGTTCGTGTGCTGAAGGGAAACAAGGGATGAGAGAGAGATGAGGAAAATGCCGCTATGTTAGCCTGGTGTATCCAAAGTCTCTACCATTCTTCTTTCTGTTTCCATTTCTGGCTTCTATATTTGGTTTCCTTCAACGATGACAGTTCCCTAAAAATACACTTGATATGAGCCCTATCCTATTTTTTTCTTATTTTTCTTATATTTGGTTTCCTTCCACGATGACAGTTTCATGGATTGGCTGAACAATCCTTGAAAGACATGCTTAGGTACTGAATTTTCATTTGTTTTACTGTTTTAGATAGTGGATATTCCCAATCAGAGGAGAATATTAAGGTTTCAAGTTAAATACTGAATTTTCATTTGTTTTGTTGTTTTAGATATATTTAAAAACAAAATTAAGTACTAGATTTTTAGCATTGCAATGTAATTATTTTACCTTTGTATATATCATTAACAATTCCATTTGCAATTGGCACTTTGATCTTATAATTTAAGATACAGGTAGATCTTTTTGCAAGTTCAAAAAATATGTATATTCTGTATTGTGGTCTACTGTTGAATTAAACTATTGTTTTTTTTTTCACAGAGCGGTCGCCCAGATGAAGGAAATTCTGATGATCAGAACTGAAACTACTCGAGGGGTATGAATCTGCGGTCCTCCTTGCTTTTCTTATGTCCTCCTGCTGTATGGTTGTTGTTCTTATGTCCTCCTCCTTGCTGTTGTTATGTCAGATTGTTTTTTTTATGAGAGTTATGTCAGACTTTTAATTTGGGATATTTGTCAGACTGGTTTGTTTGGATATTTGGGATGCTAGTCCCTATATTAATTTGTTACTTATGACACTGTTAATTAATCAATGAATTTGGGCGTTGATATGACACGTGTGAAACTTTATTATCTTTAATTATTCTTGTGTTTGGTTGTGATTTGCGCAGTAATATGCAACGAAATTGGTTGAATCAGCTGTGAATTAGTTTACAGGTTTTGTAAATGAAACTGTGAATTGAAATCGAACGGAAAACCAGAGTATCGAAAATAAACGGGCATAGCTAGACCGGCGTTTCAAAAAATGCCGGTCTATCTAATCAATTTGTTGGAGTGTGCATTATACCGGCGTTCCCACACACGCTGGTGTATGTCGTCAGCTGTAACGGCACCGAGGAACACCGGCATTTTACAAACGCCGGTGTACCTAACTGCACCGGCGTTTTTTGGTCGCGCCGGTGATTGTAAGCAGGGAAAACCGGGCACTCATAAACGCATATACACCGTCGGTCTATGACCGCCGGAATACTTTCTGTAACGCCCCGAATTTTTTTTTTTGACTCCAAACTCAATTCTTTCAATTTCTATGTTACTTTAAACATAAACTAAGAAAGTTATATTTCAGGAAAAATTTTGGCAGAGTCTCCCCTGTAAATTTTGCCCCGAAACACAAAAAGCTTACGGAATTCTGCTCAAAATTTCGTAGCTCACAATCCACATAATATTTTCATGGGCCCCCCAGGCCAAAATGAGCAGAAACATATAGGCAATATAATATAATGCTCTGGGGGCCAAACTCATAACGGATTAACAATTATCAAATAAAAACGATAAATTTCTTTGGAAAACAAGGTAAAATTTTAGAAAAAGCTTTGTAAAACCTACCACAGAGCCTGGTACACCACAACAAGATGGGTACGGGTCACAACCACCACATACTACTCCATACTATACTCACCATCATCATTTACATACTTATACATCCATAATACAATTTAAAACATAAAATCACCTCTCATCCTAACTAATTAATACAAAACTTTTTAAAATAAATTCTCACCCTGCAAACTACGCCTCCTCTCTGCACTGATGGGAACCTGTAACAATAGGGGATCTAGGGTAGTCCTCTGACTCCCCTAACCCCCTAAACACTAAGGGGTTAGCCATTTCTGGTGTGAGTATAATTTACTAATTTAATAAATAACTCAAACCATATAAATAAAATAAATTGAACATTCAATTATCAAGGTAAGAAGATTCAACCTGAATCGGAGCATTAAAGCATCAAAATACAACTTTATATCAAGTACTTGAAAATTCTGCATCCGTCTACACACGTATCCCTAACTTCACCCCTTTACTAAACACATCATATTAATATATAACTATGTAAACTCCTTCAATTCACACTCAATTACAAAGCGACATATTGACTCACATTTCAATACCTTTCATTTCGAATTCTCCAACACCAATCCTCATCTTTTCACAATTACCCTCACCTCATCATTTCTTTATTTACATAAATAGTCACATAAGGTCACTACCTCCTTTTCTTAATACGATCCAACCACGTATTTCATTTACCATTTATTTTCATTTATACACACAACTCATATTCTTTTCTATTTATCTCATAACCGTCACATTCATTCCACTACAAATCATCTTATACATTTTCATCGCATATCCTCATGTGCATTCATTTTAATTGCATAACCTTCCCCACGCTTAATCTCATAATAACACATTCACCCCACGTATCATCACATTATAATTCACCATTTACTTTCTTTTCATTCCAATCTCATCATATCGCTTATTCTCACCCTCATCTTTACTTTTATTTCCAACTCACAATACAACCAGCATATCAACAACTCACCTGTTTATCCTGAAAATTATGCCTAGGCAGGTAGTTCCCACTATTTCCTCCGAAATAGCATGCGAGTAGTTCCTAGTCACAATTCCCAGGGCACACAAACTTATAACACAACTATTTATCTTATGGTATTATATCACGTATCACATCATAAACGTAAGCATCTCTTCTCATTATATCATATTAACTCATGTCTTATAACACAAAACATAACATCTCAGTACACATGGCAATTTACTTGCATTTCATCGCATCAGTAACATATCACTTATATCACAAAATGCCATTAACTTCACTTTCATTATTATCACAATATACTCCATATCCCAAACATAGTTTGGGCAATCACATAACACACCCCAAAGCTGATAGCTTGGGTAATACTCACCGCACCCCAAACACATAGTCTGGATAATATCATATCACATCTCAAGCCAAAGGCCAATATATACATATATATCTCCCGTAGTATATTCACATCTCCCATAATATAAATAATCTCCATAATATTTCATATCATCAATAGGTTTATATATACATACATTCTTTCAATACACATATACACCTTTATGTTTTCTCCTTTTCAGTGCCCACACAACTAACCTCCTCGTACAACATAGGGATCTCTGTGCCTCCCATCCCGTACATTTCAATCCCGCTAACCCACCACATCACTCAGATCCAGGTGTCCTAAGCATCTACCATTTGTGGGCTGGATTGAAAGTACGGTTGCGCGCTTGTCCAACCAAGACTAAAGCCAAAAGGCTAGTCAAAAGTAAAATATAACACGCGGATCGATGCTCACATAAAGTCTTACACGTCCGAGGCTATGTCTTCCTCCTGGCCCTATACCAGCGAGGGAAACTCCTGATCCCCAAACATAGTTTGGGGCAATATATAACTCCTGATCCCCAAATATAATTTGGGGCAATATATAAATATAACTCCTGTTCCCGGGTGTATCCCGGGCCTGTGGGGTCTAACCCAAACTCCGGGAGATTGTGTGGCACTGCAATATTTAATTCTCCTTTATATACATATACATATCTCCTTTATTATATACTCCTTCACAATATAACTCCTGTTCCCCAAATATTAAATTTGGGGCAATATAAATATTTATACAACTCCTGTTCCCCAAATATAATTTGGGGCAATATATAACTCCTTTAATATAACACCTTTATAAATAACTCCTTTAGTATAACACCTTGATAAAATAACTCCTTTAGTAGAACTCTTTTATAATATAACTCCGTATATCTCCTTTATTATATACTCCTTTATAACAACTCCTTTATAAAATATCTCCATATATATTCACTTATAATATATCTCCTTTATAATAAAACTCCATATACACATATCTCCCCTTTATAATATAACTCCATATATAAATATATCTCCTGTATAACATAACTCCTTTATAATATATCACTGTATCTCCTTTACAGTATAGCTCCTTTATAAAATAACTCATTTACAATATAACTCCTTTATACTCTAATTTCACCGATATAACATAACAGAAAAGCATATAAACTCCATGAAATTCATAAACATACACAAGCCATAAATCTCACTGATATCATATAAACTTTTCATTTCCCACCCACACGTCACACACACACCATATCCATTTCACATCACAATATCACATAAAATTCCCAATTTATCACCCGCATATCACACATACACCAAATGACTCATATCATCATGTGATCGCATCGCAATATCATATCATATACACCATGCGTTCCATCTCATCACATCAGTCACAAGATCACACATCACACATCCACATACATTCACATACATAAATCTAATCATTACAACCCCGAAGCATATCGATATTTATCTACAAACAACAACACACTCCCATACATATATATAATAATTTCTTACACCTCATAATTTACTCCGTATCCTACTTATGAACTTTTCTATATTCAATATACTTCACACATCACACCAAACCATATTTTAAAATTAATCATAGCACATTATGCACATGAAATAAAAAGATCATACTCACATAGCATCCTGCGAAGACTCGAAGCACCCTGTCACGCATCCGAAATCGCTAACATCACCTATTATCAAATTTCCACATAATTAAGGCTCAATTCATCCAAATCAACCACAGAAAAGTAATAACACTAATCTTAATATCACACAGACGTTTTATTGAACGTCTGGGATATGCACGTGCAATGCACGTATAAGACAAATTCCTACGGGGGTTTTTATCCCCTAAACAATAACTAGACTCACCCCTAAAATATCTTAATAACTCAACTATATTTTTCATTACTATACAAGAAATAATTCATACCTATATAATTCTCTTTTACAAACCCAAAACCCTAATTTTTAGCAACTTGCAAAACCCCCAATAATTTGCTAATCTCTTACCTCTACCATGCCCAACACCTCCAAATCTCCCTACCATAACCATTCTACTCAAAATAAATTAACCACACAAAATTTTATACAAAAATAAAATCTAGGGTTTACCTTTTCGAAACCCCTTTCGAAAAACGGACTCCGCCACGATGTAGAGGACCTTCCAATTAATCAATCCCTCAAATTAATTTGAAAACGGTGGAGATTTGGAGTGGATTTGGGGAGGGAGAAGACCGGCCGAAGGGATGGGTTCTTTCGGTCGAAGCTGTCGATCGGGAGAAAAAAAGAAATAGGGAAAGCGGAGGAGAAGGAAAAGGGAGGGGGGGTGTTTTAGTAAAAATAATAATAATAATATATATATATATATATATATATATATATATATATATATATATATATATATATATATAATATGGAATATTAACATATAAGCCCCCAATCTCCAACTTATTTCAAATAAACTCCCAACTCTCGCACTTTAAAATACTAGCAATATAAAATGCATAAAATAGTCTCATAATAATTTTATAAAATTATAAAATAGAGTAAACAATATTTCTTCACACAAAACTCGACTCATAAACTCCAATGTATCATCCACGCCAATCCAACAAAATATTCATACCAATAGCAATATTCAAATAAAATATATCAAAAATAATTTTCACCTCTCCAAATATATATAAAAACAGTTATTTTCGGTATTTTACAAATTCGAGGTGTTACATTCTACACACCTCAAAGGAAGATCGTCTTCGAGCTACAGGAGTTAAGAAAACTGTTCAAACAATTCCGGATACGTTCTCCTCACTAACTTCTCAGATTCCCAAATATATTCATTAAAATAACACACCACTGAACTTTCAGCGACTGAGCAACTTGAAGTCTTGATCACTGCTAGTCTGCATAACTTTCTTGTCAACTACACACCTCAAAAGAGGCTTATCTCTTCTCACCTAAGAACTAATATCCTTCTTCGCTCCAGGTCACCAAAATGTCCTCCTAGATCTCAATGCATCTTTATGCCACTGAGATAAACAGTATACTTAATAAAATAAACCATCTCCATCTCCCGCTACTACAAACCATCCACATCAGGTAACATCAAGTCTACAATGATAACCAGAATCTCCGATAATAGCCAGCCAAGCACAAAAGACATCACCAAGAATTTGTATAATCTGTACCAAGTATAAAAGCAGTCTCTGGAATACGTCCCTCTTCCGTGATCATCTGTCAATACCCGGTCTGCAATTCCAGCTGTGAAAACTCTGTAACTCTCTGCAACCGATCAAGCAACTCATCCAAGTCTCGACAACGGATATATATTCTTAATAGTCACTTTATTCAGCTCCAGATAATCAACACATGCTCTCAGGGAACCATCCTCTAACATATCGGAAGTTTACAACCATATCACTAATTTCAATCTTCACCTTAGGTATTTCCACTGAACCCAACGAACATAGTTACATCGTCCCAGGCATTACATTCAATTAGATGCTGAGTTTCATCAGGCTTGCTCACCCGAATCTTCCCTGCATTCACCCCAACTAAACTTAAGGCCTTCACAACTGATCCATCTCCCCGTATAAAATAATAACCACTACCACACATTACCCCACAGTCTATATGACACACAGAGGATCCCAAAACAGATTACACCTCTCGGCACACATCAATTAATATAACAGAACACTCCTATAGCACACAAATTCTCACTGGGAATTCTAAAAAGGACAATAAAGTGCCATAAGGCAGATCATATACATGGACTTATAAAAGATATCACTGACCCAAATTCCGATAAAAATCTAGTAGGGATCACATCATTCCATAATATAATCCGTACTCAAACAAAACACTCGCAAATCATAAAACAAACTTCCTATCTTCAACTTAGCAATAACGAACCCATACTCACAAGTCAAGATCACTAGAAATGGGTATAACATTCCTAGTTAACCTAGGCTCTGATACCAACTGTCACGCCCCGAATTTTTTTTTTTTTGACTCCAAACTCAATTCTTTCAATTTCTATGTTACTTTAAACATAAACTAAGAAAGTTATATTTCAGGAAAAATTTTGGCAGAGTCTCCCTTGTAAATTTTGCCCCGAAACACAAAAAGCTTACGGAATTCTGCTCAAAATTCCGTAGCTCACAATCCACATAATATTTTCATGGGCTCCCCAGGCCAAAATGAGCAGAAACATACAGGCAATATAATATAATGCTTTGGGGGCCAAACTCATAACGGATTAACAATTATCAAATAAAAACGATAAATTTCTTTGGAAAACAAGGTAAAATTTTAGAAAAAGCTTTGTAAAACATACCACAGAGCCCGGTACACCACAACAAGATGGGTACGGGTCACAACCACCACATACTACTCCATACTATACTCACCATCATCATTTACATACTTATACATCCATAATACAATTTAAAACATAAAATCACCTCTCATCCTAACTAATTAATACAAAACTTTTTAAAATAAATTCTCACCCTGCAAACTACGTCTCCTCTCTGCACTGATGAGAACCTGTAACAATAGGGGATCTAGGGTAGTCCTCTGACTCCTCTAACCCCCCCAAACACTAAGGGGTTAGCCATTTCTGGTGTGAGTATAATTTACTAATTTAATAAATAACTCAAACCATATAAATAAAATAAATTGAACTTTCAATTATCAAGGTAAGAAGATTCAACCTGAATCGGAGCATTAAAGCATCAAAATACAACTTTATATCAAGTACTTGAAAATTCTGCATCTGTCTACACACGTATCCCTAACTTCACCCCCTTCACTAAACACATCATATTAATATATAACTATGTAAACTCCTTCAATTCACACTCAATTACAAAGCGACATATTGACTCACATTTCAATACCTTTCATTTTGAATTCTCCAACACCAATCCTCATCTTTTCACAATTACCCTCACCTCATCATTTCTTTATTTACATAAATAGTCACATAAGGTCACTACCTCCTTTTCTTCATACGATCCAACCACGTATTTCATTTACCCTTTATTTTCATTTATACACACAACTCATATTCTTTTCTATTTATCTCATAACCTTCACATTCATTCCACTACAAATCATCTTATACATTTTCATCGCATATCCTCATGTGCATTCATTTTAATCGCATAACCTTCCCCACGCTTAATCTCATAATAACACATTCACCCCACGTATCATCACATTGTAATTCACCATTTACTTTCTTTTCATTCCAATCTCATCATATCGCTTATTCTCACCCTCATCTTTACTTTTATTTCCAACTCACAATACAACCAGCATATCAACAACTCACCTGTTTATCCTGAAAATTATGCCTAGGCAGGTAGTTCCCACTATTTCCTCTCGAAATAGCAGGTGAGTAGTTCCTAATCACAATTCCCAGGGCACACAAACTTATAACACAACTATTTATCTTATGGTATTATATCACGTATCACATCATAAACATAAGCATCTCTTCTCATTATATCATATTAACTCATGTCTTATAACACAAAACATAACATCTCAGTACACATGGCAATTTACTTGCATTTCATCGCATCAGTAACATATCACTCATATCACAAAATGCCATTAACTTCACTTTCATTATTATCACAATATACTCCATATCCCAAACATAGTTTGGGCAATCACATAACACACCCCAAAGCCGATAGCTTGGGTAATACTCACCGCACCCCAAACACATAGTCTGGATAATATTATATCACATCTCAAGCCAAATGCCAATATATACATATATATCTCCCGTAGTATATTCACATCTCCCATAATATAAATAATCTCCATAATATATCATATCATCAATAGCTTTATATATACATACATTCTTTCAATACACATATACACCTTTATGTTTTCTCCTTTTCAGTGCCCACACAACTGACCTCCTCGTACAACACAGGGATCTCTGTGCCTCCCATCCCGTACATTTCAATCCCGCTAACCCACCACATCATCCAGATCCCGGTGTCCTAAGCATCTACCATTTGTGGGCTGGATTGAAAGTACAGTTGCGCGCTTGTCCAACCAAGACTAAAGCCAAAAGGCTAGTCAAAAGTAAAATATAACACGCGGATCGATGCTCACACAGAGTCTTACACGTTCGAGGCTACGTCTTCCTCTTGGCCCTATACCAGCGAGGAAAACTCCTGATCCCCAAACATAGTTTGGGGCAATATATAACTCCTGATCCCCAAATATAATTTAGGGCAATATATAAATATAACTCCTGTTCCTGGGTGTATCCCGGGCCTGTGGGGTCTAGCCCAAACCCCGGGAGATTGTGCGGCACTGCAATATTTAATTCTCCTTTATATACATATACATATCTCCTTTATTATATACTCCTTCACAATATAACTCCTGTTCCCCAAATATAATTCGGGGCAATATATAACTCCTTTAATATAACACCTTTATAAATAACTCCTTTAGTATAACACCTTGATAAAATAACTCCTTTAGTAGAACTCTTTTATAATATAACTCCGTATATCTCCTTTATTATATACTCCTTTATAACAACTCCTTTATAAAATATCTCCATATATATTCACTTATAATATATCTCCTTTATAATAAAACTCCATATACACATATCTCCCCTTTATAATATAACTCCATATATAAATATATCTCCTGTATAACATAACTCCTATATAATATATCACTGTATCTCCTTTACAGTATAGCTCCTTTATAAAATAACTCATTTACAATATAACTCCTTTATACTCTAATTTCACCGATATAACATAACAGAAAAGCATATAAACTCCATGAAATTCATAAACATACACAAGCCATAAATCTCACTGATATCATATAAACTTTTCATTTCCCACCCACACGTCACACACACACCATATCTATTTCACATCACAATATCACATAAAATTCCCAATTTATCACCCGCATATCACACATACACCAAATGACTCATATCATCATGTGATCGCATCGCAATATCATATCATATACACTATGCGTTCCATCTCATCACATCAGTCACAAGATCACACATCACACATCCACATACATTCACATACATAAATCTAATCATTACAACCCCGAAGCATATCGATATTTATCTACAAACAACAACACACTCCCATACATATATATAATAATTTCTTACACCTCATAATTTACTCCGTATCCTACTTATGAACTTTTCTATATTCAATATACTTCACACATCACACCAAACCATATTTTAAAATTAATCATAGCACATTATGCACATGAAATAAAAAGATCATACTCACATAGCATCCTGCGAAGACTCGAAGCACCCTGCCACGCATCCGAAATCGCTAACATCACCTATGATCAAATTTCCACACAATTAAGGCTCAATTCATCCAAATTAACCATAGAAAAGTAATAACACTAATCTTAATATCACACATACGTTTTATTGAACGTCTGGGATATGCACGTGCAATGCACGTATAAGACAAATTCCTACGGGGGTTTTTATCCCCTAAACAATAACTAGACTCACCCCCAAAATATCTTAATAACTCAACTATATTTTTCATTACTATACAAGAAATAATTCATACCTATATAATTCTCTTTTACAAACCCAAAACCCTAATTTTTAGCAACTTGCAAAACCCCTAATAATTTGCTAATCTCTTACCTCTACCATGCCCAACACCTCCAAATCTCCCTACCATAACCATTCTACTTAAAATAAATTAACCACACAAAATTTTATACAAAAATAAAATCTAGGGTTTACCTTTTCGAAACCCCTTTCGAAAAATGGACTCCGCCACGACGTAGAGGACCCTCCAATTAATCAATCCCTCAAATTAATTTGAAAACGGTGGAGATTTGGAGTGGATTTGGGGAGGGAGAAGACCGGCCGTAGGGATGGGTTCTTTCGGTCGAAGCTGTCGATCGGGAGAAAAAAAGAAATAGGGAAAGAGGAGGAGAAGGAAAAGGGAGGGGGGTGTTTTAGTAAAAAAAAAAATAATAATAATATATATATATAGTATGGAATATTAACATATAAGTCCCCAATCTCCAACTTATTTGAAATAAACTCCCAACTCTCGCACTTTAAAATACTAGCAATATAAAATGCATAAAATAGTCTCATAATAATTTTACAAAATTATAAAATAGAGTAAACAATATTTCTTCACACAAAACTCGACTCATAAACTCCAATATATCATCCACGCCAATCCAACAAAATATTCATACCAATAGCAATATTCAAATAAAATATATCAAAAATAATTTTCACCTCTCCAAATATATATAAAAACAGTTATTTTCGGTATTTTACAAATTCGAGGTGTTGCACTTTCATTCTACACCGGCATTTATGGAAGCGCCGGTGAATGAATAAATACCGGCGGTTTACGGCCACCGGTGAATGTATATAGAGTGTAAAAGAACGGCACTCAGAGACCCCCATATACCGGCGTTTTCTGACCGCCGGTGTAGTTTTAACATTTACCGGCGTCCAGTAAAACCGCCGGTGTATACCCCTTCCTTTCCGCGACGCTCGCTTCGGCGGCATTTGGACCGACGCTATTATAAACGCCGGTGTAAGTTTCACCGGCGTAAAAAAATGTCGGTAAAGACGTAAAAAACCGCCGGGAAATCGAGTATGTTTTGTAGTGTCGTATTCAACAAAAACAACACATCTCAGTAGAAACCATCTCCTATTCAGCTAAAACAGTACAACTTAGTAAAGAACATCTCATATTCAACAAAAATACTACAATTCTGTATAAAAGCATCGCATATTCGACAAATGTACTTTTTTAGTTCACAGAAACAGTATATATTTCAGCAAAATAAAATTAGTGTAGTAGAGGTCCCTTGTAACTCCCTGATCAATCTGCATGTATTTTTCCTACGTACATTTTTATTTCGGTCATCTACTATATTTTCATTATTTTGGGCTCTTTTGCATTATATCTAGTTAATTATTAATCATGTAAAGGCTCATACTTCATTCGTTAGCCCAACTCTAATTCAAACCCAACCCAAAACCCTAATCTCTATTCAAACCCGAACCTAATTGCAAACTCTAAACCCTACAGCCAGCGGCCAACTATCAAAATTGGGATTTAAATTCATAAGATGAATTTAATTGGCAATCCAAGTAGGACTTGGACTCCTGACTTTGGTTGGACATTTAATTAGATTAAATTGGCAGACTAAAGTTCAGAGGCCCACACACGAATCTGACCCAGGTCGAATTATGAGCCTAACAAGCTCATTACTCCCTAATGGTTGATTTTATTGCAGCTATATATATCATACATATCTGTGGAAAAGTCACATATGAAAAAACCCTAGCTGTCACAGAAATTGTAAGAGAGAGATCGTGAGAAATAGCCCCATCCCGTAGCTAGCACCGCAATGTGAGGAAAGCTTGGTTTTGATCCGTTCGTGTGGATACCGTAGAGGCACCGCTACATTGCAGTGCTGAGATCGACATATCTTGGTGACAGTAGATCCATCCTTAAGGTATAACTCCTAAACACGTTTTATGGTTTTCGCATGGATCCATGGCTAGGTTTCAATATTTTGTAATTTTTCTGCTGTGTATTCAATCTGTGTTTGCCATTGAAACCTAACACTGCCTACCTTTTGGACATTTTCGTGAGTTTGATTCATTTATACAAGGTTATCATGCTACTGTTTAGAGAGTAAATTTTGAAACATTGAACCAATTTGAGACGAAACGTATCATTCTGGTGGAAGAATCCTTTATGAACAACTTATTGCTATTTGTTTATGTTTCTATTTTAGTAGGATCTGAAGGAAGAGCATGAAAGAAAATGAAAGGGGGGTAAATGAAATTAAATAGGAGTTTAAGTGGTTTGATGAGAATTGTGGGTTTTGTCATCTAAGAAATAATGGAGGAAGAAGATTTTTTTTCCGTACTGACCCACTTTTTTAACATATTGACCGAACTGACCCACTTTTGCAAATATTTATCAAACTGACCCAGTTTTGGACACGTCGGCATACACGTTATCGACGACAACGACATATGTTATTTTGAGGTCATTGTTGCAAATAGCGACATCTGTAAAAATATTTATTCAATTACCATGATTGGGAGTAACGACATCAATATATTTTGCATCCAAATAGGAGATCTCTGATTTTTAAAAAAAAATTATAAGTGAAAAATATGTTATAATTGATGCAGTTATTTCCAATAACGGCATCCTTAAACTGATTGCACTATTGAAAATAGCGGCATCGATATAATTGAAAGAATGAAGAAAGGAAAGGAATGAATGAATGATGTGTGCATCTCCCAACAGACATGTCTCTATCACTCTCCTTCTCGAGCCCTGTGCAGTTCTTAACTCTTTTTCTATCTCTTTTTCTTTATTGATTTGTTTCTCTCTCTCTCTCTCTCTCTCTCTCTCTCTCTCTCTCTTAGCTGGCATCATTCATTAATTTGTTTCTCTTTCTCTTTTTCTTTCCTGATTTGTCTGACATCATTCGTTCTTTCTTTTCTTTTCTTTCTTCATTCTCTCAATTGTACTGATGCCGCTATTTTAAATAGCGGCATCAGTTTACTTTTGCAGTTATTGAAAATAACGACATCCGTTATTGAAAATAATGGCATCCGTTATTTTCAAATGGGAAGGATAATGCTTCCCATTACAGGCCCTGTTTTGTGACACGTACATGCCTGTTTGAGAAGAATAATAAGAAACTAAGCCAGAGTGTAATGGGAAAGATCTAATAGTGGAAAATACAGAAATGTGTACTCGGAAGGGGATCAATAGATCCTACTGGTTAATTGGAGCTTGTTTACATGACACTTGGAGCTTGACACGTGATACACTTACATAACACTTGATACATCTGTAAAAAATATGTGAATAATTCAATTGTTCACATATTTTTTTACTTATATTTTTTTTCAAGATTAAAAAGCTCATGATATAATGTCGTTACTCCCAATAATGACAATTGAATTATTTTTTTTTACAGATGCCGCTATGTGAAACAACATCAAAATAACATATGTCGTTATTGTCAATAGCGTTTTATGCTGACATGTCCAAAATTGGGTCAGCTGGTTAAGTATTTTTGAAATAAGGTAAGTTTGGTCAATATTTTCAAAAAGTGGTGTCAGTACGGAAAAAAATTCGAGGAAGAAAGAGAAATTTGTGGAGGAGTTTATTTGTGTCCATGGAGAATCGTGGAAGAGAGGGATGTGGTTTGGAGGAAGGAGATGTAGTTTGGAGGGGAAAATATAGGTTTTGGAGGGAAAAATAATATTTATTTATATTATAAGATTTATTAATTTTTTAAATATTAAAGGGTAAAATTATGATTTTTCATATAGCCCAGAATGTATTCAAATAGTATATATATGTGTATCTAGGGGCTTAATAAGAAGAATTTACGGACCTAAAGGCTAAAATTGTAGGTTGACTAGTCAAAAGGAAAGGAAGAGAATTTTTGGTCAGGGGCTTTAGAAGAATTTACCCTAAATTATAACTTCATTCATTTAGAGCTATTTAAAACATAACGATTGACCAAATTTCCAACCTTCTACTAAATTAAATGAATGGATGAATATTAGTTGCTTTAAGTATATACTAGCTATTTGCACGCGTGCGATGCACGCCCTAATATTTAAAGGTGTGTAGGATTTTGAGAAAGGGACAGGTCATCGAATTGGTTGCATGCATGCATACACACAGGCATGCACAATTTATTCATTTTGATATTTACTATTTGCATGCATGTGTTAGACCTACTGGCTTTGATATGACGAAACCTTCTTATGAATAAATTGTGCATGCAAGTCATGCTGTGGTCAAAACCGAAAAAGTCATGTTATGTTAATTTATTCATTTTGATATTGCATGCATGTGTTAATTATTTTTTCAATACATGCAAATTACATTTCTGACCTCCGATATTAACCATATATTTTTTTAGCCTTTTATTTTTACAGGGGGATGATAGTAAAAAGCTGCTAAAATGGGGCTTTGCTTAATAATAGTATAGATAATATAAATTACAATGTTATCGCGGGATGGTAGAGAATTATAACTAATGTACATATAAATAAAATCTCTACTATCTTAATGGGAGAGTTGGGGTTATAAACAAACAAACCCTAATTTTGTAACTGAGTAAACACGTGCAATATACGGCAAACTAAATCCACCAAACATACCCGTGTGATGCACGTGAACCCCTAAAAAAGGGATATTTTAGCAAATGCCACCATTTAAAATGTGAAAATTAGCATATACCCCCACTATTTTTAAAAACTAAGAAATACTCCTATTTCTAATATTATAATGGGAGAAGACCTTAGTGTCATTTGTAAATGTTTTGTCAATCTACCAACCCGTGCAATACACGTGCATAACTATTGATATGGCTAAAAATGGTGTTAAATTGGAACCGTCCGGATCAAGCACGAATCTTGAAGCACGGGGGTAAAAAGGTAATTTCACATACAGATGGATCCAAAACGGGTATTGGGCCTCCTTCTCACAAAACCAACCACCCACGAATAGATCCACTTCAACTGGGCACGGGGCCCGACCCGATACAAGCCCGGTCCACCAAGAGGAGAATCAAGCCACTGATTTGACTAAATCAAATCAATAAGCCTAATTAGCTCTCACCAGGGAATCAGGGCCTAATTTCCTAAAACAGAATAGGAGGATTTTTCTCCTAGCTGTTAGACAGGAAATCAGGATCCTAACCGTTCCAAAGGCGACTATAAATACAACCCCTCTACCACCAAGACCAGGTTAATCACTTTTTGACCACTTAAGCTCTTTCTTAATCTTCTTTCTGATTACTGACAAGAGCGTCAGAGGGTGCGTCGCCGGAATCAACCCCGGTGTCTCGCACTTCCTTGCAGGTTGCGGCAGGAGCAAGAAGGCTGAGTCAACTGTTCAGGTTTTTTCCGGACTCACAAATTCTATCTGTTTACCCCCACACCGAAATCAGTGGTAACAGATTGGCGCCGTCTGTGGGAAACAAGCCACACGAACAGCCTCAGTCCATTCTCCGTCGTCCCCTGCAGTCATGCCGCCGAAGAAGAACAGATCCAAAGGGTCGAACCGTGCGGGCAACCTCACCGACCCGGCAAATGAAGCTCCGGTCAATCCTACCCCTCAGTCCGACCTCCCTCCGCTGACCCAACAGGTCCCACCTCCTCCTCCCAAGCAGCAGCCCAACAATGGTCCGTCCAGTCATAACGGTCAGAAGGAGAAGCAGCCCCTCAATCCGGGCCATGTCTCGGTCCATAACGGGTCTTCGGACTCGATGGCTTCTCATCACCCCGACCTCCGCATCACACTTCTGAACTGCCAGAAGGACGACGACCTCCGCACCCATCTTGACGAGAGGCGAGCCCGAGAGGGAGCCTCTCGCCAGCGTCAAGGCGAGCGGTCCCCACGTCGCCGAGACGGCAGAAGGTCTCCGGACCAGCAGAGGCCGAGCGGCGTCCCCCGATCGCCGAAGGAGGAGGACCCGTTCCCCCAGGGATCGGTGTCATCCGAGGGACCGGGACGTACCTATCAGTCGAGCCGAATTCCTCCAGTTTCAGGAGACCGTTCTGCAGGCTCTCAACCTTCGGCAGAACCCCCAGAATGCACAGAGGGCTCCGATGCCCCCCAGGAACCCCAGTCCTCGGCGTCGAACCCGGAGCCCGTCCCCGGCTCCCAGCCGCTAGCAGCGGGAACAAAGCCCTCGCCGGTCCCAGGACTACCGGCGCCGCAGTCCGCGCTCCCCTTCCTATGAAGAGGAGTCCGGGGGGTCATACGATTACCAGCGGAGGGACGACGCCCTCATCTGCCGTCTCCATGAGGTGGAAAGGCGCATCGGCCGCATGGACAGGGAAGAAGAGTCCCGAGCAGAAACCTTCCGTCCCAGCCGACCCCCCTTCTCACGGTCGATCATGGAGGCCCACATACCGAGGAGTTTCAAACCGCCGCAGTTTGAAACATACTCAGGGGAATCCGACCCGGTCGACCATGTCGAAAGCTTCAAAACCCTAATGCTGATCCATCAAGCTTCCGACGCGGTGCTCTGCAGGACCTTCCCTGCCACCCTCAGGGGGTCGGCTCGGGAATGGTATTCCAGGCTCGCCCCCTCATCCATCTTCTCATTCGAGCAGTTCGAGACGCTGTTCATTACTCACTTCGTGAGTAGCCGGCGAGCCGAGAAGACAAGCCTTTCCCTACTGAACCTGCGGCAGGAGAAGGGAGAAAAGTTGCGGGACTATGTGAAAAGGTTTACCGCAGAAGTCAGGTCAATTGCCTCCTTAGACCAGTCCGTGGCCACCGTGGCGTTCCAGTCGAACGTCCTTAATGCCAACCTCCGATCGTCCCTGGCCAAGAAGCCCCCGCATGACTTCGCCGACCTCCTCCTGAGGTGCGAGAAGTACATCCGAGCAGAAGAGGCTGAAGCCCTTCCCAGCTTTGGGGGACCCTCCGCAGGGTCGAAAAGGAAGGCGACGGGGGAAGAAGGGTCCAAGAAAGCTCAGAAGGACATGGGCGGTCAGCGCCGCCCTCCCCCCAGGTTCGAGAAGTTCACTCCCCTCACCACTAATGTCTCCACTATCCGCATGGAGGTAGAAAAGGAGGGGGTCATCCCTCCAGCCCCGAGGATGCACACCCCGGCGAAGAGGAGGGACAAAGATAAGTGGTGTCGGTACCACCGAGACCACGGGCACGATACGAATGACTGCCGGGCTTTGAGGAATGAGATCGAAGCCCTCATTCGTAGGGGGCAGTTGGCCAAGTTCGTGAAAGCTAACGATCGGACAGATCGCCACTCCCCTCCGCCTCGGGGGGCTAACAAGCGCTCCGAGCGGCGCGAAGAGACCCGAGTTCGAGGAGGAACGGGTTCTGCACTTGATCCACGGAGGCCCCATGGGGGGCTCCTCTAATTCCTCCCGGAAGGCCTTCGTCCGAGAGGTCAACTCGGTCCATAGTGCCCCTCCCCCGAAAGGTCTCGGCGTCCCTGTGTCTTTCTCCGATGCCGACCTCGAAGGAGTCCGAACCCCCCACTGCGATGCCCTTGTCATCGACCTCCGCATGGCCAACTTTAAGGTGCAGAGGATTCTGGTGGACAACGGGAGTTCGGTCAATATCCTTTTCCTCTCGGCCTTCCGAGGCCTGCAGCTGTCCCGAGACCGTCTCAAGCCGGCCGGTTACACCCTCCACGGGTTCACGGGGGTCCCGGTAACCGTCGAAGGGGTGATAACCCTGGACGTTACTGCGGGGAGTGCCCCTACTACCCGGACCGAACCGATGGACTTCATGGTCGTCGACGTCCCGGCGGCATACAATGTTATCCTAGGCCGCCCCGGCCTAGCCGCTCTGGAGGCTGTCCCCTCGGCATACCATTTGAAAATGAAGTTCCCCACTCGCTCGGGAGTAGGGGAAGTCAGGGGAAGCCAGGAAACAGCTCGGAAGTGCTACATGACTTCCACCGGGGGACCAGTGCTCTCGCTCGAGACACTAGAGATCCCCGAGCCGAAGGCCCGCCCAACGTCCGAGCCGGCGGACGAGTTAGAAGAAGTACTCTTCTCAGACGAGGATCCAGACCGAAAATTTCTCGTCAGCAAGTCCTTGCCGACCATTCTGTTCTCCGACTTGGTGAGGTGCATCCAGAATAATCGCGACCTATTTGCCTGGTCGGCCGCGGATATGCCCGGCATCTCCGAGGACTTGCTCGTCCATCGCCTAAGCGTCGAACCGGGGTGCAAACCGGTTCAGCAGAAGAGGCGAAAGTTCGCTCCCGAGCGACAGCAGGCAATCAGGGAGGAAGTAGATAAACTGCTGAAGGCCAAGTTCATACAGGAGGTAAATTATCCCGAGTGGCTGTCGAACGTTGTAATGGTCAAGAAGTCCAATGGCTCGTGGAGGATATGCATTGACTTCACCGACCTAAACAAGGCGTGTCCGAAGGATCCTTTCCCGCTCCCGAACATCGACACCCTTATCGACGCCACCTCGGGCCATGAGCTCCTCAGCTTCATGGATGCCTTCTCGGGGTACAATCAAATCCGAATGTTCCCACCGGACATTCCGAAGATCTCCTTCGTCACCGACCAAGGCCTCTACTGCTACCGGGTAATGCCGTTCGGCCTGAAGAACGCGGGCGCCACCTACCAACGCCTCGTCAACAAGGTCTTCCAGAACCAGATCGGCCGAAACATGGAGGTGTACGTTGATGACATGCTTGTCAAGAGCATCCACGGCACCGACCATGTTGCCGACCTCTAAGAGGCCTTCGGCGTGTTGAGGAAGCACAACATGCGGCTGAACCCGAACAAGTGTGCATTCGGGGTCTCCTCGGGAAAATTCCTCGGCATCATGGTAAGCCAGCGAGGAATCGAAGCTAATCCCGAAAAGATTAAGGCCATATTAGACATGGCCCCGCCTCGGAACGTCAAGGAGGTGCAAAAGCTCACTGGCCGGCTCGCTGCTATCGGCCGGTTCCTTTCCAAGTCGGGGGAAAAGTGCCTTCCCTTCTTCAAAGCCCTCAGGGGGGCCAAAGGTTTCGAATGGGGCCAATCGCAACAGGAATCATTCGACCAACTGAAGGCTTATTTGGTGAACCCCCCGCTGCTCAGCAAACCGGTCCCGGGCGAGACTCTCTTCGTCTACTTGGCAGCCTCCGAGCAAACCCTAAGTGCTGTCTTAGTGAGGGAGGAGGACCGAACCCAAAGGCCTATCTACTACGTGAGCAAGGTGCTCCGGGACGCCGAGCTCCGCTATCCGAGGATAGAGAAGATAGCCTACGCCCTGATCATGGCTGCGAGAAAGCTTCGGCCGTACTTTCAATCCCACTCGGTCGTTGTCCTCACCGACCAACCCCTCAAGCAGATCCTCCACAAGCCGGAGACTTCGGGCCGGCTGATGAAGTGGTCCATCGAGCTGAGTCAGCACGACATCTCTTATCAACCTCGGACGGCAATCAAGGCCCAGGCCCTCGCCGACTTCATTGTAGAGTCCACTATCCCCGAGGTCGGCCACGTCCCGAATGGGCCCCCCATTTGGATAGTTTTTGTGGACGGATCCTCTTGTAGTGAAGGAAGCGGCGCCGGAATCATACTAAATGGCCCTGACAACTTCGTCCTCCAGTACGCCATCCGCATGAACTTCAAAGCCTCGAACAACGAGGCGGAGTACGAAGCGCTCATCGCCGGACTTGGTCTCGCCCGAAGTGCTGGAGCCCAGCGCCTCCGGATTCACAGTGATTCCCAACTAGTCGTGAACCAGATCTTTGGCGAATATGAGGCCCGGGACGAGCGAATGGCGAAGTACCTCGCCAAGGTCCGGGATCTCATGAGCCGGTTCGAAGAGGCCACCATCGAACGAGTCCCTCGGGAAGAAAATTCACAGGCCGATGCCCTCTCCAAATTAGCTTCGTCCTCACTTCAAGGACTTGAATAGACCGTGCTGATTGAAGTCCTCTCAAAGCCAAGCATCGAAGACGAGCCACCTAGCTCGGTGGAGTCATTGCTGGTCATGCTGCAGGACAATTGGATGAAGCCACTGGTAGAATTCCTAAGGGACGGAGTTCTGCCCTCGGATCCCAAGGAAGCACGCCGAGTCAGAACTCGGGCCGAGCGTTATGTCTTGATCGAGGGCATCCTATACAAGCGCTCCTTCTCTCAAATAGATGGCCGACCATATCTAAGGTGCCTCTCGCCGGATCAGGCCGAATATGCCCTACAGGAGCTTCACGAAGGCATCGGAGGGGCACACTCCGGATTTAGGTCTTTGGCCCGGAAAGCTTTGAACTATGGGTACTTCTGGCCGACCCTTCTCCAAGATGCCGAGCGACATGTTCGGCAATGCAGCACTTGCCAGAGACACTCCAGCATCCGACGCCTCCCTCAGGCCAACCTCGCCTCCTTGTCGAGCCCTATCCCCTTCGCAATGTGGGGAATGGACTTGTTAGGGCCTTTCCCTCCGGCTCCGGGTCAGTTCAAGTTCTTGGTCGTAGCCATCGACTACTTCTCAAAGTGGGTCGAGGCCGAGCCCCTCGCCACTATAACCGAGAACAAGGTGGTGCAGTTCTTCTGGAAAAGTATCATCTGCAGGTTCGGAGTCCCCCGAGTCCTCGTGACGGACAACGGTACTCAGTTCACTGGTGCGGCGTTCCGAGCTCTGTGCGATGACCTCGTTATCCAACAGCGCTTCTCGTCCGTCTCCCACCCTCAGTCGAACGGACAAGCCGAGAATGCTAATCGGCAGATCCTTGCAGGCATCAAGAAGAGGTTGGACAAGTGCTCCAAAAGTTTGTGGGTCGACCAACTCCCCAATGTCTTGTGGAATTACCGCACAAGCAAGCGGACCCCCACCGGGGAATCCCCTTTCAATCTTACATACGGGGCCGAGGCCGTGATTCCCCTCGAGGTCAGGATACCTTCTCCTCGCCTCGTTGCCTACAGCGAGGAGCAGAACGCCCGAGACCTCAGAGCAAGTTTAGATTTGGTGGACGAGCTGAGGGAGAGAGCGTCAATTCGGCAGCAGAATTACAGAAGAAGAGTCGAGTTGGCCTACAACAAGAAGGTCCGACCCGCCAACCTTAAGCAAGGAGATCTAGTCCTGAGGAAGCTAGCTATATCCTTCCCCGGTCAGAAGAGCAAGCTAGCTCCGAACTGGGAAGGTCCGTACCGGATCACAAAAGTTGTTCGGCCTGGGGCATACCGTCTCGAAGACATGGAAGGCAGAGAGCTTCCGAGGACCTGGAATGCCGACCACCTCCTAAAATACCAAGAGAGCGTTCCGACGCCACTCTAAGTAACAAGGAGTATCGAGCCATTCCAATCCTCCGACTTGTAACCCATTTTTTCTCAAATTGTATTATGTAAAACGGTTCGCCGTCAAGTATCAATAAAGAAAGCTCTGTTATGTTTGTGGATCTGCATGTTTTTCTCCCCCCTTATCACCTGCCTTTTATATTGTGATTTCAACCAATGGTTCGGAGTCCACGTTCGGCTCGGCCTCATTCCCTCGGTTCGTCTCCGGACGGACCAGAGGCGAACCGCCGTTCCGAACTCCTCCCACAGCCGTTGAACTATACCGATGGTTCGGAGTCCAACACTCGGCTCGACTTTGCCTCCTCGGCTCGTCTCCCGACGAACCAGGGGTAGATCGCCGTTCGGAATTGCTCCCACAGCCGTTGAACTATACCGATGGTTCGGAGTCCAACACTCGGCTCGACTTTGCCTCCTCGGCTCGTCTCCCGACGAACCAGGGGTAGATCGCCGTTCGGAATTGCTCCCACAGCCGTTGAACTATACCGATGGTTCGGAGTCCAACACTCGGCTCGACTTTACCTCCTCGGCTCGTCTCCGGACGAACCAGGAGTAGATCGCCGTTCGGAATTGCTCCCCCAGCCGTTGAACTATACCGATGGTTCGGAGTCCAACACTCGGCTCGACTTTACCTCCTCGGCTCGTCTCCGGACGAACCAGGGGTAGATCACCGTTCGGAATTGCTCCCCCAGCCGTTGAACTATACCGATGGTTCGGAGTCCAACACTCGGCTCGACTTTACCTCCTCGGCTCATCCCCGGACGAACCAGGGGTAGATCGCCGTTCGGAACTGCTCCCACAGCCATTGAACCATACTCAAGGTCCGGAACACATAATCCGAACTCTCTTAACTATTAACCGAAGTCCGAAGACACACACATTCGGTCGGCTCCCGAGCAAGTGCCTTCCCGAGCGTGTAAACGGGGAAAACACACTTTCCCCTCAACTTTCGTGCGTGATCTCGATCATACGGCTCAGATCTTGCCACCTGCACTAAACGACAAGATAGTGTTTTCTTGGGGACCGAGCCACCTCGAGATTCGCGCCTACGTTCAACGGCTCAGATCTCGCCACCTGCTCTAAACGACAAAATAGCACTTTCTAGAGCGCGGAGCCGCCTAGGAATTTGTGCCGTACCGCGTCAGAGCTGCTAAACGACAAAGTACCTTACCCATGGAGACCCGTTCGGTTAAACAGACACGCTCGGTTCAAAAATCTTGGCGCGACCAACATAGTTACAGGCGAAAACGAATAGGCAAAGCAACGAAAGGGAATTTTATTAATTGTCGGCGCATAATACAAAACATTCATGTACAAAATGTTGGCAAACAAAACAGACAATGCCCGACCCATTACACTTGTCTCTCATATAGAAACATCCTCATTAGACTGATCGTCCTCCTCGGCTGGCAACTCCTCTGCCTCCCCCCGGTGTTTCGCCATCACAGCCTGCAAGTGCCGCATCTCCGAGAGCAAGTCATCCCGCTCGGCAATAATCTTCGACTGGTTGTGCCGAATGCATTTGACCCGAAGAGCGTTGCTGAATGCGGTTTGCGAGTCTTCATCCTCTCCTGCGGGGCTCAGCTCGACGATCCTATTCTCCAGGCGTTGGATCTCGGCTTCCCGGAGACTGAGGACAGACGAAAGGTGAACCCACTCACTCTCGGCTCGGCGTAACTTCAGATCGGCACTCCTAGGGCTCAGAACCACCGTCCCAGAGGTGGCCTCGGATTCGGAGTCATCATTCGAACGTTCGGAGTCCGAGTCATGGATCGTCACCACGAGCTGAAAGGAAAGGAAAAGGAATAACACAGTTTCAATACACTGCCGAAGTCTAACACTTGAAAATCTTTCAGAACTATTTGCATTCAGACATAATAGTGTTACAGACGGTCGACCGACCCCACAATTAAGTTGTTACAACAACCAACGAAAATGGAAAACGACACAATCAGGGCCTCTTCGGAAGGGGAATGCTTCGGTTTAGGGAAACGCGAGGAAGCGCGATCCCCCTTCACTGCTAGTCCTAACAGCGGCGCCGACCGAAGCCCCGCTCGACGAAACAGCCGCGCTGCTTTGAGCATCGGCCGGACTCCGCCTGGTCATAGGCGAGCGCGTCGCAAGTTCGTAAAACGTAATCCCCCTCTCGCTCTCCTCGCGAGTACACGACGTGCTGCGAACATTAGCTCTCTCCGGCGCGGGCTTGAGCGACGCGATCTCCTCCTCCAGTTCGATAATTCTATCCCTCAAGACGTCGTCCTTCGCCAATTTCTTCGGTCGGGGGGCCCTCAACGGGTCCGAGGCATTGGCGCTATCAGTCGCGAGCCGTCGGTAATGGGTGACCTCGATCCCCCTATCTATGGTGATCCTTCTGAGCCTGTCGACTTCCGCCGATAGCCTCTTGCGCTCGGTTGACGCTTTCTCCAGTTCGGAAGCCAGCTTCTCCCCCTCCGCCGAACGTTCTTTCTCCGCTAGCTCCAAGTATTGGACCTCGGCCAAAAGGTTGCCATTCTTCTGCTCGGCGGCAGTAAGCTCTCTACGGAGATCCTCGACTTCGCCTTCGGGATAGGGAGCTGAAGAGCGCTTTCGATGCTGGTACAGTTCGCGACCATACCTCCGCAGAGCTGCCTTCGTATCCTCCAGCTTGCCAAGCAAGAGATATCGATTATACCGGCTCTGAAAGAGCTCGTCCTTCGTTTTCTCCAGCTCCTTCCGAAGGTAATCAATCTCCGTGATCGGACCGAATCTCACCTGAAAAGCAGATTTAAATCTGAGGCCCAACACTTGAAGAAATTTACGCCAAATCAGACACTAAGTCCGAGACTCAACACTGGGACAAGTTTTGGCCAAACAAAACATTTTTTCATTCAAGATTCAAAGAGTTCTACAACAGCGGTGGCCAGTCCGCAGTTAGGCTTACAAAAACAAAAAAAGAAAAGAAGACAACCGAGTCAGGGGTCGACCTTTTTGTCGTTCGGGTCCGTCGACCCCTCGGCCTTGTCCTCGCCCTCGCCTCCGTCTCCGCCTTCGCTCCTGCTCTCCTCCTCGGAGTCGTCCTCCTCTTCCTCCTCGGCCTCGGCCTTCCACGGGTCCTCGACGGGTTCTGTCTCCCCCTCGGGGCCGATCAACCCCTCGGGGACAACGTCCTCCCCTTCCACGAGGTCGTAGAAGTTGTAGGAGGACGTATCGAAGCCCGGGTTCTTGGCGACCACATGTTGCAAGGCTCGACCGTAGGCATCCACCATATTCTGGAGCATGTGCAGCGCGGCCTCCTCCTGCACGGCCTTCTTCACCCTCTTCACCTTCCTGAGGAGTTTGGCCTTGATATTCTCGGTCCCCTTCCGAGCGTCCTCCGCCTCCGACCGAGCCTTGGCCAGCTCCTCCCTCAGCTCGGCAGCCTCCTTCACCGACGCCTCGAGCTTAGCCGCCGTATCCTTCAGCTCGGCCATCTCCTTCTCCGAGGCCTCGAGCTTGGCCGCCGTGTCTTTTGACAGCTGAACGGCGTCGGCCAGCTGCTTCTCCAGCCCCTCCACTTCGGTGGCCCTCTTCGTCGAAAGAAGCAGCTCGGAATCAAGCTGCTTCGCGACCTTGACGCGCTCCGCCCACTCCTTCTCCTTCTTCGCCAACTCCTCGACCAAGAAATTGAAGTGGCAGAGGGTCTGGAAGAGAACAACACGTTAAAATCTGAGTCCAAGAACTTAAAAAAATTCTAAGGAAGAAATTTGGATAAAGAAGAGCTCAGCACACTTACCGACATGGTGTTCCGGGCAATCTGCATCACGGCGTCCCCTGCCATCCCGGCCTTCAGGATCGCTCGATCCTTCGGGGTCGGCAGGTGCCTCACCGCCTCCATGCAGATGTTTCCGTCGCCCAAAAAGCCGTCGACGTTCATCACCTGCCAATCGGGGACGAAGATCTGCTTATGACGCTCGGTCAAGATCTTCTCCGCATAGGAGGTAAGGGGCGGAACTGGGAGGAACAGCGCATCCGTCACCCCGAACCCGCTGCTCGACGGACCGGGAGCGTCCGCCTCCGAGGTAGGTGCAGGTGCATCCGAGGCGAGGGGATCGGGGACCACGACCCCCCCTGCTCGGGGATCGCGACCTTCGTTGGAGAGACAAGGACCTCGATCTCCCTCTCCTTGAGGACCGCGACCTTCGGTTGGTCGGCAGTCTTCACAACCGAGGCCTTCTTCGAAGCTCGGCTGTCCTGAGGCGCTGCCGACGGCCTCTTCTTCTTCTCCTGCTCTGCCCTGCCCTTCGCCACCAGAGCCTTGTAATCGAGCTTCATCGTCTCTGCAAAAGCCGAATGAAAAAACTTAGAAAAATTTTCATGAGCTTTAAACAAAGAAGTATAAATACCAGAAGCATACGAGTGTCGATCGGACTGAGACCCCCACGGAACAGATGCTCTTTGGTAATATCCTTCCAGCTGAGCGTAGGCAGAGCGAGAAGCTTCCTCTGGACCTCAGCCTCCTCAGCATTCAGCGGGACGTCCTTCTTTGTACGCTTGGGCAGGCCATCCTTCGCCCAAACTGTCGGTATCACCCATGGCATCAGAGTTCGGACGAGGAAGTATTTGTCCTTCCAATGTTTGATCGAGTCCGGGTTCTCGATCAACTTAACTCCCGTCCGAGGAGAAAGGAAAAACCTCTGCTCGTCCTGCCTCGGCTGGCAAGGTCAGAAGAGACTCCGAAAGAGGTACATAGTCGGCTTGGCGCCGATCTCTTGGCATCGGAGGAGGAACGCCACGACGTGCCTCCATGTGTTCGGCATCAGTTGGGCGGGACTCAAACCGTACCAGACCAGGACTTCAACCACGAACGGGTGGAGGGAAAAGCGGAGTCCGGCAATGAGGGAGTCGACCGGAAAGACACATACGTCCGACGAGGACTTTGTGTTGGCTCGGAACCCCGGCCCAGGAAGGAGCAGTACATACTCAAGAGGGATCTGGAAACCCTCTCGGATCAGACGAAGATCTGTCTCGGTAAGAGTCGAGATCCTGTGGTCAACCTCGGACAGCTCCCTAGGCTCGTTCTCCTCCACCAGTTTAGCCGTACCTTGAGTGACCCTCTCCAAGGTATCCTCGGCGTAATCCCGGATGCCTCCCACACTCGACACGGCGATGGGCTGCCGACCAAACGCCCCCGCTCTCTTCGGCGTCTCCACTATCGTGACCACGCCTTTGCCCTTTCGGGACTCGGCCACGACTTCCTCAAGCACTTCGGCCACTTCACCCTCTTTATCCGGACGAACGACGTCTTGGTCGCTCGGCTCCAGTACTCCCTTCCCTTTATCCCCTCGGCCAACGGCTTGCTCCGAGGTGGGGGTCTCAGCCAAAATCTTAACCATGTTTTCCTAAAAAGAGAAGGGAAAGAGACTGACCTTGAAGTGACAGGTGCGGTCGGAAAGTTCGCCGGAACTAGGAACGCTACTGCGACAGCTAGCAACGCCACCAGAGAGCTAAAAACTTCGAAACAAAGTAAAAACGGAAGAGAGAGAGTAAAAGTGAAAAGTGAAGACTTGGTCTTAGGGGGGGCGAAGATTTATAGTAAAATTGGGACGTCCCTTGGACTTCCAAATGAAATTTTGCGACTTTTGGGCTGCTCTCGAAACGCCGCGAAGGCCCATCACCACTGTTTCCTTCGCCAAGTCAGCTGGCTCGGCTCCAGCAGATCCGAATCCGAGCTACAAGCAATCCGAACATGCCGGCAATAGGGCCCGGTCGGAATCCGAGCAAGCGCCTTCCCGAGCGTGTAAACGGGGAAAACTCACTTTCCCCTCAACTTTCGCGCCCGATCTCGTTCATACGGCCCAGATCTCGCCAAGAGCACTAAACGACAAGATAGTGTTTTCTTGGGAGCTGCGCCCGTCTCGAGATGCGCGCCATCATCCAACAGCTCAGGGTGCGCCACGTCGCTCGGACGATTGAGCCTTCGGACGCCCCACCTATACCTAAAAGGAACCGGAAAAATTTTGATTCAGTTTTGAGGCGCCGCCCTCGGCGGGCGCCCCCCAGGTCCCGTGTCTCGGCTGGTATTCCACCGACCCACGGGCCCCGGTCAGAAACAGATCGGCGCTCCCCCCATCTCTAACTCCTCCGGGCTGACATCCATCAGAAGCCATCAGCCTGGAAGGAAGACAGAGAAGGGAGGGGACCCATCAACACTCAGAGATCAGGAGAAACGCACCGTTCCGAGCTAGTTGGTTGCAACTGGAAGGCTCAGTTTGTCAGAGGACTCTGACAGCGGCGCCTTCACAGTTGCAACAAACGGACTCGGATGGTCCGGAAATCGGCCTCGGACATGGATCATCACCTCTTCCACCAAGACCTCCGCCTACCTAGGCACCCGCTTCGGAGCAACCAAAGAAGGCCGAAGATCTTGGTGGAAGAACAACCACCCGTCCTTCCGAAGTGGCCCACACCCCGGGTCCGGACTATAGTCGTCGCCACTACTGCCTTATCCCCTCCCGCTCCCGACATCCCCTTCGGAGCAGTGAGGAACGGGAGAAGAATAAGGCAACAGGGCGACCACCCGTCCTTCCGAAATAACTCACCCTCGGGTCCGGACTATGGTCGTCGCCACTACTGCCTCGTTCCCCCCCCCCGCTCCTGACATCCACTTTGGGGCCGTCAGGAACAAAGGGAAAACCAGGCAGCAGAGCGACCACCTCTCCGGACCTCAAGAGAGAAGCTACCCAAGGCAGATGCCTCCGAGGTCTGAAACTCAATGTTGATTGCGACTGAAATGACAAAGGGAGTGGGGTACTTATAGCCTGCCTCCAAGAACCCGCCATTATGACCCTCGGAAGTTGAAACGCCACGCATTAATTAAAGGAATTATCCTTAATGACATCGGGAAGGTGGAACGCCACACAAGTCCCGAAGCACCATTAATACCATTGGGAACAGAGCCATCTCGGATTGCCAAAAACCACAGGCCCTCGGTCGGCTGCCGAGCAAGCGCCTTCCCGAGCGTGTAAACGGGGAAAACTCACTTTCCCCTCAACTTTCGCGTCTGATCTCAATCAGACGGCCCAGATCTCGCCGAGAGCACTAAAAGACAAGATAGTGTTTTCTTGGGAGCTGCGCCTGTCTCGAGATGCGCGCCATCATCCGACGGCCCAGATAGCGCCACGTCACTCGGATGACCGAAGCCACGCCCCCTCGGTCGGCTTCCGAGCAAGTGCCTTCCCGAGCTGGTAAATGGAGAAAAAAGACACCGAGCTATTTAAACCGTTGGATCTCTCAGAAACTCGCAATCCCAATGATGAACGGCCCAGATTGCGCCGCGTGTACTAAAAGACAAGATAGCGTTTTTTTGGGAACCGCGCCCGTCTCGAGATGCGCACCGGCATCCGACAGCTCAGATGGCGCCACGTCACTCGGCCTGCCGAACCCCCTACCTCCGGTCGGCAGCCGAGCAAGCGCCTTCCCGAGCTCGTAAACGGAGAAAAACGCTGCCGAGCGGTAACAACCGTCAGATCTTTACGAAATTCGCGCTCGTCCATGATCAACGGTTCAGATCGAGCCACGTCATTAATCGGTATTTAAATCGTTTTTTATTTATTTAAATCGTTTTATTTATTTAAAAATTGCGAAAAAATTACTAAAAATTCGGGAAAATTAACTAAAATTTCTGGAAAATAGTTGGAAACTTGGGGGGACATTTTCGAACCCCTAGACGAGCAATTATTACCCAGGGTGTACCGTTAAAGACCCCCGAACGATAAGTAAACACGTCGCAAAATTAAATAAATAGTCCGAAAAAATAGATAAAACCCCTTAAATACCCGATCTGACCAGAGAACAGCCAGCGGCGTCAAAAGCTACCTCACTACCCCCTTTCTAGATTCAAAATCCCACATTTGGACTCCGATACAACTCCACCAGCCACTAAAACAGCTAGACTACTCCTCAAAGTCTGATCACACTCAGTCTTTAGGAGTGGGGGGCTCGTGATATGGCTAAAAATGGGGTTAAATTGGAACCGTCCAGATCAAGCACGAATCTTGAAGCACGGGGGTAAAAAGGTAATTTCACATACAGATGGATCCAAAACGGGTATTGGGCCTCCTTCTCACAAAACCAACAACCCACGAATAGATCCACTTCAACTGGGCACGGGGCCCGACCCGATACAAGCCCGGTCCACCAAGAGGAGAATCAAGCCACTGATTTGACTAAATCAAATCAATAAGCCTGATTAGCTCTCACCAGGGAATCAGAGCCTAATTTCCTAAAACAGAATAGGAGGATTTTTCTCCTAGCTGTTAGACAGGAAATCAGGATCCTAACCGTTCCAAAGGCAACTATAAATACAACCCCTCTACCACCAAGACCAGGTTAATCACTTTTTGACCACTTAAGCTCTTTCTTAATCTTCTTTCTGATTACTGACAAGAGCGTCGAAGGGTGCGTCGCCGGAATCAACCCCGGTGTCTCGCACTTCCTTGCAGGTTGCGGCAGGAGCAAGAAGGCTGAGTCAACTGTTCAGGTTTTTTCCGGACTCACAATTCTATATGTTTACCCCCACACCGAAATCAGTGGTAACAACTATTATAAAGGAGGTTCTAAGTTCAAATCCAAATTATGCCGCACGTGCATAACTATTTGTAAATGTTTAAAAAACTATATTTATTAAGACGTGCATCGCACGTGCAAATTACTAGTATATTATAATGCATCAGGGATGAGGCGGGTTCGGTTTTGGATTTGAATGGATGGATTTCCTATAAAATTCAAACCCAACCCAGATTTTTAATGGGCTTTTTCAAACCCATAGGATCGGGTTTGGGTGGGTTTCCAGGGCTAAAAATATCTACCCATTTGGGATGGGTCAAATCGGGTTTACCTTATAATTTGCAAATTAGTGAAAATTAGGCAGGGTTCACCAAAGTTTACCCTTATTTATATGGAATATATCTTAATTCTGGAAAATTAAATATGAACCATGTTTTTTTCTTCTTGGATGTGCTACAGAATTTGGTTTGCAACCTACGAGATGTATGGACTATGGGCGAATTCATTTTTTAGGCTCATGAATCTAGCAATAATTTAGATAATTTTCAATATATAATATAGAAAATAAAAAGGGTGAATATAACTTAGGATACTCGTTTGATTAGCCCCTTTGAACTTTTTAACTGTCCTATAAAACCCTCAAAACAAGGAGGCAAACCTTTTATAGTGAGAGGTGTTAGATTTGACTTTGGTCTTTGACATAATTAATTTGGGATCTCTTTCTCTCACAAAAATATTGTTGGCTATGACCAAAGGTTAAAAAAAATATATCCCTTTAAACCCTTAAAATTAAAAAAAGTAATTCAGTAAATCATTTTCTCGAATATACTATACATTAGAGTCTTAGAGATACTAGCACCTTGCATTTTAAAGAACCTGAGTTTGTAAAGTATTATGTAACCCTTATAGCATAACTAGTTTTCTAGCAATAAAGAATTTTTATTCACATCTTTTGTCCTCGGCATCATTTCAATGTTTTGAAGGCGAGCCATGTTTGAGGAGAAAACTGCGATGGCCTGGGAATCAGAGCACCATTTCAAGGTGTTGTGGCAAACCATGTTTGCGGAGAAAAATGCGATGACCTCAAGTCGGAGCACCATTTTGAAGCGCCAGGACCTGGGAGACTAAAGAAATCGTGCTCGCGCGCTTCTCGTGCGTTCTCACGTGATGCCACGTGCTCGCACAGTGTTTAATGTACCATTTTTGCTATATATGGCCTCCCTTGGTTCTTCATTTCTCTTTGGATAGATTTCCTTTGCTTCTGACCTCTACCCTGTTATTTCCTCGGTTACTGTAGCCTCCGTTCCCGCCAATACATATTTTTTGTATTTCGGTTAATTATAAATTTATTTTGTTTTAAGTTCATTTTGGATTTTTAATTAAAATCTTTTCTAATCGAAAATTATATTTATTTCGAATAATGGTGTATTTTAACTTTATTTTCTATTCCTAATTGATCGATTATTTTTATTATTATCATTATTCTTATTATTATTCTTATTCTTATTATTGTTATTGTTATTGTTATTGTTATTGTTATTGTTATTGTTAATGTTATTGTTATTATTATTATTATTATTATTATTATTATTGTTGTTATTATTATTATTATTACTTTTGATTGTTTATTAAAATTCATCTTTTGTTATTTATTATTGTGAAAGCCTATAGATCTTAATCTATATTTTATTATTATTGGAGTATGAATTTTATGTATACTATCTGATTTAATTAATATGTACTACTATATTGCTATCTATGATATTTTAGCCAAATCAAATCCAATCTTATTTATTTTTTGAATCCGTACATTCTGTTGTATTTATTAGTAGTTGAGTATTAATGTAATGCATATTATTTGATTTAAATGTTATATTATATTATATTACTATTCATTTAGTTGTTCAATTTCTAATCTAAATCTTATTCTTTTTCCCTATTGAATTCTAACCCAAACCCAAACCCACTTCTTATTGGATCCTAAACCCAAACCCACCTACCCTACTCCCATAAACAACCAATCCCCAAAAATCTCTCCAACTCCCCTATTTTTACTCCTAATCACTCTTATTCACGTGTCCCATGATCTTCTCCTATATCCAACTAATTCCCTTTTTCCCTATTAATTAATCCCCCTACTGTTCAAACCCAACCCCTACCCCCGCTAATGTTCATCTTCAACCCTCGAATCCCCCGACCTCTCTTCTTCCCCGTTTGCTTCCGAATCCCACTCGACCACTGGCACCCCTTAGTTCTATCTCCACCTCGTTGCGATCCACTGCGCATCGAGAACTCCACCCCATCGCTCTCCCCCTTCCTCTGTTTTGGCACTGAAACCATCTGCTACACCCTCGTCGACCGCCTGCTCCTCATCACTCATCCTCGTTGACTCATTGCCAGCCTCCCGCACAATAGTCATAACCCATCGACCATCGAATCCTGCAACCACCTCCATCCCTTACTCCTCGACTACACCCACGACCGCAACACCGCCCCCTAGCCCCTTGTAACCCCCGTTCCCACCAATACGTATTTTCCGTGTATTTTCGGTATTTCGATTTGTTATAAATTATTTTTCAGCTTTTAAATTCTTTTGTTAAAATTTTTTGTCGGCTCTCCTATTAAAGTCTATTCTAATCAATAATTTTATTTGTATCTATTTTCCAATGATTTTTATATTGTAATACAAATCCTATTGTTGTTGTTGTTGTTGTTGTTATTATTATTATTATTATTATTATTATTATTATTATTATTATTATTATTATTATTATTATTATTATTATTATTATTATTACATTTATTATTATTATTATTATTATTATTATTATTATTATTATTATTATTATTATTATTATTATTATTATTATTATCATTAAAATTATTGTTTATTAATTTTGAAAGCCTATAGATTGTGATCTATATTTTATTATTATTGGAGTACGGATTTCATGTAAACTATTTGATTTAATTAATTAATATGTAATACTATTCTGCTCCTTATTATATTTTAGCTCAATTCAAATCCAGTCTCATCTATTTTGTGAACCCATACATTCTATTGTATTTAGCAGTATTTGATTACTAATTTAATGCATACTAATTGATTTATTTCTACCACTATATTATTATTGATTTATTTATTTAATTTTTAACCCAAACCCAGGCAATTTCTTATTGGATCCTAATCCAATAACCTGTTAACCTGAAATCCATTAACCCACTTCTAATCCTATTTATACCCACTGTTTAAACCCTAATCTCCACTTAACATAATTACCCTCTTAATCATCAGCCGCCTCCCTAATCCTAACTCCCTTCTCTGTTTCTTTTCGAAACCTAACCCTATTCATCTTCCTCCTCGAGCCCTCTCCCCATCCTCAACCGCTTGCAAATCCCAACTCCGGCGATCACCCCTGCACGGACGACCACCTCCCCGTTGTCGTGCCAACTGCCGACACCTGCAGCCGTCGCCGTCAAAGCCAAAGTCACAATGCCCCCTATTGTTGTGTTCGATGAACACGTGCTTTTGTAGTGTACGTGTGTTGCACGTATTGCGCCGCCGGGACTCTCATCCCGTTATTCTTGTGTTTCGGGATCGTTGTCATCTTATTTAGGCAAGTATCTTGTACGAATCTCTTTTGTTTCCCCATACAAGCACTTTTTGAAATACTGCAAGTAGATCTTCGTTGTGACTCATTCTTCATGTTTTATCCAATGATGATCTTGACTCTACCCATTTGATTTGTTTCTATCAATTCCATAATCATAAAGGATCACAAACATTTCTTTGTTACACCCATTACATAAACATGAATTAGATCTAGATATTTATCTATATGAATGCATGTCCATGAATCATATGAGTTATAGATGTTTTGTTTGTATGTTAAACATGTTAATAATGTTTCTCTCTTAATGAGTTTGAGAATAGACTTGACGTGCTTATTTGAATACCTGTTAAATTCTGATTTGCATTCTACATCAACCTGGATCCATTGTAGTTATTAATTATGTTATAATTCATGCAAAAGAAATCTCATTTACTGCTGTTCTAATTTGGCATGATGAATTAAACCCTGTTAATGTCAGAATAATGACTAAGTTTGTGAACATGAAATGTAGGCCCCTATTTCTAGTTTCCAGAACTTTTGACGGATCTGAAATCTGATCTCTGATGTGCGAGATATCTCAGTTTTACTGCTGCTAACTTTAGAGTTCCAGATTTCTGATTTATGACATATTGACATGTTTATTAATTTTGAAAGTTAGATTAATAGTGTAAATATACCATGATAAATTCCAATATGTTGCCCAACATGTTTAAGAATCTGATTTTAATTTTTATAGAAATTTTAAATGAATTTCTTACTTTTTTATAAATATAAGAATTGAACCCTAAGTTTCTGCCTGTACATAAAATATATAAATAATAAGAGTTTGAACCTAGTTTCTGTGACTCTTATATATCGTGTGTATATGCGCTGGAACTGGCAGAGAGTCTAGTTTCTAGAACTTCTGACGGATCCAGATTTTCTTTTCTGTAGCAGCGGGAATTCCAGTTTTGGTGCAATAACGTCCTACTGTCCAGAATTGGAGTTCTTGTTGTTTCAATATTTATAATATTGTTTATGGCACCCAAACATGTTTTCTCGCCCAGTCTGAATCTGTTTTCTGTATTTGTCATGTTTACCTGTCCCTTATTGTGCACATTAATGTCTGTGTTGGTAAAAATAATAAGTAATCAAGTAGGGGTTAAGGGAAAGATCTAGTAGTGGACAATATAGAAAAGTATACTTGGAAGGGGGCCCGTGTTTTCCAACTGTTTACTGTTTTACCTGACTACATACGTTCCCTTAGGAAGGTGTACTCGGAAGGAGGCACATAGGTCCCAATTGTTTACTGTTTTACCTGGCTACATACTTTTCTATAGGAAGGTGTACACGAAAGGGGGCCCATAGGTCTCAACTGTTTACATGAATACATGATTACAAGATTCATGATCCTGTTTACTGTTTACATGATGCTTGAGTACACTGCCCTATAGAATCCACCACGAAATCTAAACGCAACTTGTTTGCATGCAGCAACCATGTAGAATGGAACGCACGAGTGGTGCATTAGATATGATTAAATAAAAGACTTATGAATAGTATGTTTCACCTGCATATTCCTGTCACCTGTTTCACATGTTTATCTGATATCTGCTACAAGTTCACATGTTACCTGTTACCTATTAGCTGTTACATGTTACCTGTTACTGTTACCTGTTACATGTTACATGTTATATGTTACCTAATTCCGTTATCTGATCCTGTTTACTTGTTTATTTGCTTATTTGACTCTATTTATCTATTACATTCCTGTCAAGCTAAGTTCTGTACTCTTGATTCTTGTTTTCCGGTCTGTACTCTTAGTTACCTTGTTCCAGTACCTCTTTTGCTTGTACTACTTGCGGCTCGTAGCTTGCACTAACATGGAGATTATTTCCCTATTTCTCTGTTTCTCTCGAATTAATAATTATACAGGTTTTGTAGACCAGCTACCTGTAGGAGTAAGCGGTCAAGTGTTCTAGTCTTGACTGGGATCCTTTGTGCATTTGCTTATTTCCGCATCAAGTTTATTAGTTTCTTTTGTTGCTACTTGATACCTTGTAATTGGGCATGTTTGACCCGAAGTTTTATTGTTATTTAGATCTTGTTTTATTTGAGAATTATGTATTTGATTTCAAGTAATTCTTTTGATTATGAGATTTGTTTCATGCATGCGTGGTTGTATATTTCTATTTATTGTTGTGTTGATCCTTACAGCTTATGAATGATGATAATCATTCGCTAGGCTTTGTCACGTACTCGTATTCTGTATTCTTTTGGGAAGCGGGGCGTGATACCCATGCTTCGCCCGTCTTCGACTGCCACCTTCAACGTCCTCATCGGCTGAACCCATCTCCATCTCGTCGCCGCCCTCCTCATCAACGTCCAACCGAACTCCACTGCAGATCCCCGTCGCCTGCGCCTGTGCACCACCGCTCACGATTCACCATGCCGCCTACCCCCTCTGTCTTCACCCCGAACACCCTCGCCTTGTTGTCCCCTCGACTGCCCCGCCACTGGTCACCACTGCGCGCCCCGTAGACATTGCCAGCACCTCAACTTCTCCTCTGTGCTTACTGCCACCTTCTCTTGTGGTGTCCCTCGCTGCCGTTGCTCTGTGCTGTTGGAAATCTTATTGTGGTATGGCAACCACGTGCATTGCACATACTATGCTATTTTCATTCTCGATCTCGTATTCATGCCATTTTTCGTTCTTGATCTCGCCGTTGCCGATTGCTGCTTTGTTGCACTGTGTGTTGCTTTGCACGTGTTTGCACGTGCTTTTTTGAGTGCGTCCGTTGTACGGGTGTTGCTTGTGTCTCCATCGGGATCCTAATCCCATTATTCTATTTTAATATCCGTATTCATCAAATCAGACAAGTGACTTCCCTCTTGAATTGCATATTGTGTCAACTTCAACGTTTTTATTGAAACTCCGCAAGTAGATCATGAATTGTTTATCATATTTTTATACCGTTTATCTTCCGTTGAGTATATTGAAAGTTTACATGAGCTAACCCAAGATATTCTTGACCTCGTGCCATTATTGACTCTAAAATATTGAATCTTTCATGTATTCACGTAGTATTGATAATAAAAGTTATTCATACATAATACCACACAAATAAACTATTGTAGAATTGATTATTAGGTTGTTGTACTTGAATGATTGATTGATGCTTCATTGATGTTAAACTAGTGTATGGAGATATTCTTTATTGTACTTACCATGTTATTGTGTTTACCACGCTGAATATAAGATTTGTTAACTATTGAGTTGAAGTTCATCATGTTTAGATCGCTTTTATTTCATGAAATATTTTGAACCCTGATTTTCACTATCTGCCTGAAATTTGTGAGACCTTTTTGACCCAGTATTTGACATAAAAAATTACAGCTTTCTAAATGAAAATTATAGCCCTGTGTTTCTAGTTTCCATAAAATCTAAATATCTGAATTTCGAGTTTCATTACAAGAGTTATGGTGTTTTTACTGCTGTTGCCTTTTTACTTCCAGAATTCATGATTCATGTATTTTTTCATGTTTAAGTTATTAAAATGCTAAGTTAATGTTAGAATTAGCCCTGATAATTTCCAGATTGTTAGTCAACATGATTAGGGGCTTGACAATTATTTTTGATGAATTTAAAATTGGATTTTTACTGATTTTACAATATAACAACTTGATCTTGATTTTTGGTCAAAATGTGTAATCTGTAAAGAATGATATAATTAACCTATCTATTATTAACAGATTTCTTATTTTAAATATGCGTTGGAACCGGGCAGGAGTCTACTTTCTAGAACTTCTGACGGATCCAGTTTTGGATTTCTGTAGCAGCAGGAATCTTGATTTTGGTACAGTAACCTATTGCTGTCCAGAATTGTGTTTCCATATTTTCTTAATATAATTGTATGTATATCGGTATATTGAATGGATTGAAGTATATAAATTGCATTGCATGATCCTAATATACTATTGTCACCATTCTAATTGTCCCATTCTAATTGGTCGTCCTATTGTTACTTCTACTGATACCATCGTTTATCGAATTTCTCTACATTGCATAATGTATTGATTGCATCGATAAAATATTTAACAAGCTGGGATTTTTGGGCGACTTAAGTAGTGGACAATGTAGAGACTATATTCAGAGGAGGGCGCGTGTTTCCCTATTTATCGGTCATATCGGTCATCGATTGATTGTGGATTACTGATTACAGTATCTCGATTGAATCGTGCATCGGTCATTGGTCATCGGTCATTATTGTTCATCATTGCCGAGTACATGATCTATAGACACTATAGTCTAAACGACATTGATTGCATGCACCGAACCTGTGGTATGAGACACAGCACTACGTGCACTAGTTAGGCTAAAAACTAATAGATTTAAGGATTGGCATAATATTGACACTGCATATTGAATATCGTCATTGCTATTGATACCGAACATTTTTATTGATATTGACATCAGCCATTGATTATTGATATCGAGTATTGAAATATCATTTATTGTTATACCCATCGCATTGTTACCATTGATATTGATTATTGATATCGTCCATATTTAATGATTCCTATTGTTTATTGAGTTCATTGTTAAGCCGTATTTTTATTGTTCTTTTCATTCTCTACTTGATGTCCATGACTTGATCTAAGGAAAAATTTTCTCCCCTTTTTAGATGAGGTATTCACAGGTGATCAAGGAGAGTTACCTATAGGACTTGGAGAACAGTCGTTCTAAGGATTTATTGCTTTCTAGATTGATCGTTATTTTATTGGACTTATTGTATTAAGTTTTATTAAACATTTTATCATGGTCTTTTGACCCGGAGATTGTTATTTTGTTTCCAGATGTTGGATTATCGCATTTGGTTATTTCATATTTTATTCCAAGTATTGGTATTCAAGTGATTGTTCTTTTATGCATGCGTGGTTGTATTTATCTTATTATATTGTTGAGTTGAACAATAACAGCTTATGAATGACGCAAGTCATTCGCTCGGCCAATGTCACGCGCTTGTGTTCCGTGTTTTTGGGAAGCGGGGCGTGCCAGTTACGCTATCCTTTAGACCATGGTTTCTGACAAGTTTTTGTGTAATACCCCAGATTTTTAAATAATATTTTTAAGATTAATAAATTAATTAAAATGATTTTTTGTGATTTAATAAATATTTTTCTGAAAGTTTATCTTTTTACACATGCAAAACACGCGCAAATTTTTTCTTGAGAAGTTCAAAGTTAAAAGTTATTTTGGGAAAACTCATTATTTATTATTAAATATTATTTTTGAACTTTCTGGATTTTTCTGATAATTATTGGACCTATTTGCAAATATTACAAAAAAAGGGACTTTTGTGCAAAATTACCACTTGGAGTGAAAACTCTAGATTTTTTGATTTTTAGGCTTGGAATGATGCCTAGTCAACTTAGAGGTAAAGAGTTTACCTTTTGTTTTAATAAATTTGGTTTATTTTGCAAGTTTTGATGGAAAAATGGTCCTTTTGCAAAATTGCCACTTAGATGGGCAAAAGTGCAAATTTGTTTTTCTGGGTTTTCAAAATAGTGCCGACTGATAATAAAGAGGTTACTTTTGTTTTTAAAACTCAATTAGGTTGGTTTTATTTAATTTCCAAGTATAAGAATTTATATATGGAAAGATATATTTAAAAGAGGTATTTTGCAAATCTATTTACAAAACCCTAAAATCTATAATTCCGGCCTATTTAAGGGTGGGGTGCAGCCGTCTCTTGCTGTGCTACACAAAGGATTTTCATTATTATTATTTTCTTGAAGTTTTAAAGCGAGGATCTTGGTTTTCTTGTGAAAGGAAGGATTTTCTTATTCTCTTTATTTTTCTTCGGTTGATTCTTCAATAAGGCGAGTGACATGTTTTTGTTTTCTTATTATTCTATGCATGTTGTATGTGATGATTTGTTCATTAGAAAACATGTTAGATGATGGTATTATAATATAGTGAACATTGATCGATGAAAGAATAAAAATTGAATCTTTTCATGAAACATTAAATTACATATAGATGGCTTGGGATTTGTTAAGAATCTAATAGAATCCATGGGTAGGATGTTTTCAATCATTTTGTTGTGGATTCGAATACATAAATTAATTTGTATGATGTTAGTGCATGAGAATAAACAAATTCGAGTAAACATGATCTTCACTGTGTATATATATATTTTGCATGCTCTGTTTGGATAATAATGAAGGAAAACTTGATTGTTTGCATGATGGAGTTACTTGTATTCATGGATAAACTGATTTGAGTGTTTGGGTATGAGTATAACAAGTTATCGAAGGATTTATTAGATCAAAAGATCAAGTTTTGAAGCAAAAGAAGGGGGTGTTTCGGGTCTGTTTGTGTGCAGGCCAAATTTCAGTTGGTGAATTTTGTGAAATTTTGAGTTGAATTTGGTTTGGTTGGATACTGAGATTGGATTAAGAAATATGCCTCTTATATAAAATGTTTCTTGATGTTTTTAACTGATGTGCACACACCCACAATTACACGAACACACATATACACATCCACATTTATATACACACTGTTTTGAAGATTTTTGTGGATTTTGTGAAGTTTTGATTGGATTTCAATTGTTTAGGTACTGAGAAGTTTTGAACTATACACTACTCTTAATTGGTGAATTCTGATACTAATCCCTATTTTGAACATATACATATAAATGTTGACTGATTTGCAAGATTTTTGTGAAAAATTCTATTTTGAGATCTTGATATGTTTTGATGTGTCTTAATAACTCCAACATGTTATATAAGATATGTCTAAGCATCTCAGGAAGTTTGTTTTTGGTTTCACAAAGTTTTATAGTCACATCAGTTTAAAACATGCACAAACTGCAACCTGCTGTGGTCGATAGTCGACTGAACTATAGTCGACAGTCGACTGGGTAGTTACTGATTTCGAATTTTGTTTGCAATAACAGTCGACTGCTTCGTTTTTGAACTGAGTCGACAGTCGACTGTCGGTTTTCTTAAATTTTGGATTTTCACAGGACAGTTGACTGACCATGCTCAATAGTCGACTGCCACTGTCCTGGCTGATGAGTTTTATTGACTTTTTCAGATTTTTCGCAGGACAGTCGACTGGTTATTCTCGACAGTCGATTGTCATTATCACTGCTGATGGGTTTTTCTTGAGTTTCGGATTTTTGAAGGATAGTCGACCGACCAGTTGCGATAGTCGACTGTCACTGTTCTTACTGATGAATTTCTCGAGTTTCTGATGTTTCTTTAAATGATTATTTCTTCGATTATGGATTATTAATCCACTGGATTATTTTCGAAAGGGATGTATTTCGTTCAAACTTGTATTTCTACAACTTCATATAGTAAAATAAATAAGTTGTCTTCAAAGTAATTGATGTTTTGTGGTATTTTGTGATTTCAAAATATGGTTTTCTTTTATTTAATATATTTAATATTTTATTTGAATTCTAGAATTTTATGAACACATTAAATGAGTTTGGTTTTGTTGATTTAAGAAGTTTTCTTCATATATTCGTTTTAATGATGGATTTGTGAGTTTTACTGAAAGTTTTTGTGTTGATTTCATTCTATGAATCTCTAGGAGTTGAGTGGGAGTCCTGTGAACCGGCAAATGAGATTTTTGTGGATTTTGACCAGTTAGGGTCATTAGGGTTGTTTTGTAGAATTAAGTCCGGCAGGATAAACTAACTCTAGAGATAAGGAATTTGTGTTAAATAATAATCAACTTAAAGACAGACACTAGTGGAGATATGATGAAACTTAGGAAACGTAAGTATGTGCTCTTGATTTTGGTCCAACGGACGCGTTCTAGGACTTGTGTGTTGTTCTGTCTCGAGAGGACATTTGTATGTTCGCGTGTCGAGGGTGTGCAGGCCTATTCACAGAGCATACAGGGTGCATTCGCGTGTCGAGGGTCAGTGGGCCTATTCACGGGATGTACCTGGTGTATCTGCACGTCGAGGGTCTCAGAACCCTATTCTTGGGGTACACGGCAGAGAGGTGATTCTCCAATTTTTGAGCTATTCTTACATGATTGTAAGCCCTATTTTCGGATTTTATTGTATTTTGTATTTTTTTTAATTAATGTATTTGAATTCATTTGTTATAGTGTATTTTATCTTTTCTTGGGTTCTTTTGTTCCCTCTTGATCAATTTGTGTTCTTTTGATTGGATTCTGTTCTTTTGCGAATTTTTCTCTTTTCTATTTTGAATTTGATTTGTTCTCCTTTGTGTTTGTCTCATCTTATTGGATTTGTTAGTCTCTTTTTGGAGCCAAAACCGATACCCAGAACCCACATAATATAAACCCAAAACCCTAATTTCTTGATCCCTATAAATACCCTATTAATTAAACCCAAATAATCTATCTATCTCTCTTTCTGCCATTTCTCTCTCCCCGCACCCCTATTCCATCTCTCTCTGTTTCTGCTTAACCCAAACCCAACCGCAACAACCCCCGACCCCCATCGCTCCTCCGATCATCCTTCATCATTGTCTCCATCCCCTCGTCACCTTCATCACCATTGTCGTCCCCCTCGTCCTCGCCATCCCCATCACCGAAACCCATCCACCGAAGGTTCACCATTGCCGTAACTCCCTCACCGTCGCCTTAACCCATCTCCGTGCACCCATTTGCGTTTGTCATCTCTTGCCGTGCCTGTGCAACCCCCCTAGCACAGCCGTCGATCCCCTGAGTCCCCTAGCACCATCGTCCACTATTTCTGACAGCAAAACAGAGCTTTCGCTCATCAGAGTTCTCGCCGCCATCGTCGCTACCCGACCGTGGTGCCATCTCCTTCGCTGTGGTCGCATCGTCATGCAATCAGCTGTGCAGTCACCGCCACGTCATCTTTCCTCTCTCCTCGCTGAAGGTAGGAGACGACCGACGATTGGTCGGATCTGCTGTCCCATGTTTGGCCGCACCAGATCCCACTTTTGCTGTCCCCTATTTTGGATCGGATTCGGTGTGAGGAAGAGATCTCATTAGGCAGTTTTGGTGTTCTGTGTTCTGTGCGCACTAGATCCTGTCTTGCCGTTTTGTGTTCTGTCCCGATCCGGTGAGAAGATTGCTCTTGGATTTTTGTTGTTACAGTGGTTCTTCGCACGTATTTTTGGGAGATTTTGCCCGGGATTCTGATCCCCTTATTCCTATTTAATTATATCTGCAATAACATGCAAGTCTCTTCTTGAGCCCTTTTTATTGTTTGTGTTTAAGATTATTTGATCTCCTGCAAGTAGATCAGTCCATTCTGTTATCAAAAAAATTGCTTTTGACAATTCCGTTAAGATTATCGAGGATTTACATGAGCTAACCCGACATACTCTTAATATCGTGCTATCTCTTTGATCTTAAATCCAGTCCCCAAGGTTTCATGCACATGCACAATTAAATAACTAGATTTATGCTTAGAAATGCTTGATGAAATGGACATGTTAAATTGAATGTACTGAATTGATTTTAATTGATGAATTGACACCATGACTGTAATAAATGTACTTTGAACCTTAGAAATTGCATGTTGACACCTAGGATTCACTTGATTACCAATTTGCATGCTATATGTGATGATATGATTTATTTATTTTGCCTATTCATGTTAAGACAATTTCAGGACTGTTGTACGATTCACTTTGAATTAGATTTTTAACTATGCTAATGACATAATTTAGAAGAACTTGCTGAACATAAAATGTAGCCCTTGATGTCTAGATAATTTTTTCCAAGTCTGGATTTAAATTCCAATTTGTCATCTGTTAGTTATCATCACTTTACTGTAACTGTGTTAGTAATTTTAGACTCAGAATTTCATGCGTACCCTGCTGTTCTATATTTTGTTTGACCCTGTTAACAGTAAAAGATAAATCTCAAATAATTTAGGCTGGATCTAGACATGTATAGGTATCACCCAGAATTTTTATAGATTTTATTAATGAGTTCTCTGATCTGAAATAAATAGTTGAACACAACCTACTGCATGCTGTCTGAACTTAAAACCTGATTAGGATAGAATTTTCACCCTAGTTCCTATACCTTTTAACCTTAATTATACTCGCTGGAACCGTGTGGAAGTCTATTTTCCAGATCTTCCGGCGGATTTAAAGTTTCTAATTTGTAGTGACCATAATCCATGTTTTGGTACAGCAAGGTCATGGTGTCCTGATTTTGTAAAATGTGTTTATGTGATGTGTTTGCCCATGCTTTGTCTGTAATGCTTAGAATTAGACACACATAGTAATGAACAACATTGACACCCTCTTGCATGCTCACATTGGATGAAAATAAATTGATAACATGCCAGGGTTATATGGGATAACTTGGTAGTGAATAAGCGGAGATTGTACTCGGTCGGGCCCTACTGTACTGACTGTAATGTATGGCCATAAATACTGCCCGATAAACACTGATACTGAATATTAAACACTGATTACTGGACCAAGTACACGAACCGTGAATTCACCATCAGTCTAAAGCGTTCACCGTGTGTTGTGCCGAATCTGTGGAATGGGACGCAGTAGTTAGTGCACTAGATAGACTAATAAAATACTTAAATAAACTGCATTTCTTGCTTGATCCTGACATCACTCCTTACATGCGTGATTTACTGTAGACCTTTGATAATATTGCCTGCTTTTTTGCTTTGTTCTTTGTCTTTGACCATGTTCCTTTCCTTTGATATTCATGTTTTTCCTATTATCCTTTGTTTTCTCTACTTGCCGCCCACGAATTACACTAAGGACACTCTTTTATTTCTTTTTAGATCAGGAATTTACAGGTGCTGAAGAATCTATTCCTGAAGGAATTGGTGAGCAACGTTTCTAAAGAAGGATCCAGTCTCCGTTGCTTAGTTTTACTTGTTGCTATTTTATTTCTTGAATACTATTATAACTTGTACTTTGTTTTGGGCTCTATGACCCATAGTTTTATTTTGATCCCGGATGTTGGATATTTATACTGTTGGTTTATTTCATTATTATTGGAATTTATCTTGTTTCATATGGTTATATTTTCCTACGTGTTTGTACTTTGTTGTTCTTATTGCTGAGTTAGTCTGGTACAGCTTATGGATGTTGTTTACATCATTCGCTGGGCCTACATTACGTACTCGTGTTCCGTATTTTGGGAAGCGGGGCGTGACCGAGTTTTTAGTGGTATCAGAGCCCAGGGTTGAGTAATATATCAATCAAACATGACTATCGTTACAATGGTTGGCTTTGATTGGTATATTATTCGAGTTTAACTCAGTGATTTGCACACCACGATAATCACATGAATAATTGTATAATAACTAACATATGATCTGGGTACTGACCATCTTTGATCGTGTTTCAGGCTATGGCTTGTGGAAATTCTTCTTCTCGCTAAGGGGATCAGCAGCCGGACAACGCTGCTATTCTCCAGACGATTCAGCAGATGATTGCTCTTTAGCAGGAGCACAATGAGCTGATGATAGCCACTTTGGCAGCCAATGGGAATGTCGCTGGACCTACACCTGGGCCTTTGCCACCTAGGCCTGGTACGGTAGCGGATTTCATGAGGCTGCACCTAGATAAGTTTTTGGGTACTGAGTAGCCGTTGGAAGCCGAGCAATGGCTTATCCGAACGGAGCAACTGTTGGTCGCCGCTCGTGTTGCAGAGGCAGATCGTGTGGATGTGGTTCGCATCCAGCTAGTGGACCTCGCTCATATCTGGTGGTGGGTTGAATCCGAGTGGATGCCGCGACCCATTGAGTGGGCCACTTTCTCTGAGAGCTTCATGGCGAAGTTCTTTCCCAGTGTCACCAAGGCAGAGATAGAGTGACAATTTGTTTCCCTAACTCAGGTCAGCTAGACAATGTTCTTAATTGTCATTTGTTGTTGCCTACTTCACTTGTGACGGTATTAATTTGAGTATTATCTTAATCAGGGAACCCGTTCTGTGGACGAGTATGCTGCATAGTTTACTCGGCTCAGTCGCTTCTCCCCTACCCTTGTTGCCACTGATGAGGCTCGGACTAGTCGTTTTCTGTCGGGCTTGAGCTTTCCCCTCCAGGACTGTTTGGCTGCTCTTTTGCTTCGTGCTTATTTCGATGTTCTGGATGCGACTCGGATCCAAGAGCAGACTCTTAACAGATCTAGTGTTCCTCAGAGGATTGTTTCGCACCCTGTTGTAGCTCGACCTTTCGGAAGACCTATTCGGAGGCCAGTTCTGCCCCCTCCCGCGAGAGCACAGGCGTACGCACCTGTTGCCCTGAGGAATGTTGAGACTTGTGGCTATTGCCATAAGACTGGGTATTCACTGCGAGACTGTAGGAGGGCCAACCGGCAGTGTTTAGTGTGTGGGAGCAGTGAGCATATGGTTCGTGACTGTCCGAGTACTAGAGGTTCTGCACCGGTTGCTGGTGCTGCTCAGCTAGGAGCGCCGACACGTGGTCAGGGTAGGCCGCCTCTTTCTCCGCAGAGGCAAGTCTTTGATCAGAGGCGTGTGGCTCCTAGAGGAGGTCAGGTTGGTGGTCGTGGTCAGGCTTATAACCTGACAGCCGAGGAAGCGGAAGTTGCTATTGGAGTGGTTGCAGATATATCACAGTAGTTGTACTTCTTTTCTTTCTTTTAGTTTTCTGCATGTTATTTTTTTGCCCCTCCTCTGTACAATTATTTGTGTATATATCCTGCTAGCACCTTATTCTTTGTTTGATCTTCTTCTAGGTGTGATTTTGGTCTTCTCTCTCCCTGCTCATGTGTTGTTTGATTCGGGTGCTACCCACTCTTTCATTTCTTCTCGCTTTGTCGATCAACATGGTTTGGCTTGCGATGCTCTGCCCGCAGCTTGGGACATCACCACAGGTGGAGGTGTCGTTGTCTGTTCTAGGATTTGCAAGCAGAGTCCGTTGCTGATTGGTGGTGTGGTTTTCTCGGCGGATTTGATTGTGATTCCCAACTCCAGTTTCGATGTCATTTTGGGCATTGACTGGTTGGGTGTTTCCTGTGTCGTGATTGATTGCCGGGAGAAGAAAGTGACTTTTAGGCCTTTTGGTCAGCCAAAATTTGTTTTCCATGCGGGTGAGACACCGTCAAGGCGTGTCAAGAACTCGTTGGATCCCAAGGTTGTTTCTCTTGCGTCGCTGGGTTCTGATAGGGTTGTTGAACCCTTGGTTGTGCGAGACTTCCTTGATGTGTTTCCTGAGGAATTGCCCAGTCTGCCGCCAGTCCGAGATGTAGAGTTCAACATTGATGTTCTGTCTGGTACGGTCCCTATTTCCAAGAGTCCGTATCATATGGCACCGGTTGAATTGGCAGAACTGAAGGTGCAAGTTCAGAAGCTGCTTGATAAGGGTTTTGTCAGACCTAGTGTTTCGCCATGGGGAGCCCCAGTTCTGTTTGTCAGTAAGAAGGATTGAAGCCACAGGCTTTGCATAGATTACAGGGAGTTGAACAATGTTACTGTCAAGAATCAGTATCCATTAAAGAGAATTGACGATTTGTTCGACCAACTGGGAGGTGCTTTGGTGTTCTCGAAGGTTGATCTGCGTTCCAGGTATCATCAAGTCAGGGTGAAGTCAGAGGATGTTCCGAAGATGGTTTTCCAAACGAGATATGGGCATTACGAGTTCTTGGTGATGTCTTTCGGAGTGACTAATGCACTAGCTGTATTCATCAGTTTGATAAACTGTGTGTTTTCGCCGTGCTTGGATCATTTTGTCGTGGTTTTCATTGACAAAATATTGGTGTACTCGCGGAACATGGCAGATCATGCCGAGCATTTGGAGGTGGTTCTGCAGACTTTGAGGGAGAACCAGCTGTATGGGAAGCTCGATAAGTGCGAGTTCTGGCTGGATCAGGTTGCTTTTCTTGGCCACATTATCTCCGGTGCTGGTGTTTTTGTGGATCCGTCGAAGATTTCTACGGTCAAGGATTGGCCTATTCCGAAATCTGTTTCTGAGGTGCGGAGCTTCCCTGGTTTGGCTGGTTACCATCGGAAATTCGTTCAAGATTTCTCCAAGATTGCTGGACCCTTGACCAGTTTGACCAGGAAGGAGCAGAAGTTCGTCTGGGATGAAGCTTGTGATGAAGCTTTCGCCGAGTTGAAGCGTCGGTTGACATCAGCACCTGTGCTGATTGTACCCGACAGTTCGGGTGGTTTTGTGATATTTTGTGATGCTTTGAGGAGAGGTCTGGGAGCAGTGCTGATGCAGCGAGGCAGGGTTTTTGCTTATGCATCGAAGTAGTTGAGACCTCATGAAAAGAACTATCCTACGCATGATCTGGAGCTTGCTGCTGTGATCTTTGCCTTGAAGTTGTGGAGGCACTATTTGCTGGGGGATACAGTTAAGATTTTCACAATCACAAGAGCCTCAAGTATGTGTTCACGCAGAAGGAGTTGTACATGAAGCAGAGAAGATGGCTGGAATTGATGGCAGATTTTGACATCAATTTGCAGTATCACCCGGGCAGAGTTAATTCGGTGCCAGATGCTTTGAGTCGGAGGCCTGCCGCTATGTTTCTCACTCAGCAAAAAGAACTAGTGGAGGACATGAGGGGGTTGGAGTTAGATGTGTTGCTTCCCAGATCAGATCGGAAGCTTATGTTGTTGTAGTTGCAGTCGTCCTTGGTAGAGCAGATCAAGGCAGCTCAGGGGAGTGATCAGCAATTGCAGAAGTTTCGGAGTGAGGTTGAAGCTGGTTTGAGATCTGATTTGGTTGTCCATGCTGATGGGTCGCTTCGGTTTGGCTCTAGGTTGTGTGTACCTAGAGGAGAAGTCAGGCAGAAGCTACTCGAGGAAGCTCTTCGGTCCCCGTATTCTATACATCCTGGTGGTACCAAGATGTACAGGGATTTGAAACAGCATTTCTGGTGGCATGGTATGAAGCGGGATGTGGCTCGATTCGTCGCCCAGTGCCTAATCTGTCAGCAGGTGAAGGCGGAGCATCAGAGGATCGCAGGACTTTTGCAACCCCTTCCTATCCCGGAATGGAAGTGGGAGAATATCACGATGGACTTTGTGACGGCTTTGCCAAGGAGTCCTAAAGGTCATAATTCTATCTGGGTGATAGTGGATCGGCTGACGAAGTGTGCTCACTTCATTCCTTTTCGTGTGGGTCAGTCCACGGAGAGTTTGGCTGAGCAGTACGTTCAGGAGGTTGTTCATCTGCATGGAGTTCCTATCAGTGTAATACCCCGCAAAATAAAATGATTTATTTTGCATTAGTAAATAATATTAAATTTGTAAAGTTGACTATTTTGACTATTTTCTTAAGATTGCAATTTTGCACGTGTAACACACGTGCAAAGTTATGAATTTTGAATTCTTAAAATTTTATGGTTAATAATTGATTTTCCTTATTTATTTATGATTTTTAATTTTTAGATTTATTTAAATTAATTTGACTATTTTTACAAATTTGTCAATTGTACACGTGCAAAACACGTGCAAATATTTTTGATCCAAATATACAATTTTATAATTTTATTAAATTCTCCTAATTATAATTGAGTTTATCCTAAATTTTGGGATTTTTCTGAATAAAGAAACTATTTTTATAAATACCTCGAAAGAGAGGGGCTTTTATGTAAAAAGCCGTTTTGATATCAAATAAATAATGAAAATTCGTTTTTACTAATTTTTGGGCTTTCCATGGTAATAATTGAAATTGAAATATATTTATATTTTATTTATAGTTGATTTGGTAAAGATTTAAACAAATATGGTGTTTTTGCAAATATGGAATTTATGTTGGATCTGGTGCAAATATTTTCTGGAAAGTAAAGGTCAGATATTTTTATTGAAAAATATCATATGTATTATTAGATATTATTTCTGATTTTTCTGGATTTTACGAATATTTTATAATGTATTTGCAAATATTGCAAAGGGAAGAGATTTTGTGCAAAATTTCCACCCTGAGTGCAAATCCGAATTTTTCTTATCTCTGGGCTGTGCTGGACTGCTGGACAACTCAGTGGTAAAAGGATTTGATTTGGTTTTGATTTATTTAACTTATTTTAACTAAGAAAGGTTATATATGTAAAGTTATATTTTGAAAGGATTATTTTGCAAATATGTTTCAAACCCTAATTCCTATTTCCGGTTATATATAAGGTGGAGTGCAGCCGTCATTCACTGCACAACACAAGATTTATTATTTTTATTTTTATTTTTGGAGATTGAAAGAAAAGATTTTGGATCTCGCGAAGGAAAGGTTTCTTATCAAGGTTTCTTCATTTAAGGTGAGGGATATAAATTGTTTTGTTGTGTTTTGTGTATGTGGATGATTGTTGTTTTCTTTTACCTTTCAAATGTTGTATGTGAATGACATGTTTGTTTTCTTCGATTTGTTTAAGTTGTATGCAACAATAAGAATGTTTGATTATTCTTGGATGCAGAATTTTATTGCTAGGAAAGCATGTTTAGGGTTTGATTATGAATATGCACATTATGAATTGGATGGATGGATGAAAATTTAGATCTTGTGAAACCCTAGTTGTTTGTAAATAAAATTGTATGTGGGTAGTCCATCTCTTTTGGATCAATGTTGGATTGAATGGATATGGTAGATTTTATAAATAAACCTAATTAAGACGACATTTTTATTACTTTGGAGTATTGGTTGAATGAAACTGGATTTGGCAATGTTATAAACTGATTATGTGTATGAGTTATAATGGTGATTGAGATTGAAGAAATGTTGAGAAGAATTGATGAATTATGAGATCATATCTTGAGAATTGGATTTGAGATAAATTGGACTGAGTTTGATGAATATACCCAAATTGGGGATTTTCTTGAGATTTTGGTACTGATACGATTTGGATCTGAATACGAAGCAATTTCAATGAGTAATTGATTTTAAGAAACTCTATTTTTGACTATATGCACAATCCATGTTTTAATCGAAAGAAATCATCAAATCTCTATTTTTATAAATTCAAGTAGTTTGATTTAGTTTTGTGGACTATTATAAGTCCTACCAGTTATATTGATCATATAAGAAATATGTGTTCTGCAGAAATCGTTTTCATAAAGTAAAACTACGTATCGGTTGAATTGTGCACAACCAAAACTATACAGTCTGTAGGCCGACAGTCGACTGGCACGACCTTTCAGTCGACTGATACGACCTGGCTGCTATGTTCTATAGTTGTATTGAAATTTCTCTCTAGTAAGTCGACTTATGACTTTTACAAGTCGACTTATAACACTTAGAAAATTTTCTTAAAGATTACTGGAATTTCTCTCTGGTAAGTCGACTTATGACTTTTACAAATCGACTTATAACACTTAGAATATTTTCTTAAAGATTACTGGAATTTCTCTCTGGTAAGTCGACTTATGACTTTTACAAGTCAACTTATAACACTTAGAATATTTTCTTAAAGGTTACTGGAATTTCTCTCTGGTAAGTCGACCTATGACTTTTGTAAGTCGACTTATAACACTTAGCTTATTTTCTTAAAACCATAGGATTCTCTTTCTGGACAGTCGACTTACGCTTGTTATTAGTCGACTGATACTGATGTACCTTTATATTTTTGAATGTTCTTTCAAATGATTTATTCTCCAAATGCTTTAATCTATAACTTATTATTTCATACCTTATCTTCTATTGAACATATGTTTTCAAGATGTTAAGTTGAGCAATTTATGTTGGAAGGTTGGTTTGGATATTCGAGTTTGAGTCTCTAGAGGGTGTGTGTGACCCTAGTATACCGGCGGATGAGTTATTTCTGTTTGGGCCTGTTGAGGCATTTTAGTTGATCAGTTGTTTGAGTTAAGTCCGGTAGGGTACACCAACTCTAGGAGATTCGTTAAGTAATTAAATAACCTAAATGATAAGGACAGGCACTAGTGGTGATATGATGAACGAGAACATGGGTTATGGACCTCAGCATGGCTTGCGGTGTGAGACAATCCCCGAAATTATCTAGGTGTGTGTGAAATAGTCTCCGGAATTGTGGAGTCGAGGCGACGCACATGTGGTATTCGTGTGATGAGGTGCCATTGCTTGAGGTGTGTGGTATTCTCGAAGATTCCCACGTGTGAGTGAAATAGTCTCCGGAATTATCTGTAGATAGAGATTAACTTCCGGAATTATCGGGGCATGGGTTAATACTCACAGTTTATCTTTATCTCGTAGTAGTCATCGTGTTAGGATTAGTTTCATAGCGGGGGATTAAACCCTATAATGTGGAGACGTTAAGGGCTTGCACCGGACCTATGTAGAATGGGATGCATAGACTCCGACAAGTATGCATTAGAGAGTCAGCATATAGAATTGTGTTTCTTGACTTGGTTTTATGCATGTGCTTTTCTGTTTTCTACACTTAACACTTAGTCTAGTTTCACTTGTTTGGTTTTTCGCATTTCGTGATTTCTCTAATTTCATCTACTCTTGTTATGTTCTGTTGTTGATAAATCTATGCTTTACTTATGTTGCATGTTTATGTCACTCACACCGTTATGGCTGACCCCTTTAGTTTTGGGGGTTAGGGATCATCTCTAGCCTCATGTGTTACAGATTGTTGCTTAGAGCTTGGAGGTTTGGATGTTTGAGATAAATTGATGTAATAGAGCTTTTGTGTAATATTTGTAAAAGAAAGTGTTGTAAAGAAAGAAATTTGTAATTCAAGGTGTTTTATATTCCGTTGTGCTTTGTAAACAATTGTTGTAATAAAAAGTTATAATTTTCCCTGTATTTTGTTGCTATGTTTACGATTACATTGAAGTTGATGCTGGAAATTGTACCACGTATTTCTAAGATATTATATTGGAAATTCGGGGGCTACAGAGATTGGTATCAGAGCATGCTTCAATTAGTAATTTTAAACATAGTACGGGAAATAAACATAAAATGACATTTGATGTGTGAGAACCTAGGTGGAAATTAGATGTGTGAGTACACAAGTGGACATTAAATACAACCTAGGTGGACATTAGAAGTGTGAGTACCCTGGTGGACATCTGATGTGAGTGATTTGATTGTTTGGTCATGAAGACCTGTAATGTGATTTAGGCTGTTTGTATGCTTAGACTTAAATGAAATCTCTTTATCGCAAGTGTATTGATTATTTTTGCATAAAGCAAATAGTTTCTCACTAGCTATTTTTGACATCTTTTGTTCGCTTTGTGTATTTGATATTTATTTATGTAAGGTATTACCCTTTCAACTTATATATTTTCTATTTTACTTATTAATGATCTACTATATGTTTTGCTATCTTACCCATTGTATATAATTTCTGGATTATATGATTTTCGCCAAAGTTAATTTTCATTTATTTATTTGTTCCTAGTTATAAAATTTAATTATCTTCCGCTAAACTCTTTTAATTATTTGCTCTCTTGTATATTTTGTACACCTCAGTTTTGTGATCACTCTTGTATCCTATTACTTTTACTGTTTATATTTGTTTGCTTACTAAATAACTTTTGTGTAATTAACTTATTTTACTTTTATTCGGATTCTTTTATTGTCAGCAATTGAATTTATTTTTTTAGTTTCTATATCTCCAACCGAGTTTATATTATTTCTATTCATTAGTGCAAACATTAAACTTTTACCAATCGTCTTGTTTTTCTTTAAAAACTGTTTCTTTGACTTTACTATTGGTTTTTACTTTTATTCTTTTGTCCAAGTTATTATTTGGTAACTTTTGCTGTAATTCAATAGTGCATCCTTTAGCATTTCACAAGCTCATTTTTTTTATTTTGCAACTCTTACCCATTTCTTTCTTGACGTCTTATTTATCTTACTTTCCTGTGCTTTTTCGTTACTCGTATACTTTGATATTACTTTTACATATTACATTAAAGTTTTGAATTACTACGTGTTAAGTTATTATTGCTACTTCTATTTCCTTTCATTATTGTTTTGCTATACTATAAATTTTGTTTTGCATATTTACTTTAATTTTATTATATATACTTGGATTTTTCGATACTATATTTTACATTATTTTGTATTGTCTTATTTATTTTAGAGCATTTAAACTTGATTGTAATATTTTACTCATTAAATATGATATGTTTCTTCACATTTAAATCTTTATTATTAATTATGTTTTTGCACCTTATATTCGATACCCTTATTATTACATATAGTTGACCGCTTTTGTTATAATTTCTTTCCACTATTTAAAAGCTACTTATTAAATTTGTTGCTTCATACTTTTCGAATGTACTATGTGCACCCACTACTTATATTATACTTAAATTTTATTATCATTACATTCTTGATTTCTACATGTAATTCCTACAAATTTCTATATATGTACCACATATTTCAACATACTTACTATGCATATCATTTTACATTTGTTTAATTTCTACATTATTGTATATTTTATGATATATTTATTGTGTAAATTTGCTACACTACATATGTATTTTCTCATTCACATTTTTATTTGTGCTTAGGCATGTATTTCATTCCATTTCTTCTTACTTTTATAAATTTCTTTCACTACTATTATTTTGTACTATTGTGATTTATAATCCATGCTTCTATTTTAATATTCCATCAGATGACTTTCAACTTCATTTCCTACTTTTGCTACTATTTTTTTTATATCACGAATTTCAAAACGTATCTTCATACTTAAATTAAGCAATCAATATCCAAGTGCGTGTGGAAGATTGCATCATCTTGTTCATCGTTTTGTTGCAACTGGATGTCGAGATGGCAAACATGCAACTAGACGTCAATGGAGGCAAATTGCAACTGGATATCGGGGTGGCAAAATGTGCAACCGAATAACCAGACGGCAACCTGCAACCTGATGTCAGGGAGGCAAACATGCAACTTGATGTCGAGAAGGCAAGTCTACAGTTGGACATCAATGAGGCAAACCCACATTAAAGAATTTCTACTATAATAACCCCACTAGTGTTTTATGTGTATATTACTTATCAATGTCTTATTCTTTTGTACTGGTTCATACCATTTTATGAGATTTTCAAACTTAACCCATTACTAATTTGTTTTACTCAATTTTCTTTAACCATTGTTACTCTATATTTCTTTAAATCCATTTGATACACTCTCGTATCTTATCTTGCTCACTTGTATTATTTTTGGAATTTGGTCCTTCTGGTTTCTTGGTACAATTTCTGCTGTCCTTCGCATTTCCTCTATTCATAACAATATTTTAATTTTCACTTAATTTTCGTTAGATTCTCTAAATCTACATACTACCCAAATTATTTTGTACGTCTTTATTTTATTCTTTCTTAATATTGTCCTTTGGGATTTTTACTTCGTTATGTCCATTTTTATTCAAGTATTATGTGTTTAACAAGTTTTTCTGATCGATCAATTATTACTTTTGACTATTTCTTTTACTTATTGCTAATTGATTTTTCAAGAATTTTACTTATATAATGAAACTATTGGTAAAGAAATATTTTCTTTATGACATTTTATTTATACAAATTACACTTTACGTTTCCATGTAATTTGAACTAGTATAGTTGATTTTACTCTGCTTGTGTTTACAAAATTTTTATGTTTGTGTTAAGATTGGATACATCAACTATATGTGGTCTAAGCTTTCGTTCTTTTGTAATTACTAATTATTGCTACAGTTTTCCAATTCTTTAACGTTTTAGATTTCTCACTTACTTTTGTTTCCACGTCCTATTTATTGATTTGACGCTTACTTTTGTGATATTCAATGAACTTCTTTTAAGTCTTCTTGTATATATATATATATATATATATATGGTATATTTTTTTCGTTACATTTTAATGTGTTTTTGGAGTATTGATTACAATATCCACATTCATTAGTATACTTATTATTCTTGGTCTTGTACATTCACTGTTATTAATATTTCTTTACTTAGCAAAAAAAAAAAAATCGTAATTCTATGTATCTTGACTGATTATTTTCCAAAAAACAAAAAAAAAAAAAAACAATTTTTTTTTTTAAGTATGTGTCCTGCGTTGTTTGTGTGATTATCAACCTCTTTATATTCGAGTTTTATCTCTTCACTTTTGACTTCTTATTCTATGAGAATAGTCATACTATTTTTTTTGCGTTTTGGGATTTATTGTGCATTCTATTGAATTTCCGATCCTTTGCCAAGTTAGTTTTCACCTTTTCTCTTTGAGATATAATTATATGTTATTTTTGTTTTTGCTTAGTAATTAAATCCAATTATAAAAATAATGATGGAGTAAGTTTTCGAAACTATCTTATAAGTTTTGTATTTTTATTTCTTGGCTTAGAGAAGTTCTGAGGACAGAACTTTTCTAAGGGGGGAGCGATTTAATACCCCGCAAAATAAAATGATTTATTTTGCATTAGTAAATAATATTAAATTTGTAAAGTTGACTATTTTCTTGAGATTACAATTTTGCACGTGCAACACACGTGCAAAGTTATGAATTTTGAATTCTTAAAATTTTATGGTTAATAATTGATTTTCCTTATTTATTTATGATATTTTAATTTTTAGATTTATTTAAATTAATTTGACTATTTTTACAAATTTGTCAATTGTACACGTGCAAAACACGTGCAAATATTTTTGGTCCAAATATCCAATTTTATAATTTTATTAAATTCTCCTAATTATATTTGAGTTTATACTAAATTTTGAGATTTTTCTGAATAAAGAAACTTTTTTTATAAATACCTCGAAAGAGAGGGACTTTTATGTAAAAAGCCATTTTGATCTCAAATAAATAATGAAAATTCATTTTTAATAATTTTTGGGCTTTCCATGGTTATCATTGAAATTAAAATATATTTAAATTTTATTTAGAGTTGATTTGGTAAAGATTTAAACAGATATGGTATTTTTGCAAATATGGAATTTATGTTGGATCTGGTGCAAATATTTTCTGGAAAGTAAAGGTCAGATATTTTTATTGAAAAATATCATATGTATTATTAGATATTATTTTTGATTTTTCTGGATTTTACGAATATTTTATGATGTATTTGCAAATATTGCAAAGGGAAGGGCTTTTGTGCAAAATCGCCACCCTGAGTGCAAATCTGAATTTTTCTTATCTCTGGGCTGTGCTGGATTGCTGGACAACTCAGTAGTAAAAGGATTTGATTTGGTTTTGATTTATTTAACTTATTTTAACTAAGAAAGGTTATATATGTAAAGTTATATTTTGAAAGGATTATTTTGCAAATATGTTTCAAACCCTAATTCCTATTTCCGGCTATATAAAAGGTGGAGTGCAGCCGTCATTCACTGCACAACACAAGATTTATTATTTTTATTTTTATTTTTGGAGATTGAAAGAAAAGATTTTGGATCTCGCGAAGGAAAGGTTTCTTATCAAGGTTTCTTCATTTAAGGTGTTGTTAAAATGGACATGATAAAATGGACATGTTAAATTGAATGTACTGAATCGGTTTTAATTGATGAATTGACACTATGACTATAATAAATGTACCTTGAACCTTAGAAATTGAATGTTGACACCTAGGATTCACTTGATTACCAATTTGCATGCTATATGTGATCATATGATATATTTATTTTGCCTATTCATGTTAAGAATTTTTCTGGACTGCTGTACAATTCACTTTGAATTAGATTTTAAACCGTGCTAATGACATAATTTGGAAGAACTTGATGAACATAAAATGTAGCCCTTGATGTCTAGATAATTTTTCCCTAGTCAGTATTTAAGTTCCAATTTGTCATCTGTTAGTTATCATCACTTTACTGCAACTGTATTAGTAATTTCAGATTCAAAATTTCATGCGTATCCTGCTGTTCTATATTTTATTTGACCCTGTTAATAGTGTAAGAAAAATCTGAAATAATTTAGGCTGGACCTAGACCTGTATAGGTATCACCCAAAATTTTTATAGATTTTATTAATGAGTTCTCTGATCTGAAATAAATAGTTAAACACAACCTACTGCATGTTGCCTGAACTTAAAACCTGATTAGGATAGAATTTTCACACTAGTTCCTATACCTTTTATATACCTTAATTATACTCGCTGGAGTCGTGTGAAAGTCTATTTTCCAGATCTTCCGGCAGATTCAGATTTGCTAATTTTTAGTGACCATAATCCATGTTTTGGTACAGGAAGGTCATGCTGTCCTAATTTTGTAAAATGTGTTTATGTGATGTGTTTGCCCATGTTTTGTCTGTAATGCCTAGAATTAGACACACATAGTAATGAAAAACATCGACACCCTCTTGAATGCTCATATATGATGAAAATAAATTGATAACAAGCCGGGGTTATTTGGGATGACTTGGTAGTGAACAATCGGAGACTGTACTCGGTCGGGCCCTACTGTACTGACCGTACTGTATGGCCATAAATACTGCCCAATAAACACTGATAATAAACAATAAACACTGATTACTGGGCCGAGTACACGAACCGTGAATTCACCATCAGTCTAAAGCTTTCACCGTGTGTTGCGCCGAATCTGTGGAATGAGATGCAGTAGTACGTGCACTAGATTGACTAATAAAATACTTAATAAATTGCATTTCTTGCTTGATCTTGACATCACTCATTACATGCGTGATTTACTGTAGACCTTTGATAATATTTCCTGCTCTTTGCTTTGTTCTTTGTCTTTGACCATGTTCCTTTCCTTTGATATTCATGTTTTCCCTATTATCCTTTGTTTTCTCTACTTGCCGCCCACAACTTGCTCTAAGGGCACTCTTTTATTTCTTTTTAGACCAGGAATTTACAAGTGCTGAAGAATCTATTCCTAAAGGAATTAGTAGCAACGTTTCTAAAGAAGGATCCAGTCTCCGCTGCTTAGTTTTACTTGTTGCTATTTTATTTCTTGAATACTATTATAACTTGTAATTTGTTTTGGGCTCTATGACTCGTAGTTTTGTTTTGATCCCGGATGTTGGATATTTATACTGTTGGTTTATTTCATTATTATTGGAATTCATCTTGTTTCATGTGGTTATATTTTCCTGCATGGTTGTACTTTGTTGTTCTTATTACTGAGTTAGTCTGGTACAACTTATGGATGGTGTTTACATCATTTGCTGAGCCTATGTTACGTACTCGTGTTTCTTATTTTGGGAAGCGGGGCATGACAATGTTGCCTGTGCATCGAGGGTTGTGATACTTATTCGCAGAGTATTCTGGATCTTGTTCCCATCACCGTAGTAGGATTAATTGCATAACTAGGGATTTAACCCTATTAAGAGGAGAACGATAAGGGCTTGCACTGGACCTATGTATTATGGGATGCATAGAATCCGAAAAGTATGCATTAGAGAGTTAGCATATAACATTGATATTTTCTTGACTTGGTTTTATGCATGTTGTTTTCCTGTTTTTCTATACTTGACACTTAGTCTAGTTTTACTTAATGTTTTTATGCCCTACTATTTACTATCTTATATTCCTTGATGTTTTCATGCTTATTTATTGTCATTTCTTATTTCATTTATTCTTGCTATTGATACATGTTGTTTATGACTTTATCCTTTATGTTTTATTTATGTTGTTTTCTTTTGATGTCACTCATACCGTTATGGCTGATCCCTGTAGTTTGGGGGGGGGGGGGGTTAGAGTTACCTCTAGCCTCATATTTTTACAGGTAAGTACCTATTGCTTTGGGATTGGGATGCATGTGCTAGAATGATGTTATGGCTTATGTAAATTGTAAAAGAATGTGTTGTAAAAGAAAAGATTTGTAATCCAAGGTGATTGTTTTTTCGCTGTGTTTTGTAAAGAATTATTATAATAAAAGTTGAAAAAAATATATTTTAGTTTTGGCTATGTTTACTATTACAATTGAGGTTGATGCTGGGAATTGTGCCACGTATTTTTGAGATATCATATTGGAAATTCAGGGCGCCACATTTTGAGGGCTCAACGTGCGGCCCTGAAGGCCGAGGAGAAGGCCAAATTTTAACACCCTGCAAAATAGTATATAACTATTTTGCATATTAATCCGTGCACATTTGAGAATTGCACGTGATTATATATTTTTCATCGTTATTAGTTTTAATTGAGGAATTTTCAGATATATTATATATTCTGAACCCGATGAGATAATGTAACATCCTGAATTTTTTTACATCATATTAATTAGAATGTATTTTATTTTTCACGTGTTGTGCACGAGCAATTTTATGCATGTATCTCTCTAAAAATATTTCATAAACTAGTAGTCTTACTTCCTTCTCTTTTATTTAAGAGAACCTAATTTAATTTTTGGCCTAATTATCTCTTTGTAGCCCACCTTAATTAATTAATTAATTAATTAAATTAATTAATTAATTAATTAAATTAACGAAGCCCATGGTTAGTTAGCCCATTAGTGAGCCCATTTATTTTAAAATCTCTTTTAATAACCTAACTTGTGGTGTTGACTCATTCCATGAACAAAAAAAAAAAAAATAACATGAACAACTTGTAAATAAGGGGGGCACTAGAGGGCACGTGCTTGCACTAGAGTGTGCAAAGCACACCCTTTGGGTGTGGCCGGATGGGATCAAGAGAGAGGGAGAGTGGATGAGGTGGAGAGGTGGTTATTTGCATCGTTGGAAGTTATAACAACTCCCTATTTCATCTAAGCCCTTGATCCTTAACTATATGGTCTAATCCTAGCCCTCTATTTTCACTAAAATTTTGTATAAATACACCCCCCCTCCCTTTTTCATTAGTTATCCTTGCACCTATTCTATATCAAAAAAGAAAGAAATACATTAGTGAGCAAAAGATTGAGAGTTAAGTGAGTTCTAAAAGATTGAGTGTGTTTTGTGTGTGTTCCATCAAGAGGAGGCCGGCCACTCATCCAAGGAGCAAGGTTGCTTGCAGCAAACACCAAGGAGCAAGGAGAAAGCTTGGACTCATCAAACACTAGGAGAAAAAGGCCCTTTTGTTCATTCTAGGAGTTTTCCCTAGGACTTTTGTGAAATTTCTCTCCAAATAATGTGGGAAATTTTCTCCAACTTCTAAATAGATACCATGCTAGGTTGTGTTTTGATCATGCTAAAATAAACAAGAAAAAGGAAATATTACTTTATGTTAGTACCATGTTTAAGGAGAAAATGAACATGTGTGAAATTGCATGAAATAAGTAGTAAAATTATTTGAATGATATGAATAGAAATATTGTGGTGATGATTTGAAAATATGCTCGTTTGCTAATTAAGAAATTATGAACCGTTATGTTTGAGTTATTCATGAATGTGGAAAATGATTTGTGAATAAATGTGTGGTTATATGATGTGAACTATGAGAAAATCTCCTTGTTATGAAAGTAGATTGATTAACAAATCATGCATGCCTGTTGTTAGTAAGATTGATTCCGTTTCCGTACAAACAAAAGAATAGTCTTTTATATAAAAATGAGAGTTAAATGTTTTTTCTTTGAAAATCTTGAGTTGCTGTATAAATTCCAAATTTCGGATTTTTGTTGCTGAACAGTCGACCGTATATGCGTTAATAGTCGACTGTCCTGACTGTTTATTTCCAAATTTTAAATCATCGCAGAACAGTCGACCGACTATGTCCTAATAGTCGACTGTCCTGACTATTTTAATTTTTGAGTTTTAATCATCGCAGAACAGTCGGCCGACTATGTCCTAATAGTCGATCGTCCTGACTATTTTAATTTTCGAGTTTTAAATCATCGCTGAACAGTCGATCGACTATATCCTAATAGTCGGCTATCCTGACTATTTTAATTTTCGAGTTTTAATCCTCGCAGAGCACTTGACTGACTATGCTTTAACAGTCGACCGTCCTGACGATTTAATTGATATCCAGATTTCTTGAGATAATTTTCTATAACCCTTGGCCTAGTGTAAAGGAGAAATTGAGACTATTTTGCCTGAAAGAACTTATTATAAATTGTTATTTTAAAGTGTCTTCGGATAAAGAAAAATGTATTGCTAAAAAAAAAATAGTTTGAAAAGAGATTTTGATAAAAGGAAAATCGAAAGTATGAATGTTTGATTTAGTATTGGCAAAGAGAATAAGAGAATGATGTGGAAAGAAAGAATTATGAATGTGACAAATTAGAAAATGAATTTATTTGTCTTATGCATAAAATTAAACATGAAAGTGAAATCAAATATCCTGATGAATTATGAAAAGTCTTATGAATATAAATACACAAATGATATGGACATGAAATGAGATTTTGAACTAGAGGGTAGCTAAAGTCCTATTACCGGCAATTGAATGAATTAAAATTGTTAAGTTGAATTATTGAGATGAAAGACCAAGTTGGTCATGTTGTTGATTAAGACCGGTATAGAGGAAAGAGCTAACTCTAGGGGTTGATTTTATTCATGATTCAAATAAACTAAGGATTAGATACATAGGGGTGATGTGACGAAAGTAAGAGAAAAACACGAGTATGAGGGCCATCGGATTGTCAGTGTGAGAGTGATTCACAGACTGCCTGCTTGATGCGTCATGACTTGGCATGATCACTACTCCGGAATTATCGTCTCGGTGGCGATGCTTGTGGGGTGTTTGGTGACTACGGGTGGTGCTATCGTTCCATGGTGGAGGTTGAATTGTCCATAGTCTGCCTGCTTGATGCGTCATGTCAGTGCGTAGGTTTCCCCTCCAGACTGTCTGGACATGGGCTCGTAACTCATAGAACATCTAGGATACTTATCATAGTTACTGTAGTAGTTTAAGTCACGACGAGGGATTGAATCCTACATGATGAAGAACGATTAAGGGCTTGCCCTCGGACCTATGTAGTATAGGATGCATAGAATCCAAACAAGTGCGCATTAGTGTTATATAATATAAACAACTGCATTAAGGACTAAGTGCACAGCACAACATGACATCTATAGGATAGTCCCAGTAGTTTTGATTGTGATAAGTGTGTGCTTTCTAAGTAGGAGAAAATTGATGTATTATATCCTTGCGTCAGTTGAATAAACTGACGAGCCCACAGTTTCTATGCAGGATAAAGAGATTGACAAGATTAAAGTATGCATGATGCTTAAAGAATGTTTCAAGTGTTGTACATTTTATTTATGTAATTATTGTAAATGACTTCCGCTGTTTAAATGTAATTCAAGTTGTAATTCTGATGTAATGAAAGTTTTAATTTCCTTGTAAAATTGTACGAAGAAAAGTGTAAAGATCCTGTGGAACTTCGAATTCAGTCTGTTTTGGAATTCGGGGTGTTACAGATAAATTCGGGATATCTTCTCAATTAAAATTTTGCATATTATTCCGATTGTTTAAACGAAACAATCTTTTGAGAAATAACATTTTTATAAAATATATTCTTATGGTTTAAAAATAGATAATTTTTTATTTTTATGTATGTATATATATATGAATATATGTATATTTTGATTGGATTGTATATGACGTATATACATGAATACTTGTATGTATTTTTATATGTATGTGTATGCGTATGTATTTATATACATTTTGATTGTGAATATGTCAATAAAGATTTTTATTCATTATATATATATATATGTGTGTGTGTGTGTGTGTGTGTGTGTGTGTGTGTGTGTGTGTATTGGAATGTATGTATGTATATTTAATAAGAGTATATGTATATATATATATATACACACACTATCGTAGGATGTAGAAGACTCACACTCCATCACAACCTGACATTCTTGATGATCAAACAAACCAATGATGGAGATTATCCAAGAGCACATAACCCACTTCTTCATTAAAATATTGAATGTTCTAGGGCCCTAAGTGATTAAATCCCACACTCTCCACCTCACCCACTCCTCATCCTCTCATCTGTCGACCTAAACCTTTCCCCTCCCCACTCTTATGGAACCTGAAACCCCAATCCCCCCTCTCCATCTCCATCTTATCTCCATCTCAACCTCAATCTTATCTCATCTTCTTCTACTTCTTCTACTTCATCTCTTCCACTACTTCATGAAAACAAAAGAAAGAAAAAGTGAGATAAAAGAAAGAGAGTGAGAGTTTTTGATTTTTTTAAGGTTTATGTTACTCTAGAGGGGGTGAAGACATAGCAAAGGAGGAGGAGCTAGCAATCAAGAGTCGTCATTCGTGGGTGTTTTCTAAACTCTTTTTATTTAATTTGTGTTTATTTAATTTGTGCAAATGAGATACTTTTATGAATTCTTGTTAGTAGTAGACATGGAGTAGAAGTTTGATTATGCTTGAATTTGGCTTGAATGTGAAGTAGAGGTAGAAGTTGCAAATTGAGCTTAAGAACTTGGTTATGTTAGAAAATTTGTAACTTGGTGATACATTAGAATTTCTATTCCAAATTTTTATTGGATGATCTTGAATATGTAAAGAGCAAGCTCGAATTATTTCATAATTTTTGAAATTTTATTGAGGGGTTTTCGGAATTCATTTCCAAAATCAGTGAGAAGGGGGAAAACGGCAGTTTTTAATAAATAACGTGCTCGCGTTCAAAAATCTATAACTTGAGTTCTATGTGGAATATTTAGTTGAAATTTGAAATAGATCTATTTGTATATGTCAGTAACATGTATTCCAAATTTCAGAATTTTTGGAATTTTTTTACTTTTTAATAAGATTTTATCGTCGACTGGGTTGCAGCAGAAAACTGAATCTGTTTGGATAAAAGAGTGAACTTTGGAAATTCATACCTCTTAATTGGTTTGGAAGTTTGAGATAAATTTTAGTTGTAGTATCTTGTATATGTCTAATACTAGTGTACCAAATTTTAGAATTTTTGGAGATGTTTTAATACCCTATTTGATCAATTCAAAACAGGGCAACATAAGGGTGGAGCTGCTGCTTGGCTGATTTTTGACCAATATTCAGAAATTCATAACTTGTCGAATATTTAGAGTTAGTAGCTGAAATTTTAGAATTTTGTTCTCCTACATGTCTAGTTATACTTTACTAAATTTTAGAATGTTTGGAGAATATTCGGTACTTCGTTTGATCAATGCAAAACAGGACCACGAAGAAGTTGGATCTGCAGGTTGAGATGTGCACACCTGATAGAAATAAGGGTTTTATAGCACTTTAATTGCTGAATTTGAGGAAGTGGTAAATTGGAGATTTGCAATAGACACTCATATCTTTCTATAGAACCCAGGATCATGTGATTCCGATAAGCGAGTGAATTGTTATGCATGTTACAAGATGCAGCAAACTGCACCTGTACAAGCTGAATATTATTGGTGATTTCTAAGGGTTTATCTAGCCGTAGTTGATATTATTTGAGATAGTCATCAACTAGAGAATTGAAGTAGAGGATTTTACCTTTCCATAAGATCTGGATCGTTAAATTTGGGTTAGTAGATGATTTGATTGGAAATTTTCAAGAGTACTGTAGTATTTTTGGCTATGGGCCGATTCGTCATTTGAGAAGTTTGTGTATTTGTTCCCTATAAGCACGTCATTTGGAACTTGAATATGATTTTCGTGTGCTTATAACCCATTATCGAATCATGATTGAGTTGGGAGAATAATTATACGGTAGATTCGTTGTATGTGGAGCTCGAAGCCAGTAATAGCATGGAGCTAGTCTATGGTTGTTGATACCCTAGGGCCATCAACCCAGTAGAAAAGTATTGAATTTGTTTTCCACCTAAAGAATTTTGGTTTTCCCTTGGGCTCCGTCGGATCGGTTACTAAGAGATGGTTGATTGCGGGCTGGGATATTAGATAAGATCCAAGTCAGGTGGTGGCGAACGATGGAGATCGGGTTGCCGGTGTCTTGGGTTGATAGGCTAGGTCGGATCTTTATGATATGGGAATTAACTGGATGATTAACCTGCATGAATGATAGCCAGTGAATGTTTTGGTCAAATTACTCACCTCGTCTAGAATGTGTTGATGCCTTAGGTCATTCAATGACTGGATATTAGTAGTTTATGTTTATTTCACCTCATTTGATGGGTATAGGGCATTTCCTTGGGCGTCATTGTACTGCTCGCAGAGGGTCATGGGCCGGGGACATTGGTCGAGGACTAAGGCACTCCCTGGGACGCCGATGTACTGCTCGCTGAGGGTCACGAGCCAGGGATATGGGTCGAGGACCTACAGAGGTGTTGGCAATCAGGGAATGTCGATTCGCCATATTGGTTATTGTTGACAGACTCGTTTGGGCTCAATCGTTTAGATGTTATGCGTGATTGGATGAATAGCATGATTTGGTAATTGATATTATTAACTTGTTTTCTTTATTTTTCACTTGAGGACCGAGTTGGTGTTAGGGGTGATACCCTATAATTCGACTTATTCTAAAGGTCAGCACTAGGTGGTGATTACCAGGGTTGTATCTTCCTGTCGTAAGGATACGTGCAGTGTCTTCTCACGAGTTGGCAGCACGTGTTCCGTATCTCGCTCTATTAATTTCTGAAGTGCCATGGTAAGACGATAAGGTTTCCTGGAGGTTCTATGTCAGTGACGAACGGGCCAAAGGGTTGCAGACGCTATGCACCTTCGGCGCCACTGGATATACTGTGGGCTACCTGGTAGTTCGTCATGGCTTTTGGGTGACCGGTAAGGGGGTGCCACAGGGACCGGGCACTAGTGACAAACGGAGACACCACTATGTGTCTACAGAAACAGGACTAGACCGAACTACAGCCTCAGCAGCCATGTTGTATCTGTCACGAACAGGATGAGTATAAAAGTAGAATGCAATGAATGGCGAGGGTTCGAAACCCTGAATCTGGAGAAGGCATCTTGATTTGGAGCGTATGTAGTTTGGGATGCATGCATTTCCAAAGTCTTGCTGACATTAGATTAAGTGCATCTGTTTCTCTGTACATTGTGTACTGTGCATTAGACTTCAGGTCATTGCATACACAGACACTAGGAAATTAGGATGCACGTTTTCATTTTCATCAAGACTGATTGTGATTGTACAAGTTTAGAAATCACTGTTTGTTATCAACATTGCGTCAGTATACGTACTGACGTGCCCACTCAATTAGGTGCTGGATGTCGAATTGCGAGTGCGGAAAGACTCGAGGCCAGCAGAGCATCCAAGTGGAGTATCCAGTATACATCCCCACCAATAAGAAGTTTTGGAAATATCAGGGTAGGGCAGCGGAAGACTTGAGCTACGTGGCGCATCTTGAGGAAACAGCTTAACTAATTAGTGGAGTTTCTAGTATGATCTTTTGACTACCGTGCTGGGTGGCAGGCGGTAGCCGTTACAAAATAATATCAGTATCTGTAATATGTTGATGTAATTTTTATTTCTTGTTATAAGAATAAGATGATAATGTAATAAATCTGGTGGCAATAAAAGTTTTTAATTTCCCGTATTATTACTTTGTTGAGATGCATTTGAGGAAAAGATTCTGGTTGTGTCATAGATTTTCGGTAGTGGGATCCGGGGAGTTACACAAAGCGGAGGTGGAGGCAAGCAAAGGCAGAAGCGGAGGCAGAGGCGAATCACGGTCGGAGGCTAAGGCGTCAGCGCAGAAGAGGCCCCCTTCTCTGGGATCGGAGGAACCCTTGTTGAGAAAGAAAGACAAGGGCATCAGTACCTCGAGGACCAAGGCTGTCGAGATTACCCTTCAGAAGGAGACCCCAAAGTCTAAGGTTGCACTCCAAAAGGATGTCGGGGCGACTCCGAAACCTCCCCCTACTGCAAAGGTATGAGTGCCTTTTTGGTTCGTTACAGAGGCGCTCCAACGCTATGCAGGTGGTTAACCAACTCGCCACCTCCCGCGGTAGGGTAGCTCTAGCAAAGGAGTCAGAGGACGATGTCTACACTCGCTAAGCTCAGGCCTCCGTTCTAGTAAGGGACTATGTCCGTGGGGGGCTTCCCGACTGCACTCCTTTTGTCTTGCTGAAGTGTTTTTGTTTTCTTCTAGGCGACCGTTAGCGGGGCTAAACTGAAGTGGATGCTCGGGCACTCTTCAAATGTTCCTAGGTGATCAAGGTCGACGAGAAGGAGTTGCTAGGCTGAAATACTGACCTCTGGCGGGCGAGAAGAAGGCTCAGGAGGAGGTGTTGGCAGAGATTGAAAAGCTGGTCGAGAAAAGGTTGGCATTGCAGGAGAGGGAGGAGGAGATGATGAAGGAGAACGATGACATCGTATTGCGCGTAATCTGGGCTCAAGACGAAGGGTACGACTGTGCCCTTGAGCATATTAGAGTTAGGTGCCCGGACCTCAATCTCGGGGGGCCTATCCTTTGAGGTGAAGATAGAAGAGTTGGTGGGAGGGGGGGGGGGAGGTTGGGCGCTAACCATGAACGAGCCATTCGATATTGCTCTTAGGGTTGGGAAAGCTTCCCCCGCTCCTGTCTTCGAGAAGTGGTCCTCCTCCAAGCAGTAGATTTAGGTTGTTTTTGTTTTTCCCTTCATGCGGATTGGCCAGCACACTTGTATTTATTTTTTTCCGATGAATAAGATGTGTTTGAACCCCTTTGTTGTCTTTGACTTGGGATTGTACGTCTTACCCGGAACTTCCGATTCAAAGTACTGAATACCTCGGGCCTCCCTTTTAGAGATGTTGGTTAGGGGTACATGTCTTGCTTTTGCTTTGGAATGATCACGTGAGTCATCATGTGGTCTTTCTTACATCACACTTCGTGAGAATCGAGAGGAAAGTAGATCTGGGAAGTTGGATTGTTGACTTGTTGAATGTAATAAATGAGGGAGTTGTGAGGATGCCTATAAATTTCCCTCATTCTCAACCAACTAGCCCACAAATCTCATCACTTTGCCATTTTAATAACTGAGGTTCCGTGGAATATCTTGCTGAGTGCCTCAAATGCCAATCCAAGGGTTGATGTTGAAGAGGGTCGGTCATGTAGACCTTGGTCAGAGGGTGAGTTCCCCGTTGTTTCGAGTGTTTGGGCTAGAGGGGATCGGTGTCCAGATGCCTCGCTATAAATTGCTTATCCCGGGTTTGAAGATATGAAGTTTTGCTCTGGTCCCAAGGGGTGCTGTCTTCCTTCTTTGTGTCCCTTCACAATGACTTGGTTGCATTTTTCTTGACTAAGGCTCCTCGTGTTGACATTTTTCACGCCCCGCTTCCCGTTATACAGAATTATAGGCACATAACTGAGGCCCATCAAATGATATAAGTATACCAACTCATATCATCCATAAGTTGTACAATACCAGTAAGCTCAATAATACAATAATAATTAATCACGAGAACAAGAATATAATGCAATAACCAATATTTGAGATACAAGAACTTACAGAATGTCGAGAATACACAATGCAATAGTAGTACGTCAAGTTCTTCAGTAACATATCATTTGTTCATGTATAAACAATAACTCAAAATAAAGATGGAGAGTACCTGTTAGAGAAAACTTTGGGCGACAAGTGGTAGCAAATAGTGAAAGAAATAAAGGACTATATAACAATAACAAGAAATTAGAACGATATCAGAGTCAATAAATGATAAACGTTAACAAGATCGAAAGTCAATAATCAATGGTACGATGGTCGATAAATAATAGTCAATAATCAGAAAAATAATAATCGATAAACAATAGTCAATAATAGAATCAGTATTCGATAGTCAATGATGCATTGGTCGATAATCAACGACCGAAAAACAATTGTCGATAAACAATAATCAATAATCCATGAATCAATAGTCGATGAACAATAATCAATAAACAAAAATCAATAGTCGATGAACAATAATCAATAGTGAATGAACAATAATCAATAAACAATAATCAATTGTTGATGTTTAGTGTCATTCTTTAGGTCTATCAATCTTTTATTAACCTATCTAATGCACACAATCCTGCGTCCCATACCACATATTCGGGTGCATACAATTAAGTAAATGTTTAGACTATAGTGGTGAACTCTACAGATGATGTACTCAACATGATGACAATAATGAGAATTCACAATCCACAATCCATAACGAGAATTTATCCACAATACGATACAAGATAATGATAACAATATAGGGAAACACAGTCACCTCATCCGAGTACAGTCTCCAATTGTTCACTATCAAGTCGACCCTTATTATTCCGGTTTATTATTATTTTATTAACATGAATTTTGAATACGATCAACGAGAACTGTGGTATCAAGATTTATGCAATGGGTACAATCGATGAGAACTATAGTATCAATACAATATTAAGAAGATATCAAGACTATGCAATACATAAAATATACGTAGTTCAATTCATTAAATATGGAAAATAACGGGTTTATATGCAAAAACATAACAATGAAAGTTATGGACAGCAGCACCTATTGGTACTCAAATTCACTTTACTGCTGCTACAGGAAGGCAAATTTGATTCCATCAGAGATTCTAGAAAGTAGAATCTCTACCAGTTCCAATGCATATTTACACGATATATTATAGTCACTGTAACTAGGTCGATCAATCAATTCTTTACGGGATTTCGTGCACAGTCTTGGTTCTGAAAATTATAACATGACAGTACTAAAACAGTGATAACTTACAATATATAAATCGGATTGAGAATTCATAAGATGTTCCGGATTCAAGACTCAGTGTACTACAATTTCTATGTACAAAGTTCTAAGTTTCAATGTCAGGAACTGGGTTGAAACCTTAGTACAAAGTCGAGCAATTCATAGGACTGTAAAGTTGAATATTCAATAATATGATAAATTTATGGTTCAAGTTTTAAATCAATAATAATTGCACGATAAGATGACTATGAACATGGTACTATCAAGAAAATAAAGAATCAATAATGGATTTCAATTAAATACGATATTCAAATGAATAACTACTTGCCGGATTTCAAAGAAAATGCTTGCACAGAATAAAAAGAGTGCACAAAAGATGCTTGCCTGTTATGGTGAGTGTGAGCACTATGGCAGTGAAGAACGGTAGTGAACGTGGTCGACGGTAGCAGGGCAGCAACAACAACAAGTGGGGTGGCAGCAATAATGAGTAGCGATAGTGACAACCACAAGAACGACAACAACAGTGGTTAACGAAAACACAAAGGGCGATGACAGCGATGATGCAGAGAGCAATGAGTGATGGTAACAAGAAGGCAGCATGCGCAAGCATGGCAGTAAGGTTAAAGCTCGGGTTGTGGGTTGTTCGGGGTGATGGGCTGTTTGGCAGAGAAGGAAGGGAGCAGGTCGGGTGTCTTCGGGTGGCGGCAGACGTAGGAGGCAACAACTGAGCCGTCGGGATTGGCAGCAAGAAGAGGGCTACCGGTGGTGGAGTGAGGTGATCGGGGTGGCTGCAAGAGTTGCTGAATTGGGTTCACGTGATGACCGAAGGGATGAGGGGCACCGATGCATGGTGGCTGCAATGAAGAGGGGGTTGTAGGCCGGGTTGCATCAAAGGAGAGCATCGTAGGTGGTCGGGACTGCAGGGTTGGGGGATGAAGGTAGGGAGGCAGTAGCTATGGCGAGTCGGGATGGCGGAGCAGGGAGGTCTGCAGGGTGATGGGTTCTCAGGTGGTGCTGCAGAGCTTAGGGAGGCATACAACAATGGAGGTAGGATGCGGGGAGAGGCTTCGATGGTGCTCGGTGGTGGGAGGAGGAAGATGGTGGTCCTGCGGTGAGGTGGGGCTGTCGAGGAAGGCAGGGGGAAGCGGTGAAGATGGCAGGGATGGCAAGTGACGGCAAGGGCGAGGAGGATGAGGGTGATGGTTGGTGATGAGTTCTCGGGTGGAATAGCAACGGGGATGGCAATGGAATCGAGTCGGAGCAGGGTGGCGATGAGGAGGCAGGGTGATCAGAGATGGAGGAAGGCGACGAGGGGTGGTGCAGTCGGTGGTGGATGAAGGCTGGGAGATGGTTGGTGAAGAGCAACAGGAGGGTGGTTGGAGGATGCAGGCGGAAATGGCAGGGTGCTTCGGAGATGGTGGCAATGGCAGTGGCGAAAAGCTCGAGTGTAGTCGAGGGCGAAGCAACGGGGCTCGGTTGCTTCGAGGGTGGAAGCGGAGGTGACGCAGTTCTAGGAGGCTGGCGATGGCGGACGCTGGTTTCGAGAGTGAGAGACAGGGAGAAGAAGGAAAGAGGAAGGATATGGAAGAGGGGGGGTTAATAAACTTTTATTATAATAATAGGGTGATTAGGGAGATTAATTAGTGAGGAGGTTATTGGGATTATAGGATTGTTAGGATTTAGTAGGGGATATGGATAGATTTATGAGATAGTGGATTTGATTATCAGGAGATGATGGGGGTAGTGGAGTTGTGCCGTTGGGAAAATTTGGGTCTGGATTGTATTTGAGTTAACGGGTTAACGAGTTTGGGTTAGGCTCCAATAGGATTTGTGTAGGATTTAAGAGTGTGAGCATTGATTTCGTGTGTGGGCTTCAATCAAAAATAATTATAGTTGGGCTTAGAATTTAAATATGGGCTTACAAATTAATTTAACAAATTATAGAATTGATTGAGAACTTGGACTTAAATCCAATTAAAAGATCAATAGAATGAAATTTTGGGCTTTTAAAGAAATAATAATGATAATAATAATAATGAATCAAATAATATATGTGTTTTACTCAATAGAGAATTGGATCTGGATTCAAACAAAATAGTCGAATATCAAGAGAATGCAATTGGGTTCAAGTAAACAACAGTATATATATATTCATTCCAGATAATTGGAATACAAGGATTGAAGAAGGGAACAAGAATACCGATAACAATCCGTACAATCAGAAAGTACAATCGGTGAATGAGTTAGGAATCTGGGCTTAAACAAAATAACTGAATATTCAAATGAATGTAATTGGGTTCAAGAGATGGAAAAATTTATATACGGGTTTGGGTTCAATCAAATAGGAGATTTACAAGAAAATGAATTTAATTGAAAGAAAATGATTTACAAGGAACTTGAAATACAAGAATACATAGCAAAAAAGAATAAAATCTGGACAATCGGGAACAAAAATAATTTATAGACAAACAAAATAGAAGAATAAAGAAGATTTCGTATAAATGAAAACGGGGGTTACAACATCACTAATCCGAAGGGATCCAGAGAGGATCAGGGTAGTCCCCAATGAACATCATCATGTATATTCCGGGTTCCAAGATCTATGTCTGTTTCCAAATACTGAGGGTTGAGGAATTCGACCTTGTAGATATTGTTGGTTTGTGATGGGATAGTTTGCAAGCACACAAAATCGGAACAAGTAGTATAGTTTAAATGAAAAGAGTGTCGAACCCATAAGGACTAATTATTTTATTGAGTACCGAAATTCACTAGATTAACTACTATTTGGAAAATCGAAATTTTGATAAAATTAGCAATTAAACTAAATTAAACTAAAGGAAAACCTAATCTAATTAAGAATAATGAAAATCTGAAATTTTGTTGTTTGTTAATAGCAAAGCTAATTGTAGGGCTTTTGATTTCACCTAGTTAAACCCACACAATTCATAATTCTATGTAGCTAGAAATTCTACTTTTCTAAGTTTTAGACCAAAATCCCCTAATTATTCAATGTTTTCTCTCGAACAACACTAAACATATCTCCAACTAACAGCTTGTCATATCTCTATGCACAATTAATTAATTGAAGATTCATTAAGTTCTATGGATCTCTTTATGGTCACATTAATCAAAATAAATTATATCTAATTTCGCTCAATCAATGATATTTAATTCTATAATTCTAAATCAAAAGTTATCTTTCGGTCTCCCCATGATCCAATAGATCAAACAATAGTTGGCCAAATAATTGTAAGCATTAAGAACAAAACTTAAACACACAACCATGAAAAAATAGACGAATCAAATAACATGAAATTAGAATTGTGTTCTCAAAACTAGGCTACACTGAAGTCCTAGAAAAATAAAATTAGTTCATAATAAATTTGCAATTAACAGAGTTCTTATTGGATTGCATAATAATAATATAAAAAAATTAGAAGATAGAAGAAAGAACTAGTTGTTGTTGGAAGCCGAATTTGAAGCCGTGATTCCTTTCAAAAATCAAGTCCCAGCCAGCCGTAATCTTTCTCTCATTTTTCCTCCTCAAAACCCGTGCAAGCACTCTTCTTTCTCTCTCCTTTCTTTTCTCTTTTTTTTTCTTTTCCGATTCTCAGCCGCCACTCCTTCTCGGTTTTTTATCTTGAATCCCGTGCAGCCCCACTTTATATAAGTGTAACACCCCGAATTCCAAAACAGACTGAATTCGAAGTTCCATAGGATCTTTACACTTCACTTCGTACAATTTTACAAGGAAATAAAAACTTTTGTTACATCAGAGTTACATTTTACATTTACACTTATACAGCGGAAGCAATTTACAATAATTATATGAATAGAAATATACAACACTTGAATCATTCTTTAAGCAGCATGCATACTTTAATCTTGTCAATCACTTTATCCTGCATAGAATCTGTGGGCACATCAGTTCATTCAACTGATGCTAGGATATAATACATCAATTTTCTCCAACTTGGAAAGCACAAACTTGTCACAAACAGAACTATGGGGACTATCCTATTGATGTCATGTAACTCCTGTTTTTCATTTTGTGTATTTTTGAGTGTATTTTTTGTTTTGGTTTATTTTTCTCTCTTGAATTTTTTCTGAATCGTATATTGGAATTGTTTTCAATATATATTCGTTTTATTTTATTTTGAGCTCTTTGTGTTTGATTGATTGTCTCTTTTATTTTGTTCTTCTATTATTTGATCTTACCTTCATTTTAGTCTCGTTCTCTTTATTTTATTTTTTTTTATTTTATTCGTGGGTGTTTGTGGTGGTGGTGATTTGGTTTTCCTATTTTTTCCATTCCTATTATTTGTTCCCTAATAAGATTACCAAAGCCAAATTAAATCCCCAACCCTATTTGTATTCCTATTTAATTGACCCAAACCCAAAATCCATTAGTAAACCTACTACTACTCCTAATACCCATTAACCCAATACCCATTAACCCACAACTAAAACCTATATATAAAGCCATCTCCACTAAACCATAAACCTAACTCCCCTACTTCACAACCCGGCCTCTCTCTTTCTCCCTTTCCTTGCTTGAGCCGCACCTGCACACCATCATCCCGACCACCCCTCCAGGCTGCCGACATCCCCTCCCGGTCTGCTCTCCTCCCGGCAACACCCCACACCCGAGCCCCCCATCTCCTACACCCGAGCCCACTTCACCTTACTCCCGATCCTCTCTCCTTGGCCATCCCGACCACCTCACACCACATAATCCCTCGACTCTCTTTCTTGGTGAACTCGCTTGGCCGCAAGTTGTCATCATCCCCCTTGGATCATCTCGCTTTGTGGAGTTTTTGTTCGTGTGGAGATTCTTGCTCGAGTTGCTTGGATTCTTTGATTCGCAGATTTTCGTTCGTGGGTTTTGCTCGTTACTCTTGGTTTTCGTTGTTCTTCATCTTCAGTTAAGGCAAGTAAATTGTACTCCAATTCATTTGTTTGATACAAGTCAAAAATACCACATATAGTGTAGTTAGGTCTAGAGACGACTCTTGTTTGTTTTATCCTTAATGAGTTTTGTCTCTATTGTGAAAATTTGACCATAGATGACTCACGACACAATATGGACATGAATTAACTTAGGTTTTACCCGTTCTTGATTTTGAGCATGTATGTGAGACTTTTGTGAGAATTCGTGTTTTGGGTTGAGACCCATGTGATATATTTGGTGTCGACATGCTAGATACCCTAATTTATGATGTTTGGACACTTGGTAGGCTCGAATTTATGTTTGGTTGTGTTTTGAACAAGTTTTGTATGATATATGTTGAGTTATTATTAAAGGGAAAAATCTGTATTTTGTCGCTGATCTGTTTTGTTTGCTGTTTTGGACTGTCTTAAAGTCAGTATCTTAATTTCGGTATAAAACATGAGATTTAGAGAATTTCGTCTATTTTCAAACCCCTCTGACCTTACTTGATTTCGTTTTCGTATGACTGAGTTATGACTGTTTTACTACAGAGGTGTCGATCTTTTCCAGATTTTGTCTTTCGATGTTCTTGATGACTAAATGATTTTATTAACCGTGCTACATATATTATTTTGATCCAAAACTTTGGTCAGTGTTTCTTTATCTAGTTAAGGATTACCCAGAATTTTGGTGAATTTTATTGATGAGTTTCATGTGTTGTTTCATGCTCGTTTATGAATTCTATACTTGCTGTATTTTGCTCGCTGTTCTGTAAAGAACCTTATTTTCACTTTGATTCCTTTTACTGTATGAAAAATGTTTGTGAAATATGAAAGTTAGTATATTTTATCTATTTTCGTATCCCTTTGGTGGAATTGGATTTTGTTTCACTTGTTGCGAGATATCATAGTTTTCGTACAGCAGTGTTGGAAATTCCAGATTTGCCAAACTATGGTTTCTTGATACTTTCTTATTTTTGATGACTGGTCTACTTTACTGTAAAATTCTGAAACTTTATATTTAGATACTGGACATATAGGGAAATAGCCCAGATTTTTCGTGGATTTATTTAATGAGTTTTCCTGTTCCTGAATTCGTTTTCCTGATTTCTGGCTGAACCTATTTTTTGTATTCAAACAAGTTTTGAGCTATGTTTTTGTAAATTAATATATGACTTATTTATATTCGCTGGATTCGTATGGAAGTCTATTTTCCAGATCCTTCGACAGATCCAGATTTGGAAGTTTGTAACACTGGGAATCACTGTTTTACTACAATATGGTCTTGCCGTCCTGAACTTGAGATTTGTCTGTTTTATTCTTTTATGAGATATCTTGCACTTGTACCTGTTTATCTTGGAACTTGCACTTGCCACATTATCATGCCATGTTATTCTTGATATATTTTGCACATATACATGCTTGTTGACATTAATAATAAATAACCAAGCCGGAATTTAAGGGACAGATCTAATAGTGGATAATTCAGAAATATGTACTCGGAAGGGGATCCACTGATTCTATGTGATTTCTTGAGTCATGATACTTGACACGTGATTATTTGATACTTGCATGCAAGACACGATACTTGCCACTTGCACAACTTGACACGTGATTACATGATACATGATACTTAGAGCTTGGAGCTCGATTACTTGACTTGTCCCCGAGTATACTGCCCTCTATGGTCCACTATGAAATCTAAAGCGAAACTGTTTGCTGTAGCAACCATGTCTTGTGGGATGTATGAAGTGCTACCTGGATAGTAATCACTACAAGACTTGAATAAGCTACTTGAACATGATACTTGAACATGATACATGCTTGTTTGTAAATTGACTACATGATACATGAGACTTGTTTACATGAGACTTGATACATGACACTTGATACATGATTATATGATACTTGATTACTTTACACTTAATTTATGCCATTTACATTTGATCACCTTACCATGCTAGTTGTTTATTTTGATATCATAACTTATACCATGTTGCTAGTTAGTTTTTCCACGTGCTTGTATCCTACATTATAAGTGGCTTGTAACTTGCAATTGACGGGTACTTGTTTTTCTCTTTTCCTCTTTCCTGTATTCGTTGAATTGCAGATTTTGGAGAACAGGTTCCAGATGGTATCGGAGACATGAAGTATTAGTGCTGCATTTTATTATTAATATTCTTGTAGCTTGCTTGAAAAATATTGTATTTGAGATTTGGTTTTATTCTTGTATTTGGGCAATGTGATCCAAGATATTTGTTTATTCAGATCATAAATATTTGAGATTATATATTTGGTTTCAAGTATTCTTGTTGGTATTTTGGCTCATTATGTGCATGTGGTTGATTCTTTTGCTTCCGACTCTGATGATTCTTAAGAATGTTGTAATGATTTCTTAAACAGCTTATGGATGATGAAAATCATTCGCTGGGCTTTTGTTACGTATCCGTATTCCGTATTCTGTTTGGGAAGCGGGGCGTGACATGTCATGTTGTGCAAGTGCACTTAGTCTTTAATGCAGTTGTTATATATTACATGACATTAATACGCACTTGTTCAGAGTCTATGCAGCCCATACTTCATAGGTCCGAGGGCAAGCCCTTAATTGTTCTTCATCTTGTAGGGTTCAATCCCTCGTCATGACTTAATCTACTACGGTAACTATGATAAGTATCCTAGATGTTCTATGAGTTACGAGTTGATGTCCAGACAGCCTGGAGGGGAATCCCACGTCATGACACGACGCATCGTGTAGAACCTATGGACAATTGAGCCTCCGTCATGGGACATGACACCACCCGTAGTCACCAAACACCCCACAAGCGTCGCCTACGGTACGGACTCCTAGAGACATATCCACATCATGACACGACACATCGTGTAGACAGCCTGTGAATATTCTCACGCCATAACTCCGAGGCCTTCATACTCGTGTTTTTCTCTTACTTTCGTCACATCTTCAATATGTGTCTAGTCCTTAATTATTTGAATCATGAATAAAATCAATCCTCTAGAGTTAGCACTTCCACTATACCGGTCTTAACCATTTATACAACATGACCCAATCTTGGTCTTTTCATTTCAAATCTCATTTCAACAAATTTCTTTCAATGCCGGTATGAGGCTTAGCTACACTCTAGTTCTCAACTTCACTTCATGATCACAAAATTGAGTCTGCATACTCATAAGTTCCTTTTTCACAATTTACATGATTTCCATTCTCTTTTCTATGGATCAATCTCATATATAAAGTTCGATTTCAATTTATGCATTTCACATTCAAAATTAATTTCAATAAAAATCCATTAAATTCTCACGCTATTGTTTCTTTCCTTTACTTGATTCAAAATCACAATTTGTATTTTTCATTTATCTTTTGAATACATATAATACCCAAATTAGTGAATAAAAGTCCATAAACAACACACTTTAATTTTTCTTCATACAAGATCCTCTTTTATAAATAAGTGTAATTTTCTCATGGAATAAATCACTTTTTATACTTATACAAATGTCAATTTCATAGAATTCTACTCAATTTTTACTTCTAACCCACTTTTATTTAAGTCAAATATTGTAGAGATATTTTTCATGAGGTCCATACATTTTTAGAATAATTATAATATTTTTTTTCGGATTTTTAAGAGTCCAAAATCAATTTTAAAAAAAAATCAAAAAATTATTTAAAGTGCCAAATTCCGGATTCGAATCCGCAACCAAAGACCACCCACGTGTTACAGTGCAGTGCACTGTGGCGCTGGCGCTAACCAGAAAGGCCAGAGCGCAAGTGCGTTGTGAAGGGGGTTTTAATTCCATATGATATAGTTCTCGGATTTTGGATTTTTTTCCAAAAAAATAAAAACAAAAGGGCAATGCCCACTTTCGAACCCGAGACCAAGACCACCCGCAAGCTACAGTAAAGCGCCCCAAATGCACCCGTTAACCAAATGGTCCAAGTGCCTAACCTGATATAGGTTGGGGTATTTAGGGGTTATAGTCCGAATCTCTGTTATTTCGAATTTTTATAAAAGTAAATATTTTTAGGTGCTCTTCTTCTCCAATTTAATTCAAAAAACTCCAGATTTTATTTTCTACACAATTACAGTATTTCAGTACAATAAAACTTGATCTTTGATTAAAAAAAAAAGCATAATTTTACTCTCTACTTGCAATTTGCTCTTCAATTTCGAATTTTAGGGAAACAAGCATATTCTCTCTACAAATTTGCACTTAAAATTTTTCCTAGATCACTTATATCATTTTTATTACCATTAGGCAATTATTTCAGCAGAATTTTCCTTTTTCGTTCCATTACACAATTAAATATTCCTGATCACATTTTCCATAGTTCTCATTTCAATTATCTAAACATACAATCATATCTTCTTAGTTTAGCACATAACAAGCAAATAAAGCATGGTAGCATGGTAATTTCTAAACTAACAATCACAATTTGCATTTGATTAACATTTTCTTAACATACATTCCTACCAATAGCAATTTGTCTCATTTTCACAACACATGGCTAAATTAACTAATGTTTCTTCTCAATTTTTATCAACCATACCCTAGCATGATGCCTAATTAGATGTTCGAGAAAATCACCCACCTATTAGAAGCGTAAAATTAATTCCGCCTTCAACGTGGACACCGAACTCCAAGAAATCACGCCAAGAATGAACTTCGAACCCCCGACGCAATGCACAGTGCTTCTTCCTTCTCCTAATTGCTTTCGGCCACTGATTAGGCTCCCTCTCTCTCTCTTAATTGATTTTAACAGTGAAGTGATTAAAGTGTTGGGGAGTGAACGGATGTAGACTTAGGGTATATTTATTTAAAAACTAAATTAGTTAATGTAACTACCCCCCCATGACCCCCTCACTCTTCTCCCTCACGCACATGAGTGCGGCCCACTCCCAAATCAACCGTACCCACTCTCCCACTCACCCAGTACAAATCGGCCTAGGTCAACAGTGTACAATGCACATGCTAGTGCATAGCACGTGCGAGTCTAGTACCCCTAATTATTTGTTTGTTCATGTGAATTTATTAATTGTCTGTTAAATTGGTTTACACTACAAGTCATGCTAGTTAAAAGAAAATTAAACTAGTGGGCTTCAAATTTGTGGGCTTAGAACTCCATGGGCTAAATAAAATAGTTAAATAATTTGGGTGTGCTTAAGATTAAACAATTAGGCTTTAGAATTTAGTTAGGATTTTAAAAAAATACAAAGGAGAGAGATTAAAATATTTGTTCATGCTACAAAATAAATAATTTTCTAGGAAAAAATGCACATGAATTTGTACGTGCAGAAACACGCAAAAAATCAACAAACTCTTCATTTAATTATAAATAAAGAATCAGGATGTTACAACACTCCCTCCTTAAAATAGTTCCATCCCCGGAATTGCACATGCAGACTGAGAAAAACTGAAATACAACAAGAAGAAAAGAAAGAAAAAAAAGAAAGAGAAAAGAAACTACAAATCAAACAAAGAGCTCAGGATGGTCTTTCATCATCCTCTCATCGGATTCCCAAGTAGCCTCTTCAACCAACTGGTTTCTCCAGACTACTTTGACCATCGGTATCGTCTTGTTCCTCAAGACTTTCTCCCGATGATCTACAAGCTCAACCGGGAGCTCAATATAGCTCAGATCCAAATGCAAACCCTCTGGCACTTTCGGCAAATTGTGACTTGGATCTGGAATGTACCCCCTCAGCATAGACACATGAAAGACATTGTGTACCTGAGACAACTCCTCCGGCAACTCCAACCGGGAAGCAATACTCCCAATCTGCTTCAATATCTTGTACGGGCCTTTGAACCTTGGGCTAACTTCCCACCTTTGCCAAATCGGATCACACCTTTACTGGGCGATACCTTTAGAAAGACAAAGTCACCTTCCTCAAACTCAAGGTCCCTCCTCTGGTTTGTTGATTCCATTTTGATGATTACAACACAATGTAAAGTTGATGTGCTATTCTTAGATATTACAGGATATACACAAAGGCAAAATGTTCTAACAAGCTTTACAAGGTTCTTAAAGCAAGTTGATCAAGCAAAGCTACAAACAAAGCTCTTATAGCTAATTGATTAAGAAAGCTACAAGGTTGCCAGCTTCAAAGAAAAAGACGAAGGCTAAAGCTCCATCTCAAGACTCAAGACTCAAGACAAGAACTATGCTTCGATATGTTATATTAAGTGTCTTGTAACAATTGTAACTTTTTTATTTCTTTGAGTCTTAGAAATTCTGTAATAGCCTTGTCACACACACTCACACATTTCTTTAAAATAATTGAGTATTTTTTCAAACTTAAAAAAATCAAAACAAGATTGAAAAAGCTCAGCTGTTAAGTACCAGTCGACCGCCATTAGGCACCAGTCGACTGTCCTAGCACGAAACTGTCTGAACTTATTCAAACTCTGACCAGTCGACTTATAATGGCAACCTAGTCGACTGTCTAAGTCGTTTCGACAGTTTACTGATTTCAAAACTTGATTTTTTGAATTCAAAAGTTTTATTTCCGTTGGTTGACAGTTGGTACAACTGCTTCTCAACGTCCAATGATTCTAACTCTATAAATAGAGTGTAGAAATCACTTGGAAAAGGTTACAACAAGACAATACTCTCTTTTACAAGCTATCAAGTACTTATTTTCAAAAAGAGAACAAGAGTTCACAAGCTTTCAAATTCTCTAAGTTTTTTCGGTTCTCTGAAATCAGTCTAGTATAATAGTGATTCTGTTTTAGACTGATTTCGGAAGTTAACCTAATAGCCATGCACAAAATCACATTCTAACAAGGCTATAGGTTGATTGTAAACATTTTTGTTGTTGTTCTTCACTCTCGAATTGTGAGAGTGGTTCCTCTCGGTTGGAGAGTAGGGCTCTAGGGTGTAGAGTCAAGTTTTCACTGTTGGTGGAAGAGTGAGTTGCTTTCTCTAGTGGTGAGAAAGGACTACGGGTTGGACAAGGTTGTTGTCTAACGCCGTAGGGTATTCTTGTATTTTCTTCAAGAATAGTGGAAAATCTCAAGTGGGTTGGTTGGGGACTGGATGTAGGTCGGGAGGACCGAACCAGGATACATCGTGTGTACTTTGTGGTTGTATTTCTCTGAACTTGCATTTCATTTACTTGTTTTTTAAAGTTCTCTGTAAAACTTTTCTAGACAGTCGACTGTGTCCATTTTTAAGTCGACTGGTCAGACTTGTACTACTTTCTCTCTGAAAACTTGTCTGGTAAGTCGACTGGTTCTTATATAAGTCGAGTGATCAGACTCGTCTTAAAATACTCTTCTTAACTGTCGCCCCAGTCGACTGGTTTCTCTTTTCAAGTCGACTGGACCGAAGAAAAAGTTCAATTCCGCAATTATTTTTAGAAAACACTATTCACCCCCCCTCTAGTGTTTCTTGCCTTGCCTACAGGATCCAACACGGTTGTCTGCATAGCTCTTGTACCTACACTGAGCATCCACCAACCTCTTCCTGATCAGATCAATCTTTTAAGAGGTCTACTGCATAATCTCAGGCCCAAACATCTGCCACTCCCCCACTTCAAACCAACAAACAGGGGTTCTACATTTTCTGCCATACAGAGCTTCGTACGGCGCCATCCCAATACTATTCTGAAAACTTTTGTTGTAGGCAAACTCCACTAGAGCTAGATGCCTTTTCCAACTGCCTCAAAAATCTAGAACACAACACCGAAGCATATCCTCAAGTATACGGTTGACTCTCTCGGTCTGCCCAACGGTCTGAGGATGAAAAGCAGTGCTGAAATCCGTCTTGGTACCCAAAGCTGTCTGAAGACTCCTCCAGAAATGCGAAGTAAACCGTGCATCTCGATCAGATACTATGGTCAACGGAACACCATGAAGCCTGATGATCTCCCCAACATACAAAGCTAACTTGTCCATCGACGAAGTGAGTTTCATCACTAAGAAGTGGTCATTTAATATCCCAGATTTTTAAATAATGTTTTTAAGATTAATAAATAAATTAAAATGATTTTTGGAGATTTAATAAATATTTTTTCTGAAAATTTATCTTTTTACACGTGCAAAACACGTGCAAATGTGGAAGTTCAAAGTCAAAAATTATTTTGTGGAAAATCATTATTTATTATTATAAATTATATGTGAATTTTCTGGATTTTTCTGATATTTATTTGACCAATTTGCCAATATTACAAAAAGAGGGACTTTTGTGCAAAATTACCACTTTAAGTAAAAAATCCAGATTTTCGGATTTTTGGGCTGGGTATAATGCCTAGTCAACTTAGGGTCAAAAATTTTACTTTTTTTTGATGAATTTGATTTATTTTACAAGTTTCGATAAAAGAGGATCTTTTTGCAAAATTATCATTTTGAAGGGTAAAAGTGCAAATTCATTTTTTGGGCCTTTTAAACAGTGCCGGCTGACTTTATGATGGTTTTTTTTGTTTTTAAATCTCAAATAAATTGGTTTTATCAAGTTTCCAAGTATATGGATTTATATATGTAAAGATGTGTTTTGAAAGGAGTATTTTTGCAAATGTGTTCAAAACCCTAAAAACCTATATTCTGGCCTATTTAAAAGGTGGAGTATAGCCGTCTTTTGCTGCACAACACAATTTTTTTTTTTTATTATTTCTTGGAGATTTAAAGAGAAGATCGTGGATTTCTAGCAAAGGAGGGATTTTTTTCTTGTTCTATATTATCTTCGTTTGATCTCTTCAACAAGGTGAGTGACATGTTTTGTTTTGTTCTGTTTTGTTTTATGTATGTTGTATGAGATGATCTATCTATTAGAAAGCATGCTAGGAGTTTGTATGACGATATATGAAGTTTTGATGAGTAGATGAATTAAAAGTAAATCCTTTCATGAAACTATATTACTGATAATTGAAACCCTAATTTGTTGACTTGAGATTGTTAAAGAACTGAATAGAAATTATGAGTAGGTTGTTTTCCCTCACATATTTGCTGTTTTGACTTGTTGAGAAGTGTTGTATGATGATATTGCATAAAAGTGGATAAAAAGATTACCTTTACTTGTGTACAAATGCATAAACTCAATTTGGGAGCTTTTCGTTGAGTAGAAACTTGATTAGTGATTGTTATGATGCTTATATGCATGGATAATTTATTATGAATGATTTTGGATAAATTTAATGGCTATTGGATCTAAGAATTAAGTCTTGGAGTTTTGAAAAAGGGGGTTTAGATTTGGATCTATGCATTATGATCAATTTGGGGATTTCGTGATTTTGTGAAGTTTTGAGAAGTTTTCAATTGGATATGATTGTTTTAGTACTGAGATTAAATCTAAATATTTCACTATTTCTAATTGATGAGTTTTGAAGTTTTCTTGGTGCACAAACATGTGTACATATATCTTATTTCGTTGTTTTTGAAGAAATTGGGTTTTCGTGTGTTTTGATGGAGTTTTGATTGGATTTCAATTGTTTTGGTTCTGAGATAGTTTTAAAATCTTTACTACTCTTATTGATGGATTTTTTGAAGTCTAAACTGATGTTAAAAATTCGTATTTGAACATATATGTATATGAGTTGTTGTTTTGAAAGATTTTTGGGTAAAACTCCTATTTCGAGATCTTGATATGTTTTGATGTATTTTAATAACTCCTATATGTTATACAAGTTACAATTAATTATCTCAGAAAATTAGTTCTTCAAATTTGTGATTTTTACAGGTGGAATCGTGTATCGGTTAAAACATGCACAACCTTTAAACTGCAGTCTGGAGGTCTGACAGTCGACCGATTAATGTTGACAGTCGATTGTCGGGGTCCTGGCTGAAGCATTATTTGTGTCTCGAATTTTCCTGTGGGACAGTCGACTAACTACCTTATACAGTCGACTGTCTCTGCTCTAAATTAATGTTTTCTTTAAGTGTTGGATTTTCCTTCTGGACAATCGACTGTCCAGATTACACAGTCGACTACCACTGCTCTAATTGTGGTTTTCTTGAGTCTTCAGATTTTTTCCGCGAGACAGTCGACTGGCTACAGTATGCGGTCGACTGTCACTGCACTGCTTGATGTTTTTCTTGAGTTTGGATTTCACGCGGGACAGTCGACTGACTACTTTATGAAGTCGACTGCTACTGCTCTGACTGATGTTTTCTTGGGTTTTCTGATGCTTCTTTTGAACGATTGTTCCTTCAATATTATATTGTTTTAAAAGATAATTTACTACAGCTTAAAAATGTTTTACACAGATTTATGTTGGAGTTTTAAAGTATTGTTTCGGACTTTATTTGAGTTATACGTGCTTCAAAGGAATTGATGTTTGTGATATTCTACAACTTAAAAATATGATTTTCAGTTATTTAATAGATTTAATATTTATTTGGATTCTGGAATTTTTTATAAGATTTGGGTTTCAGATGATTAGAGAAATTTCTTCATATGATCGTTTTGACGATGGATTTGTGAGTTTTGGTCTTGATGATATCTCTAGGAGTTGAGTGGGAGTCATGTGAACCGGCAGATGAGATTTGTTGATTTAGACTAGTTAGGTCTTGGGGTTGTTGTTGAATATTTAAGTCTGGCAGGATCCACTAACTCTAGAGATGAGGATTTTTGTGTTTTAATAATAACCAACTTAAGGACAGACACTAGTGGAGATGTGATGGAACTTGGAAAACGTGAGTATATGCTCTTGGTCTGTTTAGTCCAACGGATGCGTTCCAGGACTGTTTGTTGTCCTATATCGAGAGGACATTTGTATGTTTGCGTGTCGAGGGTCTGCAGGCCTATTCACGGAAGTACTTGGTGTATCTGTACGTCAAGGGCCTTGCAAGCCTATTCGTGGGGTACACGGTTGGGAGGTGATTCTCCAGTTTTAGAGCTATTCTTACATGATGCTTGCGCGTCGAGGACTGTGGTGCCTATTTGCGAGGTATTCTGGATCTTGTTTCCATCACCGTAGTAGGATTAGTTGCATAACGTGAGATTTAACCCTATAAAGTGGAGATCGATAAGGGCTTGCACTAGACCTATGTACTATGAAATGCATAGAATCTGACAAGTATGCATTAGAGAGTCAGCATATAGCATTGATGTTTTCTTGACTTGGTTTTATGCTTGTGTTTTCCTGTTTTTCCTACACTTGACACTTAGTCTAGATTCACTTGATGCTTTCATGTATTACTATTTACTATCTTATATTCCTTGATGTTTTCATGCTTTACTTATTGTTATTTCTCATTTCATTTATTCTTGTTGTTAATACATGTTGTTGATGACTCTATGCTCTATGTTTTATTCATGTTGTTTTCTCTTATGTCACTCACACCGTTATGGCTGACCCCTGTAGTTTTGAGGGTTAGGGTTATCTCTAGCCTCATGTTTTACAGGTAGGTGCTTATAGCTTGGGATTTGGATGCTTGTACTAAATTGATGTTATGGCTTGTGTAAATTTTAAAAGATGTGTTCTAAAGAAAAGTTTGTAACTCAAGGTGTTTTGTATTCCGCTGTATTTTGTAAATAATTGATGTAATAAAAGTTGAAATAAAAATTATCTATGTTTTTGGATATGCTTACTATTGCAATTGAAGTTGATGCTTGGAATTGTGCTACATATTTCTAAGATATCATATTGGAAATTCGGGGCTCTACAGAGCAGACTTGGTTAGTCGATCGATTATGACCCAAATCGCATCATTGCCCTTTGAACTCTTGGGCAAACTCGTGATGAAATCCATACTGATGTTATCCCACATCCATTTTGGAATAGGTAACGGTTGCAATAGACCTCCGGGTTTCTGATTCTTGGCTTTGAGTTGCTGACAAATCTCACACCTCGCCACAAATTCAGCCACATCTTGCTTCAAACTTTGACCACCAGAAATGCTGCTTAATGTCCTTGTACATCTTAGTACTCCCAGGATGCACAGACAAAAGAGTAGCATGCGCCTCCTGAAGAATACTCTCCGTCAAGTCCGACTGATCCGGAACACACAGCCTCTCTCCAAACCACAGCACTTCATCCCTGATTTGAAACTCGGACAACCTGCCTGCACCAACCTGCTCCTTCATCTTCTGAATCTCTGCATCTTCTTTCTGACTTGCGATAATCCTTTCATTCAGCACTAGTTGGAGCCTCAATTGAGCTAAAGATGATCCCAAGCCTTGCAGAACAACTTCAATACCAGCCCGATCCAAATCCTCTGCAAGTTACCTCTGAGTTGTAATCAAACTAGCCAGGCTGCTCTTACGGCTAAGTGCATCAGCAACAACATTAGCCTTCCCAGGATGGTACTTAATCTTAGGACAAATGTCCTCAAGTACTTCCAGCCATCTCCGTTGCCTCAGATTTAGGTTCTTCTGCTGATAGATGTACTTCAAGCTTTTATGGTCCTTGTACATGTTCAATTTCTCACCACACGTAGTGTCTCCATTGCTTTAAGGCGAAGATAATCGCATTCAACTCTAGATCACGAGTCGAATAATTCTTCTCATGCGGTCTTAGTTGCCTAGACCCATAAGCGATCACTTTCCCTTTTTGCATTAAGACACAATCGAGCCCACGATGTAAAGCATCGCTATAGACATCATACTCAACACCTGCTCTAGGAAAAGCTAAAATGGGAGCATTAGTTAGTTTCTTTCAACTCCTAAAAGCTTGCCTCGCACTGCTCAGTCCACTTGAAGTTCACATTCTTCTTGGTCAGACCAGTGAGTGGCACGGCTAACTGAGCATAGCCTTGAATGAACCTCCAGTAGTATCCAGTTAGCCCAAGGAAAGTCCTGATTTCCTTCACTGTAATAGGCCTAGCCCAATCCTTCACTGCCTCTATCTTCTGTGGATCAGTTGCCACTCTCTCCTTAGAAAGGATGTGACCCAGGAATGCCAGCTCAGATTTCCAGAAATCGCACTTGGACAACTTGGCATACAACTCATGCTCTTGGAGCTTCTTCAAAACTGTAGCCAGATGCTCAGTTTGCTCCTCCTCCGACTTGGAGTACACAAGGATATCGTCGATAAACACCACGACGAAAGAATCAATAAACGGTCTCAGAACTCTGTTCAGCATATCCATGAAGATTATAGGTGCATTTGTCACTCCAAACGGCATAACTAAGAATTCGTAATGCCCGTGTCGAGTTCTGAATGCAGTCTTATGCACATCTTCAGTCTTCACTCGAACCTGATGGTATCTTAATCGAAGATCTATTTTGGAGAAAACAGCTGCTCCTTGTAGACGGTCGAACAGGTCATTAATTCGGGGAATAGGATACTTGTTCTGAACAGTGACCTTGTTCAGCTCTCGGTAATCGATGCACATCCTCATCGAACCATCCTTCTTCTTTACCAACAGCACCGGTGCTCCCTAATGCGACACACTTGGTTGAATAAAGCCTTTCTCTAACAGGTCTTCAATCTGCCGTTTGATCTCATCCTGCTCCATAGGCGCCATCCTATATGGTGCCTTGGAAATGGGTGCACTCCCTGGGTGAATAGTGATGCTGAACTCTACATCACGATGCGGGGGTAACCTAGGCAAATCTTCCAAGAATACAGTCAGGTAATCCCGAACCACTGGAATTTGCTGAACCTCATAGGAACCTCCTTCTTGCTAATAGCTGCCACCAGCCCAGAACATCTCTTCTTCCCTTGGAATGTGACTTCAAGACTACCTGGAGCCTTCACTGTTACTTCCTTGGTCTTGCACTCGATGCTTGCACTGTACACCGACATCCAATCAATGCCAATGATAACATCGACTCCTATGACATTCAGCTCGATCAGATCGATCCCGAAAATTCTGTCTCCAATCATGATCTCGCAGTCCGCATAGTACCGATCAGTGGTTCAAGTCTCCCCTGACGGAGTAGCTACTGCTAAGACCTTGCCTGAAATGACCTTCGGTTCAACTCCCAAAACTTTAGCAAATTTAGGTGATATAAAGGTATGAGAGGATCCAGTGTCGAACAAAACAACAGCTTTCTTTCCTTTCAAATAAAGTTCTCCTATTACATAACACACACTCGTTACATAACAGTTTACTAAATAAAGCGGGGAAAGGAGAACAACAGTAAAACACTCCTAAACATCTGCCTTCGTACCAGTGATGACGTGATCCACTTCATCAGCGTCAGCTTTAGTTAAGGCAAATACTCACCCCTGCTGGTACGACTTCTTCCCAACTAGCTACATTGGTCCACCAAAGGTGACATTCTGCGGCTTGGGGCATTGAGATTTGTAATGTTCCATCTCACCCCAGTTGAAACAAGTCACCATCGGAGGTCTCACCCAATTATTTCCGGGTCTCCCAGCAATGTTTACAGCATTCGCTCCTGTTGGTTTGAACCTCTGAGCTGACGGCTGTCTCTTGAAATTGCCAGAAACTGCGGGTCTCTTCCCAACATTCCAGTAGTTCCTCTGATTCTGAACAGCATGGAACTGCTCCATATCCGCCTCAGTGGCTACAGCGCGCTTGACCAACTTGTCAAACCTCCTGATACCGAGGGGTATCATCCTGGATCTCAGACTTGGCCTCAAACCATGCTCGAATTTTCGAGCCTTCTTTACCTCGTCCATCACCAGTTCGGGCGCATACCTCAAGAGTTGAGTGAACCTTGTCTCATACTCTCTAACCGACATACCGCCCTGCTGCAGTGCTAGAAATTCCATGGCCTTCTTATCCTGGACGTCTGATGGGAAATAATGACTGCAGAACTCCTCCAAGAATTCCTCCCATCCAGGAACAATATCTCCCATCGCTCGCTTCATCGACTGCCACCATACAGCCGCATCCTTCTCGAACTGCAGTGCAGCCAACTTCACCTTACAGCCCTCTGGAGTCTCCAAGACTTCGAAGATAGTCTTTACCTGTTGGGTCCAATTGTCAGCCGCGTCTGGGTCTCACTTCCCCTCAAATACGGGTGGTTTCATCCTCTTGAATGATTCCACGAGTTTGATTGCTTCGGGTATTGGATTCGCAGGCACCCTCCCTTGATTCTGATTCATGGCAACGGCATTGAGTGTCTGATAGATCCTCGCTAACTCCATTTCCAAGTCCAGACCTTCTCCGCTTCTAGCTCTTCTTACGGCCATATTCTGATGCAAAAGATCCATTAAATTTGAAGTAGAAAACATGAATTTAAATCAACTCTTCATTTCATTGAATTCCAAACTTTATACATTCGAATTTAAAACATTTCTAACATCAAATGAAAGCAGTAAGAAGATACAACATTCTAGTTCCTACGGTTCCTCTTGGCTTCTCGAAGCTCTTCCCGTAGTTCTGCCACTTCTTCCTTCAGTACATCGTACATGTTTTTCCTCTTCTCGAGTTCCCAAACACGATGACTGAGAGTTGCCATGCTCTTCATGCACTTCGCACACTGTGCCTGCAGCAGCTTCGCTCTCTCCCTCTGAGTCTCTATCTGCCTCTGAAGAGACACAATGAGACTACTCGGAACTGGTTCATCATCGTCGAAAGAATCATTAGATGAATCCCGGGGGTGGAGTGATTTCTCGGGACTCAGGCCGTTCCTCTTCGAATTCTTCAGGATTTTCTTCATCTGAATCAGCTTGCCCAGGGTAGTAATCCTCCTCGACTATGTGCCAGTCATCACCTCCAGCTGGGTCGAAGTGGTCCGCCATCTTAGAGAAAAGAGAAGAAGAAGCATAAATTGTATTGCCCCGAATCCCAAATACAACTGAATTCGAGAGTTCTACAGGATCTTTTCATCTCATTCGGTACAATTTTACAAGGAATTAAAAACCTTTCACTTTGCATCAGAGTTACATGAGATTTTACACTTCACATTTTACAGCGGAAGCATATACATCAATAAATTACAAATAATGACAGCGGAAGCAAATACAACTTTATACAAAAGATGCAACAGTAAATAATCTTTGAGCATTGGTTCTCCGTTAACCTTTATCAAGCCAATTATCCTGCATATAAAACTGTGGGTACGTCAGTTTATTCAACCGACGATAATTATACATGGCCATCCTCTCTATGCCAGAAACAGTATAACGATTCTCATTTCTTAACAGATCACAAACTTATTCACATATCAAATTAAGGGGACTACCCTATTGATGTTGTGTTGTGATTGTGCACTTAATCCTTAATGCAGTTATTTATATTATATGACACTAATGCGCACTTGTTCGGATTCTATGCATCCCATACTACATAGGTCCGAGGGCAAGCCTCTTAATCGTTCTTCATCTTTGTAGGGTTCAATCCCTCGTCATGACTTAATCTACTACTGTAACTACGGTGAGTATCCTAGATGATCTATGAGTACAAGCTCGTGTACAGAAAACCTGGAGGGGAACCCCACGCCATGTCTTGACTCATCAAGCATGCATTCTGTGGCAATTCAGCCTCCTTCATGGCACACGATCCTCTTGCAGTCACCAAACATCCCACAAGCGTGGCTAAAGTCCGATCATTACTGAGTTGTGCCCACGCCATGTCTTGACTCATCAAGCATGCATTCTGTGGCTCACACACCCGCACCGTAAACTCTAGTTCTCATACTTGTGTTTTCTCTCACTTTCATCACATCTCCACTATGTACTAATTTATTAAAATCATGAATAAAATCAAAGCTCTGGAGTTAGCCTCTCCATTAAACCGGACTTATTCATTCATTCAACATGATCAACCTTGGTCTTTCATTTCAAATTTTCATTTCATCTCTTTCCAAATGCCGGGGGAGACTTAGCTACTCTTTCGTTTCAATTCCAATTCACAATTTCCTATTTGAGCATTTCCAACTCATGAATTCATTTTCATAATCTCACAGATTTTCTTTATCATGTTCCTAGCTTTCATATTCATTTAATTCCCACAATTCAAATCAATGATTCACTTCATGTAAATTCATGCAAAGACAAATAGAGTTTACCAATATCAACCATAAGATTCACAATCTTTATCATAAACCAAATAAGATTTCTAATATATCAAAAGTATTCTGGACAGTCGACTTGGAGCCAGTCCAGTCGACTTGTTCAGTCAAATAAAATTCTTCATAACTGCTCGGGAGAGTCGACTGCTGCACATGGCCAGTCGGCTGTTCCACAGTTTTCCATGTCTAAAATATCATTCACTTAACAGTCGACTGTCATTCAAATCAGTCGTCTGTTCTGGGTGATTTAACTGTACACTTTTCATGCTCAGTTCAGTCAACTGCTACATGCATTCGTTCGACTGAACAGGTTAAATTTCAAATTAAGGAATCATCTTTCCCTTCTGTTCTTCAATTCACATACATCGTTTTGTCACATTATGTCATATTCATACTAACATAAACATGTAATTTCTTATCTGTTCACTAACATCACAACATATAAATTTTACATAACTAATGTTTTCTTTCCTCAAAGAAATGCTAAGCATGCACTTTCATTTACTCATCATTTACTTGCAGAGATGAATACTAATCTCAATTTAACACACTAGAACATCACATTAAAATATCTCGTTTTATGGAACTCTGAACTGTACATACTTTATTTCAATATACCAGTCGACTGTTTACATTACCGGTCGACTGTATGGGTTATTCCCAGTTCTCTAATTATCACTAGTTCTTTTTCATCCGTTCATGTCTCCTAAATTATATACAGCATGGAGGATATGGATTTAGCAATCATTCTATCACTTCAGTTTGTATACATGTATACAATTAAATCTTCTAATTTAGGAATCATGAGAAAAACATCCGCCTCGTACCAGTCGACTTGTCCACATGACGGTCGACTGTACAATCCAATTACAGTCTTTTAAAGTGTCATTACTTCATTATCATTCCTTCACATCTTTCACAATAAGCATAACGCAGAGCAATTTGATATTTCTAAATTTACTTTTCATAAGCATGGTAACAATCATTATTGCCATAGCGTAATTACTACATTAGAAGTCCTAAGAAACATCCACCTTATTGACGAAGTAAACGAATCCCGCAAAGCCTTCTAGTTTGATAATGTAACTTCTCCTCCTTGCTCCTTGCCACCGAAACCTTCTGAAGCAATGCCGACCTTCACCCTCAACTCACACTTAAAAATGTATCTTTTTCAATTAGATTTCTCATGAAGAAGACAAAGGAGCGGGGGGGGGGGGGTATTTATACTGAAATCTTGATGGAATGGAGGGCTAGGATCAAGTAATTGGTTATAAGATGGAGGGCTAAGATGAAAGTAGGAGTTGCATTAACTACCCACAACCAAGTAACCACCAAGCATGATCTCCATTTGAAAATTTCAATTCCCTCCAAAAAGATCCAAACCGGCCACACAAGTATGCTATTGCACGTGTACGTGTAGTGCACGTGCATGCAACTTGGTCTCCATTTTTTGTACATTATATTTTGTAAAAAAAATAATCTTTAAATTGTATTCTACATTACAAATTTAAAATAAATTAACTCATGGGCTTTAGTTTTTGGGCCAACATAATAATTATAAAATAAATGAATTAAATTTTGGGCTTTAAGAAAAAGGCTTTTTGTTTAATTGAAAGAAGGGCTTTATATAAAAATAATTAAAAGCACATATATAAATATCTATACTCATCATAATGAGAGTAATTGCCAAAAATATTGCACGTGCACACTACGTGCAAAATAAAATAATTTTTTTCATTAAATGAAAAATCGTGGCATTACATAAATCATAGAGCAACACAAATGTAAGTGACTTATATTTAAATCTCCAGACTCAACACACGCTCTAATGTCCACTTCTAGGGTGTCGTTCCTTACAAATTTGTACTACTTGGAAACGTGGCTCTGATACCACTAGGATCCAGATTGTGAAAAAAGTGAAAAAAGTGCACTTAGTCCTTAAATAGTGCAAGTTCTTTTTTCACAATTTACATGATTTCCATTCTCTTTTCTATGGATTAATCTCATATATGAAGTTCAATTTCAATTTATGCATTTCCAATTTAAAATTAATTTCAATAAAAATCCATTAAATTCTCACCCTATTGTTTCTTTCCATTACTTCATTCAAAATCACAATTTGTATTTTTCATGTATCTTTCGAATGCGTATAATACCCAAATTAGTGAATAAAAGTCCATAACAACACACTTTAATTTTTCTTCATACAAGATCCTCTTTTATAAATTAGTGTAATTTTCTCATGGAATAAATCACTTTTTATACTTATACAAATGTCAGTTTCATGGAATTCTACTCAATTTTTACTTCTAACCCACTTTTATTTAAGTCAATTATTGTATAGATATTTTTCATGAGGTCCATACATTTTTAGAATAATTATAATATTTTTTTTCAGATTTTTAAGAGTCAAAAATCAATTTTTAAAAAAACCAAAAAATTATTTAAAGTGCCAAACTCCGGATTCGAATCCGCAACCAAAGACCAACCACGTGTTACAGTGCAGTGCACTGTGGCGCTGGCGCAAACCAGAAAGGCCAGAGCGCAAGTGCGTTATGAAGGGGGTTTTAATTCCATATGATATAGTTCTCGGTTTTTGGATTTTTTTCCAAAAAAATAAAAACAAAAGGGCAATGCCCACTTTCGTACCCGAGACCAAGACCACCCGCAAGCTACAGTAAAGCGCCCCAAATGCACCCGTTAACCAAATGGTCCAAGTGCCTAACCTGATATAGGTTGGGGTATTTAGGGGTTATAGTCAGAATCTCTGTTATTTCGAATTTTTATAAAAGTAAGTATTTTTAGGTGCTCTTCTTCTCCAATTTAACTAAAAAAATCTAGATTTTATTTTCTACACAATTACAGTATTTCAGTAAAATAAAACTTGATGTTTGATACAAAAAACATAATTTGACCCATTGATTGAATTATAATCCTTCTATTTTGATTATGTTGTCATATGCAATTGTTTGGACTATGTTTCCATTTATGAGATATTGTTTTCTTGTTGGTATGTTGTTTGGACCCATTAGTAGTAGTTCTGAGAACAGAACTCTTCTAAGGAGGGAGTGATGTAGAACCCCGTAATTTTTAAAAATTATCTTTAAAGGGTTATAAATGATTAAAATGATTTTTGGAGAAGTTATAAGTATTTTCTGAAAATATATCTTTCTACACGTGCAAAACACGTGCAAATACTTTCTTGAGAAGTCTGAAAGTCAAGTTTTCTTCATGAAAAATCATTCTTTTAATATTTGGGATTTATTTAGTATTTTTTCAGATTTTTCTGAAATTAATTGGAACTATTTGCAAATTTTGAAGAAAGAAGGACCTTTTTGCAAATTTGTCATTTTTAGGGGTTGAAATGTAAAATGTATTTTCTGGACGTTTTGAACAGCACCGGTTGAGATTTAGGATTGCTGCACAATATAGAATTTTGTGATTTTCTTGGGAAGAGCAAGAGGAAGATTTGGATCTTGCAAAAAGGAAGGCTTTTTTCGTTGGATCTTTTCAATTCCAAGGTGAGTGACATTGTTTTGTTTTGTTTTGTTTTGTGAGTGATATGAACTTTGTTTGGTAGATGGATTTATGTGAACGATTGTTTTGTCGTTTGTTTGGCATGTATGTTTATTTAGTATTTTGCATGAGAACGATGCAAAGGTTGTTGTTTGTACCATGTATGTGTAATCTAAGAATGTTGAGTAGATATTGGTTCATAAAATTGTATTGTTAGAAAGCATATTTAAGATTTGAGTATGGTTATGATCGGATGGATGAACATCTGGATCTTGTGTTATAAATCAGATTTTGGTTTGAGTTGTGAAAGAATTTCAGTATTGAGAAACCCTAACGGAGGAATTTGGTATTTAGAACATGAGAACTTGAGATTTGAGACATGGATTGATTTGAGTAATGTTTCCAACCTGAGGATACTTTGAGATTGTCATTTTTTTTTTACCTGAATATGAATTATTTTCACAAATGATGAATCTTTAGAAAAACTCAAGTTTTGATTATTGTATACAGACCTAAACTATGCAAACTGTAGGCCGACAGTCGACTGGTAGACTTTTCAGTCGACTGGTACGACCCAGCTGCTGTATCTTTAGCCTTTTTAAAATCCGTTCTGGACAGTCGACTTAGACCCTTGTTCAGTCGACTGGTGTACTTAGAACTTATTTTGTAAAGTTATTGCAGTTCCTTTTCTGGACAGTCGACCTATGACCCCTTATGTCGACTTATAATGCTTAGAATATTTTCTCAACAATTACTGGAATTTACCTCGGGAAAGTCGACTGATGGATTTTTAAGTCGACTTATGTTACTTAACTTATTTTCTTAGAATCATGGATATTTTCCCCTCTGGACAGTCGACTTACTACAGTATAAGTCGACTGGTACTGATGAGTTTTCGTAATTTGAGTGTTCTTTCGAATGATTAGTCTTCAGATATTTTGGCCTATACTTTGTCTTCAGTTAAGCACATGATTTTAAGATATTCAGTTGAGCTATTTTTGTTTGGTGGAAAGTTGGTTTAGACATTGAGTTTGAGTCTCTAGAGGATGTGTGTGACCCTAGTATACCGGCGTTGAGTTCTACTGTTGAGGCCTGTTGAGGTATTTCAGTTGTTCAGTTTTGAGTTAAGTCCGGTAGGGTACACCAACTCTAGGAGATTCGTTGAGTAATTAAGTAACCCAAAAATAATAAGGACAGGCACTAGTGGTGATATGATGAACGAGAACATGGGTCAAGTACCTCAGTATGGCTTTCGGTGTGGGATTTAATCTCCGGAATTATCCAAGTATCTTACTTAGGGTGTGGGATGTATCTCCGGAATTATCTCAGGTAAATTATCTGCGGTGTGGGATATATCTCCGGAATTATCCAAATAGTTACTTGCGATGTGGGATTGATCTCCGAAATTATCGGAGTTGAGGCGAAGCACATGTGGTATTCATGTGATGATGTGTCAATGTTTCGGTGTGGGATGATCTCCGGAATTATCCAGGTAAAATACCTGAGGTGTGGGATTCATCTCCGGAATTATCGGGGCATGGGCTAATTCTCACAGTGTATCTTTATCTCGTAGTAGTCATCGTGTTAGGATTAGTTGCATAGCGGGGATTGAACCCTATGAAGTGGAGACGTTAAGGGCTTGTACCGAACCTATGTAGAGTGGGATGCATAGACTTCGACAAGTACGCATTAGAGAGTCCGCATATAGAAATTGTGTTTTCTTGACTTGGTTTTCATGCATGTGGATTTCCTATTTTCTACACATGACACTTGGTTTAGTCTCACTTGTTGTTTACTTTTCCTTGCTACATCGTATTTTATGTATTCATGTTCACTACCTGTTGTTTAAGGATTCATGATTAATGTTCATTTATGTTGTTTGTTTTTATGTCACTCACACCATTTATAGCTGACCCCTTTAGTTTTGGGGGTTAGGGATCATCTCTAGCCTCATGTGTTGCAGGTTGTTTCTTAGAGTTTGGAGGTGTGGATGCTTGAGATAGTTTTAAGATAAATTAATTTAATGGAGTTTGTGTAAATTTGTAAAAGCAGTGTTGTAATAAGACTGTGTTGTAAATAAAAGAAAATTATGATTTGAGTTGTTTTGTATTCCGCTGTACTATGAAAAAGTTTGTTGTAATAAGAATTGAAAATTTTAGTGGAGTTGGTTGTGTTTAATGTTACATTGAAGTTGATGCTGGGATTGTGCCACATATTTTCTAAGATATCATATTAGAAATTCGGGGTGCTACAGAGGTTGGTATAAGATCTTGCTTCAATAGTAATAATAAACATGGCATAAAAATAACCTAGGTGTGGACACTAGAGTGTAAGTACCTAGGTGTAGACATTATAGAGTGAGTATCACGTAGAACTGAAACATGATGTTTTACCTTTGGGATACAATTGAGGTTTTGCCAAGGGATATTGAGGTGAGTTTGAATTGTGTGTGGTGCTCTAACTTTTCCCTCGTTTTGCAGTATTCAGTATGGTTGCACCCAGGCCCAGGAATGGTGGTAACAATGACGATGGATCTGGTAGTTCTCGAGGAACTGGAATTGATCTTGAGGCTGAATTCGCCAAGGTGTATCAGACTCTGAATGCGCTAATGGTGTTTAATTTGGCACAAAGTCAGAATCAACAACAGAATCAGCAGCAAAATCATGGAGCTGGACAGGGATTGGTTAACGCCGATCCTATCAAGCAGATCGAGTCCTTTAAAAAGATGAGGCCGCCAGTTTTTGAGGGGCAATCTGATCCAACCGCAGCTGATGATTGGATTAGGAGGATGGAGACAATCTTCGAGGTATCGGAGACTCCGGTAGCCAATAAGGTGAAGTTGGCTACTATGCAACTGGAAAAGGACGCTGGTGTCTGGTGGGAATCGCTGAAGAGGACTTTGGGAGACCAGCCGATGACTTGGGAAGCTTTTCTAGAGGAATTCAGGGATCGCTTCTTTCCCCTAGATGTTCAGGAGAAGAAGGCGACCGAGTTCTTGAACCTTCAGCAGGGTAGCATGACCGTGCGGGAGTATGAGACCAAGTTTGCTCAGCTTTCGAGGTATGCACCAGAGTTGGTCGTGGATGAGGCGAAGAAGGCCAAAAAGTTTGAGCAGGGATTGAGGCCAAACTTGAGGTCGAAGATGATCCCGTTGGGCATCAGAAGATTTGACAAGCTGGTCAGGAGAGCAGCTATGACTGAGGAGGATATCGACCAGTTCCAGAAGAGGCAAGATACATGGAACCGGAACAAGAGGCCAGCATCAGGTCAGAGTGGGAAGGGATTCCCACCGAAGCAGATCAAGTTCAGTGACCCGGTGCAGAAGGCACCTGCAACTCAGGGAGTGACTTGTTACTACTGCAAGGAGGCAGGTCATTACAGGTCAGCATGTCCGAAGTTGGCGAAGCAGACTTATATCCAGTGTGGGCAGACTGGACATTCTAAGCCTCATTGTCCACAATTGAGGAAGGATGGTTCGGGTGGAAGCAATTTTTAGAGGCAAGGGCGAGTATTTGCATTAACCGAGGAGGATGCGGGTAACTCGGAAGATGTAATACAGGGTATGCAAGAATTTTGATTTTTTTATTTTAAATCAGTGTAATAAGTAAAACCTTTATTTGAGAATAATTGGAGATTGAGTATCACTCTTCATGTAACAGGGATTGTTTTGATTAATGGAATAAAGGCAACGGTTTTATTTGATACTGGTTCATCGCATACTTTTGTATCACCAAATTTTGCGAAAGTCTTAGGTGTGGAACCTAAGTTGTTTCCAGGCAAGCTATTGTCGGTGGCAATGCCGTCAGGTGAAGAATTGATCGCTGGTCGATATTACGAGGGCTGTGATATCGAGATTGGCGGGAGATTGTTCGGCATTGATCTGATTGAGCTGCAAGTCTTAGGAGTGGATGTCATCGTGGGCATTGATTGGATGGCAATATATGATGCCACAATAGAATGCAAGCAGAAGGAGGTGTTGGTGAAAGCACCAGGTGGACCCGCAGTGACTTTCTAAGGGAAGAAGAAGAATCCAAAGGTGGCTGCAATGGTATCCAAGATGGTTATTTCAGATGAAGTTAAGGGCATTCCGGTTGTCCGAGATTTTCCTAAGGTGTTCTTGGATGATTTTCCAGGATTACCGCCGCAGAGAGATGTGGAGTTTTGCATCAATGTTCAGCCGGGGAGTGCGCTGATTTCCAAGGCTCCGTACAGGATGACACCTGTAGAGCAAGACGAAGTGAAGAAGCAGATTGAGGAGCTGTTGAGCAAATGGCTTATTAGGCCGAGTTCTTCTCCGTGGGGAGCGCCAGTGTTGTTAGTCAAGAAGAAGGATGGGTCAATGAGGATGTGCATTGACTACCGGGAGTTGAATAGGGTGACTGTTCAGAACAAGTATCCACTGCCGTGGATTGATGATTTGTTCGACAGGCTTCGAGGCGCAGCGGTGTTTTCGAAGATTGATTTGAGATCAGGGTATCATCAGGTACGAGTCAAGGAGGAAGATGTGAGTAAAACAGCTTTCAGGACTCATCATGGACTCTATGAGTTTTTGGTGATGCCATTCGGGTTGACGAATGCGCCAGCAGTTTTCATGGATATGATGAATCGGATTTTGAGACCATTTATTGACTCCTTCGTGGTGGTTTTCATCGACGATATCTTGGTGTATTCGAAGTCGGGGGAGGAGCATTCTACGCACTTGACAGCGGTATTACAGAAATTGCAGGAGCATAGCTTGTATGTCAAGTTGTCGAAGTGTGAGTTTTGGAAGTCTGAGGGAGCTTTCCTTGGTCATATCCTTTCTAAGGAGGGAGTAGCCACTGATCCTCAGAAAGTTGAAGCAGTGAAGGATTGGCCCAGGCCAACGTCTGTGAAGGAAGTCAGAAGTTTCTTGGATTTAGCTGGTTACTATAGGAGATTCATCCAGGATTATTCTCAGATTGCAGTTCCTTTGACAGGTTTGACCTGGAAGAATGTGGCATTTTTATGGACCGATAAGTGCGAGGAGAGTTTCCTTGAGTTAAAGGAAAGGTTGACTACTGCACCTATCTTAGCTTTGCCACAAGCTGGGAAGGATTATGATATCTTCAGTGATGCGTCTCTCAGAGGTTTGGGTTGTGTCTTGATGCAAGAAGGCAAGATTATTGCTTATGGTCCGAGGCAATTGCGTCCGCACGAGAAGAATTATCCGACGCATGATTTGGAGCTAGCAGCTATCATTTATGCCTTGAAGAAGTGGAGGCATTATGTTTATGGTGAGAAGGTTAACATGTACACTGACCACAAGAGCCTGACGTACATTTATCAACAGAAGGATCTAAATCTTCGGCAGAGAAGGTGGTTGAAAGTTTTGGAAGACATTCGTCCCGAGATCAAGTATCATCCGGGCAAGGCGAATGTGGTGGCTGATGGACTTAGCAGGAAGAATAGTTTATCAAGTTTAAGCACTACTCGAAGCGAGTTGGCAGCAGAGATCGATCAGGCAGGTATCGAGGTGGTGCTGCAAGGTTTAGGGGCATCTTTGGCTCAGTTGAGGCTGCAGCCATCATTGAGAGAGAGGATTGTGGAAGGTCAGAGATCAGACTCAGAGATTCAGAAGATGTTGCAACAGGTTTCAGAGGGCAAGCTATCAGAGTTTCGTGTCCAAGATGGAATTCTTTGGTTGGGTGAGAGGTTGTGTGTTCCAGATAATGCAGATTTGAGAGATAGTATCTTGCAGGAAGCACACAGTACCTTGTTTTCAGTTCATCCAGGAGGCACGAAGATGTACAGGGACATCAAACAGCACTTTTGGTGGTCTGGTATGAAGAGGGATGTGGCAGATTTTGTGGCAAGATGTCTGACTCGTCAGCAGATCAAAGCAGAAAATCAGAGACCTGGAGGTTTGTTGTAGCCGTTACCCATTCCGGAGTGGAAATGGGAGAATATTAGTATGGATTTCATCACGGGTTTGCCGAGGAGTTCGAAGGGCAATGACTCGATTTGGGTTATCGTGGACTGTTTGACTAAGTCGGCTCACTTTCTAGCCATGAAGATTACTTGGTCGATGGAGAAATTGGCTGAGTTGTACATTGGGGAAATTGTGAGACTTCATGGAGTTCCTGTGTCGATTGTATCCGATAGAGATGCAAGTTTCACTTCAAGGTTTTGGAAGAGCCTACAAGCAACTTTAGGCACCAGAACTGATTTTAGTACCTCTTTTTATCCACAGACCGATGGTCAGATGGAGAAGGTGAATCGAGTGCTGGAAGACATGTTGAGGGCTTGTGTTATGGATTTCGGTGGTAGTTGGGAGAGATACTTGGCATTGGTTGAGTTTGCTTATAACAACAGTTACCATGCGAGTATTGGGATGGCACTGTATGAGGCTTTGTACGAGCGGAGGTGCAGGATACCTGTTTGTTGGTACGAGGTTGGCAATAGGCAGATGTATGGTCCTAAGATCGTACAGCAGATATCAAAGCAGATTGAACTGATTCGCAAGAGGTTGGTCGAGGCTCAGAGTCGGCAGAAGAGTTACGATGATACTCGACGAAGGGACTTGGAGTTTGAGGTTGGGGATGCAGTTTTCCTCAAGGTTTCTTCGACCAAAGGAGTAATCAGGTTTGGTAAGGGAGGCAAGTTGGCGCCAAGGTATATTGGGCCATACAGGATCATGGAGCGAATTGGCAAGACAGCATATAGATTGAAGCTTCCAGAGGAGTTAGCACAAGTGCATGATGTATTTCATGTGTCACTGTTGAGGAAGTATGTGCCAGATCAGAATCATCAGTTGGTAGAGATTCCTGAAGGTCTACAGGTGAACTTGAGTTACAAGGAACAGCCTATTGAGATCATTGACCGTAGGGAGAAAGTTCTTAGGAGCAAAGTGATACCTATGGTCAAGGTGCTGTGGAGGAATCAGCAGTTCGAGGAGGCTACTTGGGAGCCAGAGGATCGCATGCAGAAGGATTTTCCTGAGCTTTTTGTATGAATGTATTTTTCTTTCATGTGATTGTAATTCTTTGAATGATCGTACCATTGATTGAATTATAATCCTTCTATTTTGATTATGTTGTCATATGCAATTGTTTGGACTATGTTTCCATTAATGAGATATTGTTTTCTTGTTGGTATGTTGTTTGGACCCATTAGTAGTAGTTCTGAGGACAGAACTCTTCTAAGGAGGGAGTAATGTAGAACCCCGTAATTTTTAAAAATTATCTTTAAAGGGTTATAAATGATTAAAATGATTTTCGGAGAATTTACAAGGTATTTTCTGAAAATATATCTTTTTACACGTGCAAAACACGTGCAAATACTTTCTTGAGAAGTCTAAAAGTCAAGTTTTCTTCATGAAAAATCATTATTTTAATATTTGGGATTTATTTAGTATTTTTCCTAGATTTTTCTGAAATTAATTGGAACTATTTGCAAATTTTGAAGAAAGAAGGACCTTTTTGCAAATTTGTCATTTTTAGGGGTTGAAATGTAAAATGTATTTTCTGGACGTTTTGAACAGCACCGATTGAGATTTAGGATTATATTTTACTTTTAAATCCTAATTTAAATGAATTTTATTGAATTTCCAAGAGTAGAGCTATATATATAGTTGTATTTTGAAGGGATTATTTTGTAAAAGTGTTGTAAAACCCTAAACTCTTTACCCCGGGTATTTAAAAGGAATTCGCAGCCGTCATTTGCTGCACAATATAGAATTTTGTGATCTTCTTGAGAACAGCAAGAGGAAGATTTGGATCTCGCAAAAAGGAAGGCTTTTTTCGTTGGATCTTTTCAATTCCAAGGTGAGTGACATTGTTTTGTTTTGTTTTGTTTTGTGAGTGATATGAACTTTGTTTGGTAGATGGATTTATGTGAACGATTGTTTTGTCGTTTGTTTGGCATGTATGTTTATTTAGTATTTTGCATGAGAACGATGCAAAGGTTGTTGTTTGTACCATGTATGTGTAATCTAAGAATGTTGAGTAGATCTTGGTTCATAAAATTGTATTGCTAGAAAGCATGTTTAAGATTTGAGTATGGTTATGATCGGATGGATGAACATCTGGATCTTGTGTTATAAATCAGATTTTGGTTTGAGTTGTGAAAGAATTTCAGTATTGAGAAACCCTAACGGAGGAATTAGGTATTTAGAACATGAGAACTTGAGATTTGAGACATGGATTGATTTGAGTAATGTTTCCAACCTGAGGATACTTTGAGATTGTCATTTTTTTTACCTGAATATGAATTATTTTCACAAACGATGAATCTTTAGAAAAACTCAAGTTTTGATTATTGTATACAGACCTAAACTATGCAAACTGTAGGCCGACAGTCGACTGGTAGACTTTTCAGTCGACTGGTACGACCCAGCTGCTGTGTCTTTAGCCTTTTTAAAATCCGTTCTGGACAGTCGACTTAAACCCTTGTTCAGTCGACTGGTGTACTTAGAACTTATTTTGTAAAGTTATTGCAGTTCCTTTTCTGGACAGTCGACCTATGACCCCTTATGTCGACTTATAATGCTTAGAATATTTTCTCAACAATTACTGGAATTTACCTCGGGAAAGTCGACTGATGGATTTTTAAGTCGACTTATGTTACTTAACTTATTTTCTTAGAATCATGGATATTTTTCCCTCTGGACAGTCGACTTACTACAGTATAAGTCAACTGGTACTGATGAGTTTTCGTAATTTGAGTGTACTTTCGAATGATTAGTCTTCAGATATTTTGGCCTATACTTTGTCTTCAGTTAAGCACATGATTTTAAGATATTCAGTTGAGCTATTTTTGTTTGGTGGAAAGTTGGTTTAGACATTGAGTTTGAGTCTCTAGAGGATGTGTGTGACCCTAGTATACCGGCGTTGAGTTCTTTTGTTGAGGCCTGTTGAGGCATTTCAGTTGTTCAGTTTTGAGTTAAGTCCGGTAGGGTACACCAACTCTAGGGGATTCGTTGAGTAATTAAGTAACCCAAAAATAATAAGGACAGACACTAGTGGTGATATGATGAACGAGAACATGGGTCCAGTACCTCAGTATGGCTTTCGGTGTGGGATTTAATCTCCGGAATTATCCAAGTATCTTACTTAGGGTGTGGGATGTATCTCCGGAATTATCTCAGGTAAATTATCTGCGGTGTGGGATATATCTCCGGAATTATCTACGTAGTTACTTGCGGTGTGGGATTGATCTCCGGAATTATCGGAGTCGAGGCGAAGCACATGTGGTATTCATGTGATGATGTGTCAATGTTTCGGTGTGGGATGATCTCCGGAATTATCCAGGTAAAATACTTGAGGTGTGGGATTCATCTCCGGAATTATCGGGGCATGGGCTAATTCTCACAGTGTATCTTTATCTCGTAGTAGTCATCGTGTTAGGATTAGTTGCATAGCGGGGATTGAGCCCTATGAAGTGGAGACGTTAAGGGCTTGCACCGAACCTATGTAGAGTGGGATGCATAGACTTCGACAAGTACGCATTAGAGAGTCCGCATATAGAAATTGTGTTTTCTTGACTTGGTTTTCATGCATGTGGATTTCCTGTTTTCTACACATGACACTTGGTTTAGTCTCACTTGTTGTTTACTTTTCCTTGCTACATCGTATTTTATGTATTCATGTTCACTACCTGTTGTTTAAGGATTCATGATTAATGTTTATTTATGTTGTTTGTTTGTTTTTATGTCACTCACACCATTTATGGCTGACCCCTTTAGTTTTGGGGGTTAGGGATCATCTCTAGCCTCATGTGTTGCAGGTTGTTGCTTAGAGTTTGGAGGTGTGGATGCTTGAGATAGTTTTGAGATAAATTAATTTAATGGAGTTTGTGTAAATTTGTAAAAACAGTGTTGTAATAAGACTGTGTTGTAAATAAAAGAAAATTATGATTTGAGTTGTTTTGTATTCCGCTGTGCTATGAAAAAGTTTGTTGTAATAAGAATTGAAAATTTTAGTGGAGTTGGTTGTGTTTAATGTTACATTGAAGTTGATGCTGGGATTGTGCCACGTATTTTCTAAGATATCATATTAGAAATTCGGGGCGCTACAAACCGTACCCACTCTCCCACTCACCTAGTACAAACCGGCCTAGGTCAAAAGTGTACAATGCACGTGCTAGTGCAATGCACTTGCCAGTCTAGTACCCCTAATTATTTGTTTTTTCATGTGAATTTATTAATTGTCTATTAAATTGGTCTACACTACAAGTCATGCTAATTAAAGGAGAATTAAACTAGTCAGCTTCAAATTTGTGGGCTTAGAACTCTATGAGCTAATTAAAATAATTAAATAATTAGGGTGGACTTAAGAATAAACAATTAGGATTTAGAATTTAATTAGGCTCTTAAAAACTAAAAAAGAGAAATATTAAAATATTTGTTCATGCTACAAAATAAATAATTTTCTATGAAAAAATGCACATGAATTTGTACGTGCAAAAACACGTAAAAAATCAACAAACCCTTTATTTAATTATAAATAAGGAATCAAGATGTTACAATAAGAATAAAGTTAGTTAGGGTTAGGTTAGTTAATTAGAATTAGAAAATTAATTAGTTAGTTAAAATATATAGATTAAGATTAATCTATTGATTTTAAATTAATCATCTAATTAATCTCTATCCAAATTAACTAAAATCCATACTAATTTTTAAAATTTATATATTACATAATTTCATTTCACCCCCTAACTGACCATATTATTTTCTATTGGTTCTTCAATGAGCCAATTTGTAAAACCGCGCAGCTGAGTGCTCGAATTTTCAGAAATCTTCATATAAAATCTATTTGAATATTTTGAATTTTTTATCCATATTTTCTTCCTTGATTTTACCAATACGCCCACATTTTACACTTATCCATCTCATTCCAACAAAGAAAAAACAAATAAATAAAATTAAGTAGAAATAAGATAAATTTTAAAGAAATAAATGAGAACTCGCAACATTAATGCGAAAAAGAGTAATAAAATTTTTATAAAAATTACACTCATCAGTTTGAGCTCACCAGGGCTAATAATCTTCGTGCTGGGGTTGACCTATCCTCACTTTATCCTCAAGGATAGCCTATGATGCCTTTTCCGCACTTCGATGGTCTGGGAAGCAGAGGTCAGGTCGCCCTCATTCTTCACGTACAATGATGTGGTTTCCAGGACATAGGAATTGCCTCCAAGACGAAGATCCTCGAGGAAGTACTTGTAGCTGATCTGCATAGGTGGGCTGATGATCTGTGCTTGGGTCAACTGACCCTCATTTTTCGCTGGACGTTTGCCAATGATGCCCCTTTTGCTCGGGGCTGTCGGCGGTAGCTAGTACTGAAATATGAGGTGCCCATAGGGGTGTTTAGGCATAGTTGCCTTTGTTTTGTATTTGATTTTCCAAATGCGGATTGGCCACCGCCCATATTTTAATTATCTTTCATTCAATGCAAAGTTTTTTTTCCATTGATAACATGTTGACTGAATGAATTGACTTCTCACTGGGTGACTTGACCCAACCTTCGGCGAACATAAGGTATCCTGGCAAGGAGTTCGAGGCAGGATCAGAGTCAGTTGGCATTGCCGAGAGGCAAAACCGATGCTTGGTCCTAGGTGGCGACTCCCATAATCAACACGAGGTCGGAATGCCATTTCAAGGTGCCAAGTTCGAGACTGGAGCCTTGATTGTGGAGAAATCCGCGACTGGAGTGCCATCTAGAGGCATTAAGACGAGGTCCATGTTAGCGGAGAAATCTGCAATGTCCTGGGAGTCAGAGCGTCATTTCGAGGTGCTGAGACGAAGGCCATGTTACTGGAGAAATCCGCGATGGCCTCGGAGTCACAGTGCCATATCGAGATGCTAGGACGTGTGCCATGACTGGGAGAAATCCATGATGGTCTCAGAGTTGGAGCGCCATTTCAAGGCGCTGAGACGAGGGCCATGTTAGCGGAGAAAACTGCGATGACCTCAGAGTTGGAACCCCATTTTGAGATGTTGAGATGATGGCCATGTTAGCAGAGAAATCCACAATGGCCTCAGAGTCAAAGCGCCATTTTGAGGCGCTGAGATGAGGGCCATGTTAGCTGAGAAATCCATGATGGCCTCGAAGTTGGAGCACCATTTTGAGGCGCTAAGACGAGGGCCATGTTAGCGGAGAAATCCGCGATGGCCTCGAAGTTGGAATGCAATTTCGGGGCACTGAGACGAAGGCCATGTTAGCGAGGAATCTGCGATGGCCGTGGAGTCGAGAGTCATTTTGAGGTTCTAAAATGGGGGCCATGTTAGCAGAGAAATTCGCGATGGCCTCAAAGTCGGAGTGCCATTTTGAGGTTCGGAGATGAGGTTCATGTTAGCGGAGAGATCTACGATGATCGCAGGGTCGGAGCACCATTTTGAGGTGTTGAGATGAGGGACATGTTAGCAGAGACATCCGCAATGGCCTCGGAGTCAGGGCTCCATTTCGAGGCATTGAGATGAGGAAGGGCATGAGCCACTGACCTTGTGAACTTTTCTGAACTTGAAATTTGAAAAGAAATTAACTTTTATTCGTTAGTCGCCGAGAATCGAGCGCTTATTACATTTGCCAGCATCTTAAGCCTCATTACAAGTACAGACTGCTAGGGGCCTTCGTGGAACTTCACTAAGTATTCTGCATTCCAAGTCCTCTTGACTATCCTACCCCCCCGGGTCTTCAAGTCGGTAAGTGCCAGGGCACACCACTTTGGAGACCCTATACAAGCCTTCCCAATTAGGAGCCAACTTCCCCTTTTTGCTCGGTTCAGAGATGTCGAGCCTTCGTAGTACTATATCTCCATCTTTGATGTTGGTTGGGAAGACATTTTATTGAAGAACCGTTCTACCCATTGCTGGTAGACTCAGTTCTTTTATTAGTTGACCGTTCACAAACCTCGTCAATGAGGTCCATGTTGGCCCTACGGCCATCTGAGTTTAAGTCTTCACTGAAGCTCATGATCCGTGGGGAAGGTAGCCCGACCTCTAGAGGAATTACAGCTTTGGTGCCGAAGGTCTGGTTGAAGGGTGACTCGCCTGTCGGAATCCTCTTCGTCATTGGATTGTGGGTGTGAAATTGAAGAGAACCTTTGCTGAATTCCTAGGTATTCGCAGAACTTGCAGAAATTTTTGCCAGCAAACTGAGTGCCATTGTCGGTGATTAGGATCTGAGGATCCCAAACTAGCAGACGATGTGCTTCCAAAAGAATTTGCCCTGTCGCTTTGTGCCCGGATGACTTTGCCCTCAAATAATAAGGAAGCGCATTTGCCCTGTCACTTTGGGAAATAGATCAAATCCATCCCCTGCATGGCAAAGGGGGCTGGACTAGCAAGTGTTTTGAGCTTAGCCTGTGGAACGTGCTTCACTGAGGAGAACCTTTGGCATGGTCCACATTTCTTGACGAGATCCTGAGCATCTTTTTTTTTTTTGAAGGAAGATCCTGAGCATATTGTAAGAGGGTAAGCCAATAGTAACTGTGGTTTGGTACTTTTCTTACAAGCGATTTGCTGCCCATGTGGTAGCTTCTAATCCCCTTTTGAATTTCTTCGAGGGCATACTTGGCCTCTGGAGTTAGGCATCAGAGGTAGGGCCTCCAATCAATTTTCATGTATGATCACTTGAAAAGCACATCATTGATGAGCACGAACCTCTCGTCCCTGAACCGAACCTTTGTTGCTTCGGACGGATCTTGTTGTAGTTCGCCATTTCTAAAGAAGTTCATGATCGGATCCATCCATGTTGCTGAAGGCATTGGCGAATCGAGAAAAAGGACTTCAGATTCAACTTTATGGATGCTCAGTTGAACGAGGACTTCCACCAAGACTGTGTAGTCAAGATCCTCGAAGGAAGAGGTGGCCAACTTGGACAGTGCATCAGCCAAGCTATTCTCTTCGCACGGTGTCCTTACGGCCGAGGCTTCTTCGAAATCTACTAAAAGAAAACGGACGTGCGCCAAGCATTGGACTATTTGGGTGTCACGAGCCTCATAGTGCCCCGAGACTTGGTTGACCACAAGTGGGGAGTCACTGAAGGTTTTGATCCTTTTGGCCCCAGCTTTGAGGGCCAGGAGGAGTCTGGCGATTAGTGCCTCATACTCCGATTCGTTGTTGGAGGCTAGAAAGTTGAGGCATAGGGAGTATTGGAGGGTGAAGTCATCCGAGCCGTTCAGTATGAGGTCGGCTCCGCTCTCTTCTTGGCACGACGAACCGTCTACAAAGATTTCCTGTATCGGCTCGTCCTCTCGAACCTCAAATGCCTCAGGGATGGTGCACTCGGTTATGAATTCAGCAAGGGCTTGCCCCTTGATGGAGGTTCTGGGCTTATAGCTGATGTCATGTTGGCTAAGATTAATGGACCATTTGATCAGGCGGCCAGAGTTCTCCGGCTTGTCAAGGACTTGCTTTAGAGGTTGGTCCGTAAAGACCCAAATAGAATGGGCCTAAAAATAGGGGCGAAGCTTCCTCGTGTCCATGACAAGGGCTTAGGCCACCTTCTCCATCTTAGCATAATGCGGTTCGGTATCGCAGAGGACTTTGCTAACATAGTAGATGTGCCTCTGACCCCCATCGTCTTCTCTGATTAGGACGACGCTGAGGGCATGCTCAAATGTTTTCGTGTTGAGATACAAACATCACCTGGCTTAGGTTTACTGAGGAGAGTGGGATTTTAGAGGTATTCCTTCAGCTGGTTGAAGGTCAACTGCTGAGGCTCTCCCCACTCAAAGTTCTTTGACCCCTAGAGGGCCTTGAAAAAAGGGAGGGATTTTCCACCCAACCTTGAGAGGAAACTCTCGATGGCTACAAGTCGACCAGTGAGTCTTTGAACCTCCTTTACATTCTTAGGAGGGGGCATGTCCAATATGGCCCGAATTTTCTAGGGGTTCGCCTTGATTCATCTTTGGCTAACCAGGAAGCCAAGGAACTTTCTGTTAGGTTTCGAGGGTAATCTCAGATTAAATATATAGCGGAAAAATTACAAAAAAATATCGAAACCTAGCCATGGATCCATGCGAAAATCATAAATCGTGTTTAGAAGTTATACCTTAAAGATGAATATGCTGTCTCCACAGTATGCCGAGCATAGCACTGCAATATTGCGGTGCCTCTATGGTATCCACACGAACAGATCAAATCAAGCATTCCCTCACGCCGCGGTGCTAGTTGCGGAAAGGAAATGTTCTTCACGATCTCTCTAACACAATTTCTGTGACGGCTAGAGTTTTTTTAAAACTATATCTTTTCCACAGATACATATCATATATATAGATGCAGAAAATCAACACTAAGAGAGTAATAAGGCTGTTGGGCTCATAATCTGATATGGGTCAGATTCGTGTGTGGTTCTTTGAACTTTAGTTGGCCCATTTAATCTAATTAATTACCCAACCATGTCAGGAGTCCTAGTCTGACAAGGATTCCTAATTAAATTCATCTCATGAATTTAAATCCAATTTCAATCCATTCTAAGTGTGAGACCCTGTAGGTTCCCATTACGTTGATAGTAATACTAAAATCAAATTCTAGTGTTACAAACAGTGAATGGTATCTAGCAATACATCACCGCTACTCAAGTAACGGGAATGCCTGTAACACCTAGAATTCCATTTACATGTAATTCGTAGTACAACAAGATCTTATACTTTAATTCGTACAATTTTAAAAGGAAATTAAAGATTTTTTATTACACAACAATGTTTATTACAGAGTTACACAACAGAAGTTAAATAAAATACAACATAAAATATAACTCTTATATTAGTAGCTTTAATAATGAACGTAATCTTTATCATCAACCGTCTTTAAGTCCTTGCCAATCCAGTCAATCCCTGCACTAAAAATCTGTGGGCACGTCAGTTGCTTACAACCGACGCAATGTTATAAACAGCGATCTTGTCTATGCTGTATTTTAGCGAAATCTCTTACTTTAGCAAACACAAACTTGAATGTATATAAAAGTGTAAAGAATGACTATCCTATACATGTTGGTGTATGATATGACTTAATGCCTAATGCAGGTGTTATACTACAACGACACTAATGCATACTTGTTCAGATTCTATGTACCCCATCCTACATAGGTCCAAGGACAAGCACCTACGTACTCCACATTAAAGGGTTTAATCCCTTGCCATGAATTGCTACTACGGTGACTAATGTATGTTTTAGATATTCTGTGAGTATCTAGTACCACCCCGATAATTCTTGAGTATCACACTCCCACTTCAAGTGATTTTGGACACACTGCCTCACACCCAGTAATTCTGGAGGCGAATACCCACACCGCAAGCTATGACCCTGGTAATTCTTGAGAGTCGTCCTCCCATCGCAAGTGATTTTTGGCCATCACGCCTAACACCCCGATAATTCTGGAGACGAAATCCACATCGCGCTGTCATCAGTACCTCATCACACAAATACCCCATGAGCGTCGTGAAGGATATCCTCTGCCGTGAGCCTCAACCTGGGTAATTCTGGAGATACCTCCCACCGCGCTATCTAGGCCCTCATACTCAGGTTTACTCACACTTTATCACATCTCCCCTTAGTCCCTGTCCTTAAGTTTTAGTTTTAAGTTATCATATCCTAGAGCTAGCTTACCTTACCGGACTTAAATCAACACGAGAGAATGTTAGCCCAAACTAGCTACATTTCAAGAGATACTTAACCAACACTGGTTAGTTCTCAATTTCCATTATTTATAATGCCGATTACTAGGGTCTCGCCTAACCTCTAGACTAACATCTTTCATGTTCAACAATTGGGGTACGCATACCCTTATAACTTATAATCTCAATTTCATGTATTCATATTTCATTCAAATTCTTTCATTCATTCTTATTTACCAACTATGAATTAACCATTTCTTGGTTGATCACTCAACTAAAAATTTCCTTACCAAGTTCCTTTAATAAACAAAACTCATTTTCACATATATTTATTCTTCAAGAATATATTCCAAATACAAAATGCATTTTGATCAACAAAACCCCTTTCATACTCATCCATATTTCAATTATAAATCTCAACTCTATTCAAAAGATAGATTCATTATTTTCATAAAATATTCTACTATAACTTTGTAGTTAAAAACACTTAGAATCATCCTCAATTACTTCATCTAAATTCATTTGCAAAACAGTGAGTTCAAACCAGAAAACTGCAGTTCATGCTTCTTGTAAAAATCGTAGAAAATTATATACTTCACGAAACTTTGTGTTCTTTAGAACAAAATAAAGGTATACAAGTATACTACAATTTCTTAGTTATAAGTTTCTCCAAAATATTGTAACTTTAACCCTGAATTTTTCGAAATCTACAGTAGGGTTGAAATGTTGAAATACTGCCACTTGTACAGTCTTGTAAAATTCATTATAAATTCAATTCTTTGTAAAAATTTGATTTCTTAGACTTTACAGAAAGTTTAACGAGTCTACTACAAGTTATTAGTTCTGACTTTTCTCAAATTACACTTCATTTATGATGCTGAAATGATCAAAACCGAAATGTGGACAGATTTCCAGCAACTAGTCGACTACCAACCAGTCTTAAGTTTAGATTTTATTTAAATACCAAACGACCTCCAAATCTTATGAAATTTTAAAGGGATGTTCCTAACATATACAAGATGCTCCCATAAAAGTTTTAGTTCTAGATTCCAACTATTTTATTAAACATAATTTTCTAATGTGCAAACAAAACTCAAAACAGTAACTTTCTTTGCATGATTTAGCAACTTTGTTTCCAAATTTATATCCAATTCATTTAATCTAATCATGATGTATTACCATGCACTCAAAAGCATTATTTCAACTTTTCTTCATAATAGTCTTTCAATTAGCGTACATTTCTTTTCATACTCATATTTATCAAACATTCCAAATAACATCATCACAAAATTAACTACAATTCATATGAATTATCAATTTCATGCATCAATATTCCTACATATGCATACTACCACATTTTAGAAAGTTCAAGAATCACCCACCTTAATGGAAGAACAAGTAGAAGAAGACTCCTAGAGAGTGGCTCCTAGCTCCAACATAAAAGCTCTTCTCCACCTAGCAAAGCAAGACTGAGCCTCCCTTCTTGAAGAAATTTCGAGCTCGCTTTCTTTTCTCTCTTTCTTTTCTTATCTTATGTTTCTTTCTTTTGTTTCTTGTGAATTGTCCATGAGATAGGAGGGGTTATTTATAGGGTCAAATAGGTGAATGAAGAGACATCCATTACCCAAAATTAAATACCTATTAACAAAATTAATCACCCACTCACTACACAAATCCCTACATCTTCCCCTTCATATGCAAGGTCAAAACCCTTTGAATTTTCCACATGTGCACACTTCTCATTCTTTGTTTACAGTTCATGTAATACCCCGCAAAATAGCTTATGGCTATTTTGCATCGTAATCTGTGCGCAATTGAGAATTGCACGTGATTATGTATTTTCTAATAACAATTATTTTTAATTGAGAAATATCAGATATAACGTCTACTTTATTTTGTAATTTTGAAGGATTATTATGAGGTAGTTTTAATGTATTTTGTATTAATGGTATTATTAAAGAAAAGAGTTGGGTTTTATTTGAAATATATTGAGACTTGGGGGCTTATATGTAATATTCTCTTATATTATTTATTTATCTAATTATTTATTTATTTACTTTTATAAACCCCTCCCCCACCTTTTCCTTCCATCCTCCTTCTTTCCTTCTCCCGTTCCTTTCCCAACCGAAAGGTAAAAAAACCCATTTCGGCCGATCACTTCCCCACCCCAAATCCACTTCATTTCTTCAATGTTTCTAAATTAATTTAGGGGGATGACTAATTGAAGGGTTCTCTACATCGTGGCAGTGTCCGTTTTTCGAGAGGATTTCGGGAAGGTAAACCCTAAATTATTTTATTGTATAAAATTGAGTGTGGTTAATTTCTATTGAGTAGGAGTATTATGGTAGGAAGATTAAGAGATGTTGGGAAGGGTAGATGCGAGGAATTAGTAGATTCTTAAAGAGTTTGCAAGTTGTTAATAAATTAGGGTTTTGGGTTTGTAAAAGAAAACTATATGTGTATGAATTATTTCTCGTATAGTAGTGGAAAGTATAGTTGGGCCATTAGAAAATTTAGGAGTGATTTTGGTTATTGATTGGGGATAAAAATTCTATAGGCATTAGATTATTACGTGCATCGCACGTGTGTATTCCAGGCGTTCAATAAACGCTTGTGTGATATTTGGAATAGTGTTATTAGCTTTTGTGATTGGTTTGGATGCTTGAGCCTTGATTGCTTTGAAATTTGATGATAGGATATATTAGCGACTTTGGATGCGGGGTGGCATGGTGGCGCTTCGTGTCTTTGCAGAATAAATATGTGAGTATGATTTATTTACATATTTGATGTTTTAAAAGAAGTTCGAATAAACTGAATTGTTGATATGATTTATGGATGAGGCATATTGGGATAAAGTGTATTGGTATAAATTTATGGATAATGGATTAGTTATGTATATGGGGATGAGTTACACTTATATAATAATATCGAAATATGTGAGTATGATTTATTTACGTATTTGATGTTTTAAAAGAAGTTCGAATAAACTGAATTATTGATATGATTTATGGATGAGGCGTATTGGGATAAATTGTATTGGTATAAATTTATGGATAATGGATTAGTATGTATATGGGGATGAGTTATATTTATATAATGATATCAAAATATGTGAGTATGATCTCTTTTATTTATGTACGTGGTGTGTTGTTGGGTTGTTGTTTCTCTTGTATGTATGTTGTCCTAAAACAACTTGGACAAAGTCCTAAGCTTATGAGTGATGCCATGGATAAAATAAATGATCACCTAAGAAAGTGAATGGTAGAACTTTAATAAGAACATAAAGATTGAATCTTGGATTGTTGTAGGATTGAGGCTCATGCTATATACCATGCTTAGGTAGTAGTAAGAACCCATTCATGCCTATGTGACATCCTAGTAACCCATCATGCTTGAGTTTGATGAACCCATTTATGCTTGTGAACCTATGAAACAACATCATGCTTGAATTGTAGTCAATGTTCATATCCATGCTTAAGGTTGTAATAGACATCCATGCTTAGAGATTAGTAGTTACTCATGCTTGAATGGTAGTAAATGCTCATGTTTAAGTTGTAGTAAATATCCATGCTAAAGTGAGTAGATATTCAAGTTAAGTTGTAGTAACATACATGCTTAAGTTGTAGTAACCAGTCATGCTTAAGTTGTATTCATGCTTTAGACTGTTATAAGTCCATGCTTAAGTTGTATTCATGCTTAAGATTGTTGTGAGTACATGCTTAAGTTGTATTCATGCTTAAGAGTGTTGTAGGTTGATGTTTAAGTTATATACCATGCTTAAGGCCATCGTAGATTCGTGCTTAAGTAATAGAAAAGAATCATGTTGTTGTAGTTGTGGTGTTAACTATCGCGTTGTAGTCGTAGTATTAGTAAAGAACTATTATGTTGTAGTTGTAGCGTTAGTAAAGAACTATCGCGTTATATTGGTAGTGTAGTAGAGAACTATCATGTTGTGGTGGTAGCATTAGTGAAGAACCATCGTGTTGTAGTTGCAATACTCGAGTTGCATAGTAGTTCTAGATTCAAAGGAACCATACTTGAATTGTATTATGATTGTAGTGAAAGATTAAAAAGAACCCATGAGCCCATGCTTTTAGTCCTAGGTGATTCTAGCTCAAACTTGAAGAAAGAACCCAAGAATCTAGTGCATGTAGTTCTAGTTCAATTTGGGAAGGGAAACCACGGATTCTAGTTGTATGAGACCCTAAGTAAAGTTGGACCATATCACATGAACATTACTCATCTTCATGGGTAATAAGGGTTGGGATGGTCACTAATAATCGTTAGCTTGATAAAAGTTTGATGTCGCTTCTTGGGCTTCTCATTGGTAGAGTGCCTATTTTAGATTGTTAGTAGAATATTCTGTTGCTTCTAATTATAGAAGATCAAGTTTGCTAGTAAGCACGTGTGGTTGCTTCTAGGTTGATTACTGTATGGTTACTTTTATGTATGGTTTTGCTCATACGGGCTCGACTGGGGCGTATGTAGCTGTTGGTCTCATACGTAGCTTATTTGGCTCGTATGTATGTTGTTGTCTCATACACGGCTCGACTGGCCCGTATGTAGCTGTTGGTCCCATACGTAGCTGTTTAGCTCGTATGTGTTTTTGGTTACTTGTATGTAGCTTCTTAGCTAATACACAGTTGTTGTGCTCATCTAGGGTGATATCATTGCCCTAGGGCTATCGACCATTAAGACGTATGTCTACGTTACTCCTAAGGGACTGTGGACGAGTCACTTTGCGTATGCCTTCAGATCTTAACCGTTAGTTGATCGCGGACCGGAGTGTGACGAAATCCAAGTTTAGGGTAGTAGCATATGAATACGTTCATATTGTCGGGGTCTTGGATCGATAGGCCATGATCCGGATCCTGAGGGATTCTGGTAAATCCAGGTTGAGCAGTCTGGTAAAGTCATCTTGCGAAGTCTAATTTAAGACCTAGCATGTTATGTTTATAATATTGTCATCCCTAGGATTGTTTAGGGTAAGTGACATCGTTAGGGTAGTAACTTATGGCTATTTACTACTTAACCATTACTTATTATCATTTTCGCTGAAGGGAAAGAGTTGGTGTTAAGGGTGATTCCTTATGATCCGACCTGTTCTATAGGCCGACACTAGGCGGTATTATTGGGTTGTACGTTCCCGTCAAAGGGATACGCACGGTGCCTTCTCACGAGTTGGGAGCACGGGTTGCGTATCTCACTCTGTTAATTCCTGAAATACCATGATAAGAACGGTATGTCGGAACTAGGGGATGGACCCCGGAAATTCCGTCATGTTCTATGCCAGGAAGAGCGAACGGGCCATAGATCATGGTCTATGAGTTTTGGGTGCCACAGGGTAGGCTTTGTGCTATCCTGCACTTGAGAGACCCTGTGTTCGTCTGGTTTGTGAGTGAGGTCCGGTGCGCCAGGTAGTAGTGGCAAACATAGACACCATGAGCGTACTGCATTGGTGGGACTTGACCATGTCTGCAACCTCATCATTCACGTTCTATTGTCGGGAAAAGGTTGTGTACAAAATAGAATTCATAATGTGGGTTCAAATCCCTATATATGGAGAAACGGCTTGAGATGGGGCGTATGTAGTATGGGATGCATACAGTTCCGGAGACTTGCTTTCATTAGAATAAGAGCATCATTGCATTGGTAATCTTGCATTAGAGTTTAAGTCATAACATACATTGGCACATCAATTATATATACACGTTTCTTTTTTATTCAAGATGAATTGTGAGTGTGATGGTTAAAGTGTATAATGAGTGCGAAAGTGATGTATTGCGAGATGGGATGATATATGTTGTAAGAAATGAATGAATGTGATGTTATGTGATATTAGATTGAGAATGATCGTGTTTATGAATGGAGATGAGCACGAAAGAATATAAGTCGTGAGGCTGTAAATGCAAATGAATGGTAAATGAGGTGCAGTTTATGTGGAAGTAGAGTTATTTGTGAATGTAAAGCATTATGGGAAAGTAAAGCTATAGAAATATTTGTATAAGCCTAAAGTGATGGGCGTTAAGCGACTAATTTGTGAATGATTTCCAAACTAAAGATAAGTACGTTATGAGCGGGTATGGATATACATACAGGTGATGACTCAGAGAGTATTTGATGTGTAATCCCATTTATGATGTTTACATGTTCAGATGTCAAGTAAAATTTGATTATCTTGGTATTCGTAAGTTCGTTGCGACTAATTTGTGAATGATTTCAAACTAAAGATAAGTACGTTATGAGCGGGTATGGATATACATACAGGTGATGACTCAGAGAGTATTTGATGTGAAATCCCATTTATGATGTTTACATGTTCAGATGTCAAGTAAAATTTGATTATCTTGGTATTCGTAAGTTCGTTCTGTTTTTACTTATAAAGTTTAATTCATTTGCTTAATTAGTAAATTTACTCACACCAAAAATGGCTAACCCCTTAGTGTTTGGGGGGTTAGGGAGTCCCTGGACTACCCTAGGTCCCCTACTGTTATAGGTCTTCCGCAGTGCAGAGGTGAGGTGTAGATTCATGGTTCTGTGGAGTGGAGCTTCATTTTATAATTTGTTGTTTAAGGTTTAATTGTGTGAATAGTGAAATTTATGATTTAAATTGTGTTTTTGTTGTATAAGTATATGGATGATGATGATGAGTATAGTGTGGAGTGGCATGATATGTTTTTGACCCGTACCCATCTCGTTGTGGAGTACCGGGCCACGTGGTATGTTTTATAAGTTATTTTCTAAAAACTTTACTACGTTTTCAAAGGAATTTATGGATTTTAATTGATAATTGATATCCTGTTATGAGTTTGGCCCCCAGAGCATGATATTTATATTGCCTGTGTGATTCTGCTCATTTTGGCCTGGGGAGCCCATGATATTATTGCCTGTGATGTGAGCTACGGAATTTAGAGCAGAATTCCGTAAGCTTTTTGTGTTTCGGGGCAGAAATTTCAGGAGAAACTCTGTCAAATTTTTTTTGAAATATAACTATCTTAGTTTATGTTTAAAGTGATATAGAAATTGAAAGAATTGATTTTTGGAGTCAAAAAGAAAAAAAAGGGGCAGGCGTTACAGTTTGATATGACAAATCGATATTTGTAATTATTGTGTAATAACTCTGATGGCAATAAAAGTGTTTAAAGTTCTGTGTTATTTACTGTGTTGAGATGCATTTGAAGCAAAGATTCTGGCATGAGTCACGGTTTTCCAGTTACCGGAAATCGGGGCGTTACAGTTCAAATGTATATATTTGTTTCATGATAAGTATGGTGACAATTTCAAAAGTGTATTTAATATAGAATTTTATCATGGACTTGTATTTTGCAATTAGTTTCTTATGAGCTTTTAAAATAGATTAGAGCCTATGGATTTAAAATCAAAATAAACAACTTAAATAAAAATAAGAATAGATATGCATAATTCTTAGAAATTTTTTATGGATTAAATTGCTTAAAATATGCGCGTGCAATGCACGCATAAAAACAAATATTCAAAATATGAGATAGATTTGATTAACAGGGAAATATTTATAAATACTCGAAATATAATAAATGAAAAATATTTATTTTGATAATGTTAAGGATATTTAGCGTAACCGTGAAATTTACGTAATCAACACGTGTATTGAAAATACATGCAATACACGTAAAAACACAAAGATTAAAATTAATATTCGAGTTGGCTAAAAATAGGATAAAAATGAATTTTGAGATAACGGAAAACATATAAATAATCAGAATATAAAATACGTATGACATTTATATAAAAATACGTTACAAATATTATTCGTTAGAGTACGAAATACACGTGCGTAACATGCGAGGGCAAAATTGTCATTACTCAATTTTGCGGGGTGTTACAATGCCAGTGAATTGACATAACCTATTTGTGACCAATGTTACCATGTAGTCTCGTCCTTTTACCCAGATATCTAATTGACGATAAGTCATAGAGCATGTCACCCTTGTATAGTTCAGTGTTTGGTTTCTTGATGTCCGAGTAGACTTACTAAAACAAATGAGCTCAATATTTCATATTGACTTATTTGAGCACGACCATGCATTTTGCAGTCTCACTCAATCAAGGGGCCCATAGATGTCGCTCTTGTCATGTAAGAGGGACAAATTCTATCTAAGTCACTCACATCCCTCAACATGATTTGTAGTATCTAATAGTCGACTTTATAATCACCTTATTACAGACAGCGTTTGACGACATTAAAACATATAACTTCTTATGTAGGGAACCGTAGTGACTTCAAGTCAAAGGACTACATACACCATGATCACTGTGAGAACTGCTTATGACACTCACGTAACGATCCATGAAGCATTCTCATGGTGGGTCAGTTCAGTACATTATTACTCTAATATGTTCGTATGTGAAGACTTGATATCTGATATGCATGACCCATGAGATATGGTCATCAGTCTAAGCATATACTAGTCTCTATGTATTATTGTTGTCCTAATTCATAATAATACTTGATTAGGAACATTAAAGAATAGTGTTATGATTACAACCAATAGGATCTCACAATCAAGTCATGCACGTTATCCCATGGTATTGAACCTACTATTCTAAATACTTTATTATGTTCATGTAATCACAATAAACAACACGATAAATAAAATAATTTATATATAAAATAAATATCATGATACAATGTGAACTAATAAGGTTAATACACAACTGGCTTTTAGGGCACACCAACACTTCTCTGAAGTTACGCCGAAGGCGCATTTGAATGAGTTGAGCCTCATGTTATGCGCTCTGAGGATTCCGAAGGCCTCATCAAGGTCTTTGACATGGTTATCTCCCTCTGATGCTTTTAATGAGCATGTCGTCAACATATACCTCCATGTTTTGGCCTATTTGATCCTTAAAGACCCGGTTGACGAGCCTTTGATATGTGGTGCCAGCATTCTTCAAGAAGAAAGGCATGACGTAGTAGTATTAAAGCCCCTGGTCTATCATAAAGGTCATTTTCGGAATATCTAGGGGGAACTTCCGAATCTGGTTGTACCATAAGAAGGCATCCATGAAACTGAGGAGCTCGTGCCTGGACATCGCATCGATGAAAGCATCAATGCTCAGGAGAGGAAAATGATCCTTTGGGCACACCTTGTTGAGATCGGTAAAATCGATACATATCTGCCATTTGCTATTAGATTTCTTCACCATCAAAATGTTGGCCAACCACTATGGGTAGTTGACCTCTGGTATGAAGCGAGCGGAGAGGAGCATCTCCACTTCCTCTTCATCACCTGCTACCTCTCAGGGGCGAATTTTCAATGCCTCTGCTGTACAGGCTTGGATTCCAGATGGACGCTCAACTTGTCATAATGAGATCCTTCGAGATCTCGGGCATATTCGAGGGGTCCAAGCAAAGAGATCACTATTTTTCTGGACACAACTAACAATGTCCTCTTTGAGGCCATGGGGGAGGGACTTGCTGACTTGGAACCATTTAGTTGTGTCTGCCTCGGAGAAGGGGACCTCCTTTAAGTCGTCTACTAGATCGGAGCCGATTGAACTCAGATCGGAAGGGAGTTCGACTGCATCGAGAGAGAGGACCGCACCCCCCACCATGCAGTATACCAAGCCCCAGCAGCCTCTTGGTTGCCCTTGACGACTCCGACCCCAGATTTAGTGGGGAACTTCATTCTCATGTGGTAGGCTGATGGCACTGCTTGGAGAGAAGCGGGGTCGGGATGTCCAAGGATGGCATTATAAGCAGTCTTGACATTGACTACCATGAAGTCCATTACCTCCGTTTGAGAGGTCGGGGATTTCCCGGCAGTAACGTCCAGGGTGATGATGTTGGTGTATGCCCTAGAGGCCAGTTGTATATTAACCTCACTAGTTGACATTGTATCATAAAATTTAATTTATATATGAGGCATTTCATTTATTATGTTGTTTATTGTGATTAAATGAACCTAATAAAGTCCTTAAATCAGTAAGTTCAAGCCAGGGGATATCAAGTGCATGACTTGATTGTGAGATCATATTGGTTGAAATTAGAACGTTATTCTTAAATGTCCCTAGTCAAGTATTATTGTGAATTAGGGCAACAATAATACATAGAAACTAGCATGTGCGTAGACTGATGACAATTCTCACGGGTCATGGATATAAGATATCAAGTCTTCCTATGAGTGCATATTGGAGTAATAATGTACTGGACCGACCCATCATGAGAACGCTGCATGGAACGTTGCGTGAGTATCATAAGCGGTTCTCACAGTGACCATGGTTTACGTTTTCCTTTGACTTGAAGTCACTATTGTTCCCTACGTCAGAAATTATATGTTTAATACTGTCAAATGTTGCCTATAATAAGGTGATTATAAAGTCGACTATTGGACATACTACAAACCATACAGAGGCATGTGAGTGACATAGATAGGATTTGCTCTCTTACATAACATGAGCGATATCTTCGGGCCTCTTGATTGAGTGAGACTGCAAAATGTATGGTCATGCTCAAATGAGTCAATATGAGATATTGATCTCATTTGTCTTAGGAAGTCTACCCGAACATCAAGAAACCAAAGATTGAACTATACAAGGTCGACACGCTCCATGCTTTGTATTCAATTAAGATATATGGACAAAATGACTAGACTACATGGTAACATTGGTCACGGATAGGTTATGTCAAATCACTGAAATTCCCGTTAATTGAGTAGCAGTGATGTATTGCAGGATACCGCTCACTATTTGTTGTACTAAAATAGAATTTTAGTATTACTGTCAACGTAATGAGAACCTATAGGGACACACACTTAGAATGTATCAAAATTGGGATTTGAATTCATAAGGTTATTTTAATTGGGAATGCAAGTAAGACTTGGACTCCCAATATTAGTTGGACAATTAGTTAGACTAAATGGGCAAACCCAAATTAGAAGGCCTACACATAAGTCTGACCTAGATCAGATTATAAGCCTGTAGTCTTATTACTCACCTAGGGAATCCTTGCTGCACTATATATATATATATATATATAGGAAATCCTAGCCATCATAGAGCGTAAGAGTGAGAATATGTGGGATATCCCCCTTCTCGCAGCTAGCATCGAGGCGTGAGGGAGAACCAGATTTTAATTCATTCGTGTGGATACCGTAGAGGTTTCGTAATGTTGTAGTGCTCATGATTGGCAGACTGTGAAGATAGCAGTTCCATCATTGAGGTAAAACTCCTAATATGGTTTATGGTTTTCATATGGATCCATGGCTGGGTTTCAAAATTTTGTATTTTTCCGCTGCTTATTACTCAGTTGTGAATTTCGAAACCCAACAGATGATCCCCTCAATCTGAACCGGGACGCCCGAGAAGCCATGAAGGGTGTATCCCATAGCCTTTACCCTTTATCAAGAGAGCTTTAATCCCTCGAAGGCGGCAAGGAACAGGATATTAATAGAGCTTCCATTATCCACCAGGATGCCACAGATCTCCTGGTTGGCTAGACCGATGCTGATGACCAAGACGTCGCAATGAGGAACTTGAACACCTTTGAGGTACTCGTCCGAGAATGAGATTGACAGTCTGTGACCTCGAGGGGGAGGACAGTTGTGGACCGAATTGAATTCCCAGACGAAGCCTTGCAGGAGGAGTTTAAGTTTCCCCCCATAAGCGCACCGTAGACATAGTGCAGGATAGACATCCTTTCAGAGTCCTGAGGTTTGGACTCCACGTTTGGGAGCTTGTTTGCTCCTCGGGGAGGAGGAGAGACTCTTGGGCCGTCCCGGGTGAATTTAGATAAGTACCATCTTCGGATGAGGACCTCAATTTTGTCTTTAAGAGCTCGACAGTTGTCAGTCTCGTGGCCATGATCCTGATGGAACCGAAAGTAGAACCTCATGTCCTTTTTCTTGTTATTGTTATTAAACTAAGGGGTGTGTCAGAGAAACCCCTCTTCCTCCACCTCCATGAGGATGACAGAGACAATCGGGTTAAGCAGAGTGAACTTCTCAAAACGAGGGACTGGAGGTGGTCGCCTCTGATCGGAGGCATCCTTCTGGGTCTTCTTCGTGGCCTCAGAATTTTCCATCTTCCACTTTCCCTTGGTTGAGGACTCTTTCCGGACTCCTGGGTGCAGGGCCTCTTCAGCTCGGGTATCCTTCTAGCTCCAGAAAAGAAGGTCGGGAAAGTCGGTGGGCGGCTTCTTAGCCAAGGAGGCCTTCAACAGATCGTGTCGGACATTATGTCGGAAGGCAGCAACCATGACCCTGATGTCTAAGGAGGAAATTGATCGAGCCTCGGCGGTAAATCTCCAAACGAAGTCCCTAAGGGACTCCCCATCCTTCTGCTTGAGGTCTAGTAGGGAAGCACTTGTCTTCTCAGCCTTGCGGCTGGTCATGAAGTAAGCGAGAAAACTCTCCTCGAGCTGATCGAAAGGAGAAGTTCGAGTTGGGTGTGAGCTTGGAGTACCATTCTTGTGCGGGCCCTCACAGTGTGGCCAGGAGGGTGTGGCAGAGAAGGAGATTCAAGGCAATGTGAATCATTATGAGAGTTTTGAACCCCTCAATGTGATTAGCAGGATCTGAATTTTTGTTGTATGTCTCAAATGTAGGAGGCTTGAAGCTTCTCGGGATGGGGGCCTCGAGGATGTAGGATGAGAAGGGTGGCCGGACTGGTTGATACCCTCGGTTGGACTGCCTACCGTCTTCATCGATCTGGGTGAGTCGGTTCTCTATCTACTGGAGACGTTTGAGGACGTCATCCTCTTGTCCCTCGGATCGGGTCGACCCATAGGACTCCTCATTCCCAGTCATCCCAGTGTGGGTATTGTCGGTGTGGTATTCGTTTCGAAACCCGCTTCAAAAGGCCTGGAGGACCTCGTTCTAAAACTCCTGGAACTCGGCCCTTGTCACATGTCCCTCTTCTCCATGGGCATTTAGAGGTCGGCGGTCCTTCAGTGAAGCACTACACTCCTTTACCCAACCCTTGGAGGAGTGATGGCTTTGGCCCAAAGCATGTTTCGAGAGTCCCTCGTTCCTGGAGTGGTTGAGCCGGAGGCAAAGATCCTCCACGTTTTGCTGATTGCTGAGGATGTTTCTGTAACAGCCGCAAAATATTTTTAAAAATATTTTGTCCACACGTGCTTTACTCGTGTTTGTCTTTTATGTACGTGCTGATTATGTTGTTGCGGAATTAATGAATTGTGCACTAAATTTTTTATTATGATTAGTTTAAGCTAGTTTTATTAAATATATATTAAAATGTGTAACATATGCATTTATATTAAATAAAATTCATAATAATTTGTGTGTAGATTACGTGCACACAATACATTTTTCAAAACCCATGCATTTTCATGATGGTTGGTCAGCCAATGTATAGGAGAGGGAAAAAGGAAAGTTTGAATTGGTCTTATGAGTTGTGGGTAGGTATTGGAAGTAAGTGGGTAGTTTTAGAAACTCCCCATATCTCACATCCTTTAAAAGAACCCCCAAGGCCGGCCTAGAACTTAAGGAGCTTTCATTTTTCCATTTCTAAATTTTACTCTTGGCTTTGGAGTTCTAGCCTTGGAGGAGGAGGTTTGGAGATTTCTAGGAGGTTCTATTGCTAGTTGCATCAGAAAATGGTGGGTGTTTCTTTATTTTCTAATTTTTATAATGCCATAATAATATTAGTATTCATGTTAGGTGCTTTCTAAAATCTTTTTAATGATAAATTAATTTTAGAATCAAATGCATTGTCAATTTAATTAAAGATAAAATTATAGAAGGAAAAATTTGTTTATCATGTATTAGATGGTTAAATTTCATTAAATTGCTGAGGTGATAATGTTATGTTTGCTAGCCAAAATTTTCAATGAGAAATGAACACTATATTGAATTTTTTTTATAGATGTAGTGTTGTAGTTGTATGATTGAATTAAGTGATGTCTCATGAGTAATTATGAATGTGTTGAATACTGAATTTTCCTATGTTAATTCTCTGTAATATATAACTCGAATTGTACAAGTTAGGAAATTATATTTCGATGATAGAGTAATCTAAAAGTAGCAAGGTGCAATAAACTAGATTCATTTTTCCTGAGAAAATTTGACAGTGAGAGAGGCGTGAGAATTCAGGTCTTGGCGTACGAGCTTGGGTGCAGTGTACATTGTCCAAGGTCGTGGGTTCGATTCTTCCTGAGTGCAGATTGATCTCGATTTTTATTTTAAAAACCATTTGGAGTGAGGTTTAGTTCATATTGATTAATTTAGAACAAGTTGATAGAATTACAGGTTTGGAAGACTGGTCTGTGTGTGAGTCTTGGGGAGTAGCTGGTTTCGGGTTCGAGCCTTGGGAACCTTATTCTTTTTCGAAATTATTATAAAATCCTATAATCAGTAAGCAGAAACATATAGTATACTTTTGGTGAAAATTCTACATCAACAGAGAGTTTGGTTCTTGGTTGTTGGGTGCAATTTGGGGGGCTGCTGTGCTCGGGTACGATACCGGACGGGGCCAGTTTTGGGTTAAAATTATTTTTCCATATAATTACATGTATTATCTTTGAGAAAAAGGGTTTAAATTAATCTAAAATATTATTGAAATATTTTTGAAATAATGATATATAAACTTAAGATTTAACTTGTAGTAAAAATGCAATTTTGAAAATATGTTTCCATTGATTATTTGGATTTATTCCACAATCGTTTCGTTTTAAGGCTAACTAAAATTCGGAATATTTTTGAGATAGTTGTGTTAAATTTAGAGATGTATTTTGTATTAAAAATAGTTGTAAATTGTTTAGATGAATAAATAAGAAGTGGAAAGTAGACATATGACGTTTGAAAAGATTTTTTTTATTTAATTGAAGTATTATGGAATAAGGAGTTATATATTTGTTTTGAATTGATGAATTAAAAGAGAATGAATAAGAGAATCAATGATTCATAATGAATGAGAAATGTTGTAATAGAGATTGATAATAACCTAGAAGATCTCTGATTTGAGATGTGTGGGTTCTAGGAGCTGAGCGAGACCCGTAGTAACCGGCAAATTATGATAAATGAAAATTTGAGAAATGACCAGTATGTGCCTGAGTTTTCTCGTTGAGTGAGTTATGTCCGGTAGGGTAAGCTAGTTTTAGACCATGATAACTAAAATTAAATTAAGGGCATGCACTAGACAAGAAGACGTGATGAGACCTGGGCAAACGTAAGTGGGGTGTTTCTATATAGTCGGCTGGTGCATTTCGGGACTATAGATCCTGTCGGGCGGTATACTACGGATATACTTCTGGTCTGTGATTTCTATGCGGAGCGAGGCGAGCCTTAATTAATTTCGGAATTATGAATGGTCGAGTGGTGTACTCCGGGATCATGAATAGTCGGGCGGAAAGGAGGCGGATCTCCAACATATTTTGGGCTTGAGCGGCACTTGCGGGATGTTTGCACGACGAGAATTCTGTATAGTCGGGCCGTGTACTCTGGGACTGGAATCCGTACTCGTAGAATGTCTAAACTATGTTTTTGTTATCGCAGTAGGATTTCATGAAGATTGATTGAACCCTACAATGAGGAGTATGTTAAGGGCTTGCCCTCGGACCTAGATAGTATGAGATGCATAGAATCCGAACAAGTGCAAATTAGTGTTGCATCGTAAGTATGAATTCCTGCATTAGTCATTAAGCTCATATTATACACTGAAATAATTAGGATAGTCACTTTTCATTTTTGCATTCAAGTTTTTGTTTGCTAGATTAAATAATTGTTGTATTATAGCATTATGTCAGTTGTAGCAACTGACGTGCCCGCAGTTTTCAAGTTGCTGAACTCGGATTAGCTAGCAACATGGACTGAAGTTCGTCGACGATGGATGTCGCAAGATTTAAGATATTGGATGTTATAATTTGTATTTCTTTATGTACTTTTCCGCGGTGTGTTGTAATTAAAGACATTGTAATGAAGTTTTTTTAAATTCATTGTATTTTTGTACGAAATTGAAGTAAAGATTTTGTTTATGATATGAATTACATATGTTTGAAATTCGGGGCATTACAGTTTCAGATGTCTGACACGGCAGAGCGGTCGACCCGTCGTGCGACCGAGCAGGAGGCGCCCGGAGCTAGCCTCGATTAATATTCATCCTGCTGTTGCCGTGACCCCTGAGTGGCAGGTCTGCTGTGGGTCGGACAAGGAGGAGGTAATTGGGGGGGGGGGGGCTTGACCCCCCACAGTTGCAGTTTTCTTGGCCTTCGGGGCCTTGGAGGAAGAAGGTGAAGACGTAAGACATGGGTCTGTGGCTGGATCAATCTGTAGTATCCCACAGATGGCGACAATCTGATGTTGCTATTTTTTTTGGTGTGGGAGCAACAGATTGTGGATTTTTTCGATGAAGAGGAAACTCAGATCTCAGCCGTGGATCTGACCCACATGTGAGGCTAGAATGTTGTCACGCCCCGCTTCCCAAAAAGAATACGGAATACGGATACGTAACAAAAGCCCAGCGAATGATTTTCATCATCCATAAACTTTTCAAGAAATCTTTACAACATTCACAAGAATCATCAGAGTCGGAAGCAAAAGAATCAACCACATGCACATATGAGCCAAAATACCAACAAGAATACTTGAAACCAAATGTATAAATCTCAAATAGTCATGATCTGAATAAAACAAATGTCTTTGGTCACACTGACCAAATACAAGAATAAATCTAAGTCTCAAAATACAATATTCTTCGAGCAAACTACAAGAAATAATAATAACAAAAAGCAGCACTAATACTTCATGTCTCCGATACCATCTCGAACATGTTCTCCAAAATCTGCAATTCAACAATGCAGGAAAGAGGAAAAGAGAAAAATCAATTACAAGTTATGAGCCACTTATAATGTAGGATACAAGTACATAGGGAAACTAACTAGCAATATGGTATAAGTATGATGTCAACATAAAAGACTAGCATGGCAAAGTGAACAAGTGTAAATTGCATGAATCAAGTGTCAAGTAATCAAGTATCATGTAAACATGCATCAAGTGTCGAGTATCATGTAATCATGTATCAATTATCGAGTTTCAAATCTCATGTATCAAGTAGTGAAGTATCAAGCAAGCATGTATCATGTTCAAGTATCATGTTCAAGTATCATGTATCAAGTCTTGTAGTGATTTCTATCTAGGTAGCACTTCATGCATCCCACCTTACATGGTTGCTATAACAAATAGTTTCGCTTTAGATTTCATAGTGGACCATGGAGGGGTGGTATACTCGGGGACAAGTCAAGTAATCGAGCTCCAAGCTCCAAGTATTATGTATCATGTAATCACGTGTCAAATTGTACAAGTGGCAAGTATCGTGTCTTGCGTGCAAGTATCAAGTAATCACGTGTTAAGTATCATGTCTCAAGTAATCACGTAGGATCAGTGGATCCCCTTCCGAGTACACATTTCTGAATTATCCACTATTAGATCTATCCCTTAAACCCCGGCTTGGTTATTTATTATTAATGTCAAACAAGTATGTATATGTGCAAAATATATCAAGAATAACATTGCATGATTATGTGACAAGTGCAAGTTGCAAGATAAATATGTACGAGTGCAAGATGGTTCATAAAAGAATAAAATAGACAAATCTCAAGTTCAGGACAGTAAGACCATACTGTAGTAAAACAGTGATTTCCAGTATTACAAACAAGTAAATATGGATCCGTCAAAGGATCTGGAAAATAGACTTCCACACGAATCCAGCGAATATAAATAAGTCATATATTAATTCACAAAAACATAGCTCAAAACTGATTTGAATACAGAAAATAGGTTTAGCCAGAAATCAAGAAAACGAATTCAAGAACAGGAAAACAGCATGAAAACACAATAAATAAATCCACGAAAAACCTGGAGTATTCCCCTATATGTTCAGTATCTAAATATAAAGTTTCAGAATTTTTCAGTGAAATTAGATTAGTCATCAAAAATAAGAACACATCAATAAAAAGTAGTTTGGCCAATCTGGAATTCCCAACTGTAACACCCCGCAAAATTAGAATGACAATTTTGCCCTCGTGTGTTACGCACGTATATTTTGTAATGTATTTCACTACATATTTTGGATTCGTACTATTTATACATTTTCCGTATTGATTTCAGTCAACTAAAATATAATATTTCAATCCCTGGGATTTACGTGCTTTTTACGTGTTTTGATGCACATGTTTCTACCACTACGTATAATATTTTCTATAGGTTTAAATTATTTATTTTTATGTATTTAAATCTATTTTATAAAACGAAAATTTATTTTCCCCTTGTTTTGATTAAAATGCATTTTTTATTTTTTTTGCACGTATGGTGCACGTGCAAATTTTTATTCTCATTTTGCTACTCTCATTTTACTATTTTTAGCATGCATTAGTTTTATTTAGCCTTTCTTTTGATCCATGGACCTATAAACTAAAATGTAGCCCATTAGGAGAGGAGCCCACTAGATAATTAAATAAATTAATTAGTAATGAGCCCATGTAGCAAGCCCACTAGATAATTAAATAAATTAATTAGTAATGAGCCCATGTAGCAAGCCCACTATTAAAATCACATTTTTAGTTAAACATGTACTAATACATGACAAGTTACACATATTAGTACACATTTAGAGTTATAGAAATGTGTTCATATTTGTTTATGCATGTGTGCATGCATACACAAATGTATTTGGACCATTTTTTGGGCAAGGGGAAGAGAAGAGTTGGTAGGTTGAGTTAGTGGAGAGTGGGGAGATGAAGAGATGGAGGTTTTAGGAGTTAGGAAAGTTGAGAGTTGTAAAATAAATTTGAAGAGTTATTAGGGTGAGATTTTTGCACTTTAGACCCTTCCAAAATCCTATAAATAGAGTCTCATTTCCTACATTTCTCTTGCACCAAAATCAATATCAAAATAAGTGTAAGAAAAAGAAAGAAAGGAAGAAAAAGAAAGAGAGTAAGAAATTTATTGTGCTTGGAGGATCTCTTGCTTGGAAAGGAGAAATTGCTAGGAGGAGAAGCCTTACTAGGAGCTAGGAATCTTTGGAGCTAGAAGTGGTGTTCTCTTTTCTTTTCAAGCTTCACAAAAGGTGGGTGTCTCCTACTTTCTAATTTTTTTTGAATGTGCATGTTAATAGAAATGAATGAGTAATATAGAATTTGATTTGATAAAATAGGACAAACCTATGCATTGGATGTAATGAAATATTGCTTTATTGAGTAAACAAACCCAACTTATGTTAATTAGTAATGAGAAAGAAATGTTGATTTGTTTTGTCATGAATTAGTATGCATGAATGAAGATATAATTGATTGTATGAAAAATGTTGGGAATACATTCTTTTGCAAAAATATTTTTTGTAAAGTTAATTGAATACCATAAACTTGTTTTGATTGTTGCCATGCTAGTTGAAAAGAAGAGTGCAACTAAAGGATTAATTCTATGAACCATATTAGAGTGTTTGCAAATTTGTGATTTGTCAAATGTGTGATATGTAGGAGAATTGTTAAAGAATGCTATATTTCGACATATGATTAGAGATATGATGAAAAAGAAAAGAGAAGGAAATAAATTCTTTTTTTTATGAAGTATGTTGACATATGTCAAAAATACAATTTTTGTATGAAAGGAATTTCTTTGAGACACCCATAATCGATTAAAAAAAATATATGTTTGATTCTTAGCACAAATTTTTATTTGTAAAATGTTGGGCATAAACTAGTTTTTTAGAAAATCATGATTTTAATTTTCGAGTTTGAAAAGAAGGGTAAATTTTGTAAAGAAAGGAAAATCTTTTTTTTTAAAATGAGATATATGCTAAAAATAAATTTGGACTTGTTGATTACTATTTAAGATTTCATTTTAGTCCAAAGAGAAGTTTATTCCAATATCCTAAAGGATTGGATTATTGGGTAAACAAGTTTTGTTAAAAAGAAACAGTTTCAGAAAAGTGTGAACAAAAGTATATGAATACAACTTCTAAACAAAAAGCACACTAGGACTTACTGGTTAGTCAATGAGCACCTCTTATAGGAGATCTTGGGTTCAAATCTTGATAGCCATCCTTTATATATTTTTTTGATTGGTTTTAATAAAATAAGATGTTTTTTTTAGTATGAATAAATTCCTATTATGGCTATAAAATAAAATGGAAGCTATTAGAGATTTTTATGGAAATTTTATTGTCTATTTTAAGAAAGTGAAAATGAGACTTTAAAAAGGGGGCTTTTGATTAAAACTCATACTTTCTTCATATAAAATGAAGTAATAAATATTAAAGTTAATCATAACTTTATTGCATATTTTGAGGAAAATGAAATGGGAAATATTAAGATTGTTTTCTTGTATATTTTGAGATATAAAGAGAGATGAAATTGTGAGTATGAAACTTTGTAGTGAACAAAAACAAAGTATTATTTTTGTGAAGTGATTTTTTTAAAGAGAATTATACTTTGATTTTGTTTAAGAAATATTTTAAAGGGAATTGAGATATTGTGATAGTTTGAATTGGTTATAAAATTTCATGTGATGAAATTGTGTTCTTAAAAAGGGAATCCTTTTTGCTTATAAAGACTATGAGTGAATAACTAGATTATGAATAGTGTAAAGACTAAGAAATGATTGCTTTATGGATAAGTACTAATACAAGACATTAATCATTGTGAATAAGTAGAAGATGAAAATTATATAAGTTTAGGACATGATTACTAAAGGGGGTGAATACCCATGTTTCTTGTACATGAAAGTTTATGATTTAGAGTTAGTAAGACCTCGGTACCGGCATTATTGAAAGAAAGGATTTGAGAAATGATTTGGAGATATGGCTAAGGAGCTATCTCGTATTTGTTGATTAAGTCCGGTGGGAGGTGAGACTAATTCTTTGAATGGAAATTATTCATGTCTTGAACTTAGAAAAATTTAGGCACATAAGTGAAGATGTAGTAAACTTAGGGAAACGTAAGTGTGGTGCTCTATATAGTCGTTGGTAGACTCCAAGACTATAGACCCAGTTGGTGGACTGAGGTTGCCCTGTGGGAGACAAATTATTATATTTTAGTCCGGGACTATGAGGACGGGTCAGCGGTGGACTCCGGGATCTTGAGTAGTCGGACGGATGGATTTTTGTGTTTACCGTCTCCAATGTATATATATATATACTGGCCAAGAGGGTCACATACGGGACGGTTCGTACGATGTGGAATCTGTTATAACAGCTGGCGGTGGACTCCAAGGCTGGGATTCACATTCGTGGAATAGTCTGAACTTTATTTTGCTACCGGGTAGTTTTCATGGCGAGGGATCGAGCCCTATATTGTGAAGAACGTAGGCACTTGCCCTCGGACCTATGTAGTATGGGATGCATAGAATCCGAACAAGTGTGCATTAGTGTCATCCTAGTGTAGAATTGTGTGCGCATTAGGCATTAAGGCATGACATACACTTATATTTAGAATAATCACTCTTGACACTTTACTTGTTCATTCAATCTTTTTTTGTGATTTGTTAAAGTATGAGATCGTTATACTATTCCCGACATATAGAGGATAGCCGTGTATAACATTTCGTCAAGTGTAAGTAACTAACGTGCCCACAGACTGACATGCAGGTAATGGACTATTCATGGAGTTATAAAGTGGATATGTTGTTGCTGTTTAGAAGTTAAAGATGTTGCAAATGATGTTAAAGTTATACAAGTTGTATTTCATTGTTGTAATCTTTTAGTCTTCCGCTGTGCTTCAATCAAGTGTAAAGGAACTCTGATGTATTATTGAAAAAGTTTTAAATTTCCTTGTAAAATTGTACGAAGTGAAGTAAAGATCCTGTGAAATCTCGAATTTATCCTTATTTGAAATTCGGGGTGTTACACCAACACTGCTGTACGAAAACTATGATATCTCGCAACCAGTGAAACGAAATCCAATTCCGCCAAAGGAATATGAAAATAGATAAAATAGACTAACTTTCATATTTCACAAATATTTTTCATACAGTATAAGGAGTCATAGTGAAAATAAGGTTCTTTACAGAACAACGAGCAAAATACAGCAAGTATAGTTTTCATAAACGAGCATGAAACAACACATAAAACTCATCAATAAAATTCACCAAAATTCTGGGTAATCCCTAAGTAGATAGAAAAACACTGACCAAAGTTTTGGATCAAAATAATATATGTAGCATCAGTATCAAAATCATTTAGTCATCAAAATCTTCGAAAAATAAAATCTGGAAAAGATCGATACCTCTGTAGTAAAACAGTCATAACTCACTCATACGAAAATGAAATCAAGCAAGGTTGGAGGGATTTGAAGATAGACAAAATTCTCTAAAACTCATGTTTTATACCGAAATTAAGATAATGACTTCAAGACAGTCCAAAACAGCAAACAAAACAAATCAGCAACAAAATACAGATTTTTCCTTTTAACGACAACTCAACATATATCATACAAAACTTGTTCAAAACACAACCAAACATGAAATCGAGTCTACCAAGTGTCCAAAAATCATGAATTAGGGTATCTAACATGTCCACACCAAATATATCACATGGATCTCAACCAAATCAAGAATTCTCACAAAAGTCTCACATACATGATCAAAATCAAGAATGGGTAAAACCTAAGTTATTTCATGTCCATATTGTGTCGTGAGGCAACTGTGGTCAAGTTTTCACTATAGAGACAAAATCCATCAAACATAACACAAACAAGAGCCGTCTCTAAACCTAACTACACTATAGATGATATTTTTGACTTGTATCAAACAAATGGATTGGAGTACAAGTTACTTGCCTTAACTGAAGATGAAGAACAACAAAAACCAAGAGTAAGGAGCAAAACCCACGAACGAAAATCCACGAATCAACGAATCCAAGCAACTTGAGCGAAATCTCCACACGAACCAACTCCACAAAAGAGAGATCAAGAGAGAGGGATGGCGATGGTGGCTTGTGGCCCCGTGAGAACACCAAGCGAGAGAGTCAAGGTGCAAGAGGGTTGAAGGATGATGCAGGAGGTGGTTGGCCAAGGAAGTAGGGGTGTCGGGTTCGGCTAGGTGGCGATGGGGCGGCTCGGGCTTGGAGGTGTCGCGGGTTGGAGGCAGGCCGAGAGAGGGCGTCGGCAGTCTGGGGTGGGCTTCGGCTGTGTGCGGCGGTGCAAGGGGAAAAAGGAGGGCGGCCGGGGGTGTTTGAAGGAGACTAAGGTTAGGGTTAGATGAGGGAGAGAGAGAGTATATATATATGAGAGGAATTAGGGTTTAGAAATACAAGTTGGGTTAATGGGTATTTGGGTTGTGGGTAACTAGGAGTAGTAATAGGATTTGTTTAATTTGGCTGTAATTTGGATACAAATTGTATAGGATATCAAATAGGATTGGGGATTTAATTTGGCTTTGGTAATCTTATTAGGGATCAAATAATAGGATTGGAAATAGGACAACCAATCACCAGCACACACACCCAAGAACAAAAATAAAAAGGACAAGAACAAAATGAAAGAAAGAACAAAATAATGAAGAACGAAACAAAAGAGACAACCAATCAAACACAAAGAGCTCAAAATGAAATAAAACGAATATATATCGAAAAAATTCCAAATACGGTTCAGAAAAAATACAAGAGAGAAAATACACTCAAAATACACAAAAATAAAAAACAGGGGTTACAAATGTAGTGGGAAAGGTTGTGGATTTGGTGGTGGTTAACTGCTGTCGAACACCTGCAAAAAGTCTGAAACACCGGGAGTATTCCCTGCGATAGGCCCTCTGACGATCAAGTCAGTAAAGTGGAGTTTAAATTGTGATTAGGTGGTAATAGTGGAGGTTGGCCCGTATTTATAGGCTAATGGGAGTCGGTTAGGGAAAGATCCCCTGCTGCCTAATCAGATTTTGTTGATTAGGGAGATAATGGAGCAGTTAATCCCCTGATTTTAGGGGATTTGATTACTGACTATAGATGGCAGACAGAGCCTTTGTGGGCAGGCCGAGGTGGACTAGTGGGCCTGAGCAAGGCCCAGGAATCATCTTTCTGCCCACGAGATTGTCATCCTGCCCCAGTTTGTCTCGTGATTCGTGCTGGTATCGAAGGGTGGAGATTAGCCATGATTTTTACGAGATCACAGCAATTTATTGTACGAGATCATAAGACATACACCCAATAGTTTATTGTACGAGATCACAGCAGTCAGGTTATACTAACTGGAGGTTGGCAATTTGGTGTGTGTAGTGTGGGTGGCTGAGCTTAGAGCTCTTTGGGATGCACTAGATGCGGTGTTCGGCTATTGCGTAAACTAGAACCTATGGATTGAGGGGAATTCGCTGATAGTGATCAATCTGTGAAGCAAGAGGCTCCTAATGGCGATGAGTCTGTTGCATTGAAGGATGTTTGTAAGCTGAATTAAGGTGCGTACTGCGAATATCACATGTATGGAGAGAAGGCAATGGTTGTGCTGACTTAATAACACATTTATGCATGGAGAATGGAGATACGTTGTATTACGACGAGGAGGTTCCTAGGCGTTGTTGCAGAAAACAACAATAAAGGATTTTAATAGTCAGTAATGCCAGGAAGGATTGGTAAGGTAAAAGAAAAGAGAAAAAAATCCTTCCAAGCTATAAGGTGAGTTCGATTTGTAAAAACTAATATACAGTAAAATCTCTATAGTGATACTATATATAGGAATAGCCTCTATATAGTTATAACAAATTATGGTTCCAATTTGAGTCATTTATAAATAAGAATAAACTCTATATTGAAATAAGTTATAATTTTTTTAGGCCCTGTCATCAAGAAATTGCCTCCACGTAGTATCTGTATAATGCAAAAAATATATGTGATATTGTAAAGGTTTAAGACGAAATAAAATATTTATGCAAAATTATACATTTTAAAGATAATTTTGTATATTCCCAACACAATATAGATACATATTTTAAATTTTTTTGAAACTATGTCTATCTCTTTTACCAATATTTGCTCAGTTAAGTAATTATTAATGTGTGGATACTTATAGCACTATACCACTTGTATTAAGAATAACTAAGTTAAAACTATAGTTTTTGTAACCATCTCTCTCTTAAGTTGTAATCTCAGCATATTAATAAAATTTGTTCGGTCCAATATTATGACTAAAGAAGGATTTATTATACTATAATGCAAAATGTAAAGACTATACCTAGCCTAGCAGTGTGAAACCCAGAGTGGCTACTTTGGGGACTCTAAGTAGGTCTAAATTCACTTGTCATGGATTATAGCCACATTTGTGTTGGCATTGATAGTTACATACTAACATCTAAACTACAAGTGGAAGCCAGACTGAACATTGAATAAAATTATCACGTCCCGCTTTCCCAAGTACGAAATTACGGGCACGTGACTAAGGCCCAGCGAATGATGTATACATTATCCATAAGTAGTAACAGTTTAACTCAACAATGTGAAATGTAACAACAACCACACAAGCATTAAGATAATCACATAAACATAACCAATCCATAAAATGTCTCATACACCAACATATGGAAGGAAATAACTTTGGGACACCAAAATCCGGAATACAATGTATGATAATAACAACAATGCTGGAAATAAAATAACATAAACGAATTAATTATTGTAGACTGATAATTCAACTCAATTCTCTAGAAGGTTTGATGTCCAAGTCCCTCAGTTGGTCCCTCCATGATACCTGCAATTTCAACATCTAAAGTAGTGGTGGGGGGGGGGGGGGGGGGGGGGGGGGGGATGTTCGTTAAAGCAAGCACGGACATCACGTAGTGATTGCAGTGAAACAATGAACATGATACAACAATAACAATAAAATGAAACGATGTGATATGTACAATACAATAAGAACAATAAAATGCAATTGAAGTTGTGAGACTCAATTAATCAATATGCAATAGTCATAGTACAATGGTCGGAAGTGATAAACAATGATAGAAATGTAAGTGTCGATGCTCAGTGTCAATTTTAAGTCTATCAATATTTTATTAACCTATCTAATTCACGCAATCCTGCGTCCCATACCACAGGTTCAGGTGCATACAGTCAAATGAATGTTTCGACTGTAGTGGTGGATCTTATAGATTCATGTACTCGGCAACGATAATCAATAATCAACAAAACTGTAATTGGTAAATGATACAGTACACGATAGTTGGAATACTGTAGTCAGTAATCCGCAATCAATCGATAAAATAGTAATCAATATTAGTAATCAGCACGGGAAACATGGGGCCCTCCTTCGAATCCAGTCTCTCCTATATTACCCACTACTAAGTCGTACCCCTTTTTACCCCGGCTTGTTATCATTTTATTAAAGTAAATCATAAATATGCAATCGATGGAACGATGTCAAGAAATGATACCATTGAGGTATCAATGTCTATGCAATTGATGGTATGCAATGCAGTTCATTAGATGAAAAATTTAACACATTTATATTTAAAAGCATGAAATATAATTCTGGAAAGCAATACGTTGTTGTACAAAAACTAACTTTCCCACTGCTACGAAAAAGAGAATCAGGTTCCGTCAGAAGTTATAGAAACTATACCCCCTGCCGGTTCCAACTCATATTCACACGATAAATTTTGATAACAGCAAGTATGTCTAACTGTTCATTAATTATGGGTCTACTGTTCAGACAACAACTCAGTAGATAGTTATTACATGTATAATTCGACTAAAACTTAATTAAAATTAGTACAAAAAATTATATTCTAGTTCCCGGTACTATTCATTAACATTCATGAAATTCTTAGGTCCTAATTCTTAAGTTAACCTACTGTTTTAATTAATTGAACATGATGACGTATTTATAAAACAGTAAATCTGAAATTAAGACAATACAGTGGTAGAATCTGAATATCTTGCAATCCGTAAGTCGGATTGCAAATCTATCATATGATCCAAATTTCAGACACGTGGGGCTATAACTTTTATTTAATAAGTTTTGGTTAATAATATCCGTAACTAGGTCGAAATCTCAGTACAATCTTGGGTAGATAACAAGGAAAAATTTTAACACTTGTAATTTATAACCATTGTAATTCACAAAATCTAATTTTATAACTGTAACTCCCATTTTCGTTTTTCCCTTTTATTGATTTCTATTGTAATCTCTTTTGTAATTCAATAACATTTCATTTTGTTTCATTTATTGTATCGAATAATACTAGTCCTAATATTATTCATGAACTATCATTTAATTTCATGATGTTATTTGAATCTTATTTCTCAATTGGATGTTTGAATCCCATGAATTTGTCCTTCTCTTTTATTCCTATTATTGTTTTGGGTTGATAATTTTCTATTTATTTGATTCGTGATTTTTCCCTAGCCATGGGTATATTTATTTTGTTCACATTCATCTTTGGATTCATATTTAACCTATTGATCTAACCCAATAGCTTTCTTAATTGAACCCAAAACCCTATAATCCACTACCCATTAAACCTACCTAACCCTAATTCTCTCTATATATACTAGTTCTCATTAACCCTAACCTCTAACCTAGTTCTGTTAAGCAGCCGTCAACCCCTCACCTTCAACCTCTCCTCCTTCTCTGTGTTTTCCCGAACTGCCCTGAGCCCATCTCTATCTTCATCCCAATCATCATCAGCCCCCGGATCGCCGTCGAGCCGCCCTCCGGAGCCCCTTGTCATCCCCTCTCCGAACCCCAGTCGACCACGCCATCGCCTTGCACGTCGATCAGCCGCCCTCGCCCTGAGTCACTGTCAACCACCGAATCCCCAGTGTCACCGTCCGGTCCTCCTTGCTAACGTGACCAGCACCCCACTGCCGCCTTGTGCACTGCCGTTGAGCCAGTACCGTGACTAGCCTGCCACCAGTTGCCCTACACCCTCCCGCCGTTGAGCCAAGCTAGTTGCTGTCATCGCCTTGCTGTCGCCGTTGCCTTGCCCTCGCTGTGCTGCCACTGTGATCCCTCTCGCTATGTTGCTGCTATCTCTTTTACATGTAGAGTGCACGTGTCGCCCGGGATCCCAATCCCGTTATTCGTTGATATTCAGACTAATCGTCATTAAGTTAAGTCATCGTCTCTTTCTTGATTCGTTCATTGTGTTTGTGTTCAAGAATGTTTATTGAAATTCTTGCAAGTAGATCTCATCGTATTCATCGTATATTGTTATTGTCTTGTACTTTGTTTGGAATGTAAAGGATTTACACGAGCTAATCCCCTCATTCTTGACTTCGTACCAAAATTTGATTCTAAAGATCATGTCCTTCATGTATTTCATGTATATCTCTTGATATTAAGAATTGTTCATGCATATCATCTCATCGATAAACTATTATAGAGTTGTATCATAGGTTGCTAGTGAATTAACTATTGATTTGATGTATCGTTTGGCATTATATTGATGTATGTTTGTGTTTCTTCACTATGATCTCATGCTTACCATGTTAATCTAAGATAATCGACTAATTCAATTGATAACTATAACTCTAGATCACTTTTATACCATGAAATATGCTAATCCAGAATTTTTACTGTCTATCTGAAATTTGCATGATCTTTTCGACCCATCTGTTGACACTGAACCATGAAAGTTTGTGAATATGAAATGTAGCCCTATGTGTCTAGTTTCCAGAACACTAAAAATTATTTAATTCCAACTTATATTGCATGAGGTATGATCATTTTACTACTGCTGCGTTATATTCCCAGAATTCCCTGATTCATGACTGTACCATGTTAAACTGATTAAATAGATGAACTAATGATCAAATATTGTCATGATAAATTCCAGATTGATAGTTAACATGCTTAGGTTCATAAATCAAATATTGCCATGATAATTATTTTTATTGATTTTTAAAGTGAATATTTACTGGTTTTATAACTGTAGCTAATTGACATCGATAACGAGCGATAATCAGTAATCTATAAAGAACCTTGTAATTAACCTAGCTACTGTTATCGGAATTTTGACTTTAAATATGCGTTGGAACCGGGTAGGAGTCTATTTTCTGGAACTTCTGACGGATCCACTTTTGCTGTTCTGTAGTAGCGGAAAATTCGATTTTGGTACAATAACCTACTGCTGTCATGAATTGAGTTTCCATGTTTTGATAATATAATCAAATCTATGTTGTTGTATTTGATGTATTGAATTATATGAATTGCATTGCATGATCTTATTGTTGTATTGTCATCATTCTAGTGTTCCCTATTGATCATCTTATCATTTTCCCATTGATATTAATGCCCCTATTGTTTCCATATTAGTATCGTAATATTGCCAACCGTTATTGCATAATGATTGAATAAAGAATTATTTATCAAACCGGGGTTAAGGGTTGACTAGAGTAGTTGATGATATAGTGACTATACTCAGAAGTGTGGAACTTGTTCCCAAAATATTATGTCGGCTAGTGTTATCGATTTATTGTTGGATTACTGACCACAGTATCCCAATTCATTGTGTATCATTTTAGGGTTATCATGCTGACTATTGTTATCGTTATTGTGCAAGAAATTTCTATTGTTATCGTTATTGTTATCGTGACCAGTACATGATCTATAGAATTTACCACCTTAGTCTAAACAAAATTGATTATATACATCGAACCTGTGGAATGGGACGCAGTAGTACATGCATTAGTTATGACTAAATTGAATAATAGACTTAAGATTTTCATCGCATCATTATTGCATATTGTCATCGTTATTGAACAGTGTTACCGTTATTGTTACCGTTATTGTTATTGTTTATTGTTATTATTATTGATCATCGTTATTGCATATTCCATCGTTATCTTTTTTCCACTATTCATTGCTATCGATCCTATTGTTTCATTAAATTCATTGTTATATCGTTATTAGTATTGTTTCACTGTTTTCCTCTACTTGTTGTCCCTGACTTGCTCTAAGGACATATTATCCTCTCTTTTTAGATGAATAAATTACAGGTAATCAAGGAGAATAGTCTGATGGATTGGGAGAACAAAAATGGTGAAGGGATTGATTACATCGCCGCTTATTTAATTATTTATTGTTTATGTTATGGAGACCTAAAATATTGAATATTGTTATTTTGTTGTATTGTGGGCATTTGACCCAGAATTGTTATTCTATTTCCAGATTTGGTTATCTTAATGTTATTAGATGTTTTAATTTGTTTTGTGATTCATGTGATTATTCTTATATGCATGCGTGGTTGTATCACTTTCTTGTTTATATTGTTGAGTTGAATCGGCAAAAGTTTATAGTTTACGCAAGTCATTCGCTGGGCAATGTCACGTGCTTGTGTTCCGTATTTTTGGGAAGCGGGACATGACAACAATAAGTATTCATATTCAGTAAATATGGTGGATTTCTATCATTAACATGATGGAATTATTGAATCTATGGTAATAAATTATGGATATATCCATACGATCACCTACAACTACAATTCATTCAATCACTCTTTCTTTGGGCAATTTCGTGTCTCTAGTTCGTGTTTGTGTAACATATGCATATATAAATGGGTTTTCATGATTTTCTATGAGTTTTGGGTTGATGGAAGTCGAATGAAACGATGAACGATGTATAATTCGAATTCAAACAATATATGTGTAACGTTAATAACATGGATGCAAAGGAAGGAACTACTTGCGGAGGTCAATAAATGCTTGTATAGGAATAAACAATGGTGTACAAGAGATGCTTGCTTTGTTGACGACATGACAAGACGAAGAAACAAAGATCGGCGGCAACAAAAATGCAACAAGGATTGACGAGCTTCGGGTTTCGAATTGGTGGCTTCGGCGATGAGGCAGACAGCTGCAAGGGAAGGTCAGTTTTGAGTGCGGGGGCGAGTAATAGAGACAAACAAGAGAGAAGACATCGAGATGATGAATTGAAGGCCGTTGGTGAAATGGTGATGGTATCGTGGTGACACACGATAGTGTGGAGGGGCTCGGGATGCGGTGGTCGATGGCGAGGCCAGAGGTCGGGAACAAGGGGGCTGACGGAGATGGGTGGAGTCGAGGCAGCAGGCATCGGGGATGCAGCGTCGTTGAGCGGCAGTGGAGGTGCGACGATGGCACTCAGGGCTGCTGACAATGGCGAGGTAGGGGGATCGATGATGATGACGAGGTGATGGTGGTTGTGAGTTGGGCGTTCGCATGAGAGGGTGGCGTTTGGGATGGTGGCGGAGGTTGGTCAGTGAGGTGAAGCTTCGGGAGTTGGGTGGAAAGCAATGAAGATGGAGGTCGGGTGGTGAGTAGGGGAGGAAGAATGGGGGGGGGGGTAAGTTTAATAATGGTTATATTATTATAATAGGGTAATTAATAGATAATTGATTTAGACTTAGTGGTGTAGGTTATGATTTTGTTTTCATAGATTTTAATAGGTTGTAATTAGGAGAGAGTGGGGTTTTCTGTTGAGAATATGAAAGGGTAGGGACTATGGCTGTTAAGATATGCTTGGGTTTCTTGTTTGGTTTGGGTTGGGTTTGTATTAGGATATGTGCTTAAGTTGGGCTCCCAAAAAATAAAAAAATTAAATAATTTGTAAAGTGGGCTAGGGTAAAAGGAAAAAATAATTTCAATTAAAATAGGTTGGGCTAGAAAATAAAATGAATACTCCTATAAGGAACTAAGAATTTAATATTGGCTTATGAACTATAGGGTGAATTGGGTTTGACAAAATAAATAGTAACTATTGAATGTATGTAATAGAGTTTAAAAGAATAAGGAGAAATATGGAATATTAAATTAAAATAATTTAAAGAAAATAAAATACAAATCCGTATAATCAGAAATGGGGGTTACAAATCCTACTCACCTTACAAAAAAATTTCGTCATCGAAATTCATTCTGGTGGTTAATAGGATAACCCGGAGAAACGCCTACTCGAAGAGATGGGGAAACTTCTTTTGGATCTCTTCTTCAAGCTCCCAAGTCGACTCACCTGGCGAGTGAGGATTCCATGAGACCCGAACGAGCTTGATGACTTTATTCTTTGGTACCTTCTCTTGTCTGTCCATGATAGTGACTGGTCGGATCTTGTATGATAAGTCTAACTGTACGAACAACTCTGAGTAGTCCATCACATGAATGTCATCCCTGATGTACTTCCTGAGATGAGAGATGTGGAACACATCATGAACTCCTGATAATGCTGGCGGCAGTGCGAGTCTGTAAGCTACATCGGGGACTTAGTTTCCTTCTGCCTTTAAAACCGATAATGCCTCTCCATGGTGACACTTTGAGGAAGACATGATCTCCTACCTCAAACTCTAAATGCCTTCGATGAATATCTGCCCACTTCCTCTGACTGTCCTGTGCTGATTGTAAGTGCTTCCTGATCTGAACCACGGTGTCGACCATCTTCGTGATCAATTCCAGCCCTAGAAGTTTCCTTTCATCGATGTCATCCAAGCAGACTGGTGTTCTACACTTGCGACAATAGAGTGCTTCGAACGGTGCTACTTGGAAACTTGCCTGATAACTGTTATTGTACGAGAACTCGACTAAATGCAAATGGTCATCCTAATAACCTCAAAACTGAAGAACACAGGACCTCAACATGTCCTCCAAAGTCTGAATCGACCTTCGAACTGTCCGTCTGTCTGTGGGTGGAATGTTGCACTATAGTTCAACTTGCTTTCCAGACTTCCCTGAAGACTCCCAAAATTGAGATCTGAATCTCGTATCTCTGTCTGATACAATGCTGACAGGAACTCCTAACCGTACAATCTCCTGCATGTACTTCTCGGCCAAGCTCTCTATGGAATGACCCACTCTGAAACGTATGAAATGAACACTCTTTGTCAAACAGTCCATAATTACCCAGATAACATTATGTCCCTTAGGACTTCTTGGCAATGCTGTCACAAAATCCATGGTGATATTCTCCCATTTACACTCCAGGGATTGGTAAAGGCTATAAAAGAACAGCGGTCCTCTGTTATTCTGCCTCCACTTGTTGACAAATTAGACATTGTGATATAAACTTCACCATAGCCCTTTTCATACCATGCCACCAAAAGTGTTGTTTCAGATCTCTGTACATCTTTGTGCCACCAGGATGAATGGAACAGGGTGAGTGGTAAGCTTCTTCTAGTAGTTTCTGTCTAACTTCCCCTTTTGGTACACACAACCTAGCTCCAAAACGAAGTGATCCGTCTGCAAGAATAATCAAGTCAGTTCTTAGGCCTGCTTCCACTTCACTTTGGAATTTCTATAATTGCTCATCACCTACCTGGGCTTCTTTGATCTGCTCTACTAATGAAGACTGTAATTGTAACATCATACACTGTTGTGCTGTACCAGGCAAAATCACATCCAAGTCCAGTCTCCTCATATCCTCCAATAATTCCTTCTGCCTAGAAAGGAATGTGGTCGCAGGTCTCCTACACAAAGCATCAGGCACCGAGTTCACCATACTCGGGTGATACTGAAGTTTGATATCATAGTCTGCCATGAATTTCAACCATCTCCTCTGCCTCATATTTAGCTCCTTCTGTGTGAATACATACTTGAGACTTTTATGGTCAGTGAAAATCTCAACCTTATTCCCAAGTAGATAGTGTCTCCATAACTTCAAGGCAAAGATGACAGGCCGCGAGTTCAAGATCATCTGTGGGGTAGTTCTACTTATGTGACCTTAATTGCCTGGACGCATAAGTGACAAATCTGCCTCGCTGCATTAGGAATGCACCTAAACCTCTGCCAGAAGTGTCACAGTGAATCACAAATCTCCTAAACTATCCGCTATAGTCAGCACTGGTGCTGACGTTAACCGATCCTTCAACTTCATAAAAGCTTCTTCACAAGCTTCATTCCAAAAAAACTTCCGTTCTTTCTTTGTCAAATTGGTTAAAGGTCATGCAATCTTCGAGAAGTCCTGAACAAACTTTCGATAATAACCCGATAATCCAAGAAAACTTTGCACCTATGATGCTAACTTTGGTAATGGCCAATCCTTGACTGCAGTTATATTTGACGGATCCACTGAAACTCCATCGCCCAAGATAATATGGCCCAAAAATGCGACATGGTCTAGCCAGAATTCACACTTGCTAAGCTTCCTATATAGCTGATTCTCCTTTATAGTCTTCAAGAATACCCTCAAATGTTCAACATGATCATCCCTGCTCCGAGAGTATAACAGATTGTCATCGATGAACACAACCACGAATTTGTCCAAAAATGCCGAGGAAACCTTGTTCATCAGACTCATGAGTACTGCTGGTGCATTGGTAACTCCGAATGGCATTACTAAGAATTTGTAATGTTCATTTCTTGTACGAAATGCCGTCTTCTGAATATCCTCGGTCTTCACTCTAACCTGATTGTTGCCCGAACGAAGGTCCAACTTCGAGAAAACTGAGACACCTCCAAGCTGATCAAATAGATCGTCAATTCTCGGAAGTAGGTATCGATTCTTCATAATAACATTAATCAGCTCTCGATAATCAATACAGAGTCTACGACTACCATCTTTCTTATTCACGAACAAGACCGGAGCCCCCCAAGGTGAAACACTTGGCCTGATAAATCCCTTGTCCAACAATTCTTGAACCTACACCTTCAACTCGACCAACTCAACCGGTGCCATTCTGTAGGGACTCTTTGAGATTGGCGCGATACCTGGTTGGACTTCGATATTGAACTCCACATCTCGGTCCCAGGTAATTCTTTTGGAAAGAAATTTAAGAAATCCATCTCAATTATATGCGCAACTTTAACATCAGTTCATGTCAACTCCAGTGCACTAGCCACCTGGTTCACAGAGTTCTTGACACACCCAAGTAGTGTCTTACCAGCATGAAATTCGAACTGTTGGCATCCTGGAAATCTGAACACTACCTTCTTCTCTCAGCAATCAATCACAACTTGAGTAGCTCCCAGCCAATCCATTCTGAGAATAATATCAAACCCTGAGTTATTAATCACAATGAGGTCTGCTCTAAGCTCGTGCCTCTGATCAGTAAGGGGCTCTGCTTGCATATTTTAGAATAAACGATGATGCCTCGACCTGTTGTGATATTCCAAGCTACTGGCATATCGTCACTTGGCAAATGATGCCTATCAGCAAAGCCGGAAGAGATGAAGAAATGTGTAGCACCGGAGTCAAACAAAACATGGGTAGGAAAAGAGTGTGTTAATATGATAGCTAGTGATTAGCCAATGGGCATGAGTGAACTATATGTAAGTATGGACAAGAATAGATGATGCAAAAAGGAAGCAAATAGTACAGAATAATATAACACAATCATTATATAATACCTGCAACAACACTTTCAGCAATCTTAGCTTCCTCCATTGTTAGGTTGTAAACCTTACCACGACTTCCAGTATGAACTCCTCTAGGAGCCGTCCTCCTCTGTTCGTAAACTTAACTCTGTAGTGGAAGTGGTGGTCCGCCTTGACCACGAGCCGGTGATCCCTGTTGTACTGGGCCTCCCATTGGTGTATTGTACTTCCTTGGGCACTCCCAGACCATACAATTCCTCCACACACAAGGTACTGAAGGTTGACTACTCTATAGTCCTTGCGTAGATGTCTGGCCTTGTAGCAGTAGTCGCAAAACTAGTTCACCCTTGGGGCAACAGGTGTATAGGGCAATGCCCTTATCAGAGGGGTCGAAACTGGCCTCCGCATTGGTCCTCCAGTAGGTCAGGCAACAGTGGGGTACAGTAGTGTTCGCTGAGCAGCACTCCTCCTCTTGTGGGTCTATTCTTGGATCCTCGCTGCATCAAGAACGACAGCATAAGTGAGGTCCTAGTGAGCAACCAGACGGTCTGGTATGTCGAAATCTAGACCCATCAAGATTCTCTGAGCCCTATCTTCATCATTTGCCACTATGGCGGTTACAAAGCGACTAAGCTAGGTGAATTTAGCGGCATACTCATCAACGGAATGTTTCCCCTAGATCAAGATGATGTTTAGATTAATATCGTCACACATCAAATAGGCAACAAATTTAATATTAAGCAACATCATTTGGCCATCCTGCATTAAAGAGAGGAACTGTCATTCCATCTCAAATCTAGTGATGCTGGGGAAGAACTTTTCCAAGAAGCTCTCGGTGAATGTGGCCTAAGTAATAGGCCTCTCCAACCTCTCAGTTTCAGCTCTCCACCAGATGTGGGCAATGTCAGCTAGTTGGATGTTGAACACGTCCACACGGTCAACGTCAGCGATCCGTATAGCCTGCATTAACTATTCTGTACGGATTAACCATTGCTTGGCCTCCAATGGTGTTTCGGTGCTAGTGAACTTTTCTCGGTGCAATCGCATGAAATCTGCCACCATACCAGGACTTGGTGGTAGTAGCCCTGGTGCTAGTCCAGCCGCGGCTTTGTTAGCGGCCTCCAAGGTTGCCCTCATTAGTTCATTGTGTTCCTGTTGCAGCTCCATCATTTGCTGCATCGTTCGGAGAATAGCCACATTCTGATTGTGCATTCTTGGGTCGAGAAGTAGAAGAGCCTCCACAAGCCATAATCTGCATCATAATCAAATCAAGTCTCTAGATTATAAGTTGGTTATTAGATATTCATGTGATTAACATGGTTGCACATTGTCGAGTTAAACTGGCTAGAGCCTAACCTGGCTCTGATACCACTTAAAAACCTGTCACGCCCCACTTCCCAAAGTACAAAATTACGGGCAAGTGACTAAGGCCCAACGAATGATGTATACATTACATATAAGCTGTAACAGTTTAATTCAACAATGTGAAATAGAACAACAACCACGCATGTAATAAGATAATCACATAAACATAAATAATCCATGAAATGTCTCATACATAACCAACATCTGGAAGAAAATAACTTCGGGCCACCAAAGCCTAAAATATAATGTACGATAATAACAATAATGCTGTAAATAAAATAACATTAACGAATTAATTATTGTAGACTAATAATTCAACTGAAGGTCTGCTTTTCAGGGGGGATGTCCATTAGAGAAAGCACGGACAACAAGTAGTGAAAGCAGTGAAATAATGAACATGATACAACAATAACAATGAACTAAAATGATGTGATATGTACAATACAATAAGTACAATAAAATGCAATTGCAACTGTGAGATTCAATTCATCGATATGCAATAGTCAATAGTACAATGGTCGGAAGTGATAAACAATGATAGAAATGCAAGTGTCGATGCTCAGTGTCAATTTTAAGTCTATCAATATTTTATTAACCTATCTAATTCACGCAATCCTGCGTCCCATACCACAGGTTCAGGTGCATACAATGAAGTAAAGGTTTCTACTGTAGTGGTGGATCTTATAGGTTCATGTACTTGGCAACAATAATCAATAATCAATAAACAGTAATAGGTAAACGATACAGTACACGATAGTTAGAATACCGGAGTCAGTAATCCGCAATCAATCGATAAAATAGTAATCAATATTAGTAATCGGTACGGGAAACACGGGCCCTTCCTCCGAGTATAGTCCCTCCTACAAAAGCTGACTTTCCCGCTGATACGGAAAGGCGAATTAAGTTCCGTCAGAAGTTCTAGAAACTAGACTCTCTGCCGGTTCCAACGCATATTCACACAATACATTTTAACAACAGTAACTATGTCTACCAGTTAATTAATTATGGGACTACTGTTCAGCAACTCAATAGATAGTTATTTGCGTGTTGGTTGCATGCAACCAACTTAGGGTTGACCAAAATGCAATTTCACAGGAAAATTGCAATTTTGAAAATATCCATGCAACCAAAGAAAGGGTGCATCAAAGAACGGTCAACCCTATCAAAAAAAAAATATCCATGCAACCAACTTAATAGATAGTTAATTAATTTGGTTTCATCCTTCCCTTTTCCATTTTCCTTCTTTTACTACTTACTGCCCGGAACTTGTATCTAACGGGCATTATGTTTTCCTGTCTTCCTATTTTCCCTGTAATTGCTATATGAGCAGGTTTTGGTGATCGCTTTCCTACTGGAGTTGGTGAGCAAATGTTTTGATCTGTGCATTGAAAAATTTGCTTAATGTTTTATTTGAACTATTTTATTCATGTAGTGTATTGAGACTTGTATTTGGGCTAGTAGTCCCAGGATCTTATTTTGTTTCAGATCTCGTATTTGTTTGGGATATTTATCATTGTTGCAAATAAATATTATTGATTTATAATTGTTTATGAATGCCTGGTTGAGTATATTGTTATATTTACTGTTGTACTGAATCAAGTAGATCCGTACAGCTTATGGATGGTGAAAATTATCCGCTGGGCTTAGTCACGTACCGTATTCTGTATTTCTTTTGGGAAGTGGGGCGTGACAATTCAAAACCCGAAGCTCATCAATCCTTGTTGTGTTGTAGTCGTTGCTCTTTGCTTCTTCAGCTCATCATGTCGTCAATAAGGCAAGCTTCTCTTGTACACCTTTGTTTATTCCTGTACAAGTATTTCTTGAACTCCGCAAGTAGTTCCTTCCTTTGCATCCATGTTATTAACCTTGCTCATATATTTTCTGAATTTGAATTATACATCGTGCATCATTCATTCGACTTCCATCAACCCAAAACTCATAGAAAATCATGCAAACCCATTTATATATGCATATGTTACACGAACACGAACTAAAGACATGAAATTGCCTAAAAAAAGAGTGACTAAATGAATTGTAGTGTATGGCTACATCCATAATTTAATACCGTTGTCATACCCCGCTTCCTAAAAGAATACGAAATACGAACACGTGACAAAGCCCAGCGAATGGTTTTCATCATCCATAAGCTGTAAGGATCGACTCAATAATACAACATGAATATACAAGAAATATACAACCACGTATGTATGAAACAAATCTCATAATCAACAGAATTATTTATTACAAATACAAAATCCTCAAATAAAACAAGATCTAGTAACAATAAGAAACTTTGGGACAACATCCCCAATACAAGTTCAAGTAGTAACAAAGAATTTATAAACTCAAAACAAAAGTAAACTAAAGCATAAATATTCCAGCCCAAGCTCAGAACACTTGATCAGTCACTTTGTCAGGTAGCTGATCTCCAAAACCTCACAATTGGAAGAAATAGAGAAAGCAAAAGACAAGATTCTCGTTAGTGCAAGCTACGGGCTGCGAGTAGTACAAGCAAAGGGGTAGGAACAAGGAATGCAACAAGGGAATCAAGTACAAGAAATGAATCATGTAACAGGAAGGTACAACATGCAAATGAGAATCATGTCATTTCAACTTGTAAATAGGAATCATAAGGCTAGTAATGAGCATGTAACATGTGGACAAGAACCATATACTGGTAAATAGGAATCATATACATGTAACAGGAGTATTCAAAATGCTCAGTGTCTACTTAAGTCTACTCATTTAATTTGCCCTAACTAATGCACGTGATCCTGTGTCCCATACCGCAAGTCGGGTACATACAAGCATGTTATGTTTAGACTATAGTGGCCAACTATACAGGGTCAAGTACTCATGTCTTACAGGAAATAATAAGCATGTAGTCAAACCATGGGCACTAGAGGTGACCCCCACATGCACTAGAGGTAACCCCCGTCAACTCCTGACGTGGCACTTAGTTATACGTGGCACTTAGTTCCATTTAGTTGCAAACATATATCATGTAATCATGAGATGGACACTAGAGGTAACCCCCGCAGGCACTAGAGGTAACCCCCGTTAACCCCTGACATATCACTTATTTCTACATGGCACTTAGTTCTATTTAACTTATAATCATAGGAAACAGAAGCCCCCTTCCGAGTACAATCTCTTATATACCATACTACTAGGTCTTTCCCTTAAACCTCGGCTTGATTACTCATTATTATTATCAAACAGGCATGAAAGTGCATGAACAGGGGTATGTAAACATGATAGGAAGCAGGAAACATGTTCAGGTTGGGTAGAAAGCATATTAGGATGTCAAATCAACTTAAAATTATTAAAATCAACAAGAACTCTAGTTCTGGATAGCAGGATATTGCTGCACCAAAACTGGAATTTCTGTTGCTACAGGATTCCAAACCTAGATATGTTAGAAGTTCTAGAAACTAGACACTCTGCCGGTTCCAACGCATATACACATGATATATAAAAGTTCCAGCAACTGAGCTCAAATCAACATTCTACACAGATTTTGTGTTCAGCCAGAATTTTTAAAATTGTGTTTATATGCATGAATCAGGTCTAAAAACTCATCAAATAAATCCTGGAAAATTAAGGGTGATTCCCTAGCATGTCTAGTCTCAGTAAAATAAATTTCATATTATTATATTACTGATAACATGTTTAAATTAAATTGCAAAGCAGGGTGATACAGGTGAAATTGTGAATCTGGAAATCCAGACCCAGAAGTACTAAAACAGCAATATCTCACAACTCACAACTCGGAATTCAATTTTGTCAGATGTTATGAAAACTAGACACATGGGGCTACAATTCATATTCAGAAACCAACTCAAAATTATAAGTTAAATGTGTCAAAATTATCATGAAAGATCAGGAAAGCATCATTCTCATATTTCTTTTGCATGAAATGTAACACGATTATTAACTACCATAGATCTAAGTTAATGTGTGATGCAAGTCAGGATTTAATGATTATTCAAAAAACACCCATGTCTATTCTCAACTCATAGCGAAAGGAAAGCAATATCAACACATGCATCATACAACGAACCATCGATAAGCCATGATGATTCATAAATTCATGTAGCAAAATAATTAGGTAAATAATTAGATCTAACTTTTTGTTGTGAAAATAGTGTATTAACGAATGGTTGTGACCCTTACGATTATGGAAATTAATGGAGATGAACAACAAATAGGATCAAGATGTATCAACAATAAACAAAAGATGAGTCACAACTAGGATTTACATGCGGTATTTTTCAAGGAAAAGCTTGTACTAGATCAACGAGTTGTACAAGAAGATACTTGCCTTGATTGGATTGTGGGATGTATGACGTCGAGCAGAACACGCGCACGTTACGTGCGAGCAACCCTATGTGCAATGCACGTACAGCTAGAGACAGCAGCAACAGCAGGCTCGACTGGCTTAGCTCGACGCCGGCTTGGGACAGCAATGCGGTGGCGGTAGCTACTCAGTGGATGGCAGCAGAGTGGTGGTTACGGAGGCACGGCAAGGGGCTGTAGTGCTAGGGTACGGTGCGGGTGTGTGAGCCGCAGAATGCATGCTTGATGAGTCAAGACATGGCGCGGGCACAACTCAGTAATGATCGGACTCTAGTCACGCTTGTGGGATGTTTTGGTGACTGCAAGAGGAGTGTGTTCAGGGAGGAGGCTGAATTGTCGCAGAATGCATGCTTGACGAGTCAAGACATGGCGCGGAATTCTACTCCAGGGGCCAGGATACATGCTTGTACTCATAGATTCATCTAGGATACTCATTGGAATTACAGTAGTAGAATAAGTCATGGCGGGGGATTGAACCCTACAAAAATGAAGATCGTTTAAGAGGCTTGCACTCGAACCTATGTAGTATGGGATGCATAGAATTCGAACAAGTGTGCATTAGTGTCATAACTAATTAAGTAAATTGCATTAAGGATTTAAGTGCACAATCACGACACGACATCATTAAAAGTTCCCTTATTTGCATGCTTATGTTGAACTGGCTTGTGATTTGTAAGAAATGAGATTCATTATACTGTTTCTGGCATAGAGAGGATGGCCATGTATAATTATCGTCGGTTGAATAAACTGACGTACCCACAGTGTTTTATGCAGGATAATTACATGTAAAAGGAATGGATGCACAAAGAGTTCATTATGTTGATGTTCATTTATGTAAATGTTGTATATTTTGCTTCCGCTGTGTAAATTCAAATGTAACATGTTGTAACTCTGATGTAAAAGTAAAGATTTTAAATTCCTTGTAAAATTGTATGTGAAGAAAGCGAAAAGATCCTGAAGAACATCTCGAATTCAGTAAATTGGGATTCGGGGCGTTACAGTATTAACCAAAAATTATTAAATAAAAGCTCTAGCCCACAGCAAGCAACACAAAAATCATTAATAAGGAGTTAATAAACGCATGCAACCAACATGCGTTGTGAAATTATAACTACAAAAAACATGTCATGGTATCAGCGGATAATAAGTTTATATGTAGCTCCTCGTACTTCCGTCCCAGCAGGTGTCCTCCTACCAGTTTCGAGTGATCAGGTCAAACCTGATCCCATCTATTCCTCTACGGTACCCACATATCAACCAAGGGAGACATCCACTCACAGAATTGTATGTTAATATTTCCTTTGTTATTTTCAAATTTTGATTGTATTTTAAACATCTATATTAATACATTTGCGATGTATATTATATGAAATGTGTTTGTGATATATGCTGATGGACCAAGTATGGGTCATTGCCCGGAAATGTGCACAAGTTTTCAAAAGCAATGTGGCTCAAGCGGCTAAGGGTCTCGCTCGCGAGATTCTTGCACCATGCCGTTTGCAAATAGAGGAGGTGGGTGAGGTGGCATGATTTGATCCATTGATGACATCTCCGACCTACGGAACATCTAGGCGTAATGTCACACCTCGCTTTCTAAAATAGAATATGGAATACGGATACGCGATAAAAGCCCAGCGAATGATTTTCATCATCCATAAGTTGTTTAAGAATCTTTACAACATCTCACGAGATAATTAGAGTCGGAAGCCAAAAGTATCAACCAACATGCACATATGAACCAAAATACTAACAAGAACACTTGAAACCAAATACATTAATCTCAAATAGTCATGATCTGAATAAGACAAATATCCTGGGTCACATTGCCCAAATAAAAGAATAAATCCAAGTACATGAATACAATTATTGTTCAAGCAAGCTACAAGAAATAATAAAAGCAAGATCCAGCACTAATACTTCATGTCACCAATACCGTCTGGAACCTATTCTCCAAAAATCTGAAATTTAATAAATTGTAGGAAGGTGGAAAAGAGAAAACAAGGTACCCGTCAATTGCAAGTTACGGACCACTTGTAATGCAGGATACAAGTACATGGGGAAAACGAATTAATAATATGGTATAAGCATGATAACAAAATAGAATACTAGCATGGTAGGGTGAACAAGAACAAGTAGTATGTATCAAGTGGAAAGTAAACAAGTATCATGTAAACCAGCAACCAGTATCAAATATCATGTAAACAAGTATCAAGTGTCCTGTATCAAGTAGTCAAGTATCAAGTAAGCATGTATCATGTTCAAGTGTCATGTATCAAGTCACTACAACATAAATGACTTTCTACAGCGGATTTATTACAACATTTAAGTGTTAATGCTGTTGAAAGTGATCAATAATAGCATTTCTAAAGAAAATATTGTCTTTGATTAATTTTAAAATTTATTCTTAGTTACGATAACGTTTTTGAAATGTTGTATTTTTTACGGCATTTTCTAAATGCTATTACATATGTAAATAAATTGAATATATTAATTGGTGGTAAAAAATAAACTTCTAAGTCAAAAATCTCTTAAAATAGGGGTTAGGGTTTTTGACTTATCCTCAACCGGCTTCTTTATATGCTGTTAAAAATACATCATTAATCTAACCGGTTTCTCAACTCCCGCCACCCCCCCCCCCCCCCCCCCCCCCCGCGCTCGCGATCTAAAACCATAATCGAGCATCCCCAATCACCCCATCACCCTTTCCTCCACAAACCATAATCGAGCATCCCCAATCACCCCGTTCCCCTTTCCCCGTCGGTCTTTTTCTCCTCCCCGTTCCACAATACCTATCGCCTTCTCTTCCCATTGCCTTCTCCTCCACCTCACAAGCAAGCGCGACTTCCTCGCTCCTCTTTCTCTCCCGCCGTCGACCACTGTGTCGGGTTATTTCTTTTGCGTCGTCGTCCACTGCACCGTCGATTTGGGGTAACAACACTGTACGTTGTAAAGTTTTTTGTTATAAAGATTTGATTTGATTTTTTTTTTGGATTTTTTAGTTGTTTTTGTTTGAACATTGAACATATAGAAGATTTTCATTAATGGTATTAGATATTAGATACATGATGCTATTTGGGTGCTTTAATAGGAACGATAAGGGCATGGTGGATTGAGTTACAAGTACTAGATGTAGACTTAAACCAATTAACTTGGGGAAAAGGATTTTTTTAGTTGTTAATGTAACAATGAAGATGTCCCCTAACCAGGAAAAATGAAGAAGATGGATTCATTCATGTAATCGAGCATGAAACTTTTTTTCTTGTACAATACCTTCATTTAATTGCTCATTTTATTGTCAAGTGAAGCCACTTGTAGGTTCCCGGAAGAAGTATTTTGCATCAAGAGAAAAAGTAATGATGGCTACAATGAGTTAATCTTCTATGCATTAGTACTTTTTGATTATTCACAAAAGTTGCAACTTCAATAATTTTCTCCCATTGCTGAAATTTAAGTAATATATGTAGAAATAGTTTCTATTTAACACTATGTACATTGGTGACATTACTGATTGATTCTTCACATATTCATCAAATTCCTGCTTATAATATAGGTGAATGATTTCTTGTAAAATATTGGACTAAATCAATTAAGATATGAAATCTGTTGATTGAATTTATTATGTAAGAAGCAATTCATTTATTAACTTTATCGAGAAATGCACGAGCACACACACTTGTTTTAAGCTATTAATTTTTTTGGTCATGTGCTTAATTAACTTGTCCATTAATTAAGTTAGATGTATATATATTGATTATGGCCTATAATCACAATAGTGGTGCAAAGTTCTTATCAATTATAGTTTGATCCACGTTGTTGATGTGTGTATTGTTGGTGTTATCTCGTTGCTTTCTCCTCGGTTGTCATCTCTTCAAGGTCAGAGGAGCTGGTGTGTCATCACAATAAATAAAGATTGGGTTCATCTTAACAAGTAATGAAATCTGACCCCAATTAATATTTTAATATATAATAGATATTAAGATATTACATGTTTTTATGACCACTATTTTATAATTTATAGAAATACAACAGCATATAAAGTGGCAGTTCATCAGTTTGTGGAAATTGCAAAGTCAACTGCTGAGGACCCAAACTGGATTATATGTCCATCCAGAGATTGCCAAAATTTCTGTCGTGGAAATGAGGATATGCTTGTACTTCATTTCCTCAAGCGTGGAATAGATATGACTTACACAAACTAGATTTGGCATGGAGAAGGATTGAATGTGAAGAGTTCTACTAAGGAATCTATATTGCCAGATAGAATAATTGAAGATGCATATGTTGATAATGAGGGTATTCATGAATCTAATGGTAAAGAGGGAGAGGATGACTTAACAAATATGTTGAAGGACGCTAATATTCCTTTATATCCTGGTGGCACTAAATACAGTAGGCTATCAGCAACAATTATTCTATATAAGCATAAATCCATGTATGGTGTTTCTAACAAATGCTTTAATCATCTTTTGGAGATATTGCATGATATGTTACCTGATGAAAATACAATTTCAGAATCTGTACGAGCTGCACAACAATTAATTAAGTCATTTAAACTTGATTGTGAAATCATACATGCATGCATCAACGATTGTTGCCTATTTAGAGGTGAGTTCAAAGACAATGATGTATGTAGGAAGTGCCATGAGTCACGGTGGAAGAAGGATCATCGGACTAAAGAGATTCTTATTGGAGTGCCGGTTAAGATTTTGAGGTATTTTCCAATAATTCCAAGGTTTAGAAGAATGTTCCAAACATCAGAAATTGCTGAAAATTTACGGTGGCATCACAATCATAAAAGTGAAGATGATAAAATTAGGCACCATGTTGACTCTTTGGCTTGGAAAACAATTGACAATAAATGGCCATCTTTTGCTGCCGAGCCACGCAACCTTAGACTTGATCTGGCTGCAGATGGGTTTAATCCCTTCCGTGGTCTTACCTCCTCACATAGTTGTTGGCCTGTGATGCTGGTAATATATAATCTTCCACCAGGGTTATGCATGAGAAAGGAACATATTATGTTATCATTGTTGATTTCAGGACCACAACAACCAGGAAATGACATAGATATTTATTTACAACCACTGATAAATGACTTGTAGGTTTTATTTGATGTGGGTGTACAACATATGATGCTTTCACCAAAACATTTTTCAACTTTAAAGCAATTTTGATGTAGACAATAAATGACTTTCCAGCTTATGGTAACCTGGCTGGATGTACTACGAAGGGAAAACTAGCATGCCCCATATGTGGTACTAATACTTGTTCTAAATGGTTGAAACCCAGTAAAAAAACTATTTACCTGAGCCATAGGCGGTTTCTTGGACCAAAACATACATTACGGTTCAAAAGAAGTTGGTTTGATGGGAAACGAGAGCTTGAGGAGCCACCTAGATTAATGGTCGGATCAAGAATTTTGAATGAGATTATAAATATTGAAAATGATTTTGGGAAGGGGTCTGATATGGCTAAAAATAGGATTAAATCGGGGTCGTTCAAATCGGACACGAATCTTAAAGCTCAGGGGTAAAACGGTAATTCCACATACTAACGGGTCTGAGGTGGGAACTGGGTCTTTATTCAAAGCCCAATAACCCATGAACAGATCTGTCTTACTGGGTGCAGGTTTCAACCTGCAACGAACCCAGTCCATCCGGATAGAATTAGGGTCCCTGATTAATACTAATCAACGGCCCTGATTCACATATATCCTTTCACTGGGAATTAGGGATTACATTCCTAATCTGATCACAGGGATTGCATTCCTAATCTGATCCCAACGACGACTATAAATACCCCCCATCCACCACCATTAAGAGGTAATCAATCTTTTGCCAGTTTTACGCTCTTCCATAATCACTTCTGGTTACTGACTTGAGCGTCGGAGGGTGCGTCGGAGGGAACAACCCCGGTGTCTCGCACTTTTTGTAGGTGAACGGTGGGAGTCAATGGTCAAATTCCGGCAGAACAAGTAACAGGTTTGCTATTCAAAGTTTCCCAAGAATCCACAAATACTATCTGTTTGCCCCCACACCAGATTCAGCGACAACAGATTGACGCCGTCTGTAGGAAACACCACGAGTAGCAGCCTTCTTCTTCCCGTAGGTCAGACCTTCCCCCGTCATGCCTCCAAGGAAACTCAGATCCAGGGGGTCCAACCGTGGGCCTACCCCTCCTCAACCGCAACAAGAGGTCTCCCTCCAACCCGTTCAGCAGCAGTGGCAACTTCCTCCTCAGGCAGAGGACCCCCTGTGGCTGGACCAACTCCCTCATCAGAATCTTCAACCCCCTCGAGATCCAACCCGGCCTCAGAATGCTGGCGCGGGGGGCTCGCGTCCCAATCTTCAGAAGCAACCTCTCCAACAGGACCACATCCCAATACACAACCCCTCTTTCGACTCTATGGCATCCCATAATCCCCGAGCTTCCGACCTTCGAAATACCATCCTCAATCGGCAGAAGGAAGAGGATCTTCGCTACCGTTTGGATGAAAGGCGGGCCTGAGAGGGAGCCTCCCGCCAACAACATCCAAATGAGCGATCTCCTCATCGCCGAGACTACAGAAGGTCCCCTACTCGAAGAGGGCGAAGGGAGTCCCCTCAGCGTCATCAGCAGAGAACTCATTCTCCAGTAAGCCGATCTACACATAGGGACCGCCAAGCTGGAGAGGCATCAGTCACAAGGGCAGATCTTCAAGACTTCCAAGCAACAGTCTTAAGGGCCCTCAATATCGCCCCAAAGAACGACCAGAGGCCACCTACTCATGAGCCAGCTAGGGGCCACCGCCTTCACACTCTCAGTCCTCGTCCTTCTCCAAGCTACCATCGCCACAGTCCCAGTTCATCCTCGTACGAAGATGAGTCCCGGGGCTCGGCAAGATATGATCAAAGAGAAGACTCAGTCTACCGCCGTCTCCACAAGATGGGAGGCGCCTCAGCCGAATTGACAAGGAAGAAGAGCAACGGGTGATAAACCTCCGCCCGAGCAGACCTCCATTCTCCCGCACCATCATGGAGGCCCCCATCCCAGAAAACTTCAAGCCGCTTCACTTCGAGACATATACGGGGAGTCGGACCCCGCAGATCACATTGAGAGTTTCAAAACTCTCATGATGATCCACCATGCTTCAGACGCCCTCCTCTGTAAGATCTTCCCTGCCACGCTGAAGGGGTCTGCGTGAGAATGGTAATCTCGACTCGCCCTGGCCTCCATCTTCTCATTCGATCAGTTCGAAGGGCTCTTCCTTACTCATTTCGTGAGTAGCCGCCGTGCTGAGAAAACAAGTGTATCTCTGGTGACCCTCAATCAAGAAAAGGGTGAACGCCTAAGAGATTACGTTCGACGCTTCACCGCCGAAGCCCAGTCCATTCCCTCCCTCAACCAGTCAGTAGCCTCTGCCGCATTCGAGCGCAACGTCACTAATGCCAACCTCAGGGCGTCCCTTGCCAAGAAGCCTCCTCAGGACTTCTCAGAGCTCCTACTTAGGGCGGAGAAGTACATACGGGCAGAAGAGGCTCTCAACCCCCTTGCTCTTGAGGAGACATTTTCGGGAACAAACGGAAGAACACAAGTGAAGAGGGGTCCCAAAAATCCCAGAAGGACAGTAATGGCCAACGCCGCTTAACTCCACGTTTTGAGAAGTTCACCCCCCTCAATGCTAATATATCAGAAGTCCTTATGGAGGTGGACAAGGAAGGACTACTCCGTGCTCCCCCTATAATGAATACCCTTGGCAAGAAGAGGAACAAAGATAAGTGGTGCCGCTTTCACAGGGACCACGGCCACGACACAGATGATTGTCGGGCTCTGAAGGAGGAGATCGAAGAACTTATACAGTGGGGGCACCTGACCAAGTTCGTCCAAAAAGAGGGAGCCGAGCTTCCCCCCTGAGGAGCCAACAAACGAACAGAAGGGCCCGCCGAGCTTCAAGACTCAGAATCTCCCAGCTCCTTCCAAGAGGTCTTCACCTTATTGTAGAAGTAGGATCCTGATTTTCAATAAGTCCGATACTTGTAACCCGGCCAATAGCATGTAATAATGGCTCGCCCTATTGGAGCGACCACTTAGTTTATTTCAGTAAAATTTTACATCTTTTCATTGAAAATTATTGCTCTTGCTTCTCTATCTCTCCGAGTCACAACTCACTAAATGGTGAGTTCAGAGTCCAGCTTCTTCTACATGGCTGCTCCCGCAACTTACTAACCTTTAACAACGAGTTCGGAGTCCAACACTTGGCTCGATTCTGCTTCGGATAACTTGCTATTAAGCGAGTTAGAAGTGGTTCGCCATTCGGAACTGCTCCCACAACCGTTGAATCCCTCTAACGACGAGTTCGGAGTCCAACACTTGGCTCGATTCTGCTTCGGATAACTTGCTCTTAAGCGAGTTAGAAGTGGTTCGCCATTCGGAATTGCTCCCACAACCGTTGAATCCCTCTAACGACAAGTTCGGAGTCCAACACTTGGCTCGATTCTGCTTCGGATAACTTGCTCTTAAGCGAGTTAGAAGTGGTTCGTCATTCGGAATTGCTCCCACAACCGTTGAATCCCTCTAACGACGAGTTCGGAGTCCAACACTTGGCTCGAATCTGCTTCGGATAACTTGCTCTTAAGCGAGTTAGAAGTGGTTCGCTATTCGGAACTGCTCCCACAACCTGTTGATTCTCTCACTTAAATAGCGAATTCGGAGCTCACAACTCCCCCCTAGAGTTGCTCCTCAAACTCGTCTTCCAGATGGCTCTCTCTTAGAGCTGAGCTCTTCACTCCGCTCGCCTCCAAAGCGGACCTCTTCTCAACAAGTTCGGAGCTCACAACTCTCTCCTAGAGTTGCTCCTCAAACTCGTCTTCCAGATGGCTCTCTCTTAGAGCCGAGCTCTTTGCTCCGCTCACCTTCAAGGCGGACCTTTTCTCAACGAGTTCGGAGCTCACAACTCCCCCCTAAAGTTGCTCCTCAAACTCGTCTTCCAGATGGCTCTCTCTTAGAGCCGAGCTCTTCCCTCTGCTCGCCTCCAAAGCGGACCTCTTCTCCACAAGTTCAGAGCTCACAACTCTCTCCTAGAGTTGCTCCTTAAACTCGTCTTCCAGATGGCTCTCTCTTGGAGCCGAGCTCTTCACTCCGCTTGCCTCCAAAGCGGACCTCTTCTCAACAAGTTCGGAGCTCACAACTCTCTCCTAGAGTTGCTCCTCAAACTCGTCTTCCAGATGGCTCTCTCTTAGAGCCGAGCTCTTCGCTCCACTCACCTTCATGGCGGACCTCTTCTCAACGAGTTCGGAGCTCACAACTCCCCCCTAGAGTTGCTCCTCAAACTCATCTTCCAGATGGCTCTCTCTTAGAGCCGAGCTCTTCGCTCCGCTCACCTTCAAGGCAGGACCTCTTCTCAACGAGTTCGGAGCACAACTCTCTCCTAGAGTTTCTCCTCACACTCGTCTCACAAATGGCTCTCTTAGAGCCGAGCTCTTCGCTCCGCTCACCTTCAAGGTGGACCTCTTCTCAACGAGTTCGGAGCTCACAACTCTCCCCCTAGAGTTGCTCCTCAAACTCATCTTCCAGATGGCTCTCTCTTAGAGCCGAGCTTTTCACTCCGCTCGCCTCCAAAGCTGACCTCTTCTTAACAAGTTCGGAGCTCACAACTCTTTCCTAGAGTTGCTCCTCAAACTCGTCTTCCAGATGGCTCTCTCTTAGAGCCGAGCTCTTCGCTACGCTCACCTTCAAGGCGGACCTTTTCTCAATGAGTTCGGAGCTCACAACTCCACCCTAGAGTTGCTCCTCAAACTCGTCTTCCAGATGGCTTTCTCTTAGAGCCGAGCTCTTCCCTCCGCTTGCCTCCAAAGCGGACCTCTTCTCAACAAGTTCGGAGCTCACAACTCTCTCCTAGAGTTGCTCCTCAAACTCGTCTTCCAGATGGCTCTCTCTTGGAGCCAAGCTCTTCACTCCGCTCGCCTCCAAAGCAGACCTCTTCTCAACAAGTTCGTAGCTCACAACTCTCTCATAGAGTTGCTCCTCAAACTCGTCTTCCAGATGGCTCTCTCTTAGAGTCGAGCTCATCGCTCCACTCACCTTCAAGGCGGACCTCTTCTCAACGAGTTCGGAGCTCACAACTCCCCCCTAGAGTTGCTCCTCAAACTCATCATCCAGATGGCTCTCTCTTAGAGCCGAGCTCTTCGCTCCGCTCACCTTCAAGGCGGACCTCTTCTTTACGAGTTCAGGAGCACAACTCTTTCCTAGAGTTTCTCCTCACACTCGTCTCACAAATGGCTCTCTTAGAGCCGAGCTCTTCGCTCCGCTCACCTTCAAGGCGGACCTCTTCTCAACGAGTTCGGAGCTCACAACTCCCCCCTAGAGTTGCTCCTCAAACTCATCTTCCAGATGGCTCTCTATTAGAGTCGAGCTCTTCGCTCCGCTCACCTTCAAGGCGGACCTCTTCTCAACGAGGTCGGAGCACAACTCTCTCCTAGAGTTCCTCCTCACACTCGCCTCACAAATAGCTCTCTCAGTGCCGAGCTCTTCACTCCACCCCTTCTTAAGCGGACCTCTTCTCAACGAGTTCGGAGCTCGCAACTCCCCCTAGAGTTGCTTCCTTCAACTCGTCTTCCAGATGACTCTCTTAGAGCCGAGCTCTTCGCTCTGCTCGCCTCCAAAACGGACCTCTTCTCAACGAGTTCGGAGCTCACAACTCTCCCCTAGAGTTGCTCCTCAAACTCGTCTTCCAAATGGCTCTCTCTTAGAGCCGAGCTCTTCACTCCGCTCACCTCAAAAGCGGGCCTCTTCTAAGCGAGTTCGGAGCTCAAAACTCTCCCATAGAGTTGCTTCTTACACTCTCTTCAAAGAATGGGTCTTCTCCACACCTAGGAGTGGAGCTCCTCTTCAAAAATCTCCAAAACCAAACAGAGCATCACCTCTTCCACATGCCGACCCCCTTCCTTGACAAGCTCCGACCCATCCCCTTCATCAACTCGCCGAGCTTCTCCTCACGCTCGAGCCGTCCGAACTCCAAGCTCCACTACACCGAGCTACTACGGGCAGAGGGTGAACTACCGAGTCACCGAGCCGAGTGGACGAGGTACCGACCTCCACATATGGAGAAAAATTCTGCCGATCCCATCTCACCGTCGGATCGTCTCAAAATTCGTGCTAGAACATGATGAACGGCTCAGATCGTGCCACGTCTCCACAAAACGACAAGATAATGTTTTCTCAAAATTTGAGCCTCTTGTCTTGTGATTCGCGCCACGATCGTGATCAACCGTCCAGATGGAGCCACGTTGCTCGGATCTGAAATCCGAACTACCGATCTACCGAACTGCAAAGTGGCGAAAAATGTGCCTCAAAATCCGTGCTCAGATTCGCCGAACAAGCAAGTAGATAAAGAGGAAGAAAGAAAAAGAGGCTAACGGGTCGGGGTCGGATCCGATACCCACGGTCCGACCCATACCCTTCTTAGCTCCTTCATTCTTCTCCTTCTTCTTTAGTCTTCCCGCCAAAAGTACCCAACACTTCTGCTCTTCTTCACTGTGCGAAAGAACAAGGCAGAGGAGAGAACCCGAATGCCTCTCCTCCCCTTCCTCTTTCTTCTCGGGGCCGAGCTCTGCCATGGCCGAGCCACTAAGCCGAGGTGCCGAGGTACCGACCTCCACATATGGAGAAAAATGCTACCGAGCCAGTTTCACCATCAGATTGTCTCAAAAAACGTGCTAGAACATGATGAACGACTCAGATTGCGCCACGTCTCCACAAAACGACAAGATAACGTTTTCTCAAAATTTGAGCCTCCTGTCTCGTGATTCGCGCCACGATCGTGATCTGATGGAACTGAGATGATTCCCAGGACTACGGATTGGTGTGCGTATTGATCATAAAAGATTAACAGATTAAATACGTGATCTAACCCTATATAGCAGAATCTAGGGTTCACGAATTATACCTGCGATGAGAAGAAGACGACAGCGACCCCAAGATCTTCTGCACGTATTCCTTCCTCGGGTTGGACGACGTGTGGGCGACGATCTCCCAACCTTTCTTCTCCTTGGCTGACCTCTCTTTCTCTCCTTACGTGAATCACGAATTTAGAGAAAAAATCTTATATTTCAGATGATCAATGACGGCCAGAGAAATAGAGGATATATATAAGGCTACAGCAGGGACCATGAGGAGAAATTAGGGTTAGGTCTCCTAACGAATCTGGGTATCCCGTGTTCAGCCCGAACACACAACCCAGGCCCATTAACAATAGCTCGGTCCACTAAGGAGCTATTGTTGCACTACCTTCCTAATCCCAAATTATATTTATGGGCTCCTTTTATTATATGCTCGTTTAGCTCCCCATGTTAAGATATCGAATGTCCGTCGATCAAATTAAGTTACTGACAACTATATTGATCAACATCTTTTATCCTTAAGTAGTACCACTCAACTTTATTTGTCATGTCGGATGTAATCCACCTGCAGGGTTTACATGACAATCCTTATGAGCTCCTTAAGGGGACATCATCAACCCGACGTATCGGGACATGGATTCCTTTTACAATCAACAGCCCATCATACATACAATGCTATTACCCAATTCATAGAGGTTGTTGATCCATAATGAATCTCACTCTTTTATGAGTCAAAGTAATGCACACTGCATATACATGTCTGTTATTATATCTGGATTAAGAGCATAAGCATCCATAATAACAGAGGTGTTTGTTCTCTTTTATAGTCAGTACAAAGAGAACAACCTCAAGTGGTCCTGTTCAATACACACAAAGTGTACTAGTGTAAACCTATAGTCAAGATAGACTAATACCAGATTACACTACAACCTTTCCAATGGATTGTCCAAGTCCGTCTAGGTTGTGAACTATTTATATATTCCATAGGGAACTGATAATATGATCTTCTGTGTGTCACCTCACACCATATTATCAACCTTATAGAATATCAGATACTTGCATTAATATTATAATAAACACAATATGCAAACATATGCCCATATGATTCTCACTCAAAAAAAAAATAAGGAAATAAAGTTAATACAAAAGTGATGCTTTCAGTATATAACCCTAACATGATCAACCGTCCAGATTGAGCCACGTAGCTCGGATCTCAAATCCGAGTTACCGAACTACCGAGCAGCAAAGTGGTGAAAAATGCCCCTCAAAATCCGTGCTCGGATTTTCCGAACAAGAAGCAGAGGAGAGAAGAAGAAAAGAAGAAAGAAAAAAAAAACGCATGAGGGTCGGGGTCGAACCGTTAAGGGATCCAACCCCATTGCCACGTCACCCTTCTCTTCTTATCCACGCTCGTGCCAACAACCCAAACCAAAAAAAAAGAAAAGTGAGAACCCAAACTCTTCGCCCACTTGTCGAAGCCGGGCGACGATCTCCGACCATCTCCTCGCCAAAACTCCACCACCGGCGAGCTCCATCCTCGCCAACCTCGCCGAGAGTCGCCATGGCGCCGAGCTCCACGACAGTGAGCTTCCCTCGACGAGCCACCCTTCGTCGAAGCTCGAACTCCACCAACTCCTCTCCTCCATCGCCGACCTTGACTCACCACTGTCGTGCTCCTAGCCCGAAGCTCCAACTCCTCGCCGCATCCTCCTCGTCGCTCAACTCCTCCATTGGCGAACGAGCTCCTCTTCTTCATCGAGCGTCGCCGAGCCCATCGCCGACCTTGACTCACCACTGTCGAGCTCCTAGCCCGAAGCTCCAACTCCTCACCGCGTCCTCCTCGTCGCTCAACTCCTCCATTGGCGAATGAGCTCCTCTTCTTCATCGAGCGTCGCCGAGCCCATCGCCGAACGACCCTCGCCTTTCGTTCACCGAGCTCCTCTCCAAGTGCCGACCACAGTACCAAGCTTCGCTGCCGAAGCCCCAAACTCTGAGCTTGCCTCTTCTCCTGATCGAGCGCGCATGAGCAGCTGGAGCCCATCATCGAAGCTCGGAGCTTCGTCAAGCTCACTCCACGGCTGTCGATCCTTCACAGTCGAAGCTCGAGCGCTTCTCATCGACCCCAGTTCCGAGCTCCAATAGCGAGCTCCAAGCCTCCCCATCGACCTCTCTTGCGAGCTGACGAAGAACGAAGAAGAAGACGGTCAAAGGAGAAAAAGGAAACAGAGAAGTGGAGAAGAAACAAAGGAGAAGAAGAGAAAGAAGCAGCGGAGGGAAAAAAAAAGCCACGTGGCATCATCTTGAAGGGTCGGCAGATCCAAGTTGCCGAGCCGAGGAGCCGAGGTGCCGAACTTGTAATTGGAGAAAAAATCCGCCGACCCACACGATCCGTCCGATCGTCTCAAAATTCGCGTCGCGACACGATCGAGGCTCAGAAACGCGCCACGTGTCCAGAACGTGATCTGCTTTGCGATGCGCGCCATCTGATCACGATCGATGTCCAGAAACACGCCACGTGTCCAGGTAATATTTAATTAATTTATTTATTTATTTATTTGTTTTAATTATTTAAAAAATCTGAAAAAATAATTAAAAAATAAAAAAAAATTAATTAAAAATTCTAAAAATAATTATTAATTCAGAAAAAATATTTTAAAATTTTGAAAAAAATAATTATTTAATTAGAATAATTAATTAATATTTTTTGATAATTAATTATTTAATTCGGAAAATGAATAAAAAATTCAAAAAAAATGAAAAAAAATTCAGAAAAATCTGGAAAAATCACCAAAAATCCAGAAAATTCTGAGGATATTTTTGGGTATTTACAAGCCCAGAATAACACCGTTACACCCCAAGCAAGATTCTAAACTCTCTTAAGAACACCGATAAAATCTCGTACGCCATTAGAACAACAAAACTACTCCTCGAAGACAGTAAAACTCAGTCTCCATGAGTGGGGGCTCGTGATGTGGCTAAAAATAGGATTAAATTGGGACCGTTTAAATCGGACACGAATCTTAAAGCTCAGGGGTAAAACGTTAATTCCACATACTAACGGGTCTGAAGTAGGAACTGGGTCCTTATTCAAAGCCCAATAACCCATGAACGGATCTGTCTTACTGGGTGAGGGTTTCAACCCGCAACGAATCTAGTCCATCCGGATAGAATTAGGGTCCCTGATTAATACTAATCAACGGCCCTGATTCACATATATCCTTTCACTGGGAATTAGGGATTACATTCCTAATCTGATCCCAACGGCGACTATAAATACCCCCCATCCACCACCATTAAGAGGTAATCAATCTTTTGCCAGTTTTATGCTCTTTCATAATTACTTATGGTTACTGACTTGAGCGTCGGAGGGTGCGTCGGAGGGAACAACCCCGGTGTCTCGCACTTTTTGCAGGTGAACGGTGGGAGTCAACGGTCAAATTCCAGCGGAACAGGTAACAGGTTTACTATTCAAAGTTTCCCAAGAATCCTCAAATACTATCTGTTTGCCCCCACACCAGATTCAGCGGCAACAGGGTCAAAGAAAAATAAGAGAAAGTTGCAATCTGTACAGATTTGGAAGAAAAAGTCAATATTTTTTGACTTGCCATACTGGGAGGTAATATATATAAACCACTTTATTTATCTTATTATCTGGTTTTTTATTTTTTTTTGGCAATTAGTTAACATTACGTTTCTTACATATCTCAATTGTTTTCTTTTTTTTCAATTTCAGCATTTAGTATTGCATCATAATTTGGATGTAATGCACATTGAAAAGAATGTGTGTGATAGCATTATTAGTACTTTGCTGAATGTGAAGGGAAAGTCGAAGGATGGGATAATTTCATGTATGGATTTGGAAGACATGGGAATTAGACATGGCTTACATCCAAAACGGGAAAATGAAAAGAGAACTTATTTGCCACCTGCGCCACACACTCTTTCGAAAAAGGAACAACAACTGTTTTGCAAACGGTTATTTGACCTTAAGGTTCCTGAAGGTTATAGTTCAAATATTGGGAACTGTATATCAGTGGACGAGTGCAAAATTATTGGCCTCAAGTCTCATGATCATCATGTGTTAATGCAATAATTTTTGCTTGTTGCATTAAGAGGTCTTCTCCCAAAAGGGCCTACAAACGCAATATTTCGACTATGTGCATTTTTCAATGCATTATGTCAATAGGTCATTGACCCGGAGGAAATGTTAAAACTGGAGGCAGATGTTGTTGAGACTTTGTGCATGTTTGAAAGGTTTTTCGTTCCTACTTTTTTCGATATTATGATTCATTTGACAATTCATTTGGGGCGAGAAGCCCGATTATGTGGCCCAGTTCAACAAAGATGGATGTATCCCTTTGAAAGGTAACAAATTGATTATTTTGTAATTCTATTTGTACTATGTAGTTTTTATTATAAAATATTAATTTTATTTTCTGTAGAAAAATGAAGACATTCAAAGGATACGTTAGGAATTTGGCACGACCTGAAGGTTGTACGGAACAATGCTATTTATTAGATGAGTGCATGCAATTTTTCAGTAAATGCATGAGTCAAGTGGCTGATATGGATAATCGTCCAAATAGAAATCAAGATTTCAAGAATGATGCGATACTTGAAGGTCGGCCAATTTCCAAAGGAACATCGATCACTTTGGATTATCAAAGGCTACAAAGTGCTTATCGATGTGTACTGTTTAATATGGCCGAGGTTGAGCCATATTTAGAGTAAGTGTAGTACAAAAAGTAATTTTCAATGATAATGTTTTTACATAAGGGCATGTAACCATTGTTAATTATTTTAGGATACACTTGAAGGAGTTGAAGCGTTTGGACAAACGTCTGGTCAAAAATGAAACTATACTTCAAGATAGACATTCCGAAGGATTCTCAGACTGGTTAAAAGAAAAGGTCTAATTATATATATAATCCTTGAATTTTTGGCTTATTATATATTACTGCCTATAATTCTAATAGTATATCATTGATTATGAACATATTCACGGGCAGACTCATGGTGTGCCCACTCATAACATATCCAGAACGTTAAGAGGTCTTGCACAAGGTCCATCTATGCATGCTCTCTTTTATTCTGGATTTGTTGTGAATGACCATCGCTTTCACATAAAAGATGCATTCAAGTCAACTCAAAATAGTGGGGTTTCATATGAGGCAACAACTGTTAGCAGATCGAGCTCGAAGGATAAGCACCAAAAGATCAAACCAGTTGTTTATTATGGAGTGATCAAAGATATTATTTTACAGGACTATTTTACTTTTCAGATTCCTGTTTTATTTGGTCATTGGGCTAATCCAAAAACTGGTGTCAAAATCGATGAAGGTTTTACTATGGTTAACCTACACCAAGGACAACAACAATTTAAAAATGACCCATTTATTCTAGCGTCACAAGCAAAACAAGTGTTTTATTCTAAGGAAAGTGATTCGTCTAATTGGTATGTTGTTCTAAAGGCGCCACCAAGAGGTATTAATGAGTTGGATTTGGATAATGAGAGTGTTTATTCAAGACCATTAGATGTATCCGTACTTGATAAGAATACTGATGATGAGGATAATGAGTATGTTAGAAAGAACTGTGAGGGTATCTATGTGTAATTTTCTATATTGTTTTGTTGCACAACTATTTATATTTTTTATCATAACTACATAGTGAAACTTATTATAATTGATTCTGCCACAATTTCTATAATCACTCGTTTACTTCATTATCTTTATATTTTTGTTAGTGATATTTTGCATGTTGAAATTTCTAATTATGATGATGAATCTTTCTAACATGTTCATTTTTTTCCGTTTTTGGCTATCTATTTAAGTGAGGTGTCTTTCTTTCAAACATGGCTCGAGAAGAGGTAACAACTACTATCAAACATTTATCCACGTATACAATAACATATTTATTATGTATTATTCACAATCATGTTCTTGTTTGGATCATTTGTAGTGCTCAAAACAAGGAAGTAAAAGGAAAAGGAGGGATGAGGAAAAGAAAATGAGAAAGGATAAGGGAAAGAAAAAGAGAAAGGAAAATGATAAGGAAAAGGAAAAAGGAAAGGGAAGAATAAAACTGAAAGAGAAGGCATCAAATGATGTGATCCGTATATCAGAACATGTAGACTCTAATGTCATTGGCGATGCGACTCTAAATGAATTGAGAGAAGAAACATCAAAACAAGCACAACAGTCAGAAGGCACGACCAGGACTCGCGGACACACAACTTGTAGTAATTTATCGGCTGTCAGCGGACAAAAGTTGGAAGTGACATTAAATGATCTCGGTCAACCTGTTGGGGAAAACTCAAAAAGACTGTCTTCTTTTGTAGGCAGTTTCAGCACGTCAGATGGTGCCGCTAAATATGATGACTGGAGAAAGATATCTGCTGAGACTAAAGAATTTTATTGACAAGCAATAAAGATAAGATATTTTTTCTTTGATGTAGCTTTCTTTGATGTACCTTGTGACTTTTGATTTTGTAGGCTATTCCTGGTATGCTTCTGGCTTTGGTTAACTACATTCTCATAAATTTACTGGCTTTGGTTAACTTCATTTAATTCTTTGTGCTTATTTTTATGATAATAATTTATATCTACACATATTACTTCAGCAAAAGTTCACATTCAATGGACGTGATAGAGAAGCAAAAATTTACACCCTACAAGCGATGGGAAGATCTGCCAGGGCACGCAAAGCAAAATTGGGGGCAAGCTTAAACAAGAAACCGATTTACAAAAGTCAAAGAGAGTGGAATGAATTTGTAAAATCAAGAAACAACCCAAAATTCAAGGTAAAAAACTGTGTATACTATTCTGTTTAACTTGCTATATCTTGTCTTTTATATAAAATTAAATACATTAGATTACAATTTGTCTTGTAGGCAAAAAGTGAAAAGTTCAAGGAAATGAGAAGTAAACAAACTATTCCTTACCGTGGTGGTCGAAAGGGATTTCCTCGTATAGAATCTGAAATAGTAGTGAGTTAATTATAAATTATTTTCATTATATTTATTAAATGTGTTGTTTATAATTTTGATGTTTGTGTTGATTGTATCTGTTTGCTATATAGAAAGAAGAGGGTCCCATTTGTCAAGATAAAGTTAGGCTTCGTTGTTGGTATCGAGCATATACAAAATAGAACGGTGAAGCAGGAAAGCAAGATGATATTGATCTTATAGTATGGTTCTAAAATTGTTTTCTCACATAGTTTACCATTAGTTAAATACAGATTCTTATTGTTCAATCATTTGTTCATATTAATTTTGAGCTTCTTTTATTTTCAGAAAAAGGTGAAAGAATAACTAGCTTCTTCGCCACCCGAGACATCCCATGTAGGCCTGGGTTATGAAGGTGGCGCATATTCAAAGGTATTTAACAAGCCTAAACGACAAGGCCGTTTATCTGCGATGGGAGCAAGAGCCAACCCATCTAAATTAAGTGCCTCGATTGCAACCTCTGCCGAAGTAGTTGAGCTCAGAGGAAAGGTGGATTCACTTGCTGAAACAGTGAAGGAGTTGACAGCTCTACTTAAAAAGCAAACCAAGTGTAAAAACTCTTACTCAAAGCATAAGAAACATAAGAAACATAAGAACGTAAGAATATTGATTTTCATTTGAATGCTGATTAGATTAAACATAATAGATTTATAATTCAGTTTGTTATTTTACAGAGTATGGTTCAACAAGAAGAGGATAGTGAGGATGATCTGGAGGAAGAAGATAGTGATGACCGTATGGAGGAAGAAGATAATGATGCTCAAGATGAAGAGGGTGGTGAAGATGATGAAGAAGATCATAGCGATAGTGATGATAATGTGGATATCGATGGTGAAAACGATAATGACGATGATAGTGACGAGGAGGATGAGGATGAGGATAAGCGCTCAAAATTGTGTAACAATGATCCATTATTAACTACTAATGCAACTGATACTCCACAGGTAACCCCACAGGTAACCCAATACAGCTTTGGTACTTTTCATATATATATATATATATATATATATATATATATATATATAGGAGTGATCCAATGAGATACATCTTAAAATGAGATAATGAGATACATAAATTATGACCATTAGATATGAGGGGATTGAAATGAGTGGCTCTAATTTATTTGGATTAATTAACTGAAAATCAGGTTTGGATCTGAACTTATTGGGCTTTGAACAGCATACCCGCCTGACTGGTTGATACAGAAGGAGTCATGCCTGTAGTCATGCCTATTATCGTGATTCACTAGTCCATGTCATGTCTTTACTGTACATAATTATCGCATTGATGAATCATTTATCAACTATATTAGCATATCTTATTTTTTTTTGTTTTGTTACATTTGTCTGTTAAAGGCGAAGATTACATTAGGATAATACTATTCACCATTACATACTTAGACTACTTCAATTCAGTTTGTTAAATCCAATCTGGTTGGACTTACATCAGTTGATACTGAAATCTAAGACAAAGACATTATTTTCCTCAACTGATCAACTGACAAACAGAGAGGATACAAACATTACACTTACCAGTTAGGCAAATGGCCATGCCTATCCTAGCAGACCCTTTATGCGTTGTGTCGGAAACTGAGTAATTACCCGGTGGTAGCCCAAAATTTGACTTGTGCTTGATAGTTGAGCAGCTAGGTCCAGGAGTCTGAATCCAATTCGGAGGTAGTTCTTTCTTTGCAATTTCATTCTTTCCATGGAAATGCATATGATATGGTAGGCCGTCTTACCTCATTAAAAGGACCATAAAAGTGAACGATAGATAATCCAATACAGCAGGTGACCTTTAATAAAACTGAATGTAGAAAATTGTTAATAAATTTGGACATTTTCTTTATTATTATCAAAGCATATTATCTCCAGTTACCCAAATGAAAATTATTTTCTTTTGTGAGAAGTGCTAATCTATGACATTATATACTCATCTTCATATATTTGATTATCTTACAAAAATTTATTGGTAAATAACAACAAATATGTGATATGTCGGCTATATAGAATTGTAGATGCCTTGATGATTCCTGTAGTTAGGAAAACCTTACGTACCTGATTCGCATGTATGCTGTAGTATTACTTAGTGCCTTATCAGATATCAGTTTTAAGTACGTAAGATTCACATAATAATGCATTGGGTTTTGAAAAGGGAAACAGAGAGAGAGAGAGAGAGAGAGAGAGATGAGAGATGAGGGCGGTGAGATAGAAATTACGACTGCTAATTTTATTTTATTTTTATAATAGATTTGTAGAAAAAAACCCAATTTTCAGTTAATTAATCCAAATAAATTAGAGCCACTCATTTCAACCCCCTCATATCTAATGGTCATAATTGATGTATCTCATTATCTCATTTTAAGATGTATCTCATTGGATCACTCCTATATATATATATATATATATATATAACACTTGTAATAACTTTTTTTTAATGTTTTCATGTTAGTCAAACAATGGAAACAGTAATCGTAGAAGTAGAAAGTGTGAATTGTTAAACTGGGAGGCACCGAGTGAAGTGGTTGCTATTGGGTGATGGGTGACAAATGATCCTAAGGTGGTTGTGCACTGTGTACCCCTTGGGCAAAATGCTTCCAAAGTTTTGGTGGATGAAGTTAGACAACTTTCAGCACCGTTATTTTGGCGAGGTGGTGGTGTAGATACTCTAGATGAGGTTATGGGACTTGCAGTTGCATGGCCGACCGATCACATCAGATGTTGGATGCTAACTAGGTACATTACTTTCCTTCTAAAAAAATTATATAGTGGGATAAACCCTTGAAATTGGTATTTGTTAATCATATAGTATTGAACTATATCAATAATTTAGGAATAGCTTACATAATATTATAGTAACATATTGTTTCATAATTGCTCATCACCTTGACCTATATAATGGGATATCCCCTTCAACTTGGGTATTTGTTAATTATGTAGTATTGAACTACTTCAGTAGTTTGTTAATCACTGTGACCTATATAATGAAGCATACACATTACAGAAAATTTTAGATAACATGAGTACAGAAGGTCCAAAGAAAACAGAGAGATCTCCAAAGAGAAACATTACAACAATATATAATACTACTGAAATTAGCTACCAAAAGGAAAAAATAATCAAGATAGAGCAGAAGACTACTGAAGCTTAAGAAATAAAACTATGATAGTTGATACATAGCAACTCGATAGGAAAGACTTGCTGATAAAACAAGGACTTCGTAAGGCTGTACTTGGCAAATAGTAGTGAAAGATGAATAAACAATATTGGCAGAACAACAACCAAAACTGCATACTATTTAGAGTGTGCACCTCAGGTCTGAAATGATAAACGAGATAGTATCTGAGAGATCATACTGGACTATGGAAAAAGTTTGATGCTCTTCATAGAAAACATTCATAACGATATTACTATCATTGGAGCAAAAGATTTATCGATTATCAATGGATGAAGGCACCCATGATAATGTACAAGATCAAACATCGTCTACAAGCTTTTCTGCTGCATTAAAACAATTTATTATGACACTAATACACCATGATGCAACTGGAGTCAACATTTATTATCTCCTCCCTGCTCAACATTTAATCACTGTGACCTTTTTATGTACTTGTCATACATGAAAGCTGGGTGTTATAAATTTCAAGGAGTAAATTATATTAATGTTTCCTTATATGGCTGTTATAGTCCTACTTGTATAGGAGTTTGAGAGTATTAAATCAATACTAATGTTATTAGGAAAGATTGTTTGCCAGGACATGTTTTTCTGTATCCTCAATTCCCATAGATATGAATTGGCCTCGATTTTCAGTTGTTTCTGATTTGCCATTCTTGTGACTTTCAAATTTGCAGTAGGACTATAGTACATACTTCAAGAAGCTTATGATTTTTACACAGCTAATCCTTTCTTTTTCTTTTTTATCTTTAATATATACATCAAATGGTTTTATGGGAAATATTCTAGATAAATTAAGCCCCACCTGTATAATTCATAGTTTTGTTGTATATGGCTTTTGGTATACTAAATTCTGTAAGCTTCCATAACATATGATTTGTTTTATTTAGTTCAAAAGGTTTGTCATTCTCCTCCTCAACCACTTAATATGTTTATTCTTTTGCATATGTTAATATCCCAATAATGAGGTGCTGCATACTTATTGAGCTCAGGCTTTTGTACAAGTGTATAATGCTATATACATCTCTTCAACTCTCATTGCAGGTCATGGTCACGAGCGTGGGCGAGGAAGAGGTCAACATCGTCAGGGATGCTAAGAAATGATGTTTTCTATAATCAGCATAGAAATACGTAGAAATATGTATGCTTTTTTTAGGAGTAGGGATGAATATTGACTTTGAAGAGGGAGATTTTTGTTCTGGCTCATATGGGTTTTGAGCTGCACATGACTAACACAAAGTGCTTTAAAAGTTGCTCTGTATAGCTTTCGGAACTCTTATTCTGAGCTGACGAATCTGTTAACGTACTGGTTCTTATACTGCTGAATCTTTATGTTCTTTGCATGTGCTAATTTTATCTTGTTACAATTTTTTTATATAAAAATATCGGTGTTTTGCAAACTGAGGATTTTATGTACAACTGTATCGACCTTGAGCTTTATAGCATTGATCATGGATACTGGAGAACAACATTGACTGAATATCAGCAAATTGATATCTTCTGGAAAATTTTCAAAATAATTCTATGCATCTGTAGTTTTTTTTTGTATACAGGTCAAAAAAAATGGCATTTTTAAAACGCTGCGAAAAAAAAACACCACTCTTACAAACGATAGCGTTTCCGAAACTTTATTAAAGGCGTGCGTTTGGAAAACACTACAAATACAATAGCGTTTCGACAAACGCTATAAAAACCATAGCGTTTGTCGAAACGCTATGGTTTTTATAGTGTTTTGATGGTGTTTATAGCATTTTCAAAACGCTATAAAAACCATAGCGTTTCGACAAATGCTATGGTTTTTATAGCATTTTGAAAACGCTATAAAAATCATAGCGTTTGTCGAAATGCTATCCTTTTTATAGCATTTTGAAAATGCTATAAATACCATAGCGTTTTTCGAAACGCTATGGTTTTTATAGCGTTTTCGAAACGCTGTGCTTTTTATAGCATTTCGCGGAAACGCCTATAAACTTACCATAGCGGGGGCTTTGACAGCATTTTGCAAACGCTGTCATATGTTTTTAATAGCATTTACAAAATGCTATCAAATGGCATATATGTTGTAGTGAGTCTTGTAGTTATTACTATCTAGGTAGCACTTCATGCGCTCCAAAAACATAACACATAGTTGCTACAACAAACAATTTTGCTTTAGATTTCATAGTGGACCATAGAGAGCAGTGTACTCAGGGAAAAGTCAAGTAATCGCGCTCCAAGCTCCAAGTATCAAGCACGAGTCACGTGATCGTGAACAAGTGGCAGCAAGTAGTATCAAGCATGAGTCACGTAATCGTGAACACGTGGCAACAAGTAGTGTCAAGCACGAGTCATATAGTCATGATCACGTGGCAACAAGTAGTATCATGCACGAGTCACGTGTTCGTGAACACGTGGAAACAAGTAATATCAAGCATGAATCATGTAGTCATGAAACATGGCAACAAGTAATATCAAGCATGAATCATGTAATCATTAAACATGGCAACAAGTAATATCAAGCATGAATCATGTAATCATGAAACATGGCAACCAGTAATGGGAAACACGGGCCCCCTTCTAAGTACACGTTTCTATATTATCCATTACTAGATCTTTCCCTTAAACCTCGGCTTGATTAATTTATTATTAATGTCAAACAAGCATGTATGTGTCACAAACAGAGTAAGTATATCATGGTATGATCAAGTAACAAGTTCAAGTTGCAAGATAAACAAGTACGGGTTCAAGATAACTCTTACAGGGGCAAAATAACCAAATCTCAAGTTCAGGACAATAAGACCATACTATAGCCAAACTGAAATTCCCGGTATTACAAATATGCAAATCTGAATCCGTCAAAAGTTCTAGAAAATATATTCCCAACCGAATCCAGTGAGTACAAATAAGTCATATAGTATTTCACAACAACATAGCTCAAAACTGATTTGAATCCAGAAAACACGTTCAGCTAGAAATCAGAAAACTGAGTTCACAGTCAGGAAAACAGCATCAAAACATCATAATAAATTCCAGGAAAAATTTGGGGTATTCTCCTATATGTCTAGTATCAGAATATAAAGTTTCATAATTTTCCAGTAAGATTAGCTTAGTCAAGTAAAATCATGAATCATAAAGAAACGATAGTTTGGCAAATCTGGAATTCCCAATACTGTTGTACGAGAACTGTGATATCTCGCAAACCGTGAAACGAAATCCAAATCTGCCAAAAGGAGATGAAAATAGAAAAAATGTACTAACTTTATATTTCATAATTACTTTTCATACAGGAAAAGGAATTAGGGTGAAAATACAAATATTTACAGAACAGCGAGAAAAATACAGCAAGCATAGTTTTTATAAACAAGCATGAAACGGCATATAAAACTAATCGATAAAATCCACCAAAATTTTGGGTAATCACTATTTAGATACAGAAACACTGACCAAAATTTCAGATCAAAATAACATGTTTAGAACTAGTATCAAAGTATTTTAGTCATCAAAATCATCAAGAAACTAAATCTGAAAATGAATTACACCTTTGTAGTAAAACAGTCATATCTCACACATAAGAAAACGAAATCAATCAAGGTCAGAGGGGTTGAAAAGATGAAAAATTCCTCTACAAATCATGTTTTATACTAAAATTAAGATTCTGACCTTAATGTGGTCTAAATTACTGATCAAGACAGATTATCGGCAAAATACAGAATTTCCTCAAAAACCAAAATCAACATAGATTCAACGAAACTTGATCCAAACACAACCAAACATGAAATCGAGTCTACCAAGTGTCTAAATATCATGAAATAGGGTAATTAACATATCTAAAACAAGTCTATCACACTGTTCTCAACAAATACCCAAATTCTCACAAAAAGTCTCACATACATGATCAAATCAAGAATGGGCAAAACATAAGTTGTTTCATGTCAAATTTGTGTCGTAAGGAAACTATGGTCAAATCACTATAGAGACAATATCAATAAGGGGTTTCACACACAATTGTCTCTAGAACCCAACTACACTACAAGCGGTATTTTTGACTTGTATCATACAAAGAAATTTGAGTACAAGTTACTTGCCTGAAAGACAACAAGGACAACACAAGAGTAAGAATAACGAGAACGGATTCCCGGGTACGAACTCAATGATCGAATCACGAACCAATCATGAACAAGATGAAGACGATCGAGATCACAAACAGAATCGGACGGCTGAGATCGAAGATCAAGATCTAGATGATCGGATCAGATCGGACGGTCAGATTTCTTGATGATGAAGATAATGATGAAGATCAAGATCGATCGATCGAATGGTTGCGATCAAAGGAAATTGATGATCATCATGGTCGTGACGATCAAGAAGAGATCGGACGGCTAGGATCTAATCGGATGATCAAGAGGAGATCGACGGCCCACATCCAATCAAGCATGATGATCAAGATCCAACGGACGGCCAAGATCACCCCGATAGTGATGATCAAGATCAAAATCAACAAGATCAAGAGATGAAGATCACAAGATCGGACGGCCAGAAATCAATCAATCAAGATCAAATCACAATCAAACGGACGACCCACAATCACTTGATTAATACCCAAAACAACCAGCATGATCAAACCCACTCCAAACAACCAGCAACCAAGGCTTGGCTGACGACTCTGATGGGGGATGGTGCTGCCGTAGGTGGCTGCAGCCAAGGGGGACGACACCGGCGATGGAGGGCGGCGAACAATGGGTACGGTGGCGGCACCGTTGCTGCCGAGGCTACTGCAGAACAGGGGATGAGGGGGAGTTGCACGGGAGGATGGTTAGGCCGGAGGGAGGGAGACTGCGCGCGGTGGTCGACAGTCGTTGGCATCACGACTGGACGACAGGGGAGCACCAGATCACGACGGGAGCACACGGGAGGGTGGCTGTTCGGCGCACTGGCTGCGCGACAGAGGTCGAGGAGGGGACCAGGGTCGCGATAGGCTTCACTGCGGGGCTACCGGTTGACGATGCAGGGGACACTGCAGTGGGTCCAGGGCGCACAGGAAGGCACAGCGCACAGGGAGGCAGGCCAGGGGGCTGGTAGCGGAGTGGCATCGTCGTGGCGCTGTTGACGCACGGTTGGCGAGGAGGAGGATCACCGGGGGATCGCTACAGGGAGAGGGGACGAGAGGTCGGGATGGGAAGGAGGTGGCCATGGCAGGAGGATGGTGGTAGGGGAAACGGGGTGATGAAGAGGCGGCTCGGGGAAGTATAGGAAGGTGAACAGGTTATATGAACGGGTATATAAATAAGTAGGATTAGGTTTAGGGTGTGAGGATAACGGGTTAGTTAAACAGGTTATGGGTTTTGGGTTAAGTATTAACGGGTCGGATTAAAGGGGATGTGGGTAGTGTAAATGGGTAGGAGCTGTATATAGGAAATGGATAATGGGTTTTAAAAGGGTAAAGGGGTTATCCAATAAGAAAAATTAAATAATTTAATACTAATTCAATTTACACTCAAAATTTTAAAAAAAATTAAAAAAATTAAAAAAATAAAATAAATTGGCTTTCAAAATAAATAGCTATATATCATTTGCAAGATACTTTTTGTTTTAGTCGAGTTAAAAGAATAATAATAATATGAATAAGAATAAGAATAACCAAAATACTAATAATAATAACAATGGTAACAAAAATAATAGGATTTGGATTACTACATAAATTCATTCGAAAATAGCCACAAATAAACTTTTGATCCTAAATAGATTTTAATAGAAGATCCAAAAACAAATTTTAACAAAAGAGTTTAAGAGCGGAAAAATAATTTACAAAAATTTTCAATACAGAAAATTCACAGAAAATACGGATTTTGGAAAAATAGGGGTTACACGTAAGAAGGCCATAAAGCATCCTACACGGCAACGACAACGAGTTGAGCCGCCAATGGAAGAGCAAGCTGATGAAGAGCATGAACATGATCCAGGCAATGAAGATGTAAATGCACAACAAGAAGAGCAGTTTCAACCACAAGTTGGAGGACAACATAGTAATGAAATTGAAGAAATCCCCGATGATATGCTCATTTCACAAGTTACCCAAGTTGCACAAGTTGGCCCAAGACGGAAAGCTATTCAGAAAAGAAGGAAGCCGACCTTGTACACTCCATCATAGTCATCCCATTTTAGGTGTACCAATTCTTGTGTTTTTTCTTAAGTCGTAGTTTCATCGTAGAAATTAGTTGCCTCTTTTTTAATCAATGCACGCAATGGAAAATGTAGTTTTTGATGCGTGGCTTTGTAACATGTTGCAAACATGCTTGGTTGTGAAATTAGCCTCATGCATGTTTAACCTCGTGCATGTTTCTTTTGTATTAATGTAGGCTTTGATTATTTTTGTGGTTGCAAACATTCTTGTGTATTTTTTTAGCCTCGTGCATGTTTCTTGTGTTTCTTTTTAGGCCTGTGATGGATCTGTGATGGATTTGAGGTTGCAAACATTCTTGTGTAACTTTTTAGGCTATTGGCTTTGGTTATTTTATGGTCCTACTTCATTTGATATATAAACTTCAGTGTTAATTTCGATATTGGCTTCTTTTATGGTGTTCTTGATGAATGCCTGTTTGTGTGTTAATGTGGTAAAGAAACTTTTTTGTGAATGTAAACAGGGAAATCTGTTTCTTTGAAGAGGTCGTTAGTGGCATCAGCGACCTAGGTTGACATAGGTCGTTGGTCGGAATAGTGATCTAACTTATGACTAAAACTGATACACTTTGGATATTTGTAATCAAAATCTACTATAACTGAGGTCACTATTCCCAAAGGCAACCTCAGTTATAATCGAAATTGGCTTGCTCTCTGGAATTTCAACTCAAAATCGACTATAACTGAGGTCGCTAATCCCAAAAGTGACCTCAGTTATAGTCGATATTCGCTTGCTTTCTGGAATTTCAACTCAAAAATCGACTATAACTGAGGTTGCTAATCCCAAAAGCGTTGTCTGTTATAGTTGATATTTACTTCCTCTCTGGAATTTCTACTCAAAATGGACTATAACTAGGTTCGCTATTCCCAAAATCGACCTCAGTTATAGTCGATTTTGACTTCCTCTCTAGAATTTCTACTCAAAATGGACATTAACTAGGGTCGCTAATCCCAAAAGCAACCTCAGTTATAGTAGATTTTGACTTCCTCTCTGGAATTTCTACTCAAAATCGACTTTAACTAAGGTTGCTATTCCCAAAAGCGACCTCAGTTACAGTCGAGTTTGGTAACAATTACTACATATATAATAAGGTTGTATCAGTTTAATCGCTATTAGTAATAACGACTGCATACAGATGTGGTCGCGAATCTCAATAGCGGCCACAGTATTAACAACCAACAATAATAATATTTAATATGCCCACTCCCCTGTTTACAAGTTATCTCATTCAAATCACCACATAAACGGTTTAATATAAACAACCAAACTGAACATCCAAAATATGAATGTGACTCGGCCAAAAATAATTCATAATATACTTCAAAAATTACTTCAACATGAGACCAACACATCCTCTACAAAATGATTCGCTGCACACAGCATCCACATTCTAACAAAATACTTCAACATTCTAACCTATACTTCAACCTATACTTCCAAAACAATTATCTTGTACTTCCAAAAGTTTCTTAATATTTACATTCATCAAGTTAGGGACGACGTATTTACGGTGTTCCTCGGAGTTCGTGCACCACGACTCTGTGCTCCCCTTTCTCTTCACCTCTACTTGTCGCATTCAATCTCTCATCCTTCATGTATCAAAATTCCAAAAATTAAACCGACAATCTATATAATAAAACACAAAGAAAGCTATCAAGTGGCTCTCATTCAATTCCTCTAAAAATCAAAGGCCCAGATCTAACCTTACAAAACATATTTTCCCCCCAAAAGTTTTCCCCAAAAACTCAAATTCAAATCCCCACCCAAAACAACTCCTACATTTATTTAATTATTTTTTTTTCTCTTTATCTCTCTCCTTGCCTCCTCTATTCAAAAAATTAAGAAAATAAAATTTTTTTAAAAAATTTAATTTTTTTTTAAAAAACTAAAAAAAAATTAAAATTTAAAAAATTTAAAAATAGTTCAAAAAAATCATTTAATATGTTTTTTGTTCCATGTTTGCTACTTCAATTAATTTTCTAGACCTCCAAAACTATTTTATATGATCAAACAAGGTGCACCATGCCGAAGACGTGCCGTAGGTACGTGTCAACGGGCAAACCTAGTTAATTAACAATTCAAAACTCTTGCATTAAATTTAAGCTAAAAAAACAAATTACAATCATTTATACCACCTGCGACGTACTAGTGCTACCGGATGTTTGTCTCTTCGGACATCGACGTTTATTATGTCTTTTTTCACTACATTCGGAACAAGTTATCCTTGTGGCTGCTCCATCTCTGAAATCCATGTCACTCTGAATGCGCATATATCTAGGTCTACCCTTCCGACATCTTCTAAGTGTGTCATCAGCTTGGAGCGTTGGTCCCCATTGAGTAGGCCAGTATGCTTGGTCTTGAATTGGATTCAAAGTTGGCATCCAAGTGCGTAATAAGCAATCCGTAGAATAAAATGGATCAACATAAGGACGGTAATCCAAAGCCCTGGATGCACAAGCTACCAATGCATGAGAACATGGTAGACGGTAAAGCTGGAATTTCGGCAGGTACAAGTCCGGGCTCCCAAGTCGATAATATGCTGGTTTCCACCACTTTGTTGGTTCTTTTCAACCCTTATACCAGTTCTAACTTGAAATATACCTGGGCTATGGTGAAACATTATAGCCTCGTGCATGTTAGCTCTCTCTCGTCGTTTATCAAGAAGAGGTTGAAAACGTGGAGGCCATTTATTCCCATCATTGATCAATTTTTGTGCCGCTTGACGACGTTCGGTAAAGTAGCTATTAAGACGGTAGAATATCATTTCCATAATAGCGGTAACAGGCAAACTACAAACTCCCTTCAACATAGAATTAAATACTTCGCTACTATTTGTAGTCATGATGCCGTACCGACGTCCTCCATCTGCCGCAAGTGCCCATTTCTCAATAGGTTTCTCCTTGAGCCAATTAGCACACTCAACTTTTACTGACTCAATCTCTGTCATTCCTTTTTCTAGCTTTTTTGGCTGATTTTGACATGATACTACCTTCCTCTTGTTCCTCAACTCCTAGTTACCAAATTTGGAAAAAAAAAATGGTAGCAAAATGGTGCATACAATAACGGTGATAGGCATGTGGCTCATTCCAAGATCTGTTTTCCAGATCCATGCAAGACAGAATACCGATGTGACGATCAGAGATAACGCATAGCCCTTGACGGTCCGTTACATAGTATCGAATACAACTCATGAACCAAGTCTAACTTTCTATACTTTCTGCATCAACTATAGCAAATGCAAATGGAAATAACAGATCACTAGCATCGAGGGCAACCGCTCTCAGTGAACATCCCTTATATTTACCATACAAATGTGTTCCATCAATACTTATTACCGGTCTGCAAGACTTAAATCCTTCGATCGAAGCAGCAAAAGTCCAGAAAACTCTCTTGAATGTCTCTTCACTCGGCCTGGCCGGAACTTTATTCCATTTGACATATGTGCCGGGATTTGAATCTTGCAGTGCAGATAAGAGATAAGGAAACTTCGTATATGCTTCCGCAAACCCACCGTAGAGCCTCTCAATAGCTCTTTATTTCCCTCACCAAGCCTTGTAGTAAGAAATCTTGTAATTGACTTGTAACAACACTATCTCAATGATCGTCTTTGGTGTTATTCCTATTTGTGCCCTCACAACATTCAAAATCAAATTTGAAACTAATTTGGAGTCAACTTTCATGTGGTCTTGTGTCAATGTTGGATTGATGCAGGTATAAGACCCTTCCAATTTCGTCATAACAGAATTTGTCTGTCCAGTTGGAATTATTAAACGAAATCTCCACGTACAACCTGGCTCTACCACATTGGGGTTTGCTAATTGCTCCGCTATTGTTCGAATCCTTGGTGCCATTTTACATTTTACATTTAACGACAAATATGGTTTTGTTCGACCTAAACGTGACAAACTCTTGATGTTCCTTGATAGAGAACATTTTCACAGCATGTATCATGGCATCTTTGCTTGTGAACTTCTGGCCAATGTGTAAGTCACGTGGGTCAAATGAGGTAGAAGACTCTTCACCAAAGTGGTATACTCTAGCAATGTTAGCCAAGTCCACCGGTCCAACATCATGAAGGTTGAAGAAGCCAATTGATTCATGGGGATGGCCCGTTCGACATTTCGTTCCAAATATGAACATCGTTAATGACATTAACGTTAACATTCACATCATTGACGTGCACATTTTCTTTATCTTCATCGTCACCGTCCTCTACATCTTCCACCTCTTCTTCATATTCTTCATCTTCTATCAAGTCATTGTTAACTAATGCATGCTCGAAGGTTTCAATTATATTTTCATTTTCCACAAGATTGCATATCAAAATGGAAGGATTTGGGATTTCATCTTTTGCAGAACTAGATGTGCTTGGATTTGTGAATATGTCATCATGTGGAGGAGACAAGCTTAAATGCAATTGTATCGGATCATTGGGAATCATCTGAGAGGTCGGTACTTCGGGTATTGGAGTTGACACGCGACCAACCTGTGGACTAGGTATGTGAATCTTGGTTTGTTCTATATATAATTCCATTGCACACCAACTATGGTACGGATCAATCGATCTTGCTATTATAGCAACAAGTGAGTCATCATCAACTATAGGCACCGCCATAAAATATGGGCCCCCTCTGCCTTTACCAGCTGCATACCTTGCTTTAATTTGAACACTCAATTCACCATAATCCCATTTAGTTACTTCGTATACCTTTTCAACTAATTCTTGCATTTTTATATTACGATTTGTCCAAACTATCTCCGGTTCAGCACCTTTATAGAAAAAATATACTTTTGGGTTTCGAACTATTTCTCCCCCGTAATACAACAAAATAGGAATTTTATAGTCCATACCTATACATTAGTAAAAACTTTTGCATTCAATATACAATCATGAACAAAAAATTCAATACATATTAACAAAGATTAACCATGGCATTTAACCATTTTATATTATATTATTTAATGGATCCATGTTTGAAATGAATATTTAAACAGTTGCGTGAAAAACATCACCGAATGTGTGCTATTCCTCAAAATTCACAATATTATTACAAGAGAAAGTAGATGAAATATAAATCACTCCTTAGTGTTTGATCTGCCAGCAGGTGAAGGCAGAGCATCAGAGGACCGCCAGACTTCTTCAACCGCTTCCCATTCCGGAGTGAAAATGGGAACATATCACTATAGATTTTGTGACCGCTTTGCCGAGGAGTTCTAAGGATCATAATGCCATTTGGATGATTGTCGACCGACTGACGAAGAGTGCTCACTTCATTCCCTTCTGAGTGGGACATTCTATTTAGAGCCTAGTTGAGAAGTACATGCAAGAGATCGTCAGACTTTATAGGGGTTCCAGTCAGTATTGTATCCGACAGGGATAAGAGATTCACATCTCAGTTCTGGGAGAGTCTTCAGAGTAGTTTGGGGAGTAAATTGAAGTACAGTACAACTTTTCATCCCCAAACTGATGGACAGTCAGAGAGGAACTTCCAAACTCTAGAGGACATGTTGAGGTCCTGTATGCTGCAGTTCGGTGGATCATGGGAGGACCATTTGCATCTTGTAGAGTTCTCGTACAATAACAGCTTTCAGGACAGTCTTAAAGCTGCACTTCGAGGCACTTTATGGGTGGAAGTGCAGATCACCAGTGTGCTGGGATGACATTGGTGAGAGGAAGTTGTTAGGTCCGGAGTTGATCACCAGGACAGTTGATGCGGTGACTCAGATCAAGAAGCACTTGTAGACAGCTCAGGATAGGTAGCGGTGATGGGCAGATGTCCATCCGACAGCTTTGGAGTTTGAGGTTGGTGGCCATATTTTCCTAAAGGTATCACCTTGGCGAGGTGTTATTCGGTTTGGTGGTGGGGGCAAGCTCAGTCCTAGGTTTATTGGACCGTTTGATATTGTGGAGCGAGTAGGCAAGGTGGCCTATCGTCTTGCATTACCGTCAGCTTTACCAGGAGACGATGTTTTCCATGTCTCACAGCTCATGATATATATCCGAGATGAGAGCCACGTGATTGACTATTCTGAGTTGACCGTTTGGTTGGATTTGACTTGTGAGATTCCGCTAGTCGCTATTTTGGATCGGCGGGAGAAAGTGCTTAAGAACAAGTTCATCAAGCTGGTTCATGTTTATTGGAATCCTCACTCGCCGGGTGAGTCAACTTGGGAGTTGGAGGAGGAGATTCAGCAGAAATTTCCTCATTTGTTTGAGTAGCTTTTTGTTCTTCTTTTCTTTTCGGGGTTACCATGTGTACTTCTTATTTGAATTTCGACGACGAAATTCTTCTTGTTAGGTGGGTAGGATTTATAACCCCTATTTTTCCATTTTATTTATTTTTGGGTGTATTTTTCTTTTTATGTATTTATTCACATTGTATCTCTTTTTGGGCTGTGTTTTCGATCTTCATTATCTATATTTATCTATTAGATTTTTTTCGTCTTTTAATTTATCTCCTTGACTCCATTGTCAGTCTATTACTTCATCTCTGTTGATCGAGCTCTTATTTTTTATTCTCATTAGAAATGTTCATGCCCTATTTCATTTATTCATTTGTGTTCCTGTAACTCCTATTTACCGTATCTGTAATTTTCTACTGTATTTTCATTTCTTGTATTCTCATATTCAAATTGAGATCCTATATTTTGTTCTAGTTCGAATAAAATCTCTTCTTTTGCTTCAACTCAATTTTGGTGCCAATATCTAATTCAATTATAATGTTCGTTCTACTATTTTTGTGTCGTTTTTCATGTAGAAATGGACTATTCATTTCATCTGTCTCTTTTTCCCCATTTATATTGAATTTTGACTAAGTCACTTGTTGGATCCCCCTCAAACCCGATATCCAAATTACCCTACAACCCAAAGCCCTATCTATATAAACCCTAACACTTAACCCTAACCCTAAACCAAAACCTAAATACTGTTAAACCCTAAACATACCACCGCTACCCTCTTCTTCCTCCCGTATCCTTCTCCCACTCCATCGCATCTCCACCCAAACCCAATTCGCCTCGCCTCCACTCCATCACCTTTGCCTTCAACAATCACACCATCGCCAACATCCATCCTCCGTCGCATCGCCACACCATCGACCCTTTCCCATTTCCTGCTCGCCACTCTATTTCGACCCCCCAAAAATAGAGCATCGCAGTGCCACAGTCGCGCCGCCACTCGCCGCTGCCGCCTCGTTGCCTCGAGTCAGCCTGCGCTGCAGTCCCGCTCTCTCTCCCACTCGCTACCGTCGTGAAGAAGAAGACGGCCAATGAGTGGTCGAATTCGTTGTACGGTGTTCGGGCGCATCGGATCCCCGCTCGCTGTCCCCTGTTTGGATCATATCCGGTGCGGGGGCACAGTCTGATTGGCTGATTCGATGTTTCGCTATTCTGCCGCGCAAGATCCAATTCCGCTGTCCGCTGTTCTGGGCTAATCCGGTGTGAGTTTTCTCACTTGCTGTTGATTTCTCGCATGGTCTTCGCACGTGCTTTTGGGAGATTTCGCCTGGGATTTTTTGATCCCGTTTTCCTCAATTATCGGATCTAATCGTCGTCCTAAAGACAAGTATTCTCCTTGTACAATTTATTGACCTAGTACAAGCCTTAATTTGAAAATACCGCAAATAGTTAGAAGTTGTGACTCCTCTTTGACTCGTCGTTGTTGATCAAATGTTAATCTCCATCAATTTCATAATCTTAAGAGTCACAACAATTTCATTGTTATATTACAACTACTTGGACTCATTTTATCACCTAGATACTTGAACATATGAAATTAAGGAACCCTAGATTTGTAGACATGTGTTATATCTTGTACGTGATGAACTTTCACCCATTTGAGTTGAGAAATAAATGCTACTTGCTGTTTTGATAACCATTACCCCGTATTCGTACCACTCATTAAATTAGACGCCTAACAACCAATTATCATGCAACCTAAACATGCTAGACACTCACACCCGTTGTTGTCCTAGACCTTACTATGCTGTTTTGACCCCTTTAACATCAGAATCTGAATCTGAGCCCTGAATAGTAAATGTAGCTCCAGATATCTAGATATTGATAGCCTCCAGAAATTTTGAATTCCGAGTTACGGTCTAGGAGTTATCACAGTCTTACTGCAGCTGTGTCGGTAGTCACAGATTCACAAAACTGCTGCACATCTTTAGTTTGCAAATTAATTTAACAATTTTAACAGTAAGAGTTTGACTTGAAACTTTATATGCTATTGCTGGACACCCTATAGGACCTCCCCAATTTTTCTCAGAATTTATTTGTAATGTTTCAACCCTGTTTCACATGTTTAAACTTAGATTCACAAATCCTGGCTGAACATAGAAGTAGTATAGTTTGCTGATTTGGCACATGTTACCACAACTTTCATGGACCTTAATTAAATGCATTGGAACTGGGCAGGAGTCTAGTTTCTATATCTTCTGACGGATCCACATTTGCTATCTCGTAGCAACGGGAATCGCAGTTTTGGTACAGCAACGTCGTGCTGTCCAGATTTGAGATATTCGTTGTTCGTGATATTTTTATTCGTGTTGACCCTCGAATATGCTATATAAATATCTCAAACTTATTCCATATCCATGATTATGATTTCTTGACTTGTTCGCACATTTTTATGCTTGCTTAATAAAAATTAATAAAAAGTAACAAGCCGGGGTTTAAAGGAAAGACCATAGTAGTGGGCAATATAGGTAAGTGTACTCGGAAGGGGGCCCGTGTTTTCCATAATTTTATGCTAAATGGAAATAATTGTCACGTAGAACTAAGTGTCACGTCATGGGTGACGGGGACCGCCTCTAGAGCCTACGGGAGCCACCTCTAGAGCCCATGGTTTGATCACTTGCTCGTACTTGATACTTAATACCTGAGTACACCGCCCTATAGACTCCATTACTAGGCCTAAAACGAAACTGATTTGTCTGTAGCAACCATGTAATAAAAGTATGGATGCATGAAGTGCTACCTAGATAGTAATAACTACAAGACTTGAACTTGATACGTGTTTACTTGATACTTGATTACATGATACATGAGACTTGAAACATGAGACTTGAACTTGATACTTGATGACATGTTACATGAGACTTGATACTTGAATATAATACTTGACACTTACAACTTGATACATGTACTTGACAACTTGACACTAGACTTGAGACTTGTTACCTGACACTTGTACTTGATGCCTGTCACTTGAGGTTAGATACCCCTACATGTTCACTTGTCACTTGCTCCACTATTAGTATTTGTTATCCAGCATGTTTACTTGAGTTGTCTTTCTTGCTAGCTAGTTCTTGAATTTCCACTACTAGTTGTATCCCTGTTACATTCTTGATTCCAATTCTTGTTCTGCATTACTTGTACTCGTTTTTACTATTTGTGGCCCTAACTTGCACTAAGGGCATTTTCTCTTGTTTTTCCTATTTTTCCCTTTTTATAATTATTAAACAGACTTTGGTGACAAGCTGTCTGCTGGAATTGGTGAGCAGACATTTTAGGCTTTGCTTGGAGCAAGGACTTGTTTAAATATTTGTTTTCCTTAAGTTATTTATTTCTTCTGCTGTATAAGACTTGTTACGGGCTTATGTTCCCGAGTTTTACCTTTTGTTCCAGACATTGAAAACTATTTGGATATTATTAATGTTTAAATTGTTTTTGTTGCTTAATAAATTATTCATGCATGCTTGGTTGTATATATATCTTGTTATATTCTTGTTATGATACTGAGTGGATCCTACAGCTTATGGATGATGTTAAAATCATTCGCTGGGCTTCGTCACGCGCTCGTATTCCATGTTTTTGGGAAGCAGGGCGTGACAGTTCCTATCTCTTTATTGGATCACCCTATAATTCTATGTGGATCTTCTTAATTAAACCTGTTGATAATCCTACCAATAAAACCTATTGGATCTTTTCTACCTAATACCCGTTTACCCAAATACCCATTAAGCACCTAACCCTAATCCCTGTATGTGTGTGTATATATATATATATATATATATATATATATATATATATATATATATATATATATATATATATATATATCCCATGCATATACCCCCCTGTTCAAGCAAACCCAAGACGCCCTAAACCCTATCCCTCCTATCTCTCCCGATCCTCTTCCACCCTGCCTCACGACCTTCGACTCCTGGTGCTCCCCTCATTCGCTGCGCTTACCTCCCTGCCTTCGACACCCTGCAGTGCCGCTGCCTTCCCCCTGCGACCCCGACCACAGTGGCCCAGCACCCTGACGCACCCTCCTCTCGATGCCCTGCAGTGCAGTGCCACCTGCGGCCAACCCCCTAGTTGACTTCCCCTCCTGCTCAGCGCCCCTGTGCTCCTCCTCCGTTGCATCGCAGACAGTAGCCAGTGCCTGTCTCCCCTCGGACGGCAGACAGCAACGACTGTGACATCAGTGTTGCCATCGTCTTGACTCTTGTATGCGTGTGTTGGATCTCGTGTGTTTGTGTTCGTGGTTCGTCGTTCGTTCGTTGTGTTCGTTGCCCGGGAATCCGTTTCCGTTATTCTTGCTATTGCTCGTTAATCTCCAGGCAAGTAACTTATATTAATTTCTGTTGCAAATACAAGTACTAAATACCATCTGTAGGGTAGTAGTGTTCTAGAGATAATTCTTGTGCAAAACCCCTTTTATATATTGTCTCTATGTGTTGATATGTCCGTAGTTGTCCCATTACACACACCACATGAATTTACACTTATAGATAATCAATTCTTGTATACATGTATGTGTTCGTGAATTATGAGGTGTTGTATGATCTTGTATGTTTGATGGGTTCATTGTAGTATACCTCGTTGTAGACTTGTCAAACACCCTATACTATGTTGCTTGGATCTCTAATACACTATACTACACACTTTGTTATGATTTGGATGAGTTTCATATGATCTAGTGGATTTTAGGCATAAAGAATAATTCTGTCCTTATTGTTACCCCGATTCTGTTCAGTATTTTAGACCCTATTAAGATCAGTATATGAAAATTATTTGTGAGTATAAATTATAGAGAATTCTGTCTACTTTCCAGATTTTCTCACAGATCTCAATTTCGATTTATGAGTTGCGAATTATTATTGTTTTACTACAGATGTGTAGAAAATCCCAGATTCTGTTTGATATGAATTTTGTATGGTAATTTATTTTTATACTGATGCGAAAGTTGATATTTTGATCCAATATTTTGTTGAGTACAAATAGACTTGATTGGGATTAATCCCAAAATTTTGTGAATTTAATTGATAACTTTTATAGACTATTCTATACTTGCAAACAACTACTATACTTGCATAATTTTCGTGTTGTTCAGTAAAGAAATATAATTTCGACCTGATTCTATTTGCTGTTTATAAATACTTTGTGAATATGAATTGTAGACTACTATATCTATTTTATCACCCTTTTGAAGTATCTGGATTTCGATTTATATTTTGTAAGATACTGCTGTTTTATTACTACTGTGTTTATGATTCCAGATTTACAAAACTGCTGTATCTTGCAGCTTTCTTATTTTACTTGACTATTCTATCTATTTTGAAAAATTATGAAACTTTATATTCTGATACTAAACATACTAGAGAATACCCCAGATTTTTCTTGGATTTAGTTAGTAAGTTTCTATACTATTTTCCTGTTTATGAATACATACTTCTGATTTCTGGTTGAATATGTTTTCTGGATACAAATATGTTTTGAGTCTTATTTTTGTAAAATACCATATGACTTATATATATTTTTTGGATTCGGCCGAGAGTCTATTTTCCAGATTTTCTGACGGATCCAGGTTTGCATATGTGTGGCAATGGGAATCCCAAATTTAGTGCAGTATTGTTTTGTTATCCTAAACTTGAATTTTCGTTGTCCTATCCTTTTATGTGTTGTCTATCACCTGTACATGTTTATCTTTCAACCTGAACCTGTTACTTGTTTATACCATGTTATTATTGCTCTGTTTGTGACACATACATACCTGTTTGATAATAATCACTAATAACCAAGCCAGTGTTACGGGAAAGATCTAGTAATGGATAATATAGAAATTTGTACTTAGAAGGGGGCCCATGTTTCCCACCTGTTACGTGTTTCATGACTACATGATATACGATCCTGTTTACCTGATTACCTGAATGCACACTTTCCTATAGGAAGGTGTACTTGGAAGAGGACTAGTAGGTTCTACCTGTACCTGTTTACCTGATTATCTGACTGCACACTTCCCTATAGGAAGGTGTACTCGGAAGTGGACAAGTAGGTTCTACCTTTACCTGTACCTATACCTGTTTTCGTGATCTCTGAGTACACGGCCCTATAGCCTCCACTACGAAATCTAAACGTAACTTGTTTGAATGTAGCAACCATGTGGTAAAAGTTTGGGACGCATGAAGTGCTACCTTGTTAGAATTAAATACAAGACCTGACATAACATGACACATGTTATATGCTTACCTGTACATGCTACCTGTCTACCTGTATACTTGATTACCTGTTTACTTGCTTGCATGACACTTGATACATGTTACCTGTACCCAGTTAGTATATCATGTTACTTGATTTTGTTTCCTGATTCATGTTAATTATCCTGCTTTGTTGATATACCTATTCCATACTATATTTGTTTCTGCTGTTACTCTATATTTATTTATCTTTTCCTGTGCTTGTTCCTACACTACAAGCGGCCCGTAACTTGCATTGATGGGAGTTTTTGTTTTCTTTCCTCTTCCTGCAATTTATTAAATTGCAAATTTTGGTGATCAGTTGCCTAATGGAGTAGGTGATCTGAGATTCTAGTTCCTGGAGTTCTAGCTATTATTATTATTATTTCCTATTACTTATTTTGAATAATGTATCTGTTACTTGGATTATTTGTACTGGGCAATGTGACCTAGAATTATTCACTTGTTTCCAGATCTGATTTATTTAAAATTATTACATTTTATTTCAAGTAAACTCCTGTTGGTATATTGATTTATTTATGCATGCGTGGTTGACTTCTCTTGCTTCCTACTCTGATATTCCTTTGAAATGTTGTAAAGATTCTAACAGCTTATGGATGATGAAAATCATTTGCTGGACATAGTCACGTATCTATATTCTATGTTCCTTTTTGGGAATCTGGGTGTGACAGTTATACGAGAATACTATTGCCAATAGCGACCTCAGTTACACGAAGTCGTTTGCCAATTTTACAAAACCCACTCTAAAATCTGCTAAGTGTGGGAGAAAGAATACAATGTGTTTTTCGCTATTCCCATTAGCGGCATCGTATATGAAGAGGCCGCTATTCCCAATAGCGGCCGCTGCTGACGTGGTGCTGGCTAGCCCACGAACGCTAATAGTTTGGGAACTTGCCTGAAATCGCTAATATTTTCAAAAAGTGGCCTAGTACGGCAAAAAAATCTTGATTACGGCGTCTCCTTTTAAGGGTTGCAATGTGAAAGGACTTTGTATTTCTATCCCCATCTGCAATCCACCTCGTTTTTTAACGTTGACACCAATAGCTTTCCTCGGCTGCAAGGAGGTCCTTTAGATGATTTTGTAGTTGGGATTCTTCTGTTCGAGATTTAGGTGAGGGAGGAAGATTATGTACAGTGCATAACTCGCTCTGACATGCCTCAATCTTGTTTTGAAGTCACCATTTTTATTTTCTTGTGCCATGTAGTGAATTTCTTCTCGAGGACGTGAGCTTTGGCAGCAATGTTTCGGTGGAGATTTGGATCCCAGTTCTTCGAAATCATTTCAGGATACTCCGGGCTTTGGAATCACATAGACTCAAATTTAAAGTTGTTCCTATGCTTAGAGCATTTGTAGTCGTTCAATTCCAAATTTTGGGTATTTGACATATAGAAAGAAAAAAAATTGGGGTTTGTGCTGCAGTTGTTCTAACCCAAATTTTGTATTTTCATAATTTAAAATCGACGGACACGGAATGATTTTTCATCCATTATATTTTATTTATGTTTTTCAAATAAAAAACAAACGGATGAGGAATCATTTCACGTCTGAGATTTTTATAAAAAAGAAACTCCTAATTAATTTTTAATTAACTCTTAATTAATCTTATTTAAATCTTATTAAATCTTAAATAAATCATAATTCTTAATTAAATTTCAATTAAAACCTAATCTATACACAGAGAAAAATTTATAGGCTATAGTCTCTAGGATTTTTTGGCTATATATTGGAAATTTTGGAATGGAACGGTAGATGATCTACTGTTTGTGTTTTTTTTTCTTTTTTTAAATCCCTCGGACGGGAAATGAGTTCCCGTCTGATTTCCCATTTGATCGGTTTTTTGTTAAAAATGGATCGGACGAGAAATCAATATATTTTTTAAACAAAATTGTAGCGACGAAAGATCATAAGCATCCACTATTTTTTCCATATACCCATATCAGCTTCCAAGCATAGTTCACCCAAAACAAAAATTTTGGGAATATAGCCAATCAGAGCATCCACAGTCGTTTTTCTCATTTGCTATAATATAGCAGCTACAATAATAGCAAATACGATCGTTCACTGCAGTCGTCATTTGCTATATATTTTCTATTTTTTAGAGAGACGGTATATGATATACCGTCCGATCGTTTCAAATAAATTAAAAAAAGTTAATTACTTATTAACTATTAAACTATATTAATTAACTAAATTAAATAATATAAAAATAACTAAACCTAATTAATATACTAACTAAACCTACTTAATATACTAACTACTCCTAAGTATCCCTGCACAGCATTAAATGCCAGCACCTTTACTGGACGGGGTATCATACCCCGTCCGGGGTATGTGTCCCGTCCCACCATAATTTTTTTTTTTCCTATCGCTCAATCCTGGCCGTTCGTTTTATTTAAAAAAAAAAAAAAAACCAATAAAAAAAAAAGGGAGAGACGGGGTTTGATACCCCGTCCGGGGTATCATTTTCCGTCCGACCTTTTAAAAAAAAAAGTTTAAGAAAATAGGAGAGACGGTATATGATCGTCCGTCTGATACGATTAAAAAATTATTATATCTAAGAGACGGGGTATCATACCCCGTCCTTTATAATTTGAGAAAGCTCAGTTCGTTTCTCATATTTGAGAAATGGAAATAGAAAGTTTGCCATATTTTGGGAATATGAGAAACGACTCCAGCGCTCCTTCTCTATTCGTTTGCTATAATTTGAGAAAATGGGAATTATAGAAAACGACTGTGGATGCTCTCACTACGGCCCACTCTTTTCTAATTTTTCCAAAGTTTGGCTATATAGTTAGCGACTACAAATGCTCTTACAAAGGGGGTCTTTCTAGTTGCACCATAATCGGACAATGGTCGCATTCCGACACTGGAAGATGATGCGTTGTAGCTTTAGGGAATGCTTCCATTCAGCATGCTGAGCTATAGGCTTTACCATGTCTGTCTCATATAAGATTAGAGTGTTGTCCATTGGACCAAGTAAATACTGCATCATGAAATCTAAGATCAAGCAAGTTACAAACATTGAGGAAGGAATTCAACAAAATAATCTATGCCTCTCCAACTAACAGGAGCTCCGCCCGATTTCTCAGATTGTGAAGCTGTGGCATTAAAATCACCGATACATAAAATTGGAAAATTAAGGGATGAGACAGTAGAAGTAAAGTTACCCCAAACCTCTCTTCGTTTTTACGGTTCGGCTCCCCATACACGTAGAAGACGGTCCAAGTTGGTTGTCCCCTTTCTATTTGTACCTCGGCCATTATGTGGTTAGGGGGAAGAAGAGGTGATGGTGAGATGATTGATGTTATGCCAGAAAAGCCAGAGGCCTCTCGAGCGACTAGAGGAAGGAACTATGTGGTGGTTTTGGTAGTCAAGGTTAGAAAGGATGGTGGAGGTCAGAATTTGTTTCGGAGAGGAAGATAATGGACGGGGAGGTGGAGTGGAAGAGGGCTGGGAAATAGCGAATTGTCGGTTCCCCTCGGCAACCTCAACAATTCTATCCTAGTAGTTTCATTCTTTGAGGATGAGGTTTTTTCAGATAATTTTAAAGCTTTGTTTCTCGCTGTAGAGTTCTCAAGTTCAAGTGTTGAGGTGACAGGCAGCTTCAACTAATTTCCTTTTTGGGGAATTTTGGAGCTCATTGATGAAGTTTTGAGGCCGATTTGAATTAATTATCTTAGTACCAAAACATAATCCAGTTTTGATTGTGGGTTGCCCATTAGAAGACCATGGGAGGGATGTATAGTCCACCCCCTTCTAAGAGACTCAGAAGTAGAAGAATTGGGGATTGTGTTTGAGACGCCATCTTGCTTGTTTAGATCTTGATCAGAGCGAATCAAATTTGGAGTCGCCACTTCTTGATGGTTAGTCCCATTAAAATCTTTCGATTTTGGTGGATTCTCGCAAGCTTGAATTTTTTTGCAGGAATTGTGGTTGAATCACCTTGTAAAGATCCAAGATTTTCTACAAGTTTGCTGGATGTGGTGGGGGGTTTGAAGAGGTGGTTGTGGTGTGAGATTTGTGACAGTTTGTTCGGGGATTGGGTGCAGTTCGGTTGACAGGTGGTGGTGGTGGTGGTGGTTCGGATTTGGTGTTAGTTAGGGCGGGTTTTGGGTTAATAGGAATGCGGGTTTTGGGAGGTAAGTGTGGGTCAAGTTGGCGGAGCAGCAAGGCCATGGTTTTGTGAAGATTTGGGGATTTCGGGTTGAAGGTTCACAAATGGGTGGATCTATAGGAGTAGTTGGAGTTTCAATGGGTTTTGGAGTTGGGCTTTGTTGGACTTTTTAGCTGTTGGTGGTTGGGACAGCAGCGGGGAGGTTGGTGGCTGGGCTGACTACCAGTAATAGTCGATGACAGGTGGAAGGAGTACAGTTGTTTTTTTTTTTTTTTTTTTTTTTTTTTTTTTTTTTTTTGGGTATCGGGATATGAGGGGAGTTGGAGTACGAATATCCTTATCCAGAACTAGAGATGATATTCGGGCCTCGCGGCTAGGCCGGGCCAAGTGGTCGAAAGGGTGACCCGGACCTGGCCCCTGGCCCCTCGGTCGGGGGTCAGGCCAGGCCAAGTTTTACATTTTTTAAAAAAATAAAACAGATCAAATATTAAAAGGTAATTTGTTAACAATTGCAAAAAACATATATATAAAAGTAGTAAAAGGTATTTTAAATTGATTTAATGAATTACAAAATATTAAATATAGATAAATAATATTTTAGATTGGTTTAATGAATTACAAAATTTCAAATATAATCAAATAGATAAATAATATTTCTTACAAATTTTATTAAATTTCAACATAAAAATAAAAAAAAAATAAAATAAAAATAAAAATAAAAATAAAAGAAACAAATAACAGCTAAAAATTATTTTGATCAAGAAAAGTGATTATTTAATTCAAAAATAATATTCTACATTATGATTTTGTTAAGAGTACAAACTAAAAGGATAAAGATAAATAGTGAATGTAGACAATAATTATAAGAACATATAGATAAATAATATTTCATACAAATCTGATCAAATTACAATATAAAACAAAAATAAAAATAGAAGAACGAAACAACAGCTAAAAAATATTTTGATTAATTCATTTAAAAATAAAATCTAAGCCCTCTCAGGATCGAACCAACAACCACCCAAAACTCAGCACACTTATTTGCGCGCGCTAACCAAGAAATCCAATCTGAAACTATATTTCATAAAAAGTTTGATAGTAGATATATGTAACACCCCGTAAAATTGGAAATAACAATTTTGCCCTCGTGTGTTGCGCACGTGTATTTTGTAACAGACTTCACTACGTATTTTTATTTTCGACTATTTATGCATTTTCCGTATTCTTAAAATCCTATTTAAGTCAACTCAAATATAATATTTCAATCTTTGTATTTTTACATGCTTTATACGTGTTATCAATGCACGTATCGATTACATGTTTTCCACTGTTACGTGTAATATTTTCTATGTGTTTTCAATTATTTATTTAGTAACGTGTTTAAATTCATTTTATGAACGGGAGTTCATTTTTCTCCTGTTTCGATTTAAATATTTTTATACGTGAGGTGCATGTGTTTTCAATGTACGTATTGAGTATATTATTGAATGTGTATATTAAATATATTTTTCTTATGTTGTATTTCGATTATATTTAAATATTCTTCCGTTGATAAAGTTGATTTCGTATTTTGATATTTTACGGGTGACGCACGTGCTTGCAGTGCACGTATTTGTGCGTATTCTTTTCAAAATGAAATTTCGGAAGTGTGTGTGTGTGTTTATTTTATTTATGCATCAAAAACCTAATGTATAATTAAACTACATTAATTTTATTTAAACATTTCTTATATAAACCTATTTTTAAAAATTAAATATACATATGTATATGTATAAATGAAGTGTGTGTAAGTGCAATGCACGTGCACGTGTTTGGGAAGGGAATTGGTGGCCGGCGGTTTGCACATGGAGGGAAAGAGTGAACTTTCGAATTTGAGAGTGGAGTTAGTGGAGTTGTGGGGAGTGGTTAATATAACCACTCATTAAATCCTATAATAATACCCCCTAATCTTCACACTTTCTTCTCACCCTCCTCCTTTTTCCTTGCTCTGCCGAAATCTCCATCAGCAAATCCACCAGCAAGTCTTTTGCTTCTTCACCTACTCACCATGCAAATGTGTGTGTGTGTGTGTGTGTGTGTGTGTGTGTGTGTGTGTGTGTATATATAGATACATATATAATTATATAGATGTGAGTGTGCTCTATGTTGGCCGCCGTTCATGAAATGAAGATGCTTTCCCCTTGCTGCCGAATTGGATTTGGAGGATTTCTCTTGGTGTGCGGAATTCGAGGAGGCGAAGCGAGTTCTCTTGGAGCTTTTGAAGGAGTTTTGCTACTTGGAGCTTCTCATTCTAGTAGTTCAATTGCAAGAAATCAATATTTCTTGGGTGAGTGTTTCTAAAATTCTTTCTAAATTTAGGAGTAGATTACATGCTAGTTGATGTAGAAATTAATTGCTAAATTTGGGTTGGCATGTTAAAAGTAGATTGCATGATCTCATTTAATCATAGTATGATGTGTTGAATTAATATTGTGATTCACATAAGTGGCTAGAACTCGTGTTGAATTATAAATATTTATTGGTGAAATGAGAATTGATGCATGTTAGAATAGTAGTCAAAATAATGCAATATGTATGAAAAATGATATTTTGATGCTAATGTGATAAAGAAATGTTTAATTAACCTCACTAATATATTTTATGAGTATAGAAATTTTGATAGAGGAGTTTTGATGAAAAACAACATTTTATTTGAAAATTGATTATATGTGTTACTAATATAATTTGGGAGGAAGTCTTTGTTACATTGTCAAAATGAGAATTTTATAAAATTTAAATAAATATACTATACTGTAATTTTGATAGAAAATGTTCTGGAAAAGAATTAAGTTTTTAAATGAGTACAAATTGATTGAAAGGTCGAGTTTATTAAAGGAAAACTAATTACAGTGCCGATATAAACAAAAAGTATTTAACTCTTTTCATATCGGTTAGTCACTCAAGACCAATTGGTCTTCGGGTGCGATTTGGGTCCGTTACTGTAGCTAGATAGAGCTACTGGTGTAACGCCCCGTCCCAATACTCAGATAATTTTTATTATTTTTAGAAGACAAATTAGATACTATGTAGTACAACTGCCCACCACAGGCTGCCTCTCAAAAGGTGGTTAACCAATTAGGTGACTCTTGATCATTGGCTAATTATATTTATACTCAAATTATTTTTGTATACTTCCCATGTGGGACTAATATTCTCAAATCCTCTTTACAATTCTACTCAAATCCCGTGTACGTAGACCAGTCGACTGCTAGATAGACCAGTCGACTGTTCGCTGAAGATACGGGGTATTACAACTGGTTTGGGTTTGAGTCTCGCAAGAGACTCTGTTTTTCTGAAAATTCAAATTTTAATCCAAACCTGAAACCAGACTTTAATTATAAATTAAGTCCACCATATATCTGTTGGGAACTCTTGGACTACTGGCTCTCGGGTGCGGTTTGGGTTGTTTACTGTAGCAAAGCAGGGGGGTGTTTGGACCTGGGTTTGAATCCCATCCTCTGGCTCTTTTGAGTTTTTTGTATTTTTTTTGTATAAATTCGATTTTTTGATTTATTTAAAGTTTTAGAAATCAGAAAGAATTCTATTTAATTTTCAAAAATTGTTTAGACTTGATAACAATTTTTTCTATAATATTTGGATATATTTAGTGAGTATTGAAAGAGGATTTTTATCGATTAAAATGTGACTATTGTTTAATTTAAGAAAAATGAAAGTTTGGGATGCAATTAGATTTCTTCTCGATGAGATTTTATGATTTTTAATATTTGATTAAGATTATTTGAGTTGCATATAATATTATAAGTGATTAAATTGACAAAAGAAGTTGAATTGAATTATTTCATATTATGAGATTACAAAGGAATGTTTTCTTTGAGAAAGCGATTGTGAATAAAAAATTTGAAATGTTATTTTGAGATTGAATATGACTTATTGTTGATCTCTAGAAAGAGATAGTTGTGAAATCTAGAGGCTAGGCGAGACCCTAGTGACCGGTAGTTTTTATTAATGAATTTGAGAGCTAACCAGTGTGGGTTGAGCATCTCTTGAGAAGTAGTCAGGTTGGGCTAACTGTCTCTTTTATTTGGTTTATGTCCGGTAGGGTAAGCTAGATCTAGGTTGTGATGATTTTCTTCTAAAACAAACAAAAAACTTAAGGACTACACTATAATGGAGATGTGATGAAAGTAAGAGAAAAACACAAGTATGAGGGCCTCGGATCTACGGCGTGAGAGTATTCATAGGTTGCCTGCTTGATGCGTCATGTCATGACGTGGATACATCTCCGGAATTATTGGGATCGTGGCGACGCTTGGGGGGTGTTTGGGGACTACGTAGTGCCATCGTTCCATGACGGAGGCAAATTGTCCATAGGCTTTGCATGATGTGTCATGTCATGACGTGAGATTCCTCTCCAGGCTGTCTGCTCATGGGCTCGTAACTCATAAAATATCTAAGATACTTACCATAGTTACTGTACTAGTTTAACTCGTAGCGAGGGATTCAACCCTCCAAGATGAAGTACGATTAAGGGCTTGCCCTCAGACCTATATAGTATGGGATGCATAGAATCCGAACAAGTGCACATTAGTGTCATTTAACATAAATAACTGCATTAAGGATTAAGTGCACAGCACCCACGACATCAACAGGATAGTCCCTCTTTAGCTTTGTTTTGTGATCAAGTTTGTGTTTGCTAAAGTATTTAAGAATCGTTATACTTTCGATATAGTGAGGATGGCCATGTATAATATTTCGTTGGTTGTAAGCAACTAACATGCCTACGGTTTTATATGCAGGACTTGGAATTTACAAGAAGATATAAAGAAGAATTTGATGCTGATGATTACTTAAATGCTAGAATTGTTACAATTGTACATTTATCATTGTTGTATTTTCATTTACTTTCCGCTGCATGTTGATGTAAATGACTCTGTTGTAATAAAAGTTTTAAATTCCTTGTAAAATTGTATGAAGTGAAGTGTAAAGATCCTATGAAATTCTAATTCAGACTTATTTGGAATTCAGGGTGTTACAATATATATATTCAGCTAAGACCATTTGAAGTAGAAAACTTTTAGTCCCACATTGGTGAGATGAGAGAAGTGAAGAGGTAGAGTTTGCTATAAATAGCTAGGATGGGGGTTGGCAAATTGAGTAATGAGTTGTGATTAATTAATTTTGATGTCCACACTTTTTTATATAAAATTTTGAAATATTTAAAGTATATATTTTTGCATATATACATATATACATATATTTTGTAGTGTATATATATTTCTATACATATATTTTGCTCCAAACAAATAAAAATAAAAAAAAAATTAATTAAAAAAAATCCACACGCGTCAGCCCTGCCCGGACGGGCCGGTTTAAGCCAGGCCAGACCTTTCGCGGCCCCGGCCATAGCGGGTGTTGAGGGCAAAATTCAGGCCCGGCCTGGATCGAGTTTGGGAGGGGGACGGGTCCAGGTCACCCCGGGTAATGGGTGGGCCGATCCGGGCCGGTCACGGGCCAACCCGACCCTGATGCCATCCCTATCAAGAACTCGAAATTTCTTTATCTCTTTCAGTTCGACTCTGTCCTTTTCCGTTAGATTAGGCCTTTCCCATGGAGATTCCACTTCTCCTAGTGTTGGACATTCATCATATGTACTTAAGTTATATGTTAAGTACGTAGTTATATGTAGTGTACAATTATATCAATTAATTGTGTTTTTTTTACTTTATTAATTAGTAGTTACTTAATATTTTGTAAATTATTCCATTTACTGACTTTTATTATTCCACTTCATTTGTTACCTCAAACCACAATAAACGCTAGTACAAGTGTTCCCCCGGTTCACCCAACCTCCAATTCCAAGTCTCCTACCACTTTACGAGCACCTCTTCTCCAACCTTTCTCACCAACCTCCTCTACACATCTGCTCTCAACTCTGAAGTTGCAAAAATCTCAATGTCGTTTCGCCTAACTCCTAAAGCATGTTTCCACATCTCCAAACTTTTATAGGAGTTGTCATGTACATTAAACAAAATTTTCTTAGCTGCTATATATCTAAGCAAATAGGATTTTGGTTTGAGCACATAGACTGCATACATCAAAAAAGACAAAAACACCCTTAATTAATAACCTAATAATTATTATACACTAATATTATAGTAATAATAAAATCTTATAATAATATACGCTAATAAACATTGTAATAAATAACAATCTCAATCTGACCCTTTCTCCCACTTTCCTTCTCTCACATATTCGCCCGAATAAATATAGAAATAAATAAACCACTCAATAGTTATCCCTTCTCTCTCTTTTCCTCTTCTTAAAAACTTGCACAAATAAATAAGGAAATAAATAACAACTCAATAATATTTACATTGATAGTACGGTTATAAATAAAACCTCATTAATATACAGTAACAAACATGGTACTCCCTCTGTTCCAAAATATAAGTCGTTTAAGTTTTTTTTCTCTTTTTTTGGTTCCAGAATGTAAGTGGTTTACGCTTTCCAACACAATGTTTTTACCTTCTTAATCTCTGACTAATTAACTTTTGTAACCAAACTATCAATTCCACCCTTGAGAGTTTAATGTTAGAAAAATGAACATAATTATCAAATAAGAGGGTATTTTTGTAAGTACACTATTAATAAGCTCATTAATAGGTTTAATTAAGAGGGATATTTATTTCCTGGTACACTAATCTAGGTGTTTCTGAAAAAGAGTGAAATTCTTAAACAACATACATTTTGGATAGGAGGGAGTAACAAACAACACCCTATATCTCCCTTTCTTTCTCTTTTCTCAACATACTAGATTTGCCCGTGGGCACGTGCCTACGGCACGTCTTCAGAACGATACAAAGCACGAAAAGCATGTAAACAGTAAAACAATAATTATGTAGCTCAAGTTTGAATAGTATGACAATAATTAGTTATAAATAAAAGTATATGTTTCCATTAGTATATGTTGAAAAATAATTATAAATGGGGGTATAAAATCTAACTTCTTAGAACTTTAAGTGTGGAAAATAATGAAATTTAATTGTTGAAGAGATATTTGCTATTAAAAATTCTGAAAATTTACAAAACTGAAATCTTAAAATCTAAATTTCTAAATAAATAAAGAGAGAATGGGATGGAGAGATAGAGAAGGGGAGAGAGAGAGAGAGAGAGAGAGAGAGAGAGAGAGAGAGAGAGAGAGAGGAGAGAGAAATATGAAAAAGTAAAGAGAGAGGAGATAGATAGTAATAAAGTAATGAGTTTTTTAAGGGGAACAAATTGATTTTTGTGTTTGAAATTTTGGAGGAAAAATGTGTTTTGTGAGGTTTGATATGAGCCTTTGATTTTGGGGGGATTGATTGTGAGCCACTTGATAGCTTTCTTTGTAATTTATTATATATATATATATATATATATATATATATATATATATATATATATATATATATGAGTCCCCTTCTGTTCTGCACTAGCCTTTGTGTGCACTCGGCCTTCTGAACTTCGTATCAAAGATCCAAACCGTTTACATTAATCTACAAGTCTAAATTAGTCTAAATGTGTAAAATCAAGTCATTTAAAATTTATTTGCCCATCCACATGTCATTATAATAATAAAAAAATGATATTCCGCCATACATTTTTGTAAAACATCAGTGGATGGGCAAATGAATTTAAAACGACTTGGTTTTACATATTTAGACTTATTTAGATGTAGATCAATGCGTATGGTTTGGACCATCGATACAAAGGTCCGAAGGTCGAGTGCACACAGAGGCTAGTACACGACGATAGTTATATATATGGCAAATAGGGTTGTTGTCCCCCCCCCCCAAAGGAATAACAATGAGTTAGTGTATTAGGAAATATATAATACAAATTTGGACATTAGTAATAGCATTTAGTTCAAAACTTTCATGGCTCCTTGGGCTTTCCTCACTATACAAACCCTTACAAACTCTGACTTTATAGAGACATAGAATTCAACCATGGAGAAGAATAAGTGGATGAAGAGATGAGGGGATTCAAATAAGGTAAACCCTAGACTTGAACTCTAGTATGTATAACTAAGCAAACAACATTGTTGTTTTCCCCCACAAAAGTAACAACATAGTTCATTAGTGTCTTGGGAAATATATAATTCAAGTTAGGAAAGTAATAACATTTACTTCAAGACTTTCTAGGCTCCTAGGAATTTCCTCATATATATAAACCCTAACTTTTGAGAGAGACATAGAATCCAAGCATGGGAGAAGAATAAGGGGACCAAGAGATGAGAGAGATTCAATTAAGGTAAACCTTAGGCTTGAACTCTAGTATATGGGATTGGTTGAAACCCATATTTCTGCAAATACGTATTTTCCTGAGTTTTTTTCTGTATCTCGATATTTATAAATTGTTATTGTTAAATTCATTTTGAGTTTCTTTGTTAAAGAATTTTTCTAAACAATAATTATAATTATTTTTTATTAACTTTGTTTCCATTTCTACTTGATCAACTATTCACCTTTAAACTCAAACCAGAAATATTATTACTATTTCGACTATTTCAACAAATTTCATATTTTTATATATTGATAATATCCTGATGATTGCTATTATTATTGTTAGTATTTTTATTGTCATTATTATTATTATTGATGTTATTATTAGTATTTTTTTTATTGTCATGGTTATTATTTCTATTCTTATTGTTAATATGGTTATATATTATTTTTATTATTGATTATTAAAACAAATCAATTCTTATTTAATAATAGTGTTTTTGATTGTTTCAAATAATTTATGTACTGAAAATTATATCAGATATCTTATTTCTTGTATTCGGATTTGTATTGATCAATTATATTCATGTACAATGTATTTTCATTTATTGGATCTATACCCAAATACCCAATAGCTCAATATCCTACTTTTCCCCTATATATACTAATCTTCTATTAATCCTCTCCCCTAATCCTATTTATTTCCCTAACCCTCAGCCGCCTAAGCCCTCTCTCCCTGTTCAACCCCCCCCCCCAATTACTGTTCCTCCACCCCTCTCCATCTCCCGCTCTCCCTGTTTTTGTTTTCAACCCAAACCAACCCATCTCCCGTCGCTCTGACCACCTTCCTCCTCCACCTTTGACCCATCTTCTCGTCGCTCCCCATCGATCCCTGTCATCATCCCCATCACCATCCCTCCCTCCGTCGTTTTCATCGCTGAACCCATTCTTCGCCATCCGATAACCCTTCGCCTGCACCTCGCCATTTCGTTTTCGTCCTCCGTGCACCATCGCAACCACCGAAGAACCCCCTCGCCCCTCGTCATCATCGTCAAAGCCCGAACACCCCCTGTTTCGTTTCCTCCATTTTTTAGCAAAACAGAGCATTCGCCGTCGCTGTCACCCTCGCCGCTGCCATCGCTTCCCAACCGCAGCGACATCATCACCGCCAGCATCGCGAGCCCCCGTCGCTAATCGCATCGCATCGCCGTGGTCTCTCCCGCTCTCTCCTTCTTGCTCTGTCAAAGTGGGGAAGAAGAGAGCACAGTGGTGAAGCTTTTGTGTTTGCTGTTCGGTTATAGGGATCTGGAGTTGCTGTTTGGTGTTCTGCTTTGAGATCCGGTGTTTTTGATGTTCTGTGGTGTTTCGCTGTTTCGGATTTTGCATGTGCATCGTCGTGTTTTAGTTCGTCGCCCGGGATTCTTATCCCGTTATTCTAAATTATTCGAATTAACCGTCTAACAGGCAAGTCTCTTCTTGAACTAGTATTTTATTTTGTTCAAGATTCCTTTGATCTCTGCAAGTAGATCCTGTCCTTTTCCTTATCATAATGCAACTGAAATTCCGTTAAGTCTATTGAGGGTTTACACGAGTATCACGCCCCGCTTCCCAAAAGAGAATACGGAATACAGATACGTGACTAAACCCAGCAAATAATTTTCATCATCCATAAGCTATTCAAGAATCTTTACAACATCTCACGAAATAATCAGAGTCGGAAGCAAAAGTATCAACTAATATGCACATATGAACCAAAAATACCAACAAGAATACTTGAAACTAAATACATTAATCTCAAATAGTCATGATCAGAATAAGGCAAAATCCTGGGTTACATTGCCCAAATATAAGATAAATGCAAGTAAAAGAATACAATATTGTTCAAGCAAACTACACGAAATAATAAGAATAAGATCTAGCACTAATACTTCATCTCGCCTATACCATCTGGGACTTGTTCTCCGTAATCTGCAATTTAACAATTGCAGGGAAGAGGAAAAGAGAAAACAAGTACCTGTCAATTGCAAGTTACCAGCCGCTTGTAATGCAGGATACAAGTATATGGGGAAAACTAACTAGCAACATGGTATGAGCATGATATCAAAAATATAACAACTAGCATGGCAAATGAACAAGTATAAGTGGCATGTATCAAGTGTCAAGTAAATAAGTATCATGTAAACATGCATCAAGTGTCAAGTATCATGTAATCATGTATCAAGTGTCATATATCAAGTCTCATGTATCATGTAGTCAAGTATCAAGCAAGCATGTATCATGTTCAAGTATCATGTTCAAGTAATCATGTTCAAGTATCATGTATTAAGTATTATGTATCAAGTCTTGTAGTGATTACTATCTAGGTAGCACTTCATGGATCCCAGCTTTTACTACATGGTTGCTACAATAAACAATTTCGCTTTAGATTTTATAATGGACCATAGAGGAAAGTGTATTCAGGGACAGGTCAAGTATCGAGCTCCAAGCTCCAAGTAACCGGATAAACAAGCTCCAAACAAGCTCCAAATAAGCTCCACATAACCAAATAATAAGCTCTAGACAAGCTCCAAATACCCAAAATATATCAAGCTCTGTGTCAAGTGTGCAAGTGCAAGTAATAACGTGTCAAGCTCCAAATAACCAGATATCAAGCTCCAAATATCACGTAGGATCAATAGATCCCCTTTCGAGTACACGTTTCTGAATTATCCACTATTGGATCTTTCCCTTAAACCCCGGCTTGGTTATTTATTATTAGTCTCAAACAAGCATGTATGTGTCACAAACAGGGCAAGTATATCATGGCATGATCAAGTAATAAGTTCAAGTTGCAAGATAAACATGTACGAGTAATAGGTAACACACAAAAGAAAGAAATAGCCAACTCTCAAGTTCAGGACAGCAAGACCATACTGTAGTAAAATCTAAATTTCTAGTGTTACAAACATGCAAATCCAAATCTATCGAAACTTCTAGAAAATAGACTTCCAACCGAATTCAGCGAATATAAATAAGTCACATATTAATTCACAAAACATAGCTCAAAACTAATTTGAATACAGAAAATAGATTCAGCCAGAAATCAGGAAAACGGATTCAAGGTCAAGGAAACAGCATCAAAACTCAACAAATAAATCCACAAAAAATCTGGGGTATTCCCCTATATATCTAGTATCAAAATATAAAGTTTCAGAATTTTCTAGTAAAATTAGATCAGTCAGAAAACATCAATAAACGATAGTTGGCAAATCTGAAATTCCCAACACTGCTGTACGAAAACCATAATATCTTGCAACCATTGAAACGAAATCCAAATCCGCCAAAGGGAGATGAAAATAGACAAAATATATTAACTTTCATATTTCAAAAATATTTTTCATACAGTAAAAGGAATCAGGGTGAAAATACGATTCTTTAGAGAACAACGAGTAAAATACAGCGAGTATAGTCTTTATAAATAAGCATGAAACAGTATATAAACTCGTCAATAAAAATCTACCAAAATTCTGGGTAATCCCTAGATAGATGTAGAAATACTGATAAAAGTTTCATATCAGAATAATATGTGTAACACGAGGATCAATATGATTTAGACATCAAAATCACCAAGAAACGAAATCTGGAAAAGATCTACACCTCTGTAGTAAAACAGCCATATCTCACACATACGAAAATAAAATCGAGCAATGTCAGAGGGGTTGGAAAGCAGATAAATTTCTCTAAAGCTCGTGTTATACTGAAATTAAGATTCTGATCTTAATATGGTCTAAATTACTGATCAAGACAGATCATCGACAAAACACAGAATTTCTTCAAATACCAAAATCAACATAGATCCAACGAAACGTGATCCAAACACAACCAAACATGAAAACGAGTCTACCAAGTGTCCAAAAAACATGAAATAGGGTATACGACACGTCCACAACAGGTATAACACATGGATCTCACAAGCACTCAAATTCTCATAATTGATTCACATAAACATCATATTAAGATCGGGCAAAACCTAGGTTATTCATGTCAAATTTTGTGTCATGAGCCAACTATGGTCAAATAGCACTATAGAGACAAACTCATCAATCATACATAACACACAAGTTATCTCTAGAACTCAACTATAGTACAAGCGGAATTTATGACTTGTATCATACAAAAGAATTTGAGTACAAGTTACTTGCCTGAAAGACGACGACGAAAACGATGCAAGGAACAAGAATAACGGGAATGGATCCCGGGGCACGAACACAACGAATGGATCACGAACCAATCACGAACACAATCCAACGAACAGATCACGATGACGATCAAGATCAAGGTGATCAAATAACGATCGGGCGGATCGGCACGGATGAGATCAAGATCAAGATCAACAAGATCGGACTGTCCAGATTAAGGTGATGATGAAGTTGATGAGGATCGCGATCGAATGGCCAAGATCACCCCGATGGTGACAATCAAGATGATGATGATCAAAGGAGAATGGACGACCCACATCCAAGGCCATGATCAAGACCAAGGGAACATGATCATCAAGATGATCAAGAAGGTCGGATGGCCGAGATTCAATATGATCAAAAGCCCACTTGATCAAACAAAACAACCCATCAATGGTACACATACTGGCTTGGCTGCTCGTTGGCGACGATGCGAGACAGGGCGGACGACAGATGGTGCACAGGGGAAACACCGGTGTCGAGAGGACAGGCCGGAGGGGGCAGGCGACTGGGTTCACACAGGGGCACGATGATGCCTGCGGCAAGGCAGAGGACGGCGATGTGAGGGCTGACACAGTGGTGGCCAGGGGACAGGGCTATCGGCTGTCGTCGACGCAGTGCAGGGGGAGAGAGAACGCGATGCTGCAGGGAAGCTGCACTGGGCGGGGGCTGGCGCATTGGAGCAGGGCGACGTGGGGGTGCTGCCGCAGGGCGGTGCGACTGGGGGGTCGCGAGGGTGGCGCCGAGGTGGGGACATGACGGGAGATGGGGAGAGCAGGGAGGGAAGGTGAACAGGGCGTGCATGGGTTGAGAAGGCGGCTGGATCTGTTGGAAGATGAACAGGTATAGAACGGGTATAAATATAGACAGGGTAAAAATAGGGTAAGTTTATTAGGGTTACAGGTTAGGTGTAAAACAGGTTGTAGGTAATTTGGGTTAATGGGTAAAGTATAGGGCTAACGGGTATTGGGTATATTTGGTTATTGGGGTTTTAAAAACAGGGTATAGGTTTAATAGGGTTTGGGCAATGGGTTAAACAAGATCCAATAAAAATAGAAATAGGGTTTATAACAAAAATATAATTTGCATTAAAATATAAGATTTATTTGAGATAAGTACAAATATAATTAATATATAGAAATAGGTTTTTAAATTAACAAACGAAGATAATAAAACATAAACATAATAATAATAAGAATAATAATAATAACAATAATAATCAAGGTCATAATAATAATAATAATAAGATTTGGATAAAAATAATAATCATTGGGAACAAGTTATAAATAAAACTATTGATTAAAAATAGATTTTAATATGAGATCCAAGAATACATTTTATCAAAAAAAAATTAATTTGAAAGCGGAAAACCAATTTACAAAAAAAAAAAATTTGAAATACCGAAAATACACATAAAATACGGATTTGGGGAAACAGGGGTTACAACGAGCTAACACGAGATATTTTTAACATCGTGCCATTCTCTTTGATCTTAAACCTATTTCCTATTGTTCCATGCATATGCACAATTACATGAAAATAACTAGATCCACATTGTAGACTTGTTTAATGTGTTGGACATGTTAGATTGATTTGATTGATGAATTGATGCCTGTGAAATTGTATCTAAGAAACAGAAAATTTGCATGTTAAACATCTAAGAAACTGAAATTTGCATGAAAAATATGATTGTATGATTTAATTATAGCATATCCATGTCAAAATAAATTCTGGAATGCTGTGTGTTACATTTTGAATCAGATTTTCGACCATGTTGCTGTCACATTTTAAAATAACTTTATGAACATAAAATTTAGCCTCAGATGTCAAGTTTACTACCCTCTTTGCGGGTTTGACTTCCGATATGTAATCTGTTAGATATCATCATTTTAGTACAACTGTGTCAGAATTTTCAGATTCACAAATGCATGTATATCCTGCTGTTCTATAATTTATTTGACCATGTTAAAAGTAAAATAAAAATCTGAAATGAATCTAGCTGCACCTAGACATGTGTAGGAATCACCTAGAATTTTTATAGATTTATTTGATGAGTTTTCTGACCTGAAACAAATAGGTGAACACAATTTACAACTTGCTGTCTAAACATAAAATCTGAATAGAATAGAGTCTTCACCATAGCTTCTATATCTTTTATATACCTTATATATATTTGCTGGAACCAGGTGGAAGTCTAGTTTCTAGAACTTTTGACGGATCCTGATTTTCTTTTTTGTAGTAACAGTGATCCATATTTTGGTGCAGCAAGGTCATGCTGTCCTGATTATGTAAATTGTATGTAATTGATTTGTTTGCTTCTTCGTTTGTCTGTAACGAATAGAATTAGTCACACTTAGTATCATACAACATTGAAACCTTCTTGCATGCTCACATAGGATGCAAATAAACTAATAAAAAGCTGGGTTATTGTGGGTAGACATGATAGTGAACAATCGGAAACTGTACTCCACCGGGCCCTACCGTCTGACCTACCTGACCTGCACTGTCTCTGAACATAAAACACCGCCTGATAACCACTGTTCCTGAACATAAAACACCTCCTAATAATCACTGGGTCGAGTACACGAACCGTGAATTCACCATCAATCTAAAACGTTCATTATGTGTTTGTGCCGAACCTGTAGTATGGGATGCAGTAGTACGTGCACTAGATAGGCTAATAAAATAATTAATAACCTGCATGCTTGATCCTGTATGGAGCTTGAATCGACATCACGCATTACATGTGTGATTACTGTAGACCTTTTATATTGTTGCCTGCTTTTGCTTTGCTCATTGACTTTGATCCTGTCCCTTTTCTTTGATATTCATGCTTCCTTTATCCTCTATTTTTCTCTACTTACTGTCCACGACTTGCTCTAAGGACACTTTTTCTCTCTCTTTTTAGATCAAAAGTTTACAGGTACCGAAGGAGCAATACCAGAAGAATTTGGTGAGCAAACTCTCTGAAGATCGGAGCTGGACTATTAGACTGCTTAGCTATCTCTTATTATTTACTTACTTTATTACTTTTATCATACTTTGTATTCTTGGGCTTTTATGACCCGAAGTTTGTTTTATCCTAGATGTTGGATTATTATTTGGTGAATTTATTTCATGATTATTGTGGAGTTTATTCATTGTTTATGTGGCTATCTTCTTTTTGCGTGGTTGTTTTCTCTTATATATTATTGAGTTAGTCTCGTACAGCTTATGAGTGGTGTTTAAATCATTCGCTAGTCCTACGTTACGTACTCGTATTCCGTATTTGGGAAGCAGGGCATGACAGGTTTTTAGTGGTATCAGAGCTCTAGTTTGGACAATATATAAGTCAAACATGACTAACTTTACGGAGGTCTGGCTTTGATTAATATATTAGTTAAGTTTGGCTCTAGCTAGATTAACTAAATAATATGCACGCTACATTGATCACATAAACACGTAATAACCAACATATGTCTGGGTACTCACCAACTGGATGGCTTTGCAGACTATGGCTCGTGAAGATTCTTCGACTCCTCCGCCCAGGGCTGAAACATCAAAGAACGCCGCCATTCTCCAGGCAATGCAATGAATGATGGAGCTACAATGAGAGCACAATGAGCTGATGAGATCTAGTTTGGAAAGAGCCCAGGAGAACGCACACCTCACCAGACTATGTGTATTTACGCACCAGCATCTTGCCTTCGCTACCATGGGGCAGACCCATAGAAGGAAGGGCCCGACATGTAACTTTTGCCGCAAGATTGGTCATGTACGCAAGGGTTGCCGAAAAGCCAATGGTCGATGCCTTGTATGCGGAGCGAATGACCACAAGGTTCGGGGCTGCCCAAGTAGCAGGAGAAATGCACCAAATGGAGGATCAGCTCCCAGTGGAGGACAGGCTAGAGAATGTGGTCAGGCCCACAACCATATTGCAGAGGAAACAGAGACTGCCGGAGGTGCGATTGCAGGTATTTTGCTATTTTGTTGAATTCCAGTTCTTTCGTCATTTATTCTTCTGTTCTTGCATTCATTATTATTTTGTCAATTCAGTATTGAGTATCATGTTAGTTATTTCTTCCCTGCCATATTCTCATCAATTTCGATTTTGCCCTTTGTTCCTCTCCCTTCATATTCAATTCTTTGATTTCTTATTTTTCTTCGTCCCTTATAGTTGTCCTCCCTTGTTGACTCTTTATTGAGTATAAATTCATTTTCCTCCTACCTATTTTTCTCTTTATAATTATTTTTTCCAAACATTTTCTGTATTTCGATTATTATTTGTTACATTTTGGATCTTCTATATAAAAAATGTTTTCTAAACAAAAATTATGTATTTCGAATAATGGTGTATTTTGACTTCACTTTTCATTTTATAATCGATCGACTATATATATTAACTAGATTTGCCCGTGGGCACGTGCCTACGGCACGTCTTCGGAACAATACAAAACACGAAAAGCCATGTAAACAGTAAAACAATAATTATGTAGCTCAAGTTTGAATAGTATGACAATAATTAGTTATAAATAAAAGTCTATATTGAAAAATAATTATAAATTGGGATATAAAATCTAACTTCTTAGAACTTTAAGTGTGGAAAATAATAAAATTTAATTGTTGAAGAGATATTTGCTATTAAAATTCTGAAATTTTACAAAACCTAAATCTTAAAATCAAAATTTCTAAGTAAATAAAAAAAGAATGGGAGAGAGATAGAGAGAGAGAGAGAGAAAAAGAGAGAAATATGAAAAAGTAAAGAGAGGAGAGAGATAGTAATAAGGTAATGAGTTTTTTTTTTTTTTGGGGGGGGGGGGGGGGGGGGTGAATTTGGTTTTGGGGTTTGAAATTTTGAAGGAAAAATGTGTTTTGTGAGGTTTGATATGGGCCTTTGATTTTGGGAGGGATTGATTGTGAGCCACTTGATAGCTTTCTTTGTAATTTATTATATAGATGTTTGGATTATTTTAAATATAAAGTTGATAAGCCAAATTCTTATTTTGTTGTATAATGTTATTATTACTACTATTATTATTATTGGTATTGTTATTATTATTGTTATTACTATTGTTGTTATTATTATTATTTTCATTATCTTTATTGTTGTTATTATTTTTATTATTATTGTTACTGTTATCTTATTATTATTGATATTATTAGTATTATTTCTATTATTATTATTATTATTATTATTATTATTATTATTATTATTATTATTATTATTATTATTATTATTATTATTATTATTGTTATTATTTTTAATGCTATTATTATTATTATTATTGTATTATTCTCATGAATGTGTTAAATCCTATTCTCTCATGTATGTATTATCATGATTATCAGTATTGTTAATATTTTTAATTTTATTATTATTATTATTACCAGTATGATTATGATGATTTTTATTACTGTTACGATTATTATTATTGTTATTATTATTTTCATTATTATTGTTATTATTTTTTTTATTATTATTGTTATTATTATTTTTATTATTGTTGTTGTTATTATTTTTATTATCATTGTTATTATTATCTTTTTTTTCTATTAATATGTGTTGTTATTATTACTTTTATTATTATTTTTATTATTGTTATTATTATTTTATTATTATTGATATTATTATTTTTATTATTAATGTTTGTTTTTTTTTTTTTGACTGGAAAAGGTAGGACAAGCCTACCTCAAGATAATATATATATTTAAGCCAAAGTATATAATACAAAAGACTGCTGTCGGGAGATGCTCAGGAAATGAGAGGAGATGAGTTCGAGATGGCATGGCAGTGGACCGTAGAGAGGGCAGCAGACGTCTGTCGTACACCTCAACTAGGGCCACCACCATGATCTCATCCCCCTTCCCCTCCCTTACAGTCATCCGAGACATTCAATCCCGAGCAGTAAAACAGGTCATGAGATAAAGCTAAAAAGATTACAAGTCATTATTAATGTTTGTTGTTGTTATTAATTTCGTTAAAGCTCATTAGTTTTGATTTATATTATATCATTTAATTATTTAAACTGAAGCTTAATTTTATATTCATTTTGCATTATTTGCTTATATCTGACTTGAGTCCATACTCTCCTTATTCCTGGTGTCTCATTCTTATCTTCCTACTTTGTACGTTGATTGGTGCATTGTGGCCTACGGCTACGTGTATGTTGCTTGGGACATCACCATCGGAGTAGCGCCGCGCAAGCGTGGTGGGCCCATAACCCACAGGTCGCAGGATTCTCTTGTTGTTCCCTCTTCCTTGCATTGTTCAGTTCTTGTTCGTTCTTTTCACTCGTCATCTTGTGCTGATTTGTTATTCGACATCGATCTTATTTCTATTCTTTTCTTATTCTGGTGCTTCCATCACTTGAGTTTTCCTTTTTTTCTAATTTTCTACTTTGTTCCTTTCCCTTTAACTCTCTATTTTGTTACCCCCAGTTTGTTTTTGCCTTGTCCTATGTACCGTCTAAGAAAATTTCGAGAACGAAATTTTGTTGTAAGGTGGGTAGGATTTGTAACCTCTATTTCTGCAAATACGTATTTTCCTGAGTATTTTTCTGTATCTCGATATTTATAAATTTTTATTGTTAAATTCGTTTCGAGTTTCTTTGTTAAAGTATTTTTTTAAACAATAATTATAATTATTTTTTATAAACTTTGTTTCCATTTCTACTTGATCAACTATTCACATTTAAACTCAAACTAGAAATATTATTACTGTTTCAATTATTTCAACAAAATTCCTATTTTTATATATTAATAATATCCTGATGATTGCTATTATTATTGTTAGTATTTTTATTGTCATTATTATTATTATTGATGTTATTATTAGTATTATTATTTTTTTATTGTCATGGTTATTATTTCTATTCTTATTGTTAATATGGTTATCTATTATTATTATTAAAACAAATTAATTCCTATTTAATCATAGTGTTTTTGATTATTTCAAATAATTTATGTAATGAAAATTATATCAGATATCTTATTTCTTGTATTCGGATTTGTATTGATCAATTATATTCATGTACAATGTATTTTCATTTATTGGATCTATACCCAAATACCCAATAGCCCAATATCCTACTTTTCCCCTACATATACTAATCTTCTATTAATCCCCTAACCCTAATCCTATTTTTTCCCTAAACCTCAGCCGCCTAACCCCTCTCTCTCTGTTCAACCCCCCCTGCCGTTACTGATCCTCCAGCACTCTCCATCTTCCGCTCTCTCTGTTTTCATCTTCAACCCAAACCAACCCCTCTCCCGTCGCTCCGACCACCTTCCTCCTCCACCTTCGACCCATCTCCTCGTCGCTCCCCATCGATCCCCATCATCATCCCCATCACCATCCCTCCCTCCGTCGTCTTCATCATCGCTGAACCTATTCTTCACCATCCGATCACCCTTCGCCAGCACCTCGTCGTCTCGTCTTCGTCCTTCATGCACCCTCGCAACCACCGGAGAACCCCTTCGCTGCTATTACCCTCGCTGCTGCCATCGCTTCCCGACCGCAGCGACATCGTCACCGCCAGCGTCGCGAGCCCCCGCTGCCAGTCGCGTCGCATCGCCGTGGTCTCTCCCGCTCTCTCCTTCTCACTCTGTCGAAGTGGGGAAGAAGAGAGCACAGTAGTGAAGCATTTATGTTTGCTGTTCGGTTATAGGGATCTGGAGTTGCTGTTTGGTGTTCTGCTTTGAGATCCGGTGTTTTTGCTGTTCTGTGGTGTTTCCCTGTTTTGGTTCGTCGCCCGGGATTCTTAACACGTTATTCTAAGTAATTTGAATTAACTGTCTAACAGGAAAGTTTCTTCTTGAACTAGTATTTTATTTTGTTCAAGATTCCTTTGATCTCTTCAAGTAGATTTCGTCCTTTTCCTTATCATGCTGCTATTGAAATTTCGTTAAGTCTATTGAGGGTTTACACGAGCTAAACCGAGATATTCTTAACATCATGCCGTTCTCTTTGATCTAAAACCTAGTCCCTACTGTTTCATGCATATGCACAATTACATGAAAATAACTAGATCCATATTGTAGACTTGTTTGATGTGTTAGACATGTTAGATTGATTTGATTGATGAATTGATTACCATGCCTGTGAAATTGCATCTAAAAAACTGAAATCTTGCATGTTAAACATCTACTGACACTTTGATTATTAATTTGTATGAAAAATATGATTGTATGATTTAATTATAGCATATTCATGTCAAAATAAATTCTGGACTGCTGTGTGTTCCATTTTGAATCAGATTTTCGACCATGTTGCTGTCACATTTTAAAATAACTTTCTGAACATGAAATTTAGCATCAGATGTCTAGTTTACTACCCTTTTTGCGGGTTTGAATTCCGATGTGTAATCTGTTATATATCATCATTTTAGTACACCTGTGTCAGAATTTTCATATTCACAAATGCATGCATATCCTGCTGTTCTATAATTTATTTGGCCATGCTAACAGTAAAATAAAAACCTGAAATTAATCTAGCTGAACCTAGACATGTGTAGGAATCACCCAGAATTTTTATAGATTTATTTGATGATTTTTCTGACTTGAAATAAATAGGTGAACATAATTTACAACATGCTGTCTGAACATAAAATCTGAATAGAATAGAGTCTTCACCCTAGCTTCTGTATCTTTTAAATACCTGTAACAACCCAGATTTTCATATGAATATATATATGATTTGTTAAGAAATAAAATGCTATAGTTTTTTATTTATTTTTCTTTTTGAAGCATCTAGTATGGAATTAACTCTTAAGCTTCAACTAGACCCGATTAATCCCGAGTTAACCCTAGTTTAACTCAACACTTGTAGTGTACCATGTCATGTAACCAAAAATAAAAAGAGTTTTGCACATGCACAAGAGGTGGCCGGCCAAGTTTTGAGAGGGAAAAGAAGGACGGAAAGAGAATTAGGGTAAGGGTTTGAACATGGAATCTTGACTCATGATGAGTCTTTCACCACCTCCACACTCCACCTCCCACTTCCCCCAATCCAAGAGAAGATGCATCTCCTTTTTCCTACCCAAATCCAAATCCGGCCACTCCCCCCCCCCCCCTCTTCTCTTTTGTTTTAAAGCCCCCTCTCAACTCCACTTCTCATTTACAACTCCTACACTTTTCTAAACCTCCAAACCGCACTCTCTACACTCTCTTGCTAATGATTTGGAGTAAGAAGAAGAAGAAAAAGCTAAGGAGAAGAAAAAAGGAGGCTAAAACAAGGACGAGAAGCTTGGAGCTCAAGTTGGAGTCAAGAAGGAAGACCAACAAGCAAGGAGCTAGAAGGAGATCAAACTACAAGCAAAGGTGGATGATTATAATCTCTTTGTTTGTTTTGATTGTTAAATGGTGGTTGTAGTGACTGAAAAATGACATGCATGCTGTTGAATGAACTTAGATAACTCGTTTTGTGCTAAGAAACCCAAAACAGAAAATCCTGTTAAAAAGCTGAATTTTTGTTGTTAGTCCGTAGCTCATAACTCGAACACCACTACTTGGATCAACTTAAAATTTTTACAGGATGTTCATTTATGTGTCTTACAAATTCAGTAATTTTTCCAGATTTTTATGATTTTTTCTGCTATTAAAATAAAATGCAAACTTGCATGCTTGTCAGAATAAAAAGAAACTGTATTTGTTGTTACTGTTGTGGGAAAAGTGACTTGTATCTTGCGGCATACTTATGGGAATGATATGAAATTTTAGTATGTCTTTTTTAAATGTATCTAAAATAAATGTTTCAAATTTCATGAGATTTGGACTACTGTAGCTATATTAATAAAATCATGCAAACTTAGCTAGTTATTTTAGTAAACAAAACTGCTGCTGTTATTGCTCTGTTTTTTGTGTTATTCAAAGAGGCATAATAAAAAATAAACTTGGTAAAATCACTTGATTTTTGGAAGTGTTATCAGGTCATGTGTCAGGAGCAAGAATCTAAAATTGCAAAATGTTCTGACACTGTTTACTATTTTAATCTGATTTTACCCCATGACTGTGTTATAATGATGTGCTGTTCTCGAAGGCTGTATATTTGTTAAAGATGAAACCATAAGGGCTTGTAAACAACCTATTCTGAAGAAACTTGAAACTAAGAAGATTTACTAGACACATAGACCTTTCTGAAATGACTGAGAAATCATGATTTGGATAAGTGTGCGATTTTATATGGTTTTTTCAAGTAACGACAGAAACACAGTAAATACTAGAGCTTACTGTTTTGTACCATGTTCATTGAAATGAGTTTAAACCTGTATCTTGTTGGCTTAGAGTTGTTGTTTGAGGTCAAGACTTATGTTATAGGTGTGTACTTGAGTTAGGACTTAAATTATCTAAATTTCCTTGCTAAGGGTAGCTTATAGTTGCTTGTAGACCTCAATATAGGCAACGTTATTCACTGTTTTGAAGTAGAAATTACATTGGATGTTGGGGTAGTGTTGTTGACCATTTTGGGATGATATCCATGCCCATAGTGTGCTATTACTTGCTGTATACCTTGGGTAGAAGCGCGGGAGAGCCCGATCGCGATTTCTCAAAGAATCGGGACCGGAAATGACTCCGTTGTGGCATAAACGCCAAATGTATGCTTGCTGTTTAGAATTTGGAATTGTCAAATTTAGGACTCTTAGAATCCCCGTTTGGGTATTCGTGAGTTAGGACTTACTCCTGGTGTAGATTACCTTGTTGGGATACATCGGGTTGATTATTTGAGACTCTAGGACTAAGTCTTGTTGACAAACATAGACTGGTAGAATAGGACCCATGTTGCATCGAACGCGTTGGAGGAGATGACTTATGCACTGACGCACTCGCTGTTCAAGGATGGATTCCATGGATTTTTTTTGGATCTACCACCTATCGAGGACCGTGAAGCGTTAAGTTTAGCAGGAGCTATATGTTGGTCGGGCCAAGGTTGCGATCGAACTCCAAGCATAGATGATGGTTGCAGCGATCGACAGGGTGGATTCGTCCTTGGTTCGTGCCAAGTGTAAGTCGAGACGGGCCAACCCTGGGGCCGAACTTGAGGTCTAGTTGAGTCCTAGTGAGGGATGGGTTAAGATCCATTAATGACAAAATGGTAACTAATTAGAAAGAGTCTGCAAGTAGAACTTAACTAGTTATTCATAGCAAGCCAAGTTCATTACCAAGTTAGGGATTGGATATGGTAGATAGACCGCCTAACTAAGGGAATGGGTAATATGAGATAGCTCGCCTAGCGGTCCATACTTCTAATAAGAAAGTGAAAGAGAATTAGAGTTGGGATAGAGTGATGGCCTTTAGTAATCGGTTGATAAAAGAAATGCTAGTAATCATGTAGTTAACCTTATCTTTAATCTTGGAGTGGGGTAGCATGGATACTTTGGTAGGACTAGATAGAGTCTTTGTTGATTATGAGGACAGGAACTAGCGAGGGTGTTCGCCTGTCAGAGGGATGCATGGCATCATCACGCCTGGCCAAATCCTAAGTTCGTTTAACGCGGACAGGACCCCGTGCTGCCCCTGTAACGGAGTCGGGAAGACTCTGTGGGGGGCTCCGCTATTTCGGCAGAAATGCCTTTATGTCCTTAACAACCTTTGAGGAGGTTTTGAGTGTTAACATCGTCTCAGGCTGCAAGTTCCGCTCTAGTGTAAGGACGAATGTAGCGGAGTTGGGGAAACCTTATATCCGTCAGATCCTTTGTTGATCAATGCAAGCAGGAGGTTTAGAGGAATTCCCTACAGAGCGAGACTCTGTGGAAAAGACTCTAAGTCCTCCGGCGGGGAGCCCTGGTGCACGTATATCAGCTTTTGGTAAGGTCCGGGGAGACATAGATACAGAAACATACCATTATTACAGTCACGCAGGGTAAGCCTGTGACTGGGATCCCGGTCATAGTGGATAAAACACGAGGATTGGACACCACTAATGACGGAAGTGACGGGTAAGCCGGACGACTGCAGCCTCACCATCACTGGAGTCAGAAACAGGAGAGAGCACAAGAGTGGGATGCATAGCGGGGGATCGAGCCCCATCAAACTGAAGAATGTCATTTCGTTGGGGGTGTGTAGTACGGGATGCATATCTTTCAACCAAGCGTGCATTAGCTTTAGGAGCATGTGTGCATAGTGTACATTAGATTAGGTCATGGCATACACCGACACTTGCTTGACACCACTTTTTCTTTGCATCAAATATTTTGTGATTGTTGAGGTTGGAATCGCTATATTATGGCCCAGAGAGGATGACTGAATATAGCATTTTGTCTGTTGTAATCAATTGACATGACCACAGTTATCAGTGCAGGATTGCTGACTTGGGATCGTGGGAAAGCTCTAGCAGGAGAAAGCATCCAAGTGAAAGTTACTGTCCAAATTTATTGTACATTCCTGTTGCAACAATTAATTTGTTATTGTTGTAAATCATGGACATTGTAATAACAATTTGATGTAATAAAAGTTTTCAATTTCCTATGATTTTTGTTGTGTTGTGACTCATTTGAAGAAAGATCTTGGAGAGTGTCACGAGTTCCTAAGTTAGGAATTCGGGGCGCAATAGAAATGGCATCAGAGCTTACTTCAAATTGTAGTCTAACACCACAGGAGATTAGACTTGGGTGCGTCTGTAGGGTTAGTTTAGTATAGATATTTGGTGGTCGTAAATCATGTTGTTGCACTTTTGCAGCTTATGTTTACGAATTTTTCCTATGTCTGACCTAACCCCACTGCGATTATTCTTTTACTAACTTTTATGATTCAACTGGATGTCGAAGAGGCAAATCTGCCGCCTGATGTCGAGGAGGCAAGCATGCAGCCGGGCGTCGATAAAGGAGAGCCCATGATGCAAGAGTCGAGGAAGAAAGCGGAGGAGCCAACGGCGGTGACCTCAATGTCGAGGTGAGAATTCGACAGGAGGTCCAAGCACAAGGTTTACATCGAATGTAAGGAGAAGAAGGTAACCTTAGCTATACCCGAGAGACTGGAGATTGTGTTTCAAGGGAAGAAGAAAAATAGAAGGATGTTGGCGACTACAGCCGGGAGTAAGGTGCCAAAGGAAGTCAAGGGGATACTCATTGTGCGAAACTTTCCACGTGTATTTTTGGAGGAGTTACCAAGGTTACCCCCACCAAGGGATGTGGAGTTCAATATCTTGATCCAGCCAGGCAGTGCACCTGTATCAAAGACGTCGTTGTTAGGGTTATATACTGAAAGCATCACTTTTGTATTAACTTTATTTTCTTATTTTTTTTGAGTGAGAATCATATGGGCATATGTTTGCATATTGTGTTTATTATAATATTAATGCAAGTATCGGATATTCTATAAGGTTGATAATATGGTGTGAGGTGACACACAGAAGATCATATTATCAGTTCCCTATGGAATATATAAATAGTTCACAACCTAGACAGACTTGGATAATCCATTAGAAAGGTTGTAGTGTAATCTGGTATTAGTCTATCTTGACTATAGGTTTACACTAGTACACTTTGTGTGTATTGAACAGGACCACTTGAGGTTGTTCTCTTTGTACTGACTATAAAAGAGAACAAACACCTCTGTTATTATGGATGCTTATGCTCTTAATCCAGATATAATAACAGACATGTATATGCAGTGTGCATTACTTTGACTCATAAAAGAGTGAGATTCATTATGGATCAACAACCTCTATGAATTGGGTAATAGCATTGTATGTATGATGGGCTGTTGATTGTAAAAGGAATCCATGTCCCGATACGTCGGGTTGATGATGTCCCCTTAAGGAGCTCATAAGGATTGTCATGTAAACCCTGCAGGTGGATTACATCGGACATGACAAATAAAGTTGAGTGGTACTACTTAAGGATAAAAGATGTTGATCAATATAGTTGTCAGTAACTTAATTTGATCGATGGACATTCGATATCTTAACATGGGGAGCTCAACGAGCATATAATAAAAGGAGCCCATAAATATAATTTGGGATTAGGAAGGTAGTGCAACAATAGCTCCTTAGTGGACCGAGCTATTGTTAATGGGCCTGGGTTGTGTGTTCGGGCAGAACACGGGATACCCAGATTCGTTAGGAGACCTAACCCTAATTTCTCCTCATGGTCCCTGCCGTAGCCTTATATATATCCTCTATTTCTCTGGCCTTCATTGATCATCTGAAATATAAGATTTTTTCTCTAAATTCGTGATTCACGTAAGGAGAGAAAGAGAGGTCAGCCAAGGAGAAGAAAGGTTGGGAGATCGTCGCCCACACGACGTCCAACCCGAGGAAGGAATACCTGCAGAAGATCTTGGGGTCGCTGTCGTCTTCTTCTCATCGCAGGTATAATTCGTGAACCCTAGATTCCGGTATATAGGGTTAGATCATGTATTTAATCTGTTAATCTTTTATGATCGATACGCACACCAATCCGTAGTCCTGGGAATCATCTCAGTTCCATCAGTCGTATCGTATGGCACCGGTGGAACAAAATGAAGTCAAGAAGCAAATAGAAGAATTGCTGCAGAAGGGACTCATCAGGCCTAGTGCCTCTCCTTGGGGAGCGCCGGTACTACTGGTGAAGAAGAATAAAGAGTCATTAAGGATGTGTATTGACTATCGAAAATTGAACAAAGTCACAGTCCAAAACAAATATCCAATTCCCAAGATCGATGACTTGTTCGATTAGCTACACGGAGCCGCTGTGTTCTCAAAGATCGATCTACGATCGGGTTACCATCAGGTCCGTGTCAAGGAGGAAGACATACCAAAGACAACATTCAGGATGCGGCGTGGGCACTATAAGTATCTGGTGATGCCATTTGGAGTGACCAATGCTCCCGCAGTCTTCATGGATTTGATGAATTGGGTCCTACAGCCATTTATCGACTCATTTGTGGTGGTCTTCGTAAAATACATTTTGGTGTACTCAAAAACCGAGGAAGATCATGCCGAGCATTTGTCTGCAGTTATGAGCAAGCTTCAGAAGCATCAATTGTACGCGAAGCTTTCCAAGTGCGAATTGTGGAAGACGAAAGTAGCTTTCCTCAGCCATGTCCTTTCTAAGGAAGGAGTGGACACCGACCCTCAAGTAGTGCAACCAAGAGCTAGAAGATATGCTGAGAACTTGACTCAGACACTAGAAGGGAGATATGATAAAGCAAGAACGATCGTGAGTAGGGAGGCTCCAGAATGATACACAGAGTGAGATATTCCCCAGTATTCCGGACGAGGGATGAAATTGGCCCTAGAATGTTCTGTAGAGTGGGATTGGTCTCCACTATTTTGGGACGAGAGCAACATTCACGGGGAGTTCGTGTGATGAGGCCCCAAAATGTTCTGTGGAGTGGGATTGACCTCTAGTATTTTGGGAAGAGAGCGACATCCACAACTGGTGTTTAATCGCTAGGATTTTTGGGACGAGGGATGAAAAAGGCCCCAGGACGATCCTCGAAGTGAGGTTGACTTTCTCGTGACGAGAGCCGGTACTCGCAGGAGATCAGCTTTTGGTAGCTGTCGTGACAATGGCTTGTGTAACGGGGGGATTGTGAACCCTGTATGAGAAAATGTATTTCTCGAGTTATTTAATTAACTCTTGTTTGCTTTCCAACTAAGCGTAATTCTGAGGACAGAACTATTCTTAGGAGAGAGTGATGTAACAACCCGGTTTTTCATATGAATATATGTATGATCTGTTAAGCACTAAAATGTTATAGTTATTTATTTTTCTTTTTGAAGCTTCTAGTATGGAATTAACTCTTAAGCTTCAACTGGACCCGATTAAACCTGAGTTAACCCTAGTTTAACTCAACACTTGTAGTGTACCATGGCACGTAACAAAAAAAAAATTGTGCACATGCACAAGAGGTGGCCGGCCAAGTTTTGAGAGGGAAAAGAAGGAGGGAAAGAGAATTAGGGTTAGGGTTTGAACATGGAATCTTGACTCATGATGAGTCTTTCACCACCTTCACACTCCACCTCCCACTTCCCCCAATCCAAAAGAAAATTCCTCTCCTATTTCACATGCCCAAATCCAGCCACACTCCCCCCTCATCTCTTTTGTTTTAAAGCCCCCTCTCAACTCCACTTCTCATTTACAACTCCTACACTTTTCTAAACCTCCAAACCTCACTCTCTACACCCTTGCTACTGATTTGGAGTAAGAAGAAGAAGAAAAAGCCAAGGATAAGAAAAGAGGAGGCCAAAACAAGGAGGAGAAGCAAGGAGCTCAAGTTGGAGTCAAGAAGGACGACCAACAAGCAAGGAGCTAGAAAGAGATCAAACTACAAGCAAAAGTGGGTGATTCTAATCGCTTTGTTTGTTTTTATTATTAAATGATGGTTGTTGTGACTGAAAAATCATATGCACGCTCTTGAATGAACTTAGATAACTCGTTTTGTGCTAAGAAACCCAAAACAGAAAATCCTGTTAAAAAACTGAATTTTTGTTGTTAGTCCGTAGCTCATAACTCGAACACCACAACTTGGATCAACTTAAATTTTTTACTGGATGTTCATTTATTTGTCGTACACCTTCATAAATTTTTCCAGATTTTTATGATTTTTTCTGCCATTAAAATAAAATGCAAACTTGCATGCTGGTCAGAATAAAAAGAAACATTTTTTGTTGTTACTGTTGTGGGAAAAGTGACTTGTATCTTGCTGCATACTTATGGGAATGAACTGAAATTTTAGTATGTCTTTGTCAAATGTATCTAAGATATATGTTTAAATTCCATGAGATTTGGACCACTGTAACTACGTTAATAAAATCATGCAAACTTAGCTAGTTATTTTAGTAAAAAAAAACTGCTGCTGTTATTGCTCTGTTTTTGGTGTTATTCAAAGAGGCATAATTAAAAGTCAACTTGGTAGAATCACTTGAATTTTGAAAGTGTTGTCACGACATGTGTCAGGAGCTAGAATCTAAAATTTCATAATGTTCTGACACTTTTTACTATTTTAATCTGATTTTACCCCATGAATGTGTTATAATGATGTGTTGTTCTGGAAGTCTGTATACTTGTTAAAGATGGGACCATAAGGGCTTGTAAACGACCTATTCTGAAGAAACTTGAAACTAAGAAGTTTTAGTAGACACATATACCTTTCTGGAATGACTGTGAAATCATGATTTGGATAAGTGTGCGATTTTATATGGTTTTTGCAAGTGACGACAGAAACACAATAAATACTAGAGCTTACTGTTTTGCACCATGTTCATTGAAATGAGTTTAAACTTAAATCTTGTTGGCTTATATTTGCTGTTTGAGGTCAAGACTCATGTAATAGTTTTGTGCTTAAGTTAGGACTTAAATTATGTAAAATTCCTTGCTAAGGGCAGCTTATCGTTGCTTGTGGACCCCAATATAGGCAACGTTATTCACTGTTTTGAAGTAAAAAATGTATTGGATGTTTGGGTAGTGTTTTTGACCATTTTGGGATGAAATCAATGCCCAAAGTGTGCTATTACTTGCTATCTACCTTGGGTAGAAGCATGGGAGCACCCGATCGTGATTTCTTAAAGAATCGGGACCGGGAATGACCGTTGTGGCATAAACGCCAAATATGTGCTTGCTGTTTGGAATTTGGAATCGTCAAATTTAGGTCTCTTAGAACCCCTTTTTGGGTATTCGTGAGTTAGGACTTATTCCTAGTGAAGAGTACCTTGTTGGGATACTTGGGTTGAGTATCTGAGACTCTAGGACTAAGTCTTGTTGACAAAACCTAGATGGGTAGAATAGGACCCGTGTCGCATCAAACGCGTTGGAGGAGATGACTCGTGCACCGACGCACTCACCGTGCAAGGATGGATTCCATGGATGTGTTTTGGATCCACCACCTGTCGAGGACCATGGAGCGTTAAGTTTAGCAGGAGTTACTTGTTGGTCGGGCCGAGGTTACGATTGAACTCCAAGCGTAAATGACGGTTGCGGCGATCGACGAGGTCGATTCGTCGCTGGTTCGGGCCAAGTGTAGGTCGAGGCGGGCCAACCCTTGGGCCGGACTTGAGGGCTAGTTGAGTCCTAGTGAGGGATGGGTTAACATCCATTAATGACAAAATGGTAACTTATTAGAAAAGAGTCTGCAAGTAGAACTTAACTAGTTGTTCATAGCAAACCAAGTTGATTACCAAGTTAGGGATTGGATATGCTAGATAGACCGCCTAAATAACGGAATGGGTAATATGAGATAGCTCGCCTGGAGGTCCATACTTCTAATAAGAAAATGAAAGAGAATTAGAGTTGGGCTAGAGTGATGGCCTTTAGTAATCGGTTAATAAAAGAAATGCTAGTAATCGTGTAGTTAACCTTATCTTTAATCTTGGAGTGGGGTAGCATGGATACTTTGGTAGGACTAGATTGAGTCTTGGTTGATTGTAAGGACAGACACTAGCGAGGGTGTTTGCCTGACAGAGGGATGCATGGCATCATCATGCCTGGCCAAATCCTAGGTTCGTTTAACGCGGACAGGGACCCCGAGCTGCCCTTGTAACGGAGTCGGGGAGACTCTTTGGGGGGCTCCATTGTTTCGGCAGAAATGCCTTCATGTCCGTAACAACCTTTGAGGGGGTTTTGAGTGTTGACGTCGTCTTGACTGCAAGTTCTGCTCTAGTGTAAGGATGAGTGTAGCGGAGTTGGGGAAACCTTATATCCGTCAGGTCCTTTGTTGATCAGTGAGGTCAGGAGGTTTAGAGAAAGTTCCCACAGAGTGAGACTCTACGGGAAAGACTCTAAGTCCTCCGGCTGGGAGCCCTGGTGCCTATATATCAGCTTTTGGTGAAGTCCGGGGAGACATAAATACAGCAACATATCATGATTACAGTCACGCAGGATTAGCTTGCGACTGGGATCCCGGGCATAGTGGATAAAACACGAGGATTGGACACCACTAATGACGGTAGTGACGGATAAGCCGGATGACTACAGCCTCACCATCACTGGAGTCAGAAACAGGAGAGAGCACAAGAGTAGGATGCATAGTGGGGGATCGAGCGCCATCAAACTGAACAACGTCGTTTGGTTGGAGGGTGTGTAGTATGGGATGCATATCATTCAACCAAGCGTGCATTAGCTTTAGGTGCATGTGTGCATAGTGTGCATTAGATTAGGTCATGACATACATCGACACTTGCTTGACACCACTTTTTCTTTGCATCAAATATTTTGTGATTGGTGAGGTTGGAATCGCTATATTATGGCGTAGAAAGGATGGCCGAATATAGCATTTCGTCAGTTGTAATCACCTGATGAGCCCACAGTTATCAGTGCAGGATTGCCGACTTGGGATCGCGAAAAAGCTCTGGCAGGGGAAAGCATCCAAGTGAAAGTTACTGTCCAAATTTATTGTACATTCCTGCTGTAACAATTAATTTGTAATTGTTGTAAATCATGGACATTGTAATAACAATTTGATGTAATAAAAGTTTTTAATTTCCTGTGATTTTTGTTGTGTTGTAACTCATTTGAAGAATGATGCTGGAGAGTGTCACGACAAACTAAGTTAGGAACTCGGGGTGCTACAATACCTTATATATATTTGCTGGAACTAGGTGGAACTCTAGTTTCTAGAACTTTCGACAGATCCTGATTTGCTTTTCTGTAGTAGCAGTGATCCATGTTTTAGTACAGCAAGGTCATGCTGTCCTGATTATGTAAATTATATGTAATTGACTTGTTTGCTTATTAGTTTGTCTGTAACGAATAGAATTAGTCACACTTAGTATCATACAACATTGAAACCTTCTTGCATGCTCACATAGGATGAAAATAAACTAATAAAAAGCCGGGGTATTATGGGTAGACTTGGTAGTGAACAATCGGAAACTGTACTCCGCCGGGCCCTACCGCCTGACCTGCCAGACCTGCACTGTCCCTGAACATAAAAAACCGCCTGATAACCATTGTCCCTGAACTTAAAACACCGCCTGATAACCACTGTCCCTGAACATAAAACACCACCAAATAACCACTGTCCCTGAACATAAAACACCGCCTGATAATCATTGGGCCTGGTACACGAACCGTGAATTCACCATCTGTCTAAAACGTTCACTGTGTGTTTGCGCCGAACCTGTAGTATGGGACAGTAGTACGTGCACTAGATAGGCTAATAAAATGATTAATAACCTGCATGCTTGATCCTGTATGGAGCTTGACTCGACATCACACAATACATGTGTGATTACTTGCTTGATCCTGTATGGAGCATGACTCGACCTTTGATATTGTTGCCTGCCTTTGCTTTGTTGTTTGACTTTGATCTTGTCCCATTTCTTTGATATTCATGCTTCCTTTATCCTCTATTTTTCTTTACTTGCTGTCCACAACTTGCTCTAAGGACACTATTTTCTCTCTTTTTAGATCAAAAGTTTACAGGTACCGAAGGAGCAATACCAGAAGAACTTGGTGAGCAAACTCTCTGAAGATCGAAGCTGGACTATTAGACTGCTCAGCTATCTCTTATAATTTACTTATTTTATTTATTTTATCATACTTTATATTATTGGGCTTTTATGACCTGAAGTTTGTTTTAACCTAGATGTTGGATTATTATTTGGTGAATTTATTCCATGATTATTTTGGAGTTTATTCATTGTTTATGTGGTTATCTTCTTTCTGCGTGGTTGTTTTCTCTTCTATATTGTTGAGTTAGTCTGGTACAGCGTATGAGTGGTGTTTACATCATTCGTTGGGCCTACGTTACGTACTCGTATTCCATATTTGGGAAGCAGGACATGACATTGTTATTTCCCCCAACATTTCCTTACCCATGAAAAGTAGTAACATATACTTCATTAGTGCCTTAGGAAATATGTAATACAAGTAAGGAAAGTAAGAACATTCAGTTCCAGTCTTTCTTGGCCTCTAGGGTTCTCATCATGTTAAGGTAACAGAGAGATGGAAGGGAAAAGATTAAATGAATTATTATTGAGCTCTAAAGGCCAGTATATATAAGATACAAGATGAATCTCAGTAGTACATTTCTAACAATAGATATAGAAATGTATTTAATAATATATCTAACATATATATCTAACACCCCCTCTCAAACTCACAATAAAACTACCAGTGTGAGTTTGCCCACCACGTATCGAAATCTTTGGACAATGTGGAATTTCATGAAGAAGTCTACAGTCTGCTGTGAAGAGGTCGCAGAATGAAGTGAAATAGTCTTTGCCTCAAAACCTTCACGTTATATAGTTGCAATTAATCTCTATGTGCTTCATCTGCTCATGAAAGACCGGGTTGCTTGCAATATGTAAGACACTTTGGTTGTCACAGTTAGAAGGAGTAGATCCTGTAAGAGTGACACACATATATGATTATCGCCACCGAACATGAACAATCTCTCTAGTGGTAGCTGTCATCGCTCTGGATTCAGCTTCTGTGGAAGAACATACAACAACTGCATATTTCTTGATTCACCGTGAGATTAGTGAGTGTAGTGCCCCAAATTTTCAATATGATATCTCAGAAATACGTGGCACAATTCCCAGCATCTACCACAATTGTAATAGTAAACATAGCCAAAACACAAATAACTTTTTCAACTTTTATTACATCAATTCTTTACAAAACACAGCGGAAAAACAAACACCTTGAATTATAAACTTTTCTTTTACAACACGTCTTTTACAATTTACATGAGCCACATTATCATTCTACCACATGGATTCAAATCCCAATGCTATAGGTACTTACCTGTAAAACATGAGGCTAGAGATAACCCTAACCCCCAAAAATACAATGGTCAGCCATAACGGTGTGAGTGACATCAAAAGAAATACAACATTAAATAAAGCATAAAGGATAATGTCATAAACAACATATATCAACAATAATAACAATGGAATATGAAATAACAATAAATAAAACAAGAAAACATCAAGTGAAACTAGACTAAGTGTTAAGTGTAGGGAAAACTGAAAACAACATACATAAAACCAAGTCAAGAAAACACAATGCTATATGATGACTCTCTAATGCATACTTGTCGGATTCTATGCATTCCATACTACATATGTTCGGTGTAAGCCCTTATCGTTCTCCAATTTATAGGGTTAAATTCCTCGTTATGCAACTAATCTTACTATGGTGATGGAAACAAGATCCAGAATACTCCGCGAGCAGGCATCACAACCATCAAGGCGAAAGCATCATGTAAGAATAGCTCAGAAATCGGAGAATCACCTCCCTTTTGTTTACCCCATGAATAGGCTTGCGAGGCCCTCACGTGCAGATACACCAGGTACATCCTGTGAATAGGCCCGCCGACCCTTGACATGCGAATGCACCTGCATGCTCCGTGAATAGGCCTGCAGACCCTCGACACGCGAACATACAAATATCCTCTCGAGACAGAACAACACACAAGTCCTGGAATGCATCCATTGGACCTAAACCCAAGAGCATATACTTAGATTTCCCAAGTTCCATCACATCTCCACTAGTGCCTGTCCTTAGGTTGTTTATTATTAAAGACACAATTCCCCTCTCTAGAGTTAGTGTATCCTGCTGGTCTTAAATCCACAAAACAACCCCAATGACCCCAACTGGTCAAAATTCATAAAATCTCATCTGCCGGTTCACAGGACTCCCACTCAACTCCTAGAGATTCATAAAATGAATATCAACACCAAAACTTCCAATAAAACTCTTAAAATGTTTATATCAATAAAACTTCTTTAATCAATCAAAGATCCAAATTTATTAATATACTCGTAAAATTTCAGAATTGAAATAAAATATTAAATCCATTAAATAATTGGGAATCATATTTTGAAATCACAGAATACCACAAAACATCAATTACTTCAAAGAAAACATATATATTTTACTATATGAAGTTATAGAAATACAAGTTTAAATTCTGTAAAATACTATAATCTGTAAAACAAAATACAACTCTCTATAAATATTGTAATCTGTAGCAAAACACCATCTAAAACATTAAATTAATAATCCATAATATCGAAGAACCAATCATTTAAAGAAAACATCAGAAAACGCTAGAAACCCATCAGCCAGAGCAATGACAGTCGACTGTCGAAAATAGCCGGTCGACTGTCCTGCGAAAATCCGAAACTCAAGAAAACCCATCAGCTAAAGCAATGACAGTCGACTGCCGAAAATGGCTGGTCGACTATCCTGCAAAAATCCGAAACTCAAGAAAACCCATCAGCCAGAGCAATGACAGTCGACTGTCAAAAATGGCCGGTCGACTGTCCAGCAAAAATCCAAAACTCAAGAACTGACAGTCGACTGCCGACTTCAGTTCAAAAGTGAAGCGGTCAACTGTAAATTCCATTAGGTTGCAGTTTTGAAATTCTGTGCATGTTTTACTGATACATCATAGTTCTTTGTAAAATCTTAAATTTGCAAAACTAAAATTCCGAGATGGTTTTAGTATGACTTGTATAACATATAAGAGTTTATAAAACAATTCCAAATCTCATCAAATCAATAAAGAGTAAATTTTCATTAAAATACTTCAAAACAAGATATAATTATGTATAAGTGTGTACAAGTGTATGTGTAGATCAATAAAATCAACAGAACCATGGTATGAGAGTAGTATAAGGTTTGATTCAATCTCAGTTAACAAAACAACTAAAAAAAACCAATCGAAAACTCTCAAAACATTAATTTTCGACAATTCTTCACAACAGTGACATATAAAATGTATGAGTGTATACATATGTGTGTGTGTGTCAGTTAGGCATTAAGAAATCCATAAATTAAGAGTAGTAAAAGGTTTCAAATCATTCCAATATTGATCAACTCAGACCCAATTGAAAACTTCACAAAAAACCACAAAACCAAATTTCGGCCGTGTGCATCACCGACCCAAAAATCTACAACCCATTGTTCACTTCAAAAATTAATCTTTTGATCTAACATCCCTTCTTGTAACTCATTAATACATATACAACCCCTAGACATCGTTTTATCCATGAATAAGAGCAATCACAACAAGTTTTTAATCAAGTTCTTATTCATCAAAAATCCAAACAAAGCCTATACATATATATGCATAGCAAAGGTCCACTTTTAAGCAATTTTATGCAATTCACATCATACAACTCTTTATATATGTTCAAATCAGCAAGTATATGAAAGAAAACATCCTACTCATGATTTCTATTAGGTTCAAATTATCTATATGAAGCTTTAATCAACTATAACATAGTTTAATGAAAAGATTCAATTTTTAATTCATCCACACATCAAGAATTCACATTATCATCATACAATCCCTAACATGCTTTCTAATACACAAATCATCACATACAACATGCATAGAACAATAAGAAATCAAACATATGTCACTCACCTTATTGAAGAATCAACCGAAGAAAATCCTTCATTTCGCAAGAAAACCAAGATCCTCATTTGAAACCCCAAGAAAATAATAATAAAGAAAACCCCTTTTGTAGCACAGCAAGAGACGGCTGCGCTTTCTTATTTATAGGCCGGAAATCCAAGTAATTAGGGTTTTGAATAGATTTGTAAAATATCTCTTTTGAATATATCTTTTCATATATAAATCCTTATACTTTGAAATTAGATAAACCAATTTAATTTAAATTTTTTAAAAAATTAATTAACCAAATACTGGCCGGCACTGTTTATAAAACCCAGAAAATAAAATTTGTACTTTTTGCCCTCTAAGTGGCAATTTTGCAAAAAAGATCATTCTTTACCAAAACTTGCAAAATAAGCCAAATTTATTAAAACGAAAAGTAAAATCTTTACCTATGAGTTGGCCAGGCATCATGCTCAGCTGAAAAATTCGAAAATCTAGAGTTTTCACTCCAAGTGGTAATTTTGCACAAAAGTCCTTTTTGTAATATTTGCAAATAGGGCAAATAAATATCAGAAAAATCCAGAAAATTCAAAAATAATACTTACTAATAAATAATAGGTTTCCCCTAAAATAATTTCTGATTTTGAACTCCCCAAGAAGATATTTGCACGTGTTTTGCACGTGTAAAAAGATAAATTTCAGAAAAATATTTATTAAATCACCAAAATCGTTTTAATCCATTTATAATCTTAAAAACATTATTTGAAAATCTGGGCTATTACAGTGAGTCACCAAGAAAGAGACAGAAACATATAGTAGACCATCTGGTAGTAGGATTCCCTACCCAATATCAATAAGAATATGCATAAATAATGAGCGAGTGATAGTACCTCAAAGATATCTGAGAATCCAAAGAAGAGCACTGTAATGAACTGATCGAGGAGCAGGAACAAACTGTCCAACAATACTGACTGCATGAGAAATATCGGGTCTGGTCAAGCATAAATAAACAAGCTGTCCAATAATATGTCTGTATCTAGTGGGATCGGGGAGGAGCTCACCATCTGTGGGACGAAGCTTCACATGAATCTCTAAGCGAGTATCAGCTGATCGACTGTCAGAGAGACCTACAGCTGAAATAATGCCTGATGTGTTTATCTGCGGAGAAATGTGTACCTCCCGAGAGCCCTGAGCAATCTCTAAACCCATAAAATAACATAGTCTACCAAGATATTTTATATGAAACTGCTGGTGAAGGTATCTCTGAGTGGATGCAATGTATGTAGTGTCATCTCCAGTAATAATCATATTATCAACATACAGTAGTTGAAGTACCCTCTCCTACGGTGATGACTGCATAAACATAGAGTGATCATGTGATCTATGACGGAAAAATTCCTATGTGATGACACGGTGAAAGCACCCAAACCATGCTTGAGGAGCCTGCTTCAGACCATATATAGCTCGGCAGAAACGACAAACACGACAATGAGGTGTGGTGAGGCCAAGATGAGGCTGCATGTAAACAACCTCAGATAAGGTACCGTGAAGAGGAGCATTATTTACGTCTATCTAATATAACAGCCACTAACAGATGTCATCAATGGCAAGAAGAGTGTGAACAACAGTCATCTATGCAACTGGAGTAAAAGTCTCATCATAATCAATTCCATGCTCCTGAGTAAATCCTCTAGCAACTAGATGAGTCTTGTGCTGCTCGATGGAGCCATCATATCGGTATTTGACCTTGAAGATCCACTTGCAACAAACATGCTCAACAGCCGCTGGTAGTGGAACAACATTCCAAGTGGCAGTCTAATCAAATGCACGGAACTCCTTTACCATAGCTTTCCGCCACTCAGGATATTGAATAGTTTTTTAATAATTTTTGGGCTCACTTGTGGAGTGTACAAATGTGAGATATGCATAGAACTGTGGTAAGTAAGATGCCAGGGTGGCAAAGTCAGCAGGTGAGAAGAACCAGTAGCATCAGGTGTATAACGTGCCGGTGAGATGCCCGAAGTGGAACACATAGAGGGACGAATGCTAGCAGATGTGTAGGTTATGGAGGTGATATCAGTGGTGTGGGTGCATGTAGCTGTGGGGATGCAAGTGGTATTGGTGCAAGTTGTTGTAGTGATGCAGGTGGTGTGGGATGGGCAGTAGGAGGGACATGAATTGTAAGATCTATGTGAGATGGGATTCAAAGGAAATTCGTAAAGATGAGTCTGGGAGGTAGTCATGGAAACCGGGGAATCGAGAAAATGAGCATCCTCAGAAGAGGACAGGAAGTAAGGAGAGTCTTCCACAAAGGAGACATGACGGGAGATACAGAGAAGACATGCCAAGGGATCATTAAAACTATATCCACTTTGCTCAGAACTGATACTTAGGTGAACGCACTTAGCAGCCCAGGCGGTATGCTTCATGTGCTTAGTAGGAGGGAGAAGAACGTACAAGTGCACCCAAAGGTACAGAGCATACCGTAGTCTGGTGGAGAGTAGTGAACAACTTTATGAGGCACTGTACCAAATAGGGTAGACGAGGGAGTGATGTTAATGAGCATTATAGAAGACATGATAGCTTCAACCAAGAAAGAATGAGGAATAGAAGAACAAAGTAGAAGAGTGTGAGTCATCCAAAAATGTGATGATTCTTGCATTTAGCTACACCATTCTGTTCATGTGTGAGGGCATGACTGCTGAAAAAGGGTGCTATAAGACTGGAGAATCGATCTCATAATGGTGGAAGTTTACTCACGAACAACATCTGAGCAAAAAATCGTGATGCGCACAACAAACTGAGTTTGAATCATGATCGTGAAGACCTTGTAAATGGTAGGAATCTCAGATCGGTGGTGCATAAGGAACACCCATGTGTAGCAAGTGAAGTCATCGATGAAACTAACATAATAAAGATAACATTTGCTAGAAAGTACAGGAGAGGCTCTCCATATGTTAGAATGAACAAGTTGAAAAGCATGAGTGGATTGAGAAATACGTTTATTATTAAATGAAAGGGCTAAGTGTTTTTCTAACTTACAACCTGACAAATAGATAAAAGAGAAAATTTAAATTGACCAAGAGCACCATTATGGGCTAGACATTTTAAACGAGACTCAATAGCACATGGCCTAAGCGTATGTGCCAGAGGTCGGCGTCAGAAGACACGACACTAGTAAAACTAGAATTAGAACCATTTTCTTGAAGAAAATCTAGATGATATAGACAACAACGTTGTCTAGCTCTCTCATTCGTTTAAGTAGTCTGTGGATCCTGTATAGAACATCCCAAGAAAGTGAAGATAATGGTAAGGTCACAATCGCATAAAACATTAATGGAAATAAAGTTCATGGATAAGTGAGAGGCATAAAGTACAAAGGTTATGTGAGAGTGGGAGTGCTAATAGATACTAAGTGTATAGTGAGAAATAGTGAGCCATCAACAGTGTACAGTGATGGAGAGTGAGAGAAAAGTGCAGTGCTAGTGGTGAGTAGTGAGTAGTGTAAAAATTTTAGTAAGATGGTGTGATGCACCAGAAACTAAAATTCAGGAAGAATTCATAGCAAAAGTAACAGAGAAAGCACGAGCGGGAGAACCAGCTTTGGTAGACTGACCCGAGTACTGATGTCCTAGATGTGCAAGATGGTGCTGAGGAATAGCATAATCAGTAGGAGATGACAAGGTTGGAGTAACGGCCATGGCTCTAGATGTATGAGATGGAGTACAGAGGAGCTAATTCTTGTTGATTCATATGTTGTTGTACCTGAACTAGAAGCTCTGGATGTTACAAAAAGCAGTCACTATCAGAATGACCGGTCTACTGGCAGTGGTTGCAAAAATGAAGACAGCAGGTGTGTAATGCCCCGGATCCCCGTTACCGGACATCCGTGATGCAACCAGAATATTTGCCTTCAAATACATCTCAACACAGTAATAAGATGAAAATTTAAAAACTTTTTATTGCCAAATAAAGTCATTACATCATCGATTACAACCAATATCTTGTTCTTGAACAAGAATACAAATTATGTTAACTCATTACATCTTATTACAAATATTTACCAACTCCTCTTGTAAAGCAATCAGCTGGAATGGTAATCGACTGATCACTACCAAAGCTCCGCTGAGTGGTGAATCTGCTTCCCTGGAACTTGCCCCTCAGCTTGAGTCTTCCATTGCGCAACTCTGATATCTCTGCAACTGCTCGAAAGGTAGGACCGATACCTAAAAGGTGGGGAACATCAGTACTTCAACTGACGCAATGCTGATAAGAAACAACAATCTCCAAACTGGAAACCACAAACCATCTTGAATGGGAAAAAAATGTGCATCCTAATTTCCTAGTGTTCGTATATGCCATGATCTAACCACTAAATGCATCAATCACATGCCATATTTTAACGCAAGCAAGACTTTAGAACTCTGGATACGCATGCACCCCATACTACATATGTTCCAGAATCAAGCATGGCCTAATCTAATGCACAAACAAAGAATGCATACGATGCACCTACTCTAATGCAATTCATTTGGGAACGTATGCATCCCATACTACGTACTTTCCAAAAAGTTCGCCTCTCCTGATTGTAGGGTTCAATCTCTCGCCATGCATCCTACTCTTCTACTCAACCTATTCCCAATAGATTTTCATGTCTGAGGAGGTTGCAGTCACTCGGTCTAGTCCCGAACTGCAGTCCCTAAAAGTGGTGGTCGCATTTTCCACTTATTACCTATGCACGGACCTCACTCAAGAAGCCATGAAAACCTTCCGGTACAAAATCATGTACCCAATGACGTCAATGATTTGCATATAGAAAAAAACCCACGTGCATAGGAACATGATGGCATCGAGGGTCAAATCCCCCTATCCGATAGGAGCTCCTCTCCCGTTCCTTACCCCGGCTCTTTAGGAATTAACAAATCGAGATAAGAGATCTGCGAACTCAGCACCTGAGAACCAAATCTGTATCCCTACGATAGGAAAAGTTCAACACCCGAATATGGTCTGCTAGTACTAATGCAATTTTACATACCCCTAATACATCACTCTAATCCAAGACACACTCTAGCCATTCAGGTAAAGGATTGCTTCCAAAACTCTGCCTATCGACCACTGACCCCGATGACACAAATCCTGCTCGCCACTTCCCCTAGCTTGGAATTGTCCCTTACCATGGCCCACGTTCATCCTTAACCGGTATGAATAAACTCGACGGCACCAACTCGGATGCCCAATGCCTCGGCAGAAGTTCACATCTAGGGTCAACAGACGTAGGGTATCACCCTACCCTAGTGACTACTCGAGACACAACATCCTCAACAGGAGTCAAATACCAACAAGACCAGTAAATCGACACCATTCATCCCTAAATAGCGAGTCATCAACTCTTAGGTACAAAAAGGGGAAAGATTCTATCAACACTTAGCCAAAATCATGACTAAACACTACGGTGTTTCTGCCTGAAACTTAAAGGACCATAACTCCCATAATACAACTCAGATTTGGGTATTCAAGCCCAATATGGAAAGCTAAAGACCTAGGCTACAACTCTCTAGTTGATCATCACCTCAGATTTAGTCATCTAAATCCTAAAAATAGTCTCACAAGCCTCAGCCTCTGTACTTCCTATACACTGGCTGCACCTTACCGATAGTATAAAACCCTACCAGCTCATCGGAATGATACTAAACCAGGTTCTGTGGAAAGGTGTGAATGTCCTCTACAACTTCCTAGTTGACCACCAATTCAAATTGTGTCATTTGATTACCCTAAAACAGTCATTACTCTCAGGTATACAGAACCACACATAAGGTTTTACTCAAACAAAGCCTTCAGCTCAAAATATGGTTTCTGTCCAACCTTAAAAAAATCATAATTATCAATCTACTCACAGAAATTTCTGCAAATAGGGCTTCTTGGAAAGCTCTAGATGTCTACTACAATTTCCTAGTAGAACACTTCCTCAAATTCTGCTTTTACAGAGCCACAAAAGTACCATCTTATCAGAGTGTCACAATTGACTGTGTTCTGCATAGCACATGCTAAAATATCCATCATAAATCACATACTCACCAAATGGTCACCAAATTTTCAATACAGAAACTAGACATCATCATGAGTAACATGCAAAAAGTTTCATATCAAAATTTCAAGTAAACAAGGAGTTCTACTTGTTGTAAATATGCATAAAAATTCTGCTGTTCTTCAGTTACTGTCTTAACTACCTTTAATTAATTAATTTTGAAAATGAATGAAACTTCATCCAAATTATTTCAAGATTTTTCTGTAGAGTCTATATGCATTCAAGACAACATGGAAAAATTTCAGAACTAAATCATGTGTGAATTAATTATTAGAATTACCACAAGTTCAGTTATCAGAATAGACAGATCATGTTCCTGCCTTATAGCTCAGTCCTCAAAATGGATTTTATTAAAATATCAAATATCATCAAAAAATTCCGAAATAAATCATGCATCTTCTAGACATATATGAGAACATCCTGTATAAATTTCAGTATCAAATTCCAAGTATTTTGTTCACTGGAAATTCGAGAAAATGACATGTAGATCATGGTTTCTGTTCTAGTTCCAGGTTTCTAACAATCTACTCTTAAACAACCATTCTCAAACTACTAATACTAATGCATGCAAGAATTTAAACAAGAATGAACAAGAAAAAGTTCATAGAACTCCCCACCGTTAGTTAGCTTGAGAAGATGGGGTGTGCCTTGAGCTTGCTCCTCCAAAGTCCTACTCCAAAGCTTGGAAATGCTCCTTTCTTTTGCTCCTTTCACTCTTTCCTTGTCCTTTCTTTTCCTTTTCTAAAATTCCAAAGCTTAAGAGGTGGTTGTTGCCGCTAAATCTGGTGTGGGGACAGACAGATAGAATTTGTAGATTCTTAGGGAAACTGATAGCAAACCTGGAGCCTTTCCAGCGGAGTTTGTTCGTTGACTCCCGCCGTTCACCTGCAAAAAGTGCGAGACATCGGGGTTGATCCCGGCGACGCACCCTCCGACGCTCAAGTTAGTAATCAGAAAAGATTATGAATGAGTGGCAAAAGATTGATTACCTCTTAATGGTGGTGGATGGGGGTATTTATAGCCGCCTTTGGGATCAGTTTAGGAAGGAAATCCCTAATTCCCCGTGAGAGGATAGAGTGAATCAGGGTCGTCGATTAAGCATAATCAGAAACCCTAATTCTATCCTGCTGGACCGGATTTGCTACGGGTTGGAATCCGCACCCAGTTGAGGTGGATCCGTTCGCGGGTTATTGGGTCTTAGGAGAGAAGACCTAGTACCCGTTTTAGACCCATTTGTAAGTGAAATTACCATTTTACCCCCAAGCTTTGAGATTCGCGCCTGATTTGGACGGTTTTGATTTAACCCCATTTTTAGCCATATCACGAGCCCCCTACTCCCGAAGACTTAGTTTGATCAACCTTTGAGGAGTAGTTTTACTGTTTTAATGGCTTGCGGAGTTGTATCGGAGTCCAGATAGGAGGTGTCGAATCCTTGTGTGGGGGATTATGGTAATTGTTGAGTTAGTTGCGTGCCCTAGGTTGCACTGGAGCTTTTCTGGATTTTTTAGCAATTTTTCTTAATTTTTATCTATTTTTCGGACCATTTATTTAATTTCGTGAAGCGTTAATTCGTTGTTCGGGGGGCTTAATTGACTCTTCTAAGTAATAATTATTTACCCAGGGGCTCAAAAATATTTCCCCAAATTTATAAATATTTTTTAGAATTTTCAATTAATTTCCCGAATTTTTAACCATTTTTTTGCGATTTTTAGATAAATAAACCGATTTTAATAAATAAAAACTAATTTTTAATTATGAATTATGACGTGGCAAGATCTCAGCCGCCCATCTCGTGTTGGCGCGAATTTATGAAAGATCAGACGATCAGGGTCGCTCGGCACCATTTTCTCCGTATGAGCAGCTCGGATGGCTAGTTGCTCGGAATCCGAGCGATGTAGCTCGGCGTCATTTTCTCTGTGTGAGTAGCTCGGATCGCAAGTCGCTCGGATTCCAGTTTCCAAGGGACATGGAGCAATCTGAGCCTTCCATTAGGTCAGGGCACGAATTTTGAGAAGATCCAAAGGCTGTTATCGCTCGGCTCTCTTTTCTCCGTGTGAGCAGCTCGGATCGCCAGTTGCTCGGATCGGAATTCCGAGTGACGTGGGGCGATCTGAACCGTTCATCATGGTGCAAATCTCGAGGTTTGGAGGCTCAGATCACGAGAAAACGTTTTTTGGGCGTAGCGTGATCTGAACCGTTCATCATCTTTTGACGCGAATTTCGTGACAATCTGACAGTTGGAGTCGCTCGGTGGCATTTTTCTTCAAACGTGCAGCTCGGATTGCTAGTTGCTCGGATTCTGAGTTACTTTCTCATGTGAGTAGCTCGGATCGCTTGTCACTCGGATTTTGGTTCTGAGGGATGTGGAGCGATCTGAGCCGTTGATCACGGTGCAGATCTCGAGGGTAGGTTCAGATCACGAGAAAACGCTATCTTTTCGTTTTTTGGGCGTGGCGTGATCTGAACCGTCTGATCGAGATGTTGCACGAATTTTAGGGAGAAAGTTGTTTTTCTCCAATGCGCAGCTCGGATGGCTAGTTGCTCGGATTCCGAGTAACTTTCTCGTGTGAGCAGCTCGGATCGTTGTCACTCGGATTTTGGTTTCGAGGGACGTGGAGCGATCTGAGCCGTTGATCACGGTGCGGATCTCGAGGGTACGTTCAAATCACGAGAAAACGTTATCTTTTCGTTTTGTGGGCGTGGCGTGATCTGAACCATCTGATCGAGATCTTGCACAAATTTTGGGGAGAAAGTCGTTTTTCCCCAATACGCAGCTCGGATGGCTAGTTGCTCGGATTCCGAGTTACTTTCTCGTGTGAGCAGCTCGGATCGCTTGTGGCTCGGACTTTGGTTCTGAGGGACGTGGACCGATCTGAGCTGTTGATCACGGTGCGGATCTCGAGGGTAGGTTCAGATCACGAGAAAATGCTATCTTGTCATTTTGTGGGCGTGGCATGATCTGAACTGTCTGATTGAGATCTTGCACGAATTTTGGAGAGAGTTGTTTTTCTCCAATACGCAGCTCGGATGGCTAGTTGCTCGGATTCCGAGGAACGTGGGGCGATCTGAGCGCTTCTTAATTGCTAAGCAGAGTGCCTTGGTGTCTTAGGTCTTGAGGCATAGCCGAGCGATGCGGCTTATACCCAACCATCGCTACTCTTCTGAATGGTTGCCGCTCTTCGCTACTTAGTCGTTTGGGCTTCTTTAACGCCATGAGGGGAGGCCCAAGAGTTGCGACTTTACGTTACAAAGCCCATGAGTCGTTTCTTTTACTATAAGTTTTCACCACCCTCACACTTTACCTCATTCTTCACTTTCATTTTTTACTTTCTCTTGTACTCTCTGCTAGCGGAGTTTTCGCTCTCGGGTGGCGCTACTAGCTGTCGCGGCAAGGGGGTTCGAATTCCGGCGATCTTTTCCATCCGTAAACGTCACTTCAAGGTTAGTCTCTCCCCTTATCCTTAGAGAATGGTTAAGATTTCTTCTGAGGACGAGACCCCCACCTCGGACCAAGACATCGGCCGAGCAGTGGCAGTTAGGCCGAGCAAGGGGAAGGAAGTTGCCGAGCCGGTCGGGGTGGCGACGATAGTTGAGCACCCAAAGACAGCAGGAGAGTTGGGTCGGCACCCATCAGTTTTATCTAGTGTTGGCAGAGTGCGAAGTTACCACGAAGATATCTTGGAGAAGGTGACGCACGGCATGGCTCCGTCGTATGAGGAGAATGACCCGAGGGACCCTTCTGAAGTGGACCAAATTCCCTCAATCTTGACCGAAGCAAATCTGCATCGGATCAGGAGTGGGTTCCGCATCCCTAAAGAGTATGTGCTTCTACTCCCCGGTCCCGGTATCCGAGCATGCACGGCGACTTCGGCTAATACTTGCATCTTTCCGTACGACGCGCTGAATGCCGGGCTTCGGCTGCCACTGCACAACTTCGTGATCGAGGTGCTACGGTGGTATGGACTGAGTCCCGTTCAGTTCATGCCGAACATGTGGCAGCACGTCATCGCGTTCGTCCTTCAGTGCCAAACGATTGGTGTGCAGCCAGAGATGGTTTTGCTTCGGAGCCTCTACCGCATCTGTTAGATGAGCAAGATGGTGGAGAGGTATTATTTGTTGCCGAGGAAGGGCGTGAAGTTGATCGAGAACCCAGACTCGATCAAGCACTGGAAGGAGAAGTACTTTCTCATCCGTGCTCCCAAGCCGTGGATCTTTCCGACACTGTGGAAGACCGGGGTTCCGAAGTGGGCGAAGAAGGAGCCGGTGTTCATGAGAGAAGTGGAAGAGGTGGTGGAGAATCTCCTTGGACTTCTGACCCTCAGTTGGAAGGACATCACCGAAGAGGTCCTATTTCGTGGGGGTCTCAGTCCGATCGACCCCAGTATGCTTCCTCTTCTTTTCTCGCTTTAGTTTTATATTTTGGTTAATTTTTTCTAACTCTTTTGCTCGGTTTTTTCAGAGAGCCCGGGCATGGACTACAAGGGATTGATGGCCAAGGCTTGCGCGGCGAAGGAGCAGGAGTCGAGGAAGAGGGAGAGGACCGTAGCAGGGCCTCAGGGGGGCCGAACAGTGACTGTCCCTTCGGCATCCCCGGCCATTGTGGAGCCGGTTGTCGAGGTGCCTTCGGATGCGCCCGACCAATGCCCTTCGGAAATGCCCGCCCAAGCTCCATCGGAGGTGCCTGCTCGAGCTGCTCAGGCTGATGTGCCCTGGTCGTCGAGCGGGACGTTCACTGTAGGTGCGGCCTTAGCTCTTGAGGTTCCGTCGCTCACTGCCAAGGCTGAGCAGATCCTCACCAAGGAGCATAAGCGCCCCTATGTCCCCGAATGGCGGGTGATGAAGGTGGATGGGTTCCTCGGCGACGGGGGTATCTGTATGCAGGCGGTGAAGCACCTGCCGACCCCCAAAGACCGTGCCGCGATGAAGGCGGGTTCCGAAGGCGACGACGCCATGCAGATTGCTCGGAACACTATGTCAGTGAGTATTAAAAATTTCTCAAAAACTTTTCTAAGTTTTTTCGTTCGAGAATAACAGTTTCTCTTGTGTCGCTAGCAGACTCTCTGCCACCTCAGTCACTTGCTTGAGGAGTTTGCGAACCGAGAGAAGGAGATGACGGTGCTGAATGATCGGGAAAGGTCGGAGCGCACCAAGGCATTCAAACTATTCGAGGCCGAGCAGCTACTCTCCGCTTCGTGCTGCCAAGGTGACCGGTCTTGAGGCAAAGCTCGCCGAGGCTCTGAAGCACTCGGCTAACGAGGCTGCCAAGGTTGGAGCCTTAGAGAAGGAGAAGGCTCGTCTTGAAGAGGAGCTATCCAAGGCATTGAGGGAGTCCGAGGAGGCTCGGAAGGCATCCGAAGAGGCGTTGAGCAACCAGGTGTCGAGGGTGGCGGCAGCAGAGCAGGCCGTTCAGGACGAGGCAGAAGCCCACACGTTCAAAAACATGGAGGAGGCCTACGCCCGAGGGTTGCAGCACGTGGTGGCTCGCACCCCCGGGTTCGACAGTTCCTCTTACAGCTTTTATGACCCCGTAGAGGGGGAGGACCAACTGCCTGTAACACCCCGAATTCCAAATACAATTGAATTTGAGATTTCCACAGGATCTTTACGTCTCATTCGGTACAATTTCACAAGGAAATAAAACGTTTCACTTTACATCAGAGTTACATGAGATCTCACACTTTACATTTTACAGCGGAAGCATATATCACAAATAATTTACATGTAATAACAGCAGAAGCAATTTACATCATTTAAACAAAGATGCATCAATAAGTAATCTTTAAGCATCAGTTCTCTTTTAATCTTTACCAAGCCTTTTATCCTGCATATGAAACTGTGGGTACGTCAATTTATTCAACCGACGAAATTATACATGGTTATCCTCTCTATGCCAGAAACAGTATAACGATTCTCATTTCTTAACAAATCAAAAACTTGTTCACAAATAAACCATAAAGGGACTATCCAGTTGATTTCGTGTTGTGATTGTGCACTTAGTCCTTAATGCAGTTATTATATTATATGACACTAATGCGCACTTGTTCGGATTCTATGCATCCCATACTACATAGGTGCGAGGGCAAGCCCTTATTCGCACTTCATTTTATAGGGTTCAATCCCTCGCCATGACTTAATCTACTACTGTAACTACGGTAAGTATCTTAGATGTCCTATGATCTACTAGCCCATGTCCAGGCAGCCTGGAGGGGAATCCCACGCACTGACACGACGCATCGAGCAGGCAACCAATGGACAATTCAGCCTCCGCCATGCAACAATGGCACCACCCACAGCAACTCAAACATCGCACAAGCGTCGCCACCGGGACGATAATTCTGGAGTAGTGCCCACGCCATGTCTTGACGCATCAAATAGGTAGCCTGTGGATCACACTCACACCGCCAATCCGATGGCCCTCATACTCGTGATTTTCTCTTACTTTCATCACATCTCCACTATGTATCTAGTCCTTATTTTATTAGAATCATAAACAAAATCAAAGCTCTAGAGTTAGCCTCTCCACTATACCGGACTTAATCATTCATTCAACATGACCCAACCTTGGTCTTTCATTTCAAATTCCATTTCAATTCATTTCTTTCCAATTGCCGGTGGGAGACTTAGCTACTCTTTAGTTTCAATTTCCATTTCACAATCACCAGAATTGAGCCTTTCAAGCTCGTAAGTTCATTTTTCATAATCACAATAGATTTTCATGTTCACCGCTTCCACAAACATACAAACTTTTCATAAATTCAAAATAATGATCTACTTCATTTCAGGTATAAATTCATGCGAAGACAAATAGAATTTACTGCTTCTAACTTGTCACAACCAATAATCATGCAACATAAGATTCGCAATCTTTATCGTAAAACAAATCATAGAATTTCTGATATGCCAAAAAGTGATCTGGACAGTCGACTTAGAGCTTATCCAGTCGACTTGTTCAGCCAAATACAGTTCTTCAATCACTTGCTCGGAAGAGTCGACTGCTGCACATGGCCAGTCGGCTGTTCCGGAGAGTTCAAAATCTAAATATACTTTACGGGGAAGTCGACTGTCATTCGTACTAGTCGGCTGTTCTGGATAGTTCAACTATACAACTTTTCATGTTCAGTACAGTCGACTGCTACAATATTCGGTCGACTGATCAAAGTTAAATTCGATTTAAGGAATATCTCTTCCTTCTGTTCTTCAATTAACACACAGCATTTTTATTCAACTACAGTATGTTCAATGTCAACATAAACCTGCGATTCTTATCCATTTACCAGCATCACAGCATAGTTTACGATTAAATGTAGGTTTCACAATACTAGTATTTTCTTTCACCCAAATAAAATTTCTAATCGTGCATTTGTCCTTTACTCATTATTTGTCTACGGAGATAAATATTAATCCTGAGTTAACATGCTAGCAAAGTCAAGATAATGGCACACATTAAATACATCAACTCATGGAATTTCGAACTGTATATATTTTATTTCATCGTACCAGTCGACTGTCAACATGATCGGTCGACTGTACCGGTAATCTCCAGTTTCTCTAAATGTCTTAGTTCTTTACCATTCATTCACATTTTCCATCTTAGGTATAGCATAGAGGATTTCAATATAACAATCATTCTATCAATCAAACTTTCACATGCATGATAACAAAACAATCTCAATCCTAACATGATTTCTATACTAGAAGTCATGAGAAACACCCACCTTGTTGAAGAAATAAATGAAATCCCGTAAAGCCTTCTAGTGTGATAGTGTGACTCCTCCTCCTTGCTCCTTGCCACCGAGAATCCTCTGAAGTGATGACCGGCCTCCAAGATACTCCCTCACAACTCTCTTAAAATATAACTTTCTTTCAAATAAAGTTCTTAGTGTAAAAGACAAATGAGTGAGAGGGGTATTTATACTAAATCTTTGGGTGAGATAGAGGGCTAGGATTGAGTAGATGGTTATGAGATGGAGGGCTAGGATGAGAGTAGGAGTTGTAGTAACTACCCACAACTAGGTAACCACCTACACACTAACTCCACCTCTCCCAAAAACCGGCCAAGGAAAGGTGCTCATGCACGTGTACGTGCAATGCACGTGCATGCCCTAGTCTCCATATGAAAACTTGTATATTATACATTCTTATAAAAATAATCTTTTAAAATATGTTACCTTACAAGTTGTTATTAAAAGAATGAGCTTAAATTGATGGGCCAAAATATTAGTTTTTTTTTTTTACAAAATAAATAAATTAGATTTTTGGGCTTGTGTTTATTTTAGGAAAAGGGCTTTTATAAAAAAAAAAAAAATTTAAAGAACATATATACATACATATGCATATACTCCTCATCCATAAAGAAAAAATAATTATAAGATTTCATATTACGAAAATTTCACGTGCACACTACGTGCAAAAATAAATAAATAATTTTCATAAATGAAAATCGGGGCATTACAACACTCCCTCCTTAGAATAGTTCCGTCCCCGGAACTACAGTCAAGAGCTAGGAACAAAAGCAAGCACAAGAAAATACAAAAATACAAATCAAACAAAAAGCTCAGGATGATCTCTCAACATCCTCTCCTCAGATTCCCAAGTAGCCTCCTCAACCAAATGGTTTCTCCAGACTACCTTGACCATCGGTATCGTCTTATTCCTCAAGACTTTCTCTCGACAATCAACAATCTCGACAGGAGACTCGATGTAATTCAGATCCAACTGCAAACCTTCCGGCACTTCAGGCAAATGATGACTCGGATCTGGAATATAACCTCTCAGCATAGACACATGAAAGACATTGTGCACCTGAGACAACTCTTCTGGTAACTCAAGCCGATAAGCAGTTTTCCCGATCCTTTTCAATATCTTGTATGGGCCTATAAACCTCGAGGCTAACTTCCCACTCTTGCCGAAACGGATCACGCCTTTACTGGGCGAAACTTTCAGTAAGACAAAGTCACCAACCTCAAACTCAAGGTCCCTTCTCCAGTTGTCTGCATTGCTCTTCTGCCTGCTCTGAGCCTCTACCAACCTCCTCCTGATCAGATCAATCTTTTCAGAGGTCTGCTGCACAATTTTAGGCCCAAACAATTGACGCTCCCCAACTTCAAACCAAAAAACAGGAGTCCTGCACTTCCTACCATACAGAGCTTCGTACGACGCCATCCCAATACTGGTCTGAAAACTGTTGTTGTAGGCAAACTCTACCAAAGGTAAATGCCTTTCCCAACTGCCTCCAAAGTCTATTATACAACACCGAAGCATATCCTCAAGAATACGGTTGACTCTCTCAGTTTGCCCATCGGTCTGGGGATAAAAAGCAATGCTGAAATCTGTCTTGGTACCCAAAGCTGTTTGAAGACTCCTCCAGAAATGCGAAGTAAACCGCGCATCTCGATCGAATACAATCGTCAACGGAATGCCATGAAGCCTGACAATCTCACCAACATACAACTCAGCTAACTTGTCCATCAAAGCAGTAAGTTTCATCGCTAAGAAGTGAGCAGACTTGGTTAATCAATCGACTATAACCCAAATCGCATCATTGCCCTTAGAACTCTTGGGTAAACCCGTAATGAAATCCATACTGATGTTATCCCACTTCCATTCCGGAATAGGTAACGGTTGCAATAGACCTCCGGGTTTTTGATTCTCGGCTTTGACTTGTTGACAAACCTCACACTTCGACACAAATTCGGCCATATCCCGCTTCAAACTTGACCACCAGAAATGCTGCTTGATGTCCTTATACATCGTGGTACTCCCAGGATGTACAGACAAAAGAGTAGCATGTGCCTCTTGAAGGATACTCTCTTTCAGGTCCGCCTGATCTAGAACACAAAGTCTCTCTCCAAACTACAGCACTCCATCCCTGATTTGAAATCCGGGCAACTTACCAGCACCAACCCGCCAACGTCTTCTGAATCTCTGCACTAGCCTTCTGACTTGCAATAATCCTTTCGTTCAGTGTCGGTTGAAGTCTTAACTGAGCTAAGGACGCTCCTAAGTCATGCAGAACAACTTCAATACCTGCCCGATCCAACTCCTCTACCAGGTGCCACTGAGTCGTAATCAAACACGCTAGACTGCTCTTGCGGCTAAGTGCATCAGCAACAACATTAGCCTTCCCTGGGTGATACTTAATCTCCGGACAAATGTCCTCAAGTACCACCAACCATCTCCGCTGCCTCAAATTCAGATCCTTCTGCTGATAGATGTACTTCAAGCTTTTGTGGTCCGTGTACATGTTCAATTTCTCACCGTACACGTAGTGTCTCCATTGCTTCAGGGCAAAAATAATTGCAGCCAACTCCAGATCATGCGTCGGGTAATTCTTCTCATGCGGCCTTAGTTGCCTAGACCCATAAGCGATTACTCTTCCTTCTTGCATTAAGACACAACCAAGCCCACGATGTGAAGCATCGCTGTAAACATCATACTCAACACCTGCTCTAGGGAAAGCCAAAATAGGTGCAGTAGTCAGCTTCTCTTTCAACTCCTGAAAGCTCGCCTCACATTGCTCAGTCCACTTGAAGTTCACATTCTTCTTGGTCAAACTAGTAAGCGGTACAGCTAACTGAGCATAACCTTGAATGAATCTCCTGTAATATCCAGTCCATACAAGAAAACTTCTGACTTCCTTCACTGTAGTAGGCCTAGCCCAATCTCTCACTGCCTCTATCTTTTGAGGATCAGTTGCCATTCCCTCCTTAGAAACGATGTGACCTAGGAATGCCACTTCAGATTTCCAGAAATCACACTTGGATAGCTTGGCATACAATTCCTGCTCTTGAAGCTTCCCCAAAACTGCTGCCAAATGCTCAGTGTGCTCCTCCTCTGACTTGGAGTACACGAGAATATCGTCGATAAACACCACGATGAAAGAATCAATGAACGGCCTCAGAATTCTGTTCATCATGTCCATGAAGATTGCGGGCGCATTCGTCACTCCAAACGGCATAACTAAGAATTCGTAATGCCCATGTCGAGTTCTAAATGCAGTTTTGTGCACATCTTCAACTTTCACTCGAACTTGGTAATATCCAGATCGAAGATCTATTTTGGAGAAAACAGCAGCTCCTTGTAGACGATCGAACAAATCATCAATTCGGGGAATAGGATACTTGTTCTGAACAGTGACCTTATTCAGCTCTCGGTAATCGATGCACATCCTCATCGAACCATCCTTCTTCTTTACCAAAAGCGCTGGTGCTCCCCAAGGTGATGCACTAGGTTGAATAAAGCCTTTCTCCAACAGTTCCTCAATCTGCCGTTTGATCTCATCCTGTTCCACTGGTGCCATCCTATACGGTGCCTTAGAAATGGGTACACTTCCCGGTTGAACAGTGATGCTGAACTCTACATCACGATGCGGGGGTAACCCAGAAAAATCATCCAAGAACACAGTCGGATAGTCCCGAACCACAGGAATCCCTTGCACTTCCACAGGATTCTCTTCCTTGCGGATAGGTGCCAACAGCCTAGAACACTCCTTCTTCCCTTGGAAAGTGACTTCAGGTCCACCTGGAGCCTTTACTGTTACTGTCTTGGCCTTGCACTCGATGCTTGCACTGTACATTGACATCCAATCAATGCCAATGATAACATCGACTCCCAAGATAGTCAGCTCGATCAGATCAATCCCAAAGATTCTATCCCTAATCACAATCTCGCAATCAGCATAGTACCGATCAGTGGTTAAAGTTTCTCCTGATGGAGTAGCTACTACTAAGATCTTGCTTGGAAAAATCTTCGGTTCAACTCCCAACACTTTAGCAAATTTAGGAGACACAAAAGTATGAGAGGATCCAGTATCGAACAATACAACAGCTTTCATTCCATTCAAATAAAGTTCGCCTGTTACATAATACACACTCATTACGTAACAGTTCACTAAATAGGCGGGAAAAGAAAACACATGAACCTCTAAACATCTGCCCTCGTACCCGTGATGACGTGAGCAACCTCATCGGCATCAGCTTCGGTCAAGGCAAATACTCGCCCTGATTAGTACGGTCTCTTTCCAGTCTACTGCATTGGCACATTGTGATTGCCAGTCCGTGGTTTGAGGCATTGAGATCGATAATGTCCCGTCTCACCACAGTTGAAGCAATTTACCGCAGGAGGTCTCACAACATTATTCCCAGGTCCTCCAACCACACTAATAGCGTTTGCCCCTATTGGTTTGAACCTTTGTGCAGATGGTTGTCCCTTGAAATTTCCAGAATTTGCGGGCCTCTTTCCAGACTGCCAGTTGTTCCTCCGATTCTGAACAACATGAAACTGCTCCATGTCTGCCTCCGTGGCTGCTGCTCGCTTGACCAATTTGTCAAACCTCCTGATACCAAGAGGTATCATCCGGGACCTCAAGCTCGGCCTCAACCCATGCTCGAACTTACGAGCCTTCTTCGCCTCATCCATCACTAATTCCGGAGCATACCTAGAGAGCTGAGTAAACTTGGTCTCATACTCTCTAACTGACATGCCACCTTGCTGTAGTGATGGAAACTCCATAGCCTTCTTCTCCTGGATGTCGGAGGGAAAATAGTGACTGCAGAATTCTTCCAAAAATTCCTCCCAGCCAAGAACAATACCTCCCATAGTCCGCTTCATCGACTGCCACCAAACAGCAGCATCCTTCTCAAACTGTAGAGTCGCCAACTTCACCTTGCTGCCTTCCGGGGTCTCCAGCACTTCGAAGATGGTCTCTACCTGCCTGATCTAGTTGTCAGCCGCATCAGGATCTAACTTCCCTTCGAACACATGTGGTTTCATCCGTTTGCATGATTCCACGAGTTTAATCGCTTCGGGCACCGGATTCGCAGGTACCCTTCCTTGGTTCTGATTCATGGCCACGGCGTTGAGCGTCTGATAGACCCTCGCAAGTTCCGTTTCCAGATCCAGACCTTCACCGTTTTTAGCTCATCTTCAAGCCATATTCTGATGCAAAAGATCCATTAAATTCGAAGTATAAGACATGAATTTTAAATCAACTTGCATTTCATTGAATTCCAAACTTTATACATTCGAATTGAAAATATTTCTTGACATCAGAATGAAAACATTAGAAGCTACAACAGTCTAACTCCTACGGTTCCTCTTCGCTTCACAAAGTTCTCCCCGTAGTTCATCAACTTCTTCCTTCAGCACATCGGTCAGATTCTTCCTCTTCTAGAGTTCCCATACACGATGACTGAGAACTGCAAAGTCATCCTTACGCTTGCCAACTGAGCCTCCAATAACCCAACTCTCTCCCACAGTGTTTCTACCTGCCTTTGAAGAGATGCAACAAGACTATTCGAAACTGATCCCTCTTCTTCATCAAAAGAAGAGTCGTTAGACGAGTCTGGAGGTGGGGTAATCTCTCGAGACTCAGGCCATTCTTCTTCGTCAGAATCTGCTTGCCCTGGATGGTACTCTTCCTTGGGATCTGCTTGTCCAGGATAGTACTCTTCCTCAATGATATGCCAATTGTCGTCGCTAGCAGGGTCGAAATGATCAGCTATTTTTAGAAATAGAGAGGAAGAAACATAAGTCATAGAGCAACACAAATGTAAGTCACTTACATTTAAATCTCTAGACTCAAACCCAGACTCTAATGTCCACTTTTAGGGTGTCGTTCCTTATAAATTTGTACCAGTATGAAACATAGCTCTGATACAACTCTGTAACACCTCGAATTCCAAATACAACTGAATTCGAGATTTCCACAGGATCTTTACGTCTCATTCGGTACAATTTCACAAGGAAATAAAACTTTTCACTTTACATCAGAGTTACATGAGATCTCACACTTTACATTTTACAGCGGAAGCATATATCACAAATAATTTACATGTAATAACAGCAGAAGCAATTTACATCATTTAAACAAAGATGCAACAATAAGTAATCTTTAAGCATCAGTTCTCTTTTAATCTTTACCAAGCCTTTTATCCTGCATATAAAACTGTGGGTACGTCAGTTTATTCAACCGACGAAATTATACATGGTCATACTCTCTATGCCAGAAACAGTATAACGATTCTCATTTCTTAACAAATCACAAACTTGTTCACAAATAAACCATAAAGGGACTATCCTGTTGATGTCGTGTTGTGATTGTGCACTTAGTCCTTAATGCAGTTATTATATTATATGACACTAATGAGCACTTGTTCGGATTCTATGCATCCCATACTAAATAGGTCCGAGGGCAAGCCCTTATTCGCACTTCATTTTATAGGGTTCAATCCCTCGCCATGACTTAATCTACTACTGTAACCACGGTAAGTATCTTAGATGTCCTATGATCTACTAGCCCATGTCCAGGCAGCCTGGAGGGAAATCCCACGCACTGACACGACGCATCGAGCAGGCAACCTATGGACAATTCAGCCTCCGCCATGCAACAATGGCACCACCCACAGCCACTCAAACATCGCACAAGCGTCGCCACCGGGACGATAATTCTGGAGTAGTGCCCACGCCATGTCTTGACGCATCAAACAGGCAGCCTGTGGATCACTCTCACACCGCCAATCCGATGGCCCTCATACTCGTGTTTTTCACTTACTTTCATTACATCTCCACTATGTATCTAGTCCTTATTTTATTAGAATCATGAACAAAATTAAAGCTCTAGAGTTAGCCTCTTCACTATACCGGACTTAATCATTCATTCAACATGACCCAACCTTGGTTTTTCATTTCAAATTCCATTTCAATTCATTTCTTTCCAATTGCCGGTGGGAGACTTAGCTACTTTTTAGTTTCAATTTCCATTTCGCAATCACCAGAATTGAGCCTTTCAAGCTCGTAAGTTCATTTTTCATAATCACAATAGATTTTCATTTCACCGCTTCCACAAACATACAAACTTTTCATAAATTCAAAATAATGATCTACTTCATTTCAGGTATAAATTCATGCGAAGACAAATAGAATTTACTGCTTCTAACTTGTCACAACCAATAATCATGCAACATAAGATTCGCAATCTTTATCGTAAAACAAATCATAGAATTTCTGATATGCCAAAAAGCGATCTGAACAGTCGACTTAGAGCTTATCCAGTCGACTTGTTCAGCCAAATACAGTTCTTCAATCACTTGCTCGGAAGAGTCGACTGCTGCACATGGCCAGTCGGCTGTTCCGGAGCGTTCAAAATCTAAATATACTTTACGGGGAAGTCGACTGTCATTCGTACTAGTCGGCTGTTCTGGATAGTTCAACTATACAACTTTTCATGTTCAGTACAGTCGATTGCTACAATATTCGGTCGACTGATCAAAGTTAAATTCGATTTAAGGAATATCTCTTCCTTCTGTTCTTCAATTAACACACAGCATTTTTGTTCAACTACAGTATGTTCAATGTCAACATAAACCTGCGATTCTTATCCATTTACCAGCATCACAACATAGTTTACGATTAAATGTAGGTTTCACAATACTAGTATTTTCTTTCACCCAAATAAAATTTCTAATCGTGCATTTGTCCTTTACTCATTATTTGTCTACGGAGATAAATATTAATACTGAGTTAACATGCTAGCAAAGTCAAGATAATGGCACACATTAAATACATCAACTCATGGAATTTCGAACTGTATATATTTTATTTCATCGTACCAGTCGACTGTCAACATGATCGGTCGACTGTACCGGTAATCTCCAGTTTCTCTAAATGTCTTAGTTCTTTACCATTCATTCACATTTTCCATCTTAGGTATAGCATAGAGGATTTCAATATAACAATCATTCTATCAATCAAACTTTCACATGCATGATAACAAAACAATCTCAATCCTAACATGATTTCTATACTAGAAGTCATGAGAAACACCCACCTTGTTGAAGAAATAAATGAAATCCCGTAAAGCCTTCTAGTGTGATAGTGTGACTCCTCCTCCTTGCTCCTTGCCACCGAGAATCCTCTGAAGTGATGACCGGCCTCCAAGATACTCCCTCACAACTCTCTTAAAATATAACTTTCTTTCAAATAAAGTTCTTAGTGTAAAAGACAAATGAGTGAGAGGGATATTTATACTAAATCTTTGGGTGAGATAGAGGGCTAGGATTGAGTAGATGGTTATGAGATGGAGGGCTAGGATGAGAGTAGGAGTTGTAGTAACTATCCACAACTAGGTAACCACCTACACACTAACTCCACCTCTCCCAAAAACCGGCCAAGGAAAGGTGCTCATGCACGTGTACGTGCAATGCACGTGCATGCCCTAGTCTCCTTATGAAAACTTGTACATTATACATTCTTATAAAAATAATCTTTTAAAAGATGTTACCTTACAAGTTGTTATTAAAAGAATGAGCTTAAATTGATGGGACAAAATATTAGTTTTTTTTTTTACAAAATAAATAAATTAGATTTTTGGGCTTGTGTTTATTTTAGGAATAGGGCGTTTATAAAAAAAAATAATTTAAAGAACATATATACATACATATGCATATACTCCTCATCCATAAAGAAAAAATAATTATAAGATTTCATATTACGAAAATTGCACGTGCACACTACGTACAAAAATAAATAAATAATTTTCATAAATGAAAATCGGGGCATTACACTACCCTTGGCCGAGCTCGCAGCCGAGCAGGAGGACAAGGAAGCCGAGTACGATGCCGAGGACGAGGTGAACACTGAGGGGGAGATAGTCACTGTGCCGAGTGATGACGTGTCGGAACACCCTCACGAGGTGGACCTCTGACTTAGTTTCCTCTTTTCTCGTTGTTTTTGCGTCTTTTTTTTTTGTTGTAACGCCAAACCGCCGACTGGCCACCGCTTTTATGTATATTTTGGATTTTAATGAAACGATTCACTTTTTGAAAATGTTTGGAAATTTTGACTTTGCTTTGTGTTCGACTTGTTTTGGAATTTTGCTGTGTCGAGGACGGTGTTACTATTATTGAAATTTCGTTAAGTGTTGAAGACACTTTTTTGTTCGTGTTGAGAACTCAAGCGTTGAGAACACATTGAAATTTCGCTAAGTGTTGAAGACACTTTTTTGTTCTCTGTGTTGATATTTTTTTCGCTTTTCAAGTTGAGTCGAGTTCAGCGGCCGAGGTCTCTCGCCTTCGCACTGAATTGAAAACGGCAAAGCGGGCCCTCTCTTGCAGCCGAGAGTGCTTCCTCAAAAACGAGTTGGATCTAGAGGAAGTCAAGGCAACGGCGAGAGGGTATTTCTCTGAGCTGAAACAACTACAGAAGCGATCTCGCGAGGTTCATCTTGAAGGCGAGGTGGAGTTGCTCCGAAAGGCACTGTTCGACGTTACTCGAGCGGAAGGTAATCTTGTGGCGGAAGTTCAAGATTTGAAGATAGTTGAGGAAGAACTTTTGGCGAAGAAAGACGAGTTAGCCTTGGCAGTAGGTAAATTGATGGCCGAGCGCGACGAGTTGACCGCGAAGGCTGACGAGTTGAGGAGGGTTACGGTCGACAGAAGTATCGAAGTGACCCACCTTCGTCGAATCGTTGTCGATAGCTCTGGCGCTGAAGGCTCTGCTTGGCTTTCTCGCTTTAAGATATCTGTGAAGGACGACTCTTTGAAGGATCGGATCGTCGAGCTCGAGGAGGAAGTCACTCGACTCAAACCTCAGCCAGGAAGAATCAATGTTCGGAGCACATCGTGTACTCGCGAAGAGAACGAGAGGGGAATCTCTTTTTACGAGCTCGCGACTCGTTTGCCTGTTGTTAGGCGGAGCCCGGCCGATGCTCAAAGTGGGGTGGCTGCCTCGTCTAGTGGCGCTTCGGTTGGGGCCACGGTCAGAGGCAGTGCCGAAGAGGCGTCTCGGTCCGTTGGCCTACAAACGAGCTCCGAAGTTAGGAGACGCCGTCCCCGAGTGTATTTGAACCCAAACATCCCCATTCCGAAGAAGCATTGAATAAGTTGTTGTAATTATGCTTCTTTGTGTTTTTGTAGCACCTCGTAGTAGTAACTTGGTCTTGTAATTTGAACGCTCTTGTGCGCTAAAATTTCAGATAAGTTAAAGCTAGTTCCTCTTCTGTGTTTGTGTGTTTAACAATGACTCATAATCAGAAGTGAATCTTTCTTTGTATGGCCGCAGAATGTCTAACTCCAACTTTAAATGAACCATAAGAACCAAAGGTTAGCTCCTCCAAGTACTCTTTTCGCATATCTAGTCTAGTTGTAGGAGATACGCGTGCGGCGGCGGTGCGCGTTTCAATGTTTGTGGGAGTAATTCTGAATGGCAAACCACTTCTAGCTCGCTTAAGAGCGAGCCTGCGAAGTGGAGTCGAGCCAAGCGTTGGACTCCGAACTCATCGTTTGAGTATGTTTCAACGGTTATGGGAGCAATTTCGAATGGCAAACCACTTCTAGCTCGCTTAAGAGCAAGCCTATGAAGCAGAGTCGAGCCAAGTGTTGGACTCCGAACTCGTCATTCGAGTATGTTTCAACGGTTGTGGGAGCAATTCCGAATGGCGAACCACTTCTAGCTCGCTTAAGAGCGAGCTTCCAAAGCGGAATCTAACAATGTGCTGAACTTCGAACTCGTCGTTTGAGTATATTTCAACGGTTGTGGGAGCAATTCCGAATGGCAAACCACTTCTAGCTTGCTTAAGAGCAAACCTGCGAAGCGGAGTCGAGCCAAGTGTTGGACTCCGAACTCGTAGTTTGAGTATATTTCAACGGTTGTGGGAGCAATTCTGAATGGCGAACCACTTCTAGCTCGCTTAAAAGCAAGCCTGCGAAGCGGAGTCGAGCCAAGTGTTGGACTCCGAACTCGTCGTTCGAGTATGTTTCAATGGTTGTGGGAGCAATTCCGAATGGCGAACCACTTCTAGCTCGCTTAAGAGCGAGCTTACGAAGCGGAATCGAGCCAAGTGTTGGACTCCGAACTCGTCGTTTGAGTAAAAGAAATTAAAAACAGAGAGATGCAAACAGTCACAAGAAAAACATGGAAAAAAGAAGTTCTTTATTGATAGGCACTAGTCGGCTGCTTCTAAGTTGCAAGTCGTTATTACATTAAAGAAATAAAGAAGCAAAATACAAGTGAACGGAAAGGAACGGTTCGACATCTAAAGGTACTTAGAGAGGCGCTCAGGTGCCCTCTTGGTACTTCAATAGATGGTCGGCATTCCAAGTCCTGGAAATCTCTCTGCCTTCAAGATCTTCGAGACGGTATGTTCCGGGCCGAACTTCTTTCGTAATCCTGTAGGGTCCTTCCTAATTTGGAGCTAGCTTACTCTTTTGGTTGGAAAATGAGATTGCTAGCTTTCTGAGGACTAAGTTCCCCTCTTTGAGATTGGTGGGACGGACTCTCTTGTTGTAGGCTAGCTCGGTCCTCCTTCGATAATTTTGCTGGCGGATTGACGCTCGTTCGCGGAGCTCATCAATCAAATCCAAATTTGCCCGAAGCTCTCTGGCATTCTGCTCTTCTGCATAGGCCATAAGACGAGGAGATGGTAGACCGACTTCCAAGGGGATCACAGCTTCGGACCCATAGGTAAGATTGAAGGGTGACTCTCCTGTGGGGGTCCGTTTCGTAGTGCGGTAGTTCCACAGTACGTTAGGGAGCTGCTCCGCCGACAAGCCTTTGGCGGGCTTATCCAGCCTTTTCTTGATACCGAAAAGGATCTGTCGGTTGGCATTCTCCACTTGTTCATTTGATTGAGGATGGGAGAGAGAGGAGAAGCGCTGCTGAATGGCGAGGTCTTCACATAGAGATCGGAATGCAGCCCCTGTGAATTGTGTTCCGTTATCGGTTATTAGGACCCGAGGCATGCCGAACCTACAGATGACGTTCTTCCAGAAGAACTGAAGCTTTGCTCTCAGTGATTGTAGCAAAAGGCTCGGCCTCTATCCACTTTGAGAAGTAGTCGATTGCCACTACTAAGAATTTGAGTTGGCCGAGAGCTGGTGAAAATGGTCCTAGTAAGTCCATCCCCCACATTGCAAAAGGGATCGGACTTGATAGGGAGGTGAGTTGTGCTTGGGGTAGGCGACGAATGTTGGAGTACTGCTGATAGGAACTGCATTGCCGGACATGCTGTTTGGCATCTTGTAGGAGGGTAGGCCAGAAGTACCCATAGTTCAACACTTTCCTGGCGAGGGACCTTGACCATGAATGTGCTTCGCCTATACCTTCGTGGAGCTCTTGCACGACATATGAAGCTTCTCCCGGGGAGAGGCACCTCAAGTAGGGTCTGCCGTCTACTTGGGTGTAGGAGCATTTGTACAAGACCCCTTCAACAAGGGTGTACCGCTCCGCTCTGGTTTGGACTCTGCGAGCTTCTTTTGGGTCTTCGGGGAGGAGCCCATCCCTCAGAAATTCTATCAGAGGTTTCTTCCAGTTATCTTGAAGCTGGATGGGTAGCAACTCCATCAATTCGGGGGTTTCTTATTCAATGCTCGGTCTAAGGAGCACTTCAATCAGGACGGTCTGCTCGAGACCCTGAAGGGAGGAGGAGGCTAGCTTGGAGAGGGCATCTGCTTGGCAATTTTCTTCTCTGGGGATCCGCTGAATGAGCGCCTCTTCAAATGAAGCCATGAGATTTTGGACCTTGGCTAGATACTTAGCCATTCGGTCATCTCGCATCTCGTACTCGCCTAAGACTTGATTCACGACCAGCTGAGAGTCGCTAAAGATCCAGAGGTATTGTGCCCCTGCCTTGCAAGCCATGCCGAGGCCAGCTATAAGGGCTTCATACTCCGCTTCATTGTTGGAGGCCTTGATATTGATGCGGAGGGAGTATTGGAGAACGAAATCATTTGGGCCTGCCAGAATGACCCCGGCCCCGCTTCCCTCGATGCAAGAGGATCCATCTACATATACCGTCCAGATAGGAGGCCCCTTTGCTGCTTGGTTGACCTCTGGGATTGTGCTCTCAATAATGAATTCAGCTAAGGCTTAAGCCTTGATTGCGGTCCGAGGCTGGTATGATATGTCATGCTGACTCAGCTCGATCAACCACTTCATCAGCCGGCCCGATGTCTCGGGTTTGTGCAGAACTTGCTTAAGCAGTTGGTCGGTAAGAACGACCACCGAGTGAGACTGAAAATAAGGGCGAAGCTTCCTAGCTGCCATTACCAAGGCGTACGCCATCTTCTCCAATCTTGGGTAGCGGAGCTCGGCATCCCAAAGTACCTGCTCACGTAATAAATGGGCTTCTGAGCCTTGTCTTCTTTCCTTACCAAGACAGCACTGAGGATTTGTTCGGAGGTATCTAAGTAGAGGTAGAGTGTTTTCCCCGGGATAGGCTTGCTGAGGAGCGGGGGGTTGACTAAATAGGCTTTCAACTGATCGAATGATTCTTGTTGCTGTTGACCCCATTCGAAGCCCTTAGCTCCCCCTGAGGGCTTTGAAGAATGGAAGACACTTCTCCCCTAACTTGGATAGAAAGCGCCCTATTGCTGCGAGGTGCCCCGTGAGCTTTTAAACCTCTTTCACACTTTTGGGAGGAGCCATGTCCAGTATTGCTTTAATCTTCTCGGGGTTGGCTTCGATTCCTCTTTGGCTGACCATGAAGCCTAGGAATTTCCCCGATGAGACCCCGAACGCACACTTGTTCGGGTTGAGCCTCATATCATGCCTTCTCAATACATCGAATGCCTCCTGCAGGTCGGCCACATGATCGGCCCCGTGGATGCTCTTGACTAGCCTATCATTAACATATACTTCCATGTTTCGGCCAATTTGGTTCTGAAAGACTTTGTTGACAAGGCATTGGTATGTCGCGCCTGCATTCTTCAACCCTAAGGGCATTAACCTGTAGCAGTAGAGCCCCTGATCGGTGAAAAAGGAGGTCTTCGAAATATCCGGGGGGAACATTCGGATTTGATTATACCCGGAGAAGGCATCTATGAAGCTGAGCAACTCATGACCCGAAGTGGCGTCAATCAATGTATCGATGCTTGGGAGAGGAAATGGATCTTTAGGGCATGCCTTGTTCAGGTCCGTGAAGTCGATACAAATCCTCTAACTCCCGTTGGACTTCTTAACCAAAACAATGTTGGAGAGCCATTCGGGATAGTTGACTTCTTGGATGAACCGGGCCTTAAAGAGCTTGTCCACTTCTTCCTTGATAGCTTTTTGGCGCTCAGGGGAAAATTTGCGCCTTTTTTGTTGGACCGGTTTGGACCCCGGAGCAACACTCAAGTGGTGGACGAGGAGTTCTTCGGAGATTCCTGGCATGTCGGCAGCCGACCATGCGAAGAGATCGCGGTTCTTTCTAATGCATTGGACTATGTCGGAACATAGGGCAGATGTAAGGGTCTTGCTGATGAGGAACTTGCAGTTCGGATCTTGCTCGGAGAAAAGCACTTCCTCCAATTCATCCACCGGTTCGGACGTTGGCCGGACATTCACTTGGGGAATCTCAAGAGTCTCGAGGGTAAGGACTAGTCCCCCAGTGGAGGTCATGTAACATTTGCGGGCCATCTCTTGACTACCCCTTACTTCTCCTACTCCCACCCTGGTGGGGAACTTCATCTTAAGGTGATAAGCTGAGGGGACGGCCTTTAGAGCAGCTAGGCCAGGTCGGCCTAGAATCACATTATAAGCAGCGGGGACATCGACGACCATGAAGTCCATCGGCTCCGTTCGGGTGGTAGGAGTTTTGCCAGCGGTTACGTCGAGGGTGATTACCCCTTCGATAGTCACTGGCACTCCCGTGAACCCGTGGAGTGTGTAGCCGGCGGGCTTTAGCCTATCCCGGGATAGCTTGAGCCTTTTGAAAGCAGCGAGGAAGAGGATGTTAACGGAGCTACCATTGTCCACCAGTATCCTCTCCACTTTAAAATTCGCCATATGGAGGTTGATCACTAGGGCGTCTCAATGGGGGGTTCGGACATCCTCCAGGTCTTCATCTGAAAAAGTGACCGGGACTCCGAGGCCTTTGGGAGGGGGTATGCCATGTACTGAGTTGACCTCACTGATGAAGACCTTTTGAGAGGAGTTGGAGGTGCCTCCCATTGGGCCTTCATGAATGAGATGTAGGATGCACTCCTCTTCGAACTCGAGAGTTTCCTCGTGCCTTTCAGGATGCTTGTTAGCCCCCTTAGGGGGAGGAGGAAGATCGATCCGGTCAGCTGCCCCCATTGGATGAGGGCCTCAATTTCATTCTTCAGGGCCCGACAATCATTGGTGTCGTGGCTGTGGTCCCGGTGATATCGGCACCACTTCTCTTTGTCCCTCTTCTTGCCGGGGGTATTCATCTTCAGGGCTGGAGGCAGTACCCCTTCTTTCTCAACCTCTATGAGGATGGTGAAAATGTTGGCGTTAAGAGGAGTGAATTTCTAGAGCTTCTTAGCTCTTTCTGGAGCTTCTTAGCTCCTTCTTCTTCAGCCACCTTTCGCTTGGTCCCGGAGGAAGACCCCTCAAAGGAGGGGCGATGCTCAGCTTGCTCAACTCGAATATACTTCTCGCTCCTGAGAAGGAGGTCGGAGAAGTTTTGCGGAGGCTTCTTGGCTAGGGAGGACCGAAGGCTGGAGTTAAGGAAATTTGACTGGAAGGCTGCGGCAGCGACCGACTGGTCGAGGGAAGCAATGGACCTAGCTTCCGCGGTGAACCTTTTCACATATTCCCTGAGCTTTTCCCCCTTCTTCTGACTAAGGTAGAGTAGTGAAATGTTGTTCTTCTCTGTGCGATGGCTACTCACGAAGTGGGTGACGAAGAGGGTTTCAAATTGTTCAAAGGAAAATATGGAGGATGGGGCAAGGCGAGAGTACCATTCCTAGGCCGGACCCTTGAGAGTAGCTGGGAAGGTTTTGCACAGTAGGGCATCAGAAGCTTGGTGGATCAACATAAGGGTCTTGAAGCTTTCGATGTGGTCCACAGGGTCCGACTCCCCGGAATAAGTCTCGAACTGTGGGGGCTTGAAGCTTATTGGAACGGGTGCCTCCATGATTGTTCGGGAGAAGGGAGGTCTGCTCGGATGTAGGGTCCTTCCCCTCAGCTCCTCTTCCCTGTCTAGCTGGCCGAGGCGTCTCTCCATCTCGTGAAGACGATGGTAGACGGCATCATCCCTTCGATGGTAGCCATATGAGTTTCTAGACTCGTCTTCGTATGAAGGGGAGTGCGGAGTTCAGCGATGGTAGCTAGGGGTATGGCGAGGACTGCGATGGCGGTTGCTCGGAGCTGGAGGAGGGGTTAGGGACCGATGGCTAGGACTTTGGACCGGAGTAGGAGTGGGGACCCTCTGAGCATTGTTGTTTTTCGGTCGGAGGTTGAGGGCTTGCAAGATGGTTGCTTGGAACTGCTGGAATTCGGCCCGGGTGATAGGTGCGGTATCATCCCTCGGGGGTTGTCGACCAGCGGGAGAATGAGGCCTTCTGCTATGGTGCTCGGGGGACTCTCTCCGTCCTCTGTGAGGAGGAGACCTCCTATAGTCTCGGCGATGAGGAGATCGCTCATTCGGACGTTCCTGACGGGAGGCTCCCTTACTGGCCCGCCTTTCATCCAAACGGCGGCAAAGATCCTCTTCTTTATGCCGATTAAGGATGGTATTGCGGAGTTCGGAAGCTTGGGGATTGTGAGATGCCATGGAATCGGTAGAGGGGTTATGCACGGAGACATGGTCACTTTGGAGAGGTTGTTTCTAAGGATTGGGACGGGAGCCCCCCCGCACCAGCATTCTGAGGCTTGATCTAACCCCAAGGGGGTTGGAGGTTCTGATGAGGAGGTTGGTCCTGTTGCGGGGCCTGATCAGGTTGAGAAGGGGGTCCCGCCGGTAGGGCGGTTTGAAGGGGGATCTCCTGTTGTGGTTGAGGAGGAGTGGGTCCACGGTTGGACCCTCTGGATCTTAGCTTTCGGGGAGGCATGTCTCGAGATGATCTTAACCAAGGGAAGAGGAAGGATTGCTATTCGTGGGTTCCCACAGACGGCGCCAATCTGTTGCCGCTAAATCTGGTGTAGGGGCAAACAGATAGAATTTGTAAATTCTTAGGCAAACTAAATAGCAAACCTGGAGCCTTTCCACTGGAGTTTGACCATTGACTCCCACCGTTCACCTGCAAAAAGTGCGAGACAGCGGGGTTGATCCCGATGACGCACCCTCCGACGCTCAAGTCAGTAATCAGAAAAGATTATGAGTGAGCGTTAACTGATAAAAGATTGATTACCTCTTAATGGTGGTAGATGGGGGGTATTTATAGCCGCCTTTGGGATCAGTTTAGGAAGGAAATCTCTAATTCCCTGTGAGAGGATAGAGTGAATCAGGGCCGTCGATTAAGCATAATCAGAAACCCTAATTCTATCCTGCTGGACCGGGTTTGCTGCGGGTTGGAACCTGCATCCAGTTGAGGTGGATCCGTTCACGGGTTATTGGGTCTTAGGAGAGAAGACCCAGTACCCATTTCAGACCCATTTGTAAGTGAAAATTACTATTTTACCCCCAAGCTTTGAGATTCGCGCCTGATTTGGATGGTTCCAATTTAACCCCATTTTTAGCCATATCAGTGGAAAATGAGGGGTTTATTAAGAGAGGAGCGAGGGAAAGAGGGGGAAAGGGGGTCAGCCAAATAGGGTAGGGGGTAGGGGTGAGGTGGCAAGGTGGTTTTGCCAAAACCATGGTCTAGCTCATTGTTTTTGAGATAAGGCTTGGGCTAAAATTCTTTGGTCTTGATCAAGCTCTAAATGAAAGATGAGAGGTTTGATTTGAGTGCATGTAAAGAATATCCATTGCAGTACCATACAATTGTATATTCGTATAGACACCGCACTTAAAACTAGTGCATGTACTAGTATCGGTCCTTCTTATTCTCGTGCACCATCAAGAACGCAACCATCGACACAAACCACCCCGCAGACATAAACGCACCTCACATCATTCATACATATATAATCAAGCAAATACTGCAATATATATATACATACAGACTATATATATATATATATATATATATATATATATATATATATATATATATATATATATATATATATATAAAAGCATTATATTATCTGGGGTATTACAAGGTGCGCTCAAAATGGCCAATTAACTTGCAAATAGTGCAAAGGTGACTGAGGAGATCAGGGGCATTGCGTAATCTATCGGTGTAGATTCACGAGTCAGGAGAGCGTGCAATCATGTTTCTTCAGCAACAAGTTCAGCAATAGTAGCCTCAAGACAAGGAACCGGGTCTCGATTGATCAACTAACTACATAGGGACTAGTACTCTGGTTGATGGCCCTTCATAAAGAACATAAACTGTCGACGCTCACAGGTGACACGAACATCACTATCCACTAACTGCTGTAACTCGCGCCAGATATTGTGAATTTCTTATAATGATCCTGAATGCTTCGATCACCCTGATGGTCAAGAATGGATGAACAAGTAGCTGGTACTCATAGCATCCACTAACCTGGACATACTTGGTGGTCAACTAGAGCCAAATGGCCTCTGCAGGACGAACATGAAGAAGATCGGCCTGAAGAGTGCGGTCGACAGAGAAAATGATGAAGGCGATGACCTGACAATCGTGATCATCCCAAGTCGCCATGGAGGTGTGGATGGGTTTCTTGTCGGCTTCAGCAACATAATCGGCGGGATCTTTGGGGCGATGATTAGAGCCACCAATGTAACCCCATAATCCGTCAAGAGCGGCCTCAACAGAGGTAGAAATTTTTTTCCAGTCCTTAGCAGAGGAAAGGGTGAAGTTGTTGGAGACGGGAATATACTGCCGAAACTGAGGTTCCATGAAGAAGCACTAGTACTTGCAAAAAAAGATTCTTTTTTTTTTGCTGTCGGCGTTCAGAAATCAAGCGGGAGGAAGGATGGAAGGAAGGTTTGGTTGGAGTTGTGTGTTTGGCTTTCGGGTAAATCAGGGAATCGGGTGTCGGGTTATGGGCTTGCGTTTCGGGTAGGTTAGGGAATCGGGTTATCGGGGGTTTTTTTGTTTTTTCTTCGGGGAGGGGGTATGAATCGGGATCAACGATGGTTGCTTTGAGGGTTGCTCGACAGGAAGGCATCGGGTCTGAGAGAACGATTTCGACGGAACAGCGGGATCTGGATTGTCATCGATGGGAGACTTTGGGGATGAGCCGACATCGGGATCAACTTCAAGGAGGAGACGACGTCGTCTTCGGGATTGGACGACGCCAACTTCAGTAATGGGACAGGAGTTGATGAAAGGCGATGGTGGGGCTAATGAGAGATTAGATGTTAACAGGAGATTAAAGTTTGGGATAAGGGTTGCTCTGATACTATGTTAAGATAATAGAGAGATTGAAGGTAAAAGATGAAATGGATTATTATTGAGCTCTAAAGGCCATTGTATATAGAATACAAGATGAATCTCAGCCGTACATCACAAACAATATATATAGCAATGTATCTAATAATATATCTAACATATATATCTAACACATCATTTATAAAAACCCTTGGAAACCCTAATTTTTGAGAGATGTAGAAACCAAGCATAGTGAAAAATAAGTGGATCAAGATATGAGAGAGATTCTGTCTAGGTAAACCCTAAACTTGTTTCTTTAATTTAATACTCATTGTGGTATCAAAGAAAAAACTGAAAAACCCTTGAAATTTATTGATTTCTTTACTATTGACTATTGTATAAATCTTAATTTTCTCCTTTCAAAATATTTATGTTGTTATCAAGAAAATAAAAGACGATGGAACCATCACTGGTATGATGTTATCGAATTCTAATTGGCTCAACTTCATAATTTCTTAGTCTTAATTTATAAATCTCTATTATTCCAATTAATTCTTTCTTTATATAATCAATTTATTTATTTTATTTTTGGCTTATGATTTTTTTTTTATAGTTTTTCTTTTTAACTCAAATTACATCTTTCTTGTATATGGTTGTTAGGGAGAAGTCTTGGTCAGGTAGAACTCTTGGTCAGTGCCAGATAGGTTGAGAAGGTTGATGAGTTCAATGGGAAAGAATTTTGAAATAATAAAACTATTTGTAGGAATAGATTTTCTTTTTAGGTTTATAAAGTTCAGAAACTAGTTTGATCAGTTTATAAAAACATCTTATACTTAATGTCATTATAAATCTGCTAAAAAGTGTGCAAGACGGAAATATAATCTTGCACATGAATAAACCATTTATTTCATGTTCACTGCATTTTACTCAATGTCATTGATTTTTATTTTTCCACATCGTGTATGATGCTACTTTTTTGGGTGTGTAAGCAACAAATAATGGGTTCTTGTATTAATGTGGAAAGCTCATATCACAACTGTCAATCTGATATTGATGAGAGGCTAGTATTTAAGTTGATTAGTTGATCTAGTGGTGGTTGTGCTGGTTCCTGGCCGCCGGAAACTTGCAAAAAACCTGAAGCAACGATAGTTTTCCTGACGACAAACCTTCCAAAGGTCAAGTCAGTATTTAGTGGCAAAAATGTTGATCACTTGGTACTTGAGGAGAGGGATCTATATTTATAGGCAATGAGGGAGAGCAATTACTGAATAGATTCCATAACTGGCTGGGACAATTCTCCTTCATGAGCTGACCAGAAACAGTGGGCTTATGAATGCCCAAGTGGTGTTTAGGGGTCTATGCTTGCTATGAGATTACTATTTTACCCCTAGGAATGTCGAGATTCTCATAAGGATCAAACGGTTTAAATCGACTGAGTTTTTCCCCAAATCATAGGCCCCCCACTTCTGATGGTTGGGTGTAACAACCTTCGGGTAGTTCTCTCCTGTGTAGAAAAAAATCAGATGATGGCACAAATTTTGAGGAGACCCCACGGTCAGTATTAGGATTTGCTCGTGACTGGCTCCAAGTCCTCGCCGAGCGCTGAGCCTGTGTCTTGGTGAGATGAGGGTCGAGGCGGCGAAGATGAGATCTTATCACACGTGGCTCGAAGTCTAAGCCGAGGGCTGAGCCTGTATGATTCGGCAAGGCGAAGGGAAAGGTAGCGAGGTCGATGAATTTTTTCGCGTGTGGCTTAAAGTCCATGTTGAATGTCGGACCCGTGTGCCTCGGCTAGATGAGGGGATAAGGCAGCGAAGATGAGATCTTATCGCGCGCAGCTCGAAGTCCATGCCAAGCGTTGAGTCTGTGTGCCTTAGTGAGATGAGTAGTGAAGCGGCAAAGTCGAGATCTTTTCATGTGCGGCTCGAGGTCCATGCCGAGCGCCGAGCCCGTGTGGCTCGGTGAGGCGAAGAGCGAGGCAGCGAAGTTGATGAATCTTATCAGGTGAGGATCGAAGTCCATGCCAAACACCGAACCTGTGTGCCTCGGTGAGACACAAGGTGAGGAGGAAAAGATCATATCTTATGGTGTGCAGATCGTAGTCCTTGATGAGGATCGAGCATGTGTGCCTCAGAAAGATGAGGGGGAGGAGGCAAGGATGAGATCTTTTCACATGTGGATCGAGGTCCATGCCGATGGCCGAGCCCCGTGTGCCTTGGCGAGGTGAGGAGTGAGGCAGCGAAGTCAATGAATCTTTCCACGTGTGGCTCGAAGTCCCCACCAAAGGACTTGGCCAAGCAGAATTGATGAATGTTTTCATCTAAGGCTCGAAGTCCATGCTGAGGGACGAGGCCAAGCAAAATTGATGAATCTTTTTGTGTGTGGCTCGAAGTCCATGCTGAGGGACGAGACCATTCGAAGTTGATGATTTTTTCGCGTGTGGATCGATGTCCACTCCGAGTAAAGAGCATGTGGACCTCGGCGAGACGAGGGATGAGGCAGTGAGGTCAAGATCTTTCCACATGTGCTTCAAAGTCCATGCCGGGGGAAATGGTCTTTTGAAAGATATTAGATTTTCCGTGTGTGGCTAGAAATCCAAGCAGAGGGATGAGGCTTAGCGAAAATTAGTGAATTTTTCGTGTGTGTCTAGAAGTCCATGCCGAGGGACGAGGCCTAGGAACATTTAGTGGATTTTTCGTGTAGGGCTTGAAGTCCATACCGAGGGACGAGGCCTTGCAAAAGTTAGTGGGTTTTTCGCATGTGGATCAAGTCCATGCTAGGGGAGAAGGCCTAGTGAAAGTTAGTTAATTTTTCAGTGAAGTTGAAAGACTTGGGGATTCTTCTCCCCATCTGAGTTGAAGCATGTGAGAAGCGCATGAGTTGGCTAATGTCACTACCACTGTGGAAAGCACGTGCACAGCAAGTATGATGGCTGATGTCTACCATTGTAGTTGCATGCACACTGCATGTGAACAGAATGACTTCACCACTGTAGAAATTGATGAGTTTTTCTCTAATCAACCCCTTAGCAGGATTGACATCATTTCTCTCTTTACGTTCTCTCTTTTGTTTGAGGAGCTTCTCTCTCTAGAATCCTTTCAGGTCACCAACGTGCTTTTCGATCATCTTTATGACAACAGAAACCATATGAAATATTTTTAAATTTGGTCTAGGGTTCAGTCCAGTACAGCTGCCTCTACCTCCGACCATAACGACAACGACTCTTCATCCACTCTTGGTCAAACTGGACGGATATCCTGCATAATGTTTATTCTGAGTCTACTTTCTCAGGGAAGGAAGTGGAAGAGGTAGAGATTCGGTCCCATGATGTAGAGGAGGATGGGGAGAAGGAAGAAGAAGAAGAGGAAGGAGAGAATGAGGAAGGAGAGGAGGAAAGGGAAGGAGAGGAAGAAGCAGAAGAGGATGGCGAGAAGGGTCTCAGATGAAGCGAATCTCCCAGATCGTGTGGCCTCTCCCTCATCCCCACCGATGAGTAAATTGAAATTTGTCTTCCCATCGAACCAGAAAGCAAAACTGATCGAGAACATTACAGAAGGTGGCTTTGACATCCCATATTATCAGGATCTTGTATCCATAAGGATGTATCTGGATGACCCCCTGGATCTGATCATGTTTGGAATATAGCCGTCTTCATCTAGTCGACAAAAGATCGAGGCCGATCGGATATAGAACACGCTTGTGAAGATCGATTTCCCTCATATTCAGTTGTGCTATTACATTGCCCGGCAATTTGAGCTGATAATCCCGAACCCGGGACTCAGGTCGACGGACTTTCTGGCTCCTTGGTTTTTCGTGTTCCCCTTGGATGCCTTTGTCTCTAGGCTCCGGATACCCATGCACCATTTTGTTAAGAAGGTAATGAATTGGGTCGGAGAGAGTCCGATACAGTATGGGCTGAACTCTTGGAAACAACTCGCCAACTTCATTTTCCTTTGCGATGAGGAAGGGGTGCCATTGGGCCTGAATTATTTTTGAGTATGCCTAGGCCTCAACACTGCTAGGGCATTCGATGGGCGCTACTTCTTCTCACCCCGGCCTGGAAGATGCATCATGAACGATCACCCGAATTCGATTAAGGATTGGAAGTTGAAATACTTCTTATCCAAAGCCCCGATCCTTGGGACATGTCTACGAAGTGATCATTCTACATCCCGAAGCATAAAGCTATGATACCCAATGACTTCACTACCTGGGAGAAGGAAGAATTGAAAAAGCTCTTCGTCGGGGGAGAGAGTGAGGTGGCCGAAGTGTTAGGGTTTGAAGGCAATCACAGATTAAATACACATCAGAAAAATTACAAAAAAAATATCAAAACCTAGCCATGGATCCATGCAAAAAACCATAAACCATGTTTAGGAGTTATACCTTGATGATGGATCTGATGTCTCCACAGTATGCCGATCACAGCACTACAATTTTGTGGTACCTCTACTGTATCCACACGAACGGTTCAAAGTAAGCTTTCCCTCACGCCGCGGTGCTAGCTACAGGAAGGGGATATTCCTCACAATCTGTCTCTCACAATTTCTGTGACGGCTAGGTTTTCTCATGCGTGACTTTTTCACTGATACGAATCATATATATAGGTGCAGAAAACCAATCCTAAGAGAGTAATGAGGCTGTTGGGCTCAATCTGACCTGGTTCAGAATCGTGTATGGGCCTTTGAACTTTAGTCAGCCCATTTAATCTTATTAAATGTCCAACCAATGTTAGGAGTCCGAGTCTTACTTAGACCCCCAATTAAATTCTTCTTATGAATTTAAATCCCAATTTTGATCTATTCTAAGTGTGTGACTCTGTAGGTTCCCATTACGTTGACAGTAATACTAAAATCATATTCTAGTATTACAACCACTGAGCTGTATCTAGCAATGCATCACTACTACTCAAGTAACAGGAATGTCAGTGATTTGACATAACCTATCTGTGACCAAAGTAACCATGTAGTCTGTCCCATTGTCCAGATAACTTAATTGGCCACAAGGCATAGTGTGTGTCACCCTTGTATAGTTCTATCTTTAGATTCTTGATGTCCGAGTAGACTTACTGAGACAAATGAGCTCAATATCTCATATTGACTCATTTGAGCACAGCCATGCATTTTGCAGTCTCATATAATCAAGGGGACCATAGATATCGCTCCTATTGTATAAGAGGGACAAATCCTATCTAAGTCACTCACATCCTTCCGCATGATTTGCTGTATATCCAATAGTCGATTTTATAATCACCTTATTACAGGAAACATTTGACGACATTAAAACATACAACTTCTCATGTATGGAACCGTAGTGACTTCAAGTCAAAGGACTACGCACACCATAGTCACTGTGAGAACCACTTATGATACTCACGTAATGATCCATGCAGTGTTCTCATGGTGGGTCAGTCCAGTACATTATTACTCTAATATGTGCCCAAGTGAAGACTTGATACCTCATATCCATGACCCATGAGAATGGTCATCAGTTGCGCACACACTAGTATCTATGTATTATCGTTATTCTAATTCACAATAATACTTGACTAGGGTCATTTAAGAACAGTGTTCCGATTTCAGTCAATAGGATCTGACAATCAATTCATGCACTTGATACCCTATTGTATTGAACCTACTATTCTAAGGACTTTATTATGTTCATTTAATTCATAATAAATAACAAAATAAATGAAATGCCTAAATATGAAATAAATATCATGATACAATGTAAACTAGTAATGTCAATACACAACTGACCTTTAGGACATACACCAACAATCTCCCACTTACACTAGAGCCAATCAGACATACATCTAATGCCTATAGATCTAGTGTGACCCTCATGCTTTTACTGAGCAAGAGGCTTTGTCAGTGGGTCAACGATGTTATCATCTGTTGGTACTTTGCATATCTTCACATCTCCTCTATCAATGATCTCTCGAATGAGATGAAAGTGCCTAAGTATATGTTTGGATCGCTGGTGAGATCTAGGCTCCTTAGCTTGTGCAATGGCCCCATTGTTATCACAACAGAGGTCCACCGGGTCCACAAATACTAGGAACTATGCCAAGTTCAGTGATGAACTTTCTTATCCTAACAGCCTCCTTTGCTACATTGGAGGCAGCAATATACTCAGCCTCTGTGGTAGAATCGGCTAATGTATCTTGCTTCAAACTCTTCCAGCTCACAGCTCCGCCATGTAGGCAAAACACAAAACCTGATTACGATTTGGAGTCCTTATCAGACTGGAAGCTAGCATCAGTGTAACCCTTTACAACAAGCTCTTCCTCGGCTCCATATATCAAGAACGAATCCTCAGTCCATCTTAAGTACTTTTGGATGTTCTTGACAGAAGTCCAATGACTCTCATTGGGATCTGACTGATACCTGTTCGTCATGCTCAAGGAAAATGAGACATCTGGACGAGTACATAACATGGCGTACATGATAGAACCAATTTCAGATGCATATGTAATCTTAGTCTTGTGGTCCCTCTCATCTTGAGTTGTAGGATATTGAGTCTTAGACAGACTTACACCATGCGACATGGGTAGAAATCCCTTTTTGGACTCTAGCATATTAAAATGTTTTAATACTTTGTCTTGCATGTACTCTGACTCAGGCCAAGCAATCTTCTTGATCTATCCTTATAGATGTAGATGCCTAATACATAGGTAGCTTCACCCAAGTTCTGCATGGAAAAGTATTTTCCTAGCCAAGCCTTTACAAACTGTAAGGCAGGGATGTCATTCCCGATGAGTAGTATTTCATCTACATACAACACCAGAAAGACAATTGTGCTTCCACTAACCTTCTTGTAGACACAAGGTTCATTTTCATTCTTGATGAAACCAAACTCTTTGATTGCATCATCGAAGCGAAGATTCCAGCTTCTAGAAGTTTGCTTTAACCCATAAATTGATCGTTGCGGCTTACACAACTTTCCAGCATCCTTTAGAGTGGCAGAACCCTCAGGCTGTGTAATATACATATCCTCGAGAAGATTTCCATTTAGGAAAGTGGTTTTTACATCCATCTGTCAGATTTCATAATCGTGATATGTGCAATACCAAGTAAGATCCGAATGGATTTAAGCATGACAACTGGGAAAAAAGTCTCATCATAGTCTACACCATGAACTTGCTTGAAACATTTAGCCACAAATCGCACCTTAAAGGTTTGCACGTTACCATCCATGTCAGTTTTCTTTTTGAAAACCCAATTGCATCCAATAGGTTTTACCCCTTCAAGTGGATCTATTAAGGTCCATACTTGGTTGACATACATGGATTCCATCTCCGAGAAATTTCTTGAGTCTGGGCCTTTTACAGCTTCCTCATAAGTCGTAGGCTCATCTTGATCCATGAGCAATACATTGCCATGTTGAGTCACGAGAAATACGTATATCTCGGGTTGATGAGGTATCCTACTAGACTTACGTAGACCTTGTGCTACTTGAGCAGGTTATTGTACCACAACAATTTGTGGAGCCTACTCCATTTCTACCATTGGTTCATTGCTACTTTGCAAAATATGAATTTCTTCAAGTTCTATCGTTCTCCCACTGGTTCTCTTGGAGGCGAGTTCTCTCTCTAAGAACACAGTTGTCCGTACGATAAACACTTTGCCGTCAGTGGGATTATAGAAATAGTATCCCTTGGTTTCCTTGGGATATCCTACAAAGAAACACTAATCAGATTTGGGACCAAGTTTAATAGATTCTTGGTGCCTTACATAGGCTTCGCTACCCCAAATCTTCATATAAGACACACTAGGACGCCTCTTAGTCCATATCCCATATGGTGTCTCTTGAACTATTTTAGATGGAACACGGTTAAGTATGAAAGCAGTTGTTAATAGAGCATGTCCCCAGAAGGAGCTTGGAAGATCAGCATGAATCATCATGGATCGGACCATGTCTAATAAGGTCTGGTTCCTCCTCTCAGAGACACCATTCCATTGCGGTGTTTCAGAGGAAGTGAGTTGAGATATTATCCCGCACTCTTTTAGATGGTCATCAAAATCTTGGCTTAAGTAATCACCACATCGATCTGATCGAAGGGCTTTAATACTTTTACCAAGTTGGTTTTGTACCAAGTTCTTGAATTCTTTGAACTTTTCAAATGACTCTGATTTGTGTTTCATCAGATACATAAACCCAAATCTACTGAAATCATCAGTAAATGTAATGAAGTACTGAAAACCTCCTCTAGCCAATGTGCTGAAAGTCCGCAGACATCACTATGTATAGGATCTAAAAGATCACTAGCCCTTACACCTTTTCCAGTGATTGAGCTTTTGTCATCTTTCCCAACAAACAAGGTTCACATACCTCATATGATTCATAATCAGATGAGTCCAAGAATCCATCTTTATGGAGTTTAGATATGTGGTTCTTATTTATGTGGCTCAAACGACAATGCCAGAGGTAAGTTGGGTTCGTACCAATTGACTTGAACCTCTTAGTATTTACATTATAGACGGATATTTCGAGGTCGAGAATAAAAAGTCTATTACTCAATTGTGCACTACTATAACAGATATCATTCAAATAAATAAAACAAATTTTGTCCTTTATTATAAATGAAAAACCCTTCTTGGACAAACAAGAAAAAGAAATAATATTCCTACTAATAGCAGGCACAAAATAACAGTTCTCTAACTCAATGATAAGTCCAGTAGGCAATGATAAATGACAAGTCCCTACAACAAAAACAACAACTTTTGCTCCATTTCCAACTCGTAGGTCAACATCGCCCTTAGCCAATGATCTACTCCTTTTGAGATCCTGTACGTTTACATAAATGTGAGATCCACATCCAGTATCTAATACCCAAGATGCAGAAGTAGATAAATTGACTTCTATAACAAAAATACCTGTGGTGCAAGTCTCACTTCCTTTCTTCTTCTTAAGCTCCTCCAGGTACTTATGGCAGTTCTTCTTCCAATGTCCGGTCTCACAACAGTGGAAACATATGCTCTTCTTGGCCACCCCACCCTTAGTTTTCAAGGTAGAAGTGTTGTGCTTGAAATTTCCCTTGCCCTTCTCCTTGCCCTTGGGTTTCTTAATCTTGATTTTTTGCCCTTGCCCTTACCTTTGACATGTTGGACCATCATAATGGTCTTTCTCTTACTAATATTTTTTTCAGCAGTTCTCAACAAGCTTAGCAGTTCTAGCAAAGGTTTGTCAATTTCATTCATGTTGTAGTTCATGACGAATTAACTATAATTTTCCGGCAACGATTGCAGGACCAAGTCAGTGGCCAACTCTTGACCCAAAGGAAAACAAAGCCTTCCAAGGTTCTCTATGTACCCAATCATCCAGAGCACATGAGTTCCAACAAGGCTTCCTTCTACCAGTTTGCACTGAAACAATGCCTTTGAGACTTCAAACCTATCATGCCTAGCCTGCTTTTGATAGAGCCTCTTGAGGTGTACGATCATATCGTAGGCATCCATGTTCTCATGTTGCTTCTGAAGCTCAGAGTTCTTGGTGGCTAGCATGAGACAACCAACGTCCAAGGCATCATCTTGATGCTTCTTATGAGCATTGTTTTCGTTGTGAGGGGCACTTGCAGTAGGTGGCTCAGGAATAGGCTGCTCTAGAACATACAACTTTTTCTCATGCCTCAGGATTGTCCTCAGATTCTTGTACCAGTCTGGAAAATTTGTCCCTGATAGTTTGTCCTTCTCAAGGACAGATCAGAATGATAGGTTGTTGGATGTGTTGGATGCAATGGTAATCTATCAACAGAATACAAAGTAAATATCATTTCATTAAAATATTTAACAGAATTATGCAAAGTAAAAAATATTTAACCATCAACAGAAATATGCATAGTATGTATCATGACATTGAAATATTTAATAAGGTCTTTTATTAAATATACATCCTACTATTTTTTATTCAAACCAACGACCCTCGGCATTGACTAGGAAAATCTCATCGTAAGATTTTCTAGAAGGCCAAGATCCATATTTTACCTTGTTCTGAGTTAGATTTGGCTGATCACCCAAAATTCAGTTATTTAGGTAGAGAACACTTCCCAATTACATCGTATACAACTCTTGGATAATTAAGTGAATAAAACATAATCTAATCTATCTAATAGGCTAAAGCCCAACTCTATGCCTCTAAACTTTCAATCATATTGAAATAGCCTAGTTATGTCATACCCAAGGGTTGACAGTTAAATATTACTTTTATCCCATAGCGTCTCACCAGGATAGATAAAGGCAGCCTACTTTGGCAGGCCTACACTTAATCGATCCTAGCTAGACGAGTAAGATGCATTGGAAGACATCTTATTATCACTTAATATTTACTGTAACCCCTGTTTCCCCAAATCCGTATTTTCTATATATTTTAGGTATTTAAAATTTTTGTAAATTAATTTTTCGCTTTCAAATTATTTTTGTTAAAATGTACTATTGGATCTCCTATTAAAGTCTATTTATAATCAATATTTTGAATTGTAGCTATTTTTCCAATGAATTTTTATATTTTAATACAAATCTTATTATTGTTATTATTATTAATAATTTTGACTAGTTATTAAAAATTCATTTCTATGTACTAATTGTATTTATAGCTACTTCAAATAAATTCTATATTGTAATATAAATTATATTTTATTATAAATAATAATTTTATTGGTTATTTTATTTTCCTAAAACTCCAACCCATTATCCCCAAACCCTATATTAAAACCCCCCTACCCGTTTACCATTATACCACACCTGTTACCCCAAAACCCGTTTGCACCCAACCCTATATAGCCGTCACCCTACACCTCTAACCCTAACTACCCCCGGTATAGACCCAAAACCTATTATATCCCTATATATATATTCCTACCTGTCATCTACCCTATTATCATCTTCACCCTCAGCCGTTTCAACTTCTCCATCCCCCTGTGCAACATTCTTCAACCCATCAACCCTAGACTCCTGCTCTCTCCTCCTTTCCCCTCGTCTCCCTCTGGCCTCCGCCTGGACGCGCAGCCTACCCACGCCCTGCACCTCCCCTGTGTCATGCTCCTCCCGACTGCAACAGCCACCGCAACGGCACAGCAGCCCCGCAGCCACCTTCTCTTTCGCGGTCGACAGCACCCCTGTGCACTTCCCTGCCTCCTCTTCCTTGTCGTGACTAGCAACAACGCAGCCCCAGTACTCCGGCACCGCTCCCCTGCTTCTTTCTGTAGTCAACGGCGGCTGTGGCACCTCCCGACAGCAGTGCAGCAGACCCCGACAGTCTCCCCTCCGGTGCGCCCCCATCGCCAGCAGCCACCAGTCCTCGCCGCTGCCATGGCAGTGCCACCTAGCCTCCGCCAGCCCAACTATCACTCCTTTCGTCGAAGTCAGCAACCCCTGTTAGTGATCGCACAGTGAGTTGATCATTTGGATGTGAGCCGTCTGATCGACTTGATCATCATGATCATTATGTCTCCTTGATCATCCGATCTTGATTATCTTGATCATCCGATCAGATCCTAGCCGTCTGATCATGTTGATCTTGATCTTCTATCTCAACCATCCGATCTGATATGATCTGATCCGATCATCTTGATCTTGATCTTGATCCCGATCTTCAATCTCATACATGCCGATCCGCCTTATCGTTGTTTTATCATCATCGTGATCCGTTCGTTGGATTGTGTTCATGGTTTGTGTTCGATCCGTTCGTTGTGTTCGTTCCCGAAAATCCATTCCCGTTATTTTTGTTCTTGCTCCGTTCTCGTCGTCAGCTATAAGGCAAGTAACTTGTATTCTTTTTTTTGTGTAATACAAGTACTAAATACCGCCTATATTATAGTTGTGTGACAATTCTTGTGTGAAACCCTTGTTGATCTTGTCTCTATTGTGTTGACTCACCCGTAGTTGGCTCTTTACACACATGACATGAAATAACTTAGGGATGACCACTTTTTATTGTATATGTGCATGTTGTTCATGACTTCTTGTATGATCTCGTATGCTTGATGTGTTATTCGTAGTATAACTCATTGTAGACTTGTGGAATACCCTACACCATGTTGTTTGGACATCTTGTATACCCTATTTCATGTTTGGTTATGTTTTGGATGAGTTTCATATGAACTAGTTGATTTTGTGCATAAAGAATATTTTCTGTTTTGTCTATTTCCCCGTTTTTGATCAATATTTTAGAACTTATTAAGGTCAGTATATGAAAACTATTTGTGAATATGAATTATAGAGAATTCTATCTACTTTCTAGATTTTTTGACGGATCTCAGTTTCGATTTGTGAGTTTCAAGTTATGACTATTTTATTACAGATGTGTTTAAAAATTCCAGATTCTATTTTATATGAATTCTGTATGACTATTTATTTTTCTACCGATCTTAAAAATAATATTTTGATCCAATATTTTCTTGGTTACAACTAGACTTGATTAGGATTAACCCCTATTTTTTGTGGATTTAATTAATAACCTTTATAAACTATTCTATGCTTGCAAACAACTATTATACTTGCAGAATTTTCATGCTGTTCAATAAAGATACTTAATTTCAACCTGATTCTACTTGCTTTCTCTAATAACTTTGTGAATATGAATTATAGCCTACTGTATCTACTTTATTAACCTTTTTACGGATCTGGATTTTGATTTATATTCTATGAAATATTGTTGTTTTAGTATTGCAATGTTTATGATTCCAAATTTACAAAACTGCGGTATCTTGCTGCTTTCTGATTTTAATTAACTATTCTATCTATGTTGGAAAATTATGAAACTTTATTTTCTATTACTAAACATACTAGGGAATACCCCAGATTTTTCGTGGATTTAATTAGTAAGTTTTTATACTGTTTTCCTCTTTATGAATACAAACTCCTGATTTCTGGTTGAACATGTTTTCTGGATACAAATCTATTTTGAGACTTGTTTTTGTGAAATACCATATGACTTATATATATTTTCTAGATTCGGCCGGGAGTCTATTTTTCAGATTTTTCTGATGTATCATGATTTTCATGTTTGCAGCAATGGAAATTCCAGATTTAGTGCAGTACTGTCTTGTTGTTCTGAACTAGAATTTTCATTGTCCTATCCTTTTATGAGTTTTTCTTCACCTGTACATGTGTATCTTTCAACCTGAACCTGTTACCTATTCATTCCATGTTATTCTTGCTCTGTTTTTTGACACGTACATGCCTTTTAGATGATAATAACAAATAACCAAGCCGGGGTTAAGGGAAAGATCTAGTAGTGGACAATATAGAAAAGTGTACTCGGAAGAGGGCCCGTGTTTCCCTCATTTGGTTACATGATATGATTTGGATTACATTTGGATGATTTGGATTGCATTTGGATAATTTGGAATTTGGTGTATGATTTGGTTAATATGATTTGGATTACTTGATACCTGAGTACACGGCCTTATAGAATCCCCTACGAAATCTAAACGTAATTTGTTTGAATATTGCAACCATGTTATAAAAGTTTGGGATGCATGAAGTGCTACCTAGATAGAAATAATACAAGACTTTACATAACCTAACATCTGTTATCTGTTATCTGTTACATGCTACTGGACATCTGTTACCTGTTTACCTGTACCTGTTATCTGATATCTGTTATCTGTATATCTGTCTGCACACCATCTGACCCATGACATCTAATACATATCACCTGTACCTGTTGGCACACCATGTTACTTGATTCTATTTTCTGGTTCATGTTAGATATTCTGTTTTGCTTTGTCATATCTATTCCATACTATGTTTGTTTTGTTATTATTTTATATCTGTTTATTTTCCATGTACTTGTGCCTGCACTACAAGCGGCCCGTAACTTGAATTGACAGACATTTTTTTTCCTCTTCCTACAATTTATTAAATTACAGATTTTGGAGACCAGTTGTCAGATGGTGTAGGTGATATGAGATTTTAGATGCCGGAGTTTTGCTATTATTATTATTTCATATTGCTTATCTGAATAAATGTTACTTGGATTATTTTGTATTGGGCAATGTGACCTAGGATTATTGACTTGTTTAGATCTGGTTTATTTGAGACTATTAAAATTGGTTTCAAGTAAATTATGTTGGTATTGATTCATATATGTATGTGTGGTTGACTTCTTTTGCTTACTATTCTGATTATTCCTGTGAAATGTTGTAAAAATCCTGACAGCTTATGGATGATGAAAATCATTCGCTAGGCTTAGTCACGTATTCGTATTCCGTATTCCTTTTTAGGAAGCGAGCGTGACATTTACTTTGAAAGATTTTTTGTTATTTTACTAATTTATCTCACCATCTATTATCCATTAGCATGCAACAACAAAAAAACAATGCATCTCATACAACATAAAAGCATAAAATATATGTGACATGGTTGTGGCTCCTAACACATTTATACTCTCAAGCCAATGAGAGTATCAATAACCAAATATAGGAATTACAATGCCTTTCTCTCTACATTCTCAATGCCTCCTCAGTGAGATTACATTTACATATAAAGAAAGAATGTACAATCGGAGTGTAGAGAGAAAGGATTACGTTGAGAATGTAGAGAGAAAGGCAAGACACACATGCCGTATTCAAAATACCAAAATATAAATATTAAATCATAGAAAATAAACCATGCATCACAGAACTAGGCCATGCATAACAGAACTAAGGCCACAACCACACACCATGCAACACATAACATAATAAACGAAGAATATGTTATGGTTTTATTTAGTTTATTTAATAAGGATTGGTATTCGGCAAATTAATATTGCTCTCCGCAGAGTTGGGACAGGGGTCCCGCTGCCCGGTCGGCGCGGGGGTCAATGGGTGGCCGTCCCGAAGAAAAAAATTGCCTCATCATCCCTTGCCACCATCAGAGCATGAACTCTTCATGTTTTAAGAAAACCTAATGTCACTGCAAACGACGTAGGTGCATGAACCCTTCAGGTTTGAAGAAACCCTAACATCACTGCAAACCACATCTTGCGGCTCAAGGGTTTTCAATGGTTCCAAACCGAGGGCTACCCTGGTGTGGCATCTAAGTTAACAACCAACACATAAACGAATCCTTATATTGCAAATTTTGCAAAAATTATTTCACATATGAATCTTTCTTCAAAAAGTGCGAACATATCATGAATAATCACATATTACACATAATCGAATTATGAATTCACAAGTGGCTGTGATACCACTATTAGGTTACGGAGACAATGACACATTAAATACATATATAGCAGAAAAATTACAAAAATAAATATCGAAACCTAGCCATGGATCCTTGCGAAAAGCCATAAATCGTCTTAGGAGTTATACCTTGAAGATGGATCTTCTATCTCCACAGTATGCCGATCACAACTCTACAATATTGTGTGCCTCTACATTATCCACACGAACGGATCAAATCAAGCTTTCCCTCACACCGCAGTGCTAGCTACGGGAAGGGGATGTTCCTCATGATCTCTCTCTCACACAATTTCTGTGACGACTAGGGTTTTCTCAGGTGTGACTTTTCCACAGATATGTATCATATACATAGGTACAAAAAATCAACCCTAAGAGAGTAATGAGGTTGTTGGGCTCATAATCTGATCAGGGTCAAATTCATGTGTGGGCCTTTGAACTTTAGTCAGCCCATTTAATCTAATTAAATGCTGAACCAATATTAAGAGTTCAAATCTTACTTGGATCCCCAATTAAATTCATCTTATGAATTTAAATCTCAATTTCGATCTATTCTAAGTGTGTGACCCTGCAGGTTCCCATTATGTTGATAGTAATAATAGAATCATATTTTGTTATTACAAACAGTGAGTGGTACATAGAAATACATCATTGCTACTCAAGTAACAGGAATGTCAGTAATTTGACATAACCTATTCGTGACCAATGTTACCAAATAGTCTAGTCCCTTTATCCAAATATCTTAATTGACCACAAGGCATAGAGCGTGTCACCCTTGTATAGTTCAATCTTTGGATTCTTGATGTCCAAGTAGACTTACTAAAACAAATTAGCTCAATATCTCATATTGACTCATTTGAGCACGACCATGCATTTTGCAGTCTCACTCAATGAAGAGACCTATAGATATCGCTGCTGTTATGTAAGATGGACAAATCCTATCTAAGTCACTCACATCCCTCCGCATGATTTGTAGTATATCCAATAGTCGACTTTATAATCATCTTATTACAGGTAATGTTTGACGAGGGAACCATAGTGACTTTAAGTTATAGGACTACGTATATCATGGTCACTGTAAGAACCCCTTATGATACTCACATAACGATCCATGCAGCGTTCTCATGGTGGGTCAGTCCAGTACATTATTACTCTAATATGTACCCATGTGAGGACTTGATATCTCATATCCATAACCCGTGAGAATGGTCATCAGTCTACGCATGCACTAGTCTCTATGTATTACCATTGTCCTAATTTCCAATAATACTTGACTAGAGACATTTAAGAACAATGTTCTGATTTCAGCCAATAGGATCTCATAATCAAGTCATGCACTTGATATCCCATGGTATTGAACCTACTATTTTTAAGAACTTTATTATGTTCATTTAATTCCCAATAAATAACATAATAAATGAAATGCCCAAATATAGAATAAATGTTATGATACAATGTAAACTAGTAATGTCAATACACAACTGGCCTCTAGGGCATACACCAACACGAAGGTGGCTGAGAGGCATCTCGTTAGGATTGGACTGTGCCCTGTCAATCCTTATATGTTTCATGTTTCCTTTTACAATTCAACTCTTTCCTTTGTCCTCACAACTTACTCTTTCTATTGCAGCGATGGTCGACGATAAGGACATCGAGGCGAGTAGGGCAACCTTATCTAAGAAGAAGCATGCAGAGTAGTCGAAGGGGAAGAAGAGGCCCGCTGCCTCTGCTTCCGAGCGGACCTTTGAGGGGAAGTCCAACAAGTTGAGGGCCTTGACAATCACCAGCTCCCCTGACTCAGTAGAGGTAGATCCAAGCTCGAACTATCTCAAAGTGGCCGAGTACGCAAGGGTCGAGCTCCCTCTCGTTCATCCCAAGACCAGAGGATATGGAGCCTTGGAGGCCCGATTTGGCTGTGAAGGTGGCAGATTCAATCTTGGAAGGTCTGGTTGCTATGAAGGTTGTGAACAACCTCACAATGTCCCATGATAGAGAGTGTCTTGCAACTGAGACATTTGACTCGAGATACTTAAAGTGGGCTCAAGATGACATGGTCATAAGTTTCTCTCTGCAAATGCATTTGTTCCTTTCAATCAATGGAAGTTTGTGCATTTTTCTAAGTTTCTGTCATTCGGTTCGCAGGTGACTCTACAAGGGGCAGAGATGAGGAGGCAGTACAATCACGACCTAAAGCATCCTGAGCGAGGGGCACAGTGGGTCGAGAGGGAGTCCAACGACTTCAAGCTGAGGTTCGATGACTTGGAGAAGAGCGAGAAGGCGCTCAAGGCCAAGATGACCACCACGGCTTCATATAAAGCCACACTAAAGAAGGAAAGGACTTGGTTAGAGGTGAGGGAGAAGACGTTGATGACGGTTTGGAAGGAGGTCTTCAATAGGGTCTTCCTCGCCCATGATCAATGGTACAAGCGGGCCATCGAGCACGTCCAGCGGAAGTACCCCAACCTCATCCTTGATGGCTTCTCCTACTCTATAAAGTTCGATGAGGCCCCCCTGACTCCCCAAGAGGTTCCCTCGAGCAATGACGGGGACACTCAATCTCCTATTGCAGTGGATGACCCATCTGATGTTCATGCTAAGGTGGCTAGAACCGAGGCTGAGGAGGTGTCTCCCTATCCTAAGAAGTAGGAGGTGAGCCCTTTCCCATTTTTCCTTTTCTGCTTTTTTTTATTCGCAGACTGGCCATCGCTGTTTTGTACGAAAATTTGAAGAATTCGAATGGAAGTGTTTTTTTGGGCTGAACTTCTCAACTTAGAGATTTTTCATGTCTGGTCTTTAGTAGACTTTTGAATTAGTCAAGTCTGTAGTGCACAACGTAATGAGAGATTTTTCTTTCTTGCTTGATCATGGACCATGCTTACGTCGACCCTCATGATGCCGAGCTCGAATACCATAGGAATATATTACATATCATGGAGTCTGGTTTGGCTCACCACCGTAAGGAGGCGAAGGATAGGGAGTCGATGTTTACATACCACATTCAAAGGTCGCATCAAGTGAGCTTGGAACTTGCTTGTTTAAAAAGGCGATGGTTGGCAGGGACTTAGGTCATGCCGGGGCTCTAGTAGCTTTCCTTGGCAGGTTTTCCGGACCCCCCTCATCGGAGGGTGTAATGCGTTCAGTGGACTCTTTTCTTCGAGAGATGCTGGTGGAGAAGGAGTTGAAGATATACCAGTTGAAGGTGGAGTTCAGAGTGGTGGGGTCTTGAGCGACTTTTCTTTATAGTGGTTAGACCTCCATCCGAGGTCCTTCTTGTCAGTCCGGTTATTGCTGACAAACCGGGGAGATACTTAGAGCGGAGTGGCTGGATTGTCCAGCATGGCCTGTTCTCGGGAGACCGTATCGGTTGGTATCGAGTTGGTTTACATGAGCTCGAGGGTATGTGCCCCCTACGAGGAGGTTCCATAGGCAATTCTCACATCTTGTTGTAACTTGTTATAATTCTTCAGCTGTGCTAAATGTACTAGTATGTACTTTTCCCCCAGTTTTTCGAATGTGTGACCGTTTATTAATGATGAATACTCTTTGCTTTGGGATTTTTGCATCAAACTTATGGCATATGACTTTCATAACTCGCGAGTGACTTCGTTGGAGGAGACTCGTTCCATTTCTAAGGTTCTTGGAACTTTCTAAGTTTTCACGTGGGTGATCACGTGGATTGGCTTACATCAGATTTGCTGAAATCGAAGCATTTTTCACCATGGGAGTTGAAATATTTTTCAACCTTTGGAGTCGAAACGTTTTTCTATCTTGGGAGTCGAAATACTCTCCACTTACTGTCGTTATATGGAGATGGAGGTTTTGCATCCTTCCAAGTTAGCATCACGGGGAATGAGTAGCTCCTTCCACAAGGGCCTATCAAATTCCCAACTTCCTTTCAATTTTTCTGTACATTCTCTTAAGTTCGTGGGTATTCCTCCTACCGTGAATGATCATCCTCCCTTTGAGATTTTTGGTGAATGCCTCGAATGGCAATCCGATGGCCGAGACTGGATGAGATCGGAATCCCGGGGTGGACCATGAAGAGTTTAGGAAATATAGCATGTTTTCCCAAGTGCTAACCTCTCGAGCTTGCGAAGTTCCTCAAGTTATCTTCTAGAATAGGCTGGCCTAGCGAAGTTCCTTATGTTTTCTTCTAGAATCAGTTGGCCTCGTGAAGTTCCTCAAGTTTTCTTCTAGTGTAAGCCGGCCTTCGGTGAATCGTTGGCGTTCATTTCTTCTACGGTATGTTGAGTAACGGCGAAGCGCGATTGATGTATAGGCATTTAGAATTGTTTTTTCCATTGCTTTTGTGTTGTACTTGCCGACTGCGGACTGGCCACTGTTCACCTTGTACTTATTTCTTATTAATATAAAAGCTCTCTTTGATTTCTTTAATGAGGTTGGTGTGTTCCTTGAATGGGACTCCCCATTCGAAGAAGTATTCCTTGAATGAGGTTAGTGTGTTCCGTGCCTCCAGAATCTGAGATTTAACAGGTGGTAGATGCGATGTCGAATGGTGAGTCCCGTTCAACGAGTTTCTCGAACCATTGTTTGGATTCTCGAAGTTTTCACGTACCTTTTCTTGTGTGACTCGAGGTCAATGCTACGGGATGAGGCCAAGCGAAGTGCCGATGGACATTGTCAAGCGAAGATGGATACTTCTTCGCGTGTGAATCGAAGTCTATGCAGAGGGATGAGGACCAGCGAAAAAGTATACTTTTTCGCGTGTGGCTCGAAGTCCATGCAGAGGGACGAGGCCTAGTGAAGAAGGATACATTTTCGCGTGTGGCTCAAAGTCTATGCCGAGGGAGGTATTCGGGCGAGCGGACTTGAATTTGGAAAAGTTTGAGAGCATGTTGGATTCAAATAAAATTTTACTAAGTGACTGCCTTTCGGCAAGTGCTTATTACATTTGCGGGCTTTTTAGGGCCTTATTACAATTTTTTGATGATGTTGGAGCGTTAGGCACTCTCATGAAAATTCAACAAGTGTTTTGTACTCCATGTCCTCTTGATCACCCTTACCCCCAAATCTTCAAGTTGGTAAGTCCCAGGGTGAACTACTTTGGAGACCTTGTATGGGCCTTCCCAGTTGGAGTGAGTTTTCCCTTCTTGCTATGTTCGGAGATTTTGGGTCTTTTCAGTTCCAAGTTGCCCTCCTTGATGTTTGTTAGTCATACTTTTTTGTTATGGAACCATTCTATTCTCTGCTGGTGGATGTTCCTTCTGACAATCGACTTTTCTCGCACTTCCTTATGGAGATCTAGGTTGGCCCTGAGGCCATCTGAGTACAGATCCTCATTGAAGCTCATTATTCGAGTGGTAGGTTGTCTGACCTCCAGGGGATTACAACCTCAGTTCTGAATGTTCGATTAAACGATAATTCACCTGTCAAAATTCTCTTGGTCATCCTGTATGACCAGAGCACACCAGGGAGTTCTTTGACCCACAATACCTTGGGGGACTTATCCAGCAACTTCTTGAGGCCATCTAGAATTTGGCGATCAGTGTTCTCGTCCTGACCATTAGACTGGGGGTGCAAGATAGATGAGAACCTCTGTGCAGAACTTCCAAAATCCTTTGTTGGCGAACTGAGTAACATTATCAGTGATTAAAATTCAGGGGATTCTGAATCTGCACACAATGTGCTTCTAAAAGAACTGTTGGGCCTGATACTCAGTTATGGAGGCTAGGGGATCGACCTCGATGCACTTCGTGAAGTAGTCTATAGTGAAAATGAGGAAGCATCGTTGAACTATTGCTTTGAGGAAGGGTCCGACCAGATCCATCCCCCACATGGCAAAAGGGAGCCAGACTTGTCAATGACTTAAGCTCAGTTTGGTGGGCGTGTTTAATGGAGGAGAACCTCTTGCATGGACCACATTTTAAAATGAGCTCCTAAGCATCCTGCAACAAAGTCGACAGCAGTATCCATGGTTGAGGATCTTCCTTGTGGCAACTACTGAATCCCCCTTGCATCTCTTCGAGGACATATTGAGCTTCCTTGGGAGCCAGGCACCGGAGGTAGGGTCATCTTTCGGCCATGGTGTACGACTGTTTGAACAATATGCCTTCGATGAGCATAAATCTTTCTGCTTTGACTCAGATCTTTTGTGCTTCTTATAGTTCCTTTGGTAAGACACCCCCCCCCCCCCCTCTCAAGGAAATTTAGAATCAGGTCCATCCATGTCGTTGACCGTGTTTAGGGCTCGATGAAAAGGGCTTCATCATTCTCCTTATCGATACTTGGTCAAACGAGGACCTCTACAAACATTGTGTGATCAAGGCCCTCGAAGGAGTATGACGTTAGCTTGGATAATGCATCAGCATAGCTTTTCTCTTCTTGAAGGATACAGATGACTGAGACTTCTTCGAAGCTTGCTAAGAGCCCCTTGACATGGGACAGGTACTGAATCATACAGGCATCTCAGGCTTTGTATTGTCACTGAAAGCCCTGGCCCGTCTCTACCCGGATTTGTGAGCTAGGAGCAGTCTGGCGATTAGTGCCAGTACTCGGCCTTGTTATTAGAGGCCCAAAAGTTTAGGCGTATGGAGTACTAGAGGGAAAAAGTTGTCCGGGCTCTGCAGTATCACACCTGCTTTGCTTCCTTCTTCGCATGAGGACCCGTCCACATGAAGCATCCGTACTGGTGGTTCCTCTTGAATCTCAGATAACTCTGGGATAGTGCACTCAGTGATGAACTCGGCCAACGCTTGACCCTTAATGGCGGTCCTTTGCTTGTAACTAATGTTATGTTGACTCAACTCGATGGACCATTTGATCAGTCTCTGGAGTTTTTAGGCTTGTTAAGGACTTGTTTTAGAGGCTAGTCCATGAAGACTTAAACAGAGTAGGCCTAGAAGTAAGGGCGAATCTTTCGCGCTGCCATAACTAGGGCGTAAGCTATCTTCTCCATCTTGGTATATCGGAGCTCAGCATCGTGGAGACCTTGCTCACATAATAGATGGGCTTCTGAACTCCATCTTCCTCATGATCTAAAACTGCGTTGAGAGTATGCTCGGATGCCACCATGTAGAGGTTGAGGACTTCGTTTGTCTCAGGTTTGCTTTGTAGAGGGAGGTTGGTGAGGTATTCCTTCAGTTGAATGAAGGCCTATTGCTGAAGCTCTCACCACTCTAAGTTCTTCACCCCCCTAAGGGCTTTCAAGAAGGGAATGGACTTTTCCCCAGACTTTGAGAGGAAGCGTCCGATTGCTGCTACCCAGCGCATGAACCTTTGAACTTTTTTGACATTCATAGGGGGAGTCATATCATGGATAGCTTGAATCTTCTCTGGGTTCGCCTCTATCCCCCATTGGCTGACCATGAAGCTGAGGAACTTTTCTGAAGCCACACCAAAGGCACATTTAGACGGGTTTAGCCACATATTGTTCTTCCTCAAGACACTGAAGGCCTCCTTGAGGTCTTTCACGTTGTCTTTGCTTTAGAGGCTTTTAACGAGCATGTCATATACATACACTTCCATAATCTGACCGATCTGCTCTTTGAAGATTTTGTTTACCAGCATTTGATAGGTGGCTCCCGCATTCTTCAGGCCGACGGGCATAACCCAGTAATGGTAGAGTCATTGATCGGTGACGAAAGATGATATTTGGAGGGAACATCCGGATTTGGTTGTACCCGGAGAAGGCAACCATAAAGCTCAGGAGTTCATGTCTAGATGTTGCATAAATTAAAGTGTCGAAACTTGGAAGAGAGAAAGGGCCCTTTGGGCATGCCTTACTGAGGTTCGTGAAATCAATACAAATCCTCCACTTACCGCGCGCCTTCTCCACCATTACGATATTTGCCAACCACTCAGGGTAGTTGACTTCCTAGATAAAGTTGGTCGTAAGGAAATTTTTGACTTCCTCCTTCACAGCCTGCTGCCTCTCAGGCAGAAACTTTTGGCCTTCTACTGCACCAGAGTCTGGATTGATACACAATTTGTATATAATTAGTTCCTCTGGCACGTCTGAATGGGTCCACATAAACAGATCCTGGTTCCGTCAGATGCAATTGATGATTACTTCTATGAGCTTAGAAGGCAGAACCTTTCTTATCTGGAGCCATTTGGTTCCGTCTTGATCAAAAAAAGGGATATCTTATAGTTCATTGACTGGTTCAGAGCCAATCGAGCTTCTGTCAACGGGGAGTTTGACCGCGTTGAGAGGGAGGACAGAACCCCCCACCACGGTAGTGCATCATGTTCGAGTGGCCTCTTGACTGCCCTGAACAACTCCAACCTTGAGAGTCATGTGATAAGTTGAGGCCACAACCTAGAGAGATGCGAGGCCGGGTCACCTAAAAATAGCGGTATGGGCAGCTTTGACATTAACCAACTAGAAGTCCATCAGCTTAGTGTGGGTGGTTGGATATTTTCCTATGGTCACATCCAGAGTGATGAATCCTTCGATTTGAACTGGAGCCCCGAAGAAACCATGGAGAGTGTACATCGACAGCTTCAGCCTTTCGCAGGAAAGGTTCAGTCCCTCGAAGGCAGTAAGAAATAAGATGTTGACGTAGCTACCGTTGTCAACGAGGATGTGGCGAACCTTATGTTTAGGCAAGACGAGACTGATTACAAATGCGTCACAGTGCGGTGTAAACACGCCCTCGAGGTCTTCGTCCGAGAATGAGACAGGCAGTCCCCGACTTTGGGGCGGGGGGGACCAAGTTCACCTCTCTGGTTCTTCTGAGTGAATTTTGACAAGTAGCCTCTATGAATAAGAGCTTTATCTCATCATTCTGGGTCCGAATGTTATTGGGCTCATGACCGTGGTCTCCGTGGAATTGACACCAGAACCTTATATCCCTCTTCTTGTTGCCAGTGTTCGTTTGAAGGGGGTTGTCGGATCATCCCATCTTCCTTTAATTCCATGAGGATGGCATGGACACTCATGTTGAGTGGAGTGAACTTGTCGAACTGAGGCGCGGGGGGAGGATGCCTCTGTCCAGATGCATTTTGAGATTTCCTGGGGGCCTCGGTGTTATCCTTTTTCCTCTTCACTTTGGTATGGATCTTGGGATGTAAAGCCTCCTTGGCTTGAATGTATTTCTCGCTTCGTAGGAGGAGGAGATTGGATAAGTCCGAGGGAGGCTTCTTTGCCAGCGAGGTCTTGAGGAGGTTGTGCCAGACGTTGTGCCTAAAAGCAGCTGCCGCGACCTCGGCATCAAAAATGGGGATGGACCTTGACTCGACCGTAAATCTATGGATGAAGTCTAGAAGCAATTCTCCATCCTTCTGCTTCAAATCCAATAGGGAGATACTTGTTTTTCAGCCTTACGGCTAGTCACAAAATTGGTGAGGAAACTCTCCTCGAGCTGGTCGAAGGAGTAGATGAAGCCAGGGGCGAGTCAGGACTACCACTCCCCCGCGGAACTTCGCAGCGTGGCGGGAAGGTTCTGCAAAGGAGTGCATCTGAGGTGCTTTGAATCATCATGAGAGTTTTAAAACTCACGATGTAATCAGCTAGGTTGGACTCCTCGTTGTATGTTCGAAAACAGGGGGCTTAAAACTCCTCGGGACAGGAGCTTCAAGGATAGAAAAGGAGAAGGGGGTCAGACTGGAAGGTAGCCCATGTTTGACTACCGCACGTATTCCACTTTTCGAGCGAGCTGGTCTTTCATTTCCTGAAGTCATTTCATTACCAAGTCTTCGCGTCCGATTCGCGTCTCGGATCGGGTGGACCCGTAGGACTCCTCATTATCGCTGGGGCCAGAGCGAGGATTGTTCGAACGACAATCGTTCATTAGTTCCCTTCGGAGAGCTCGCATAACCTCGAGTCTGAAGTCCTGGAGCTTAGCTCTGGTTACTGGGCCTCCTTCTTCCTAGTCGACCTTTGGGGCACGCTGGTGCATGGGGGACAAGCTTCGCATCTCATTCATCTTTCGGGGTGAATGACTGCCACGACTCCGCTAACATTCCGAACGGACCCCCTTGTTTCAGGAGCAGTTTAGCCGACTATTAAAGAGATTTCGAAGGTTCGATCCTTTGGGTACTCGGCCCTCCCTCCGACGATAAAGTAGTAACCAGAAAATGTGAGCTAGGTTTTAATGGCAAAAATATTAAATGGTTTAGATCGACTGAGTTTTTTACCCATATTAGCATAATAGTTTGTTAGTAATTGTTCTTTGACCCACAAAATATAATGAATTAAATAAATTTCTCTCATATTTTTCATACTTTTTTAACTTTTTCTCATATTCTTTCTGTTGATTTTATTTCACCAAGCGTCTTTAGAAACATTTTTTTAGCCTTAACTATCACTAGTAATTTACACGTGCGATGCACGTCTTAATAAAGATAGTTTTTTAAAGTAAAAATTTAGACGTGTATGGGCTTGAACGTAAAACCTTCTTTATAATAATTATGCACTTGCCTTACACGTTTTGGTAGATTGACAAATGACACTAAGGCCTTCTTCCATTATAATATTAGAGATAAATGTGTTTCCTTAGAATCATCAAATTCTACACTTTGTCATCACCCTCTATGGTAGGAACCTCTTAAATATAATCATCAATGTTAAGATAAATCAGAGAGATATGAAAACAATACTGAATATTGAATTGAGTTTAACCAGGTACAATACCACCCATATATAGGAAGTGAACAAATATCAAAACAACTCTACCACCAATATGGGACTATAATATTTAACACCCCCTCTCAAACTCACAATGGGTGAAACAATGTGAGTTTGCCTACTAAGTGTCGGAATCTCTGAACTGTATGGGATTTGGTGAAGAAGTCGGCAGTCTGCTGGGAAGAGGTAACAGAATGGAGAGAGATGGTCCCTGCCTCAAAACGCTCACGAACATAATGACAATCAATCTCAATATGCTTCGTTCGCTCATGAAAGACCGGGTTGCTTGCAATATGCAATGCACTCCGGTTATCACAATAAAGTGGAGTAGCTCCTGTAAGGGTAACACCCATATCTGATAACAACCAACGAACATGAACAATCTCTCTAGTAGTAGCTGTCATTGCTCTGTACTTAGCCTCGGTAGAAGAACATGCAACAACTGCATGTTTCTTGCTCCGCCATGAGATCAGCGAATCACTAAGAAATAGATAGAAACCTGTGGTAGACCTTCTGGTAGTCGGGTCCCCTGCCCAATCTGAATCAGAATATGCACTGAGCTCTAGTTTGGATGTAGAAGTCATGGATAATGAGCGAATGATAGTGCCCCGAAGATATCTGAGGATCCGAAGAAGAGCACCGTAGTAAATTGATGTAGGAGCAAAAACAAACTGGCTGACAATACTAACTGCATGAGCAATATCGGGTCTGGTCATGCATAAATAGACAAGTTTTCCAACAATCTGACTGTATCTAGTGGGATCAGGAAGAAGCTCACCATCTGTGGGACGAAGCTTCACATGAAGCTCTAAGGGTGTATCAGCTGATCGACTGTCAGAGAGGCATGCAGCAGAAATAATATCTGATGTGTATTTCTGCTGAGAAATGAATATCCCCTGAGATCCATGAGCAATCTCTAAACCTAGAAAGTAACGTAGCTTACCAAGGTCTTTCATATGAAACTACTGGTGAAGGTATTTCTGAGTGGATGCAATGCCGGCGGAGTCATCCCAGTAATGATCATATCATCAACATATACTAGTAGAATTACCTTCCCCTGCGGTGATGACTGCACAAACATAGAATAGTCCTGAGAACTCTGACAAAAACCAGCCTTGGTGATGACAAGGCGAAAACACTCAAACTAGGCTCGAGGGGCCTGTTTCAAACCATATATAGCCCGACGCAGCCGGCAAACATGACGAGGAGGAGTAGGGAGGCCAGGAGGAGGATCCATATAAATAACCTCCGATAAGGTACCATGAAGAAAAGCATTCTTCACGTCCATCTGGTATAACGGCCAGTGGCGGATGGCTGCAACAGCAAGAAGGGTGCGAACAGTAGTCATCTGTGCAACGGGAGCAAAGGTCTCATCATAGTCAATGCCATGCTCCTGAGTAAACCATCGGGCTACTAGACGGGCCTTGTGCTGCTCAATAGATCCATCAGGTTGATATTTGACCTTGAAGATCCACTTGCAGCTAATAGGCTTAATGCCCTCTGGCAGAGGAACAACATCCCAAGTGTCATTCTGATCAAATGCACTGAATTCCTCTGCAATGGCTTTCCTCTATTCAGGATATTGAATTGCTTCTTGATAGGTTCTGGACTCACGTGTAGAGTGTATAGCAGTGAGATATGCATGAAATTGTGGTGAGTAGGAAGCTAGGGTGGCAAAGCCAAACTGGTCAGAAGGACCAGTGGCATCAGGTGTATAACGTGCCGGAGGAATACCAGAAGTGGAATGGGTAGACTGACGAAGAGGTGGACTTACAGGGTGTGGGGGTGAGGATGGTGGAGTAGGTGCATGTGTCAGTGGGGAAGTAGGTAGGATAGGTGCTGGCTGCTGTGGGGATGCAGGTGGAGGTTTAGTAAGGGGAACAACAGGTGTAAGGACTGCAGGAGATATGAATGGAGCCAGAGGAGTGGGATCAAAAGGAATGCGGAAAGATAAAGTCGGGGGGCTAGTAACAACTGGGGAATCGAGAAATCTAGTATCCTCGGGAGGGGTCAGGTAGTAAGGGGAGTCTTCCACAAAGGAGACATGTCGAGAAATGCGGACACGACCCGCGGATGGATCAAAACAATGATAACCTTTGTGTTCAGGACTGAGACCTAAGTGAACGCACTTAGCAGCACGAGTGGAGAGCTTCGTGCGCTCAGTAGGAGGGAAAAGGACGTAACAGGTGCATCCAAAGGTACGGAGCATACTGTAGTCGGGAGGTGAATGATAAAGAGCCTCGTAAGGCATCGTACCAGCTAGGGCAGACGAGGGAGTAATGTTGATGAGACTAACAGAGGTCATGATAGCTTCAGCCCAGAAGGAACGAGGAGCAGAAGAGGAGAGTAAAAGAGCACGAGCCGTCTCAAGGATGTGACGATGCTTGCGTTCAGCTACACCTTTCTGCTCATGTGTGTGAGGGCATGATTACTGAAATATGGTGCCGTGAGACTGGAGGATTGTTTTCATAGTGGTAGAAGTGTACTCACGTGCACCGTCCGATCGAAAATTCTTAATGCGTACACCGAACTGAGTGTGAATCATAGTTGTAAAGACCTGGTAAATATCACGTATCTCAGATTGCTGATGCATAAGAAAAATCCATGTATGTCTAGTAAAGTCATCGATGAAGGTAACATAATAGAGATAGCCTTTCCACGATGGTACGGAAGAGGGTCCCCATATGTCGGAATGAACAAGTTGAAAAGGGTGAGTGGTTTCAGAAATTCTTTTGTGACTAAAGGGTAGGGCAATGTGTTTGGCTAAATGACAACCCTGACATTCAGATAAAAATTTAAAAGTGAGAGAACCAAGGGCACCACTACGAGCTATAGTCTGAAGTCGGGATGCGCTAATATGACCTAAACGTTTGTGCCACAGATCAGCATCAGAAGAAACAATACCGGCAAAACTAGAAGGAGAGGGATGTGCACAAAGAAAATCTAGATAATATAGACGACCTTGACGACTAGCGCGCCCAAACTCCTCACCGCTGGAGGAATCAGTAATAGAACAACCTAAAGAGTCAAAAGTAACGATAAGACCACTATCACACAACGCACTAATAGAAATAAGGTTTATTGATAAATGAGGAGCATAGAGAACATATGGTAATGTGAGAGTGGGAGAGTTAATTGTCCCTGAGTGTGCGATAAGAAGTGGTGAGCCATCAGCTGTGTGTAGAGATGGAGAGTGAGAGGAAAGTGTTGTGGAGGTGGTGAATAGTGTCTGATTACTAGTGAGATGATGTGATGCACCAGACTCTAAAATGCAGAACGAATTCATACCAGGAGTGGCAGAAAGTGCAGGAGCAGAAGAGCCAGCATTGATAGACTGACCCATGAACTGTAGTTCCAGCTGAGTGAGGCGTTGCTGAGTATTAGCCCAAGCAGCAGGAGACGGCAAGGCCGAAGTGACAGGCATGGCCGAGGATGTGAGGGAAATAGCACTGCGAGGAGAAACAAGACAATCACTGCTATGACTGAGAGCACAATGTGAAGGGAAATGTTGCTAGTGCCTGGATCGGGGTAGGGGGTAGGGCGGTGCTACCGGTGGCGGAAGTAGAGGTAGAGTATGGTGATGAGTGATGTAAGGAGAAGGTCGTAGGCCGGAGGAAAACTGAAAATGGCGCTGCTGCTTGTTGAATCTGGAGGAGGAACGAATTGTAACGCCCCACCCCAATACTCAGACAATTTTTAATATTTTTAGAAGACAAATTAGATACTATGTAGTACAATTGCCCACCACAGGCTGCCTCTCAAAAGGTGGTTAACCAATTAGGTGACTCTTGATCATTGGCTAATAGTATTTATACTCAAATTATCCTATCAAACTTCCCATGTGGGACTAAATTTCTCAATCTCAATCTCAAATTCTCAAATCCGTGCAGACCAGTCGACTGCTAATCCAACCAGTCGACTGTTCGCTGCCAGATCTGGGGTATTACATACACCCCCCCTTAGAAATCAGCGTCCTCGCTGAGTACAGGGCACACATCTAGTGTAGGATCCGCCCTTTCTAGCCGATGTAGTATAGTCCTCTATCCCGGAGATCAGTCACTCTCAACACCGCAGATCGGATACCCGGCTATCAATCACTACCTGTGATTCTCAACACCGCAAAGTATACCCAAACCCGGAGATCAATGACTCTCAGCACCGCAGATTATACTGACCTCTACCACATCCGGTGTCGAAAGTCGGCTCTGATACCATTTGTAACGCCCCGCCCCAATACTCAGACAATTTTTAATATTTTTAGAAGACAAATTAGATACTATGTAGTACAACTGCCCACCACAGGCTGCCTCTCAAAAGGTGGTTAACCAATTAGGTGACAGTTGATCATTGGCTAATAGTATTTATACTCAAATTATCCTATCAAACTTCCCATGTGGGACTAAATTTCTCAATCTCAATCTCAAATTCTCAAATCTGCGCAGACCAGTCGACTGCTAATCCAACCAGTCGACTGTTCGCTGCCAGATCTGGGGTATTACACGAATGGTGGTTGCATCGAGGAAGTCAGTGGAGGCGGAAATATGTGGGAGAGACTGAGATGCCATCAAGTTGTAGGACCTGTATATATATATATATATATATATATATATATATATATATATATATATATATATATATAATAATAATAATAATAATAATAATAATAATAATAATAATAATATTTTTTTTTTCTGACTCTTTTTTTTTTGTTGGAAAACAACTTCTCTATTTCAAAACCAGATCCAACAGATCAGGTTAGAAAATGCAATTAACATCACAACCGTAAATCCAAACAAAACTAACAGAAGTGAAGGATGGAGGCTGAGATCTGGGGTTGAATGATCTTCCTCAGAAGTATCAAAATTATCAAAATCCGACCTCTTGTTTCTTACTCTTGATCTTGGCTGAATGTATATTGTTAAGATAAATCATTCTCAGCAAGGCTAGTGGGTTCGGCGATGCTGGATCTCGACGAAGTCCAATCCTTTGCCGATGGGTTCGGCTGGTGGTTGGGACTTTGGATCTCGACTGCGGGAGTTTGCCGATGGGTTCGGCTGCGGGACTTTGGATCTCTACGTTGCCGATGGGTTGAAGACCTTCAGATGCTGATGTAGTGGTTGAAGACGATGGTATCTAGATGGGGTGCTGATGGCTTCTTCTTGATGATGGTGCCGATGGATTTTTTTTTTTTTTTTTTTTGGGGTTTTGGGAAGAATGGGATTTGAGAATTTGAGAATTATATAATCTGGCTATTGGGATTTGAGAATTTTTGTAGAGAAAAAGTTAAGAAGGAAAAATTTTGATAATTGACTCTGATACCATGTTAAGATAAATCAGAGAGATATGAAAACAATACTGAATATTGAATTGAGTTTAACCAGGTACAATATCACCCATATATAGGAGGTGAATAAATATCAAAACAACTCTACCACCAATATGGGACTATAATATCTAACAACTAATTTTTGATGATCTCAAACTTATATTTCTTAAATTCATTTTTTTAAAATTATTCTTCGTTTTGCTTATTTGAAGAATAATATCCAATGGATAGGTGGAGTTGTAGACAGGATGATTTGAGGCCAGTTTCTCAATGCTATTCATATCTAAGTCCCCGGGAAGTGGTACCGTGCAATTCTAACTTGTATTAACAAATTTTGAGTACTTTAATAGGCTTCTTCAAAACCTAAAAGTAAGAAGAAAATCCGTAGAATGACAACTCAACCAAATATGAAACAAAGGGGCCAACAAAGAAGCTCCCAAAATATTTGCTATAACTGAAATGGGTGGATCAAGCAGCCCAAAATATGCACTAATTAAACTATTTGCTCTCTGATAAATGACTAACCGAATACAATCAAATTAAACTACTATTTCTATATTCTTTTAAATAAAGTTTTTTCATGTCTCGGTCAATCTCCCTTACTATTTTTCGTTGATATTAGTTTATGAGCCATTCTCGCAAGTGAGGTAACAAGCAACATAACAGCTCCCACTATTGATCCCAAAGAACACATCGCTTTGATGGCTCCCAGTGTTGAGACAACCCAAGGGGCTAAGGTTCTTAGCTAGATGGTTTACTTGAACCCTTGTATTAGCTTGGTTTTTTTACAAAAAACTGAAGGAAAATGTGGGATGACACCACCCTGTTTCATTAATAAAAGCTTAATAAAACACCCCAGAGTACTTGTAACCCCTATATCCCTTTTCTTGTATTTTTGTATGTATTTTTTTTCCTCGGTATTTATTCTGATTGTATTCTTTTGTCCTTTCTGAACCGTGTAATTGTTTCTCCGTTCTCAATAAAATCCATCGATTTTTTTCGTCAATTCAGTTATGAGATTTTCAATATTTTTGATTCAAATTCTTCTGCCAATTATTTATCTCTAGATGTTTTGTTTAATTCTGAATTTATTTATTTCATGGCCTAATTGTCAATTAATTGACTTCCTACCCTGTTGGATCCAGATTATAACCCAATCTATCCTATTTAGACCCAAAATCTTATAATCCGCCCTATTGGATCCTAAACTAGCTACCCAATACTCTCTTTAACCCAGTCTCCCTCAAATTTCTCCCTCACGTTCTCCATATCTGTCTAACAAGCAGATCTTTTCCCCCTTGATTCCTCAAAATCCTAACTTTCCAAAATCTCATTATAATCACAATCAAATTTGTTATATTCCTCCTACAGTCATTATCTCCTAATCAATCCCTAAACAACATCATCTCACTCTCTCTCTGTCTCCCTGTGCACCCGACCCGACTTCCGACCACCTCCGCTCGTCGCCCCTCCGACTGTCGCACCCCCTCGCGCTGCCGCCTTGACGTCCCGTCGCCATGCTATGCGCCGCCCACGCCAGCAACCCCCTCCTTGGCCTTCTTCCACATCTCGAGACCCCCGCACTGGCTCTATTGTAGATGAGTTGCTTGATTAAATGCATGAAAGAAATTTCGTTTTGCTGATGCCCTGATTTGGTCCAGTGTTTTAGACCGTGTTAAGGTCAGTAAAATAAATTAAATTTTTGACTGCTACTTAGGGGTCTGAAAATTATTTTGTGAATGTGACTCGTAGGCCTCGGGGTGTATTTTTCAGAACTTTCGACGGATCTCAATTTTGATTTTGATGTGTGAGTATCGCTGTTTTACTGTAGCTATGTCGTAATTTCTAGATTTTGATTTATGAGATCGATGCATGTCTTATTATTTTAAAACTGATGTTAAAAGTAAGATTTGGATTTAATATTATTCTGAGTACGTCTAGACATGACTGGGATCAACCATTAATTTTTGTAGAATTGTTTAATGACTTTTGCAACTTATTTCATGCTAATGAAACCAATTATATAATTTCCAAACTGCATGTTGTTCAGTAAAGAACACTGTTTTCAACCTGATTCCAATCATTTTTGATTAAATCTTTGTGAATATGAAATATAGCCTGGTATGTCTATTTTACAACCTTTTGAAGGATTTGAATTCCGAGTTGGATTTTGTAATTTATCACTATTTTGGTACTGCTATATCTATGATTTCAGATTCATAAAGTTGCTGCATCATTCCGTTTTCCTAATTAGTTTGACTATACAATCTGTAATAGAATTTTATGAAATTTTATATGCTGATACTAGACATGCTAGGTAACCTTCCAGATTTTTCCTGGATTTAATTATGGTGTTTTTATACCTTTTTCATGCTTATAAATAAAACTTGCAATTTCTAGCTGAACATGAATTCTGTGTAAAACGTTGTTTTGAACCTTGTTGCTGTAGTTGTTATACGACTTTTGTATATGCGCTGGATTCAGCTAAGAGCCTAGTTTCTAGAATTTCTGACGAATCCTGGTATGCATTCTTGTGGCAACAGGAATCTTGGTTTTGGTACAGCAATGTCAAGCTGTTCAGAATTGAAAGTCTCGTTGTTCTAGTCTATTATGAGTTGTTTGTCACCCGTTCATGTCTTCTATCCAACTTGAACATGTTCCTTGTTCTTGCCATGCTTTCTTACCTTATTCGTGCACGTTCATGCTTGCTTTAATAATAATAACAAGAAATCAAGCCGGGGTTAAGGAAAAGATATAGTAGTGGAAAATACAGAAATGTATACTTGGAAGGGAGCCTGTGTTTCCCACTTGCTTACCGGACTACATACTTTCCTATAGGAGAGGTGTACTCGGAGGGGATCCATATATCCTACTTGCTACTTGACTACTTGATACTTGACTACTTGACACGTGATTACTTGAAACTTGACTACTTGACACTTGACTACTTGATACTTGATCTACTACGAAATTTAAACACAACTTGTCTGAATGTAGTAACCATGTGGTAAAATTTGGGACGCATGAAGTGCTACCTATATAGGACTAGATACAAAACTTGAAAATAACATGATCACTTGCACATTTCTATTACTTATACATGCTACTTGACACTTGTTACTTGTTACTTGCTTGCATGCTACTCGATACTTGTTACATGTTACTTGATTCTGTTCTTGATTAAGAGTTAGTTGCTCTATTTTGCTGTCACATCCCTTCCATGCTTACTTCAGTACTTGCTTCTTGTTGCTACTCTGTTTTTGTTTATCTGTTTCCAGTACTTTTTGCCTACACTACATGCGGTCCGTAACTTGCACTAACGGGCGTATTCTTTCTTGTTTTCCTTTTCCTGCAAATTGTCAAATTTGCATATTTCAATGACCAGCTGCCTGAAGGAGTAAGTGACCAAGTGTTCTGAGCTTGGCTAGAGTTCCTGCTTGAATTATCTTCATGTTTTGAATAAATTGTATTTATTTCTACTTGAATCTTGTATTGGGCACTTTGTCCCGGAACATATAACTTGTTGTTTCCAGATCTGGTTATTTGAGAATTGTGTATCTTGTTTTCAAGTAATTTTGTTGGTTATATTAATTTGTTTCATGTATGCGTGAATGATTATTTCATGTTTATTCCATGTTTATCCTTGGGTATTGTTGTAAAGATCCTTACAACTCATGAATGGTGAAAGCCATTCGCTGGACGTTGTCGCGTATCTATATTCCGTAGTCCTTTTGGGAAGTGGGGCGTGAAAGTACTGGGGAAATGTACAAAGATCTACTAAACAGGAAAAAAACCATAAACCTCCAACATTGCACTTGTAGCGCCCTGAATTCCTAACATAGGAACTTGTGACACACTCCAGGATTTTTCTTCAAATGAGTCACAACACAACAAAAATTACAGGAAATTAAAACTTTTATTACATCAAATTGTTATTACAATGTTCAATGATTACAACAATTTCAATTAATTGCTACAACAAGAATGTACAATAAAATTTGGACAGTAACTTTCACTTGGATGTTTTCCCCTGCTAGAGCTTTTCCGCACTCCCAAGTCGGCATTCCTGCACTGATAACTGTGGGCACGTCAATTGAATACAACTGAAAAAATGCTATATTCGGCTACCCTCTCTACACCATAATATAATGATTCCAACCTCAACAACCATAATTAATATTTGATGCGTAGAAAAAGGTGATGTCAAACAAGTGTCGGTGTATACCATGGCCTAATCTAATGCACACACTATGCACACATGCTCCTAAAGATAAGGCACGCTTGGTTGAAAGATATGCATCCCATACTACACATCCCCCAACCAAACGACGTTCTTCACTTTGATGGGGCTCGATCCCCCGCTATGCATCCTACTCTTGTGCTCTCTTCTGTTTCTGATTACAGTGATGGTGAGGCTGCAGTCGTCCGGCTTACTCCAGTCGCTGCTGTCATTAGTGGTGTCCAATAACTCATGTTTTATCCACTATGCTTGGGATCTCAGCTGCAGGCTTACTCCTTCACGACTGGGGTTACAGTCGCAGGCTTGCTCCTTCATGATTGTACCCATGGTATGTTTCTGTATCTACGTCTCCTCGGACCTCACCAAAAGCTTATATACGAACACCAGGGCTCCCCGCCGAAGGACTTAGATCCTTTCCCATAGAGTCTTGCTCACCAGGTTTTTCTCTAAACCTCCTGCCCGCATTGATCAACAAAGGACCTGACAGATATAGGGTTTCCCCAACTCCGCTACACTTGTCTTACACTAGAACATAACTTGCAGTCGAGATGACGTCAACACTCCAAACCTCCTCAAAGTTTGTTACGGACATAAAAGCATTCATGCCGAAACAGCGGAGTCCCCCACAGAGTTTCCACTCCCCAGGGCAGCTCGAGTTCCCTGTCCACATTAAACGAACCTAGAATTTGGCCAGGCGTGATGATGCCATGCATCCCCCTGACAGGCGAACACCCTCGCTAGTGCCTTTCCTTACATTCAACCAAGACTTGATCTAGTCCTACTAAAGTATCAAAGCTACCCCACTCCAAGATTAAAGATCAGACTAATCACATGATTACTAACATTTGTTTTATCAACCGATTACTAAAAACCATCACTCTGGACAAACTCTAATTCTCTTTCATTTTCTTATTAGAATTATGGACCTCTAGGCGAGCCTAGAACTATCTCATATTACCCATTCCCTTAGTTAGGTGATCTATCTACCCTTTCCAATCCCTAACCTTGTAATCAACTTTGCTTGCTATGAATCACTAGTTAAGTTCTACTTGTAGACTCTTTCTAGTTAGTTACCTTTATCAATAATGGATCTCAACTCATCCCACACTAGAACTCAACTAGCCCTCAAGTCCGGCCCAAGGGTTGACCCGCCTCAGCCCACACTTGGTACAAACCAACGACGAATCGACCCCGTCGATTGCCGCAACCACCATCTACACGTGGAGTTCGATCGCAACCTCGGCCCGATCAACACGTAGCTCGCGTTAAACTTAACGCTCCACGGTCCTTGACAAGTGGAAGCTCCAAACACATGGAATCCATCCGTGCATGGCGAGTACGTCGGCGCACGAGTCGTCTCCTCAAACACGTTCGATGCGACACGGGTCTTATTCTACCCGTCTAGGTATGTCAACAAGACTTAGTCCTAGAGTCTCAATACTCAACCAACGTACCCCAACAAGGTACACCACACTAGGAATAAGTCCTAACCCATGAATACCCAAAAAAGGGTTCTAAGAGCCCTAAAATTGACAATTTTTAGATCCAAACAGCAAGCACACATTTGGCTTTAATGCCAAAACGGAGTCATTCCCGGTCCCGTTTCTTTAAAGAATCGTGATCGGGCACTTCCATGCTTCTACTCAAGGTAGACAGCAAGTATAAGCACACTTTGAGCTTGAATTTCATCCCAAAGTGGTCAACAACAATACCCCAACATCCAATACAATTTTTACTTCAAAATAGTGAACAACGTCATCTATATCGAGGTCTACAAGCAACTATGAGCTATTCTTAGCAAGGAACTTTAGATCATTTTAGTCCTAACTCATATCCACGTCTATAATATGATTTGTGACCTCAAACAGCAACTCTAAGCTAGTAAAGTACAAGTTCAAACTCATTTCTATGAACATGGTGCAAAATAGGTAAGCTCTATGATTCAGTGTGTTTCTACCATCACTTGCAAAAATAATATAAAATCACACACTTATCCAAATCATGATTTCTCAATCATTCCAGAAAGTTCTATGTGTCTAAGAAAACTTTCTAGTTTCAAGTTTCTTCATAATAGGTCGTTTACAAGCTCTTATGGTCTCATCTTTAACAAGTATACAGATTCTCAGAACAGCACATCATATTAACACAGTCATGGGATAAAATCAATTTAAAATAGTAAAGGGTGTCAGAACTTTATGAAATTTTAGATTCTAACTCCTGACACATTATGTTACAACACTTCCAAAAATCAGGCGATTCTAACAAGTAGAATTTTAATTATGTCTCTTTGAATAGTCATCAAAAACAGAGCAATAACAGCAGCAGTTCTGTTTACTAAAATAACTAGCTGAGTTTGCATGATTTTATTAACATAGCTACAGTGGTCCAAATCTCATGAAATTTGAAACATAGGTCTTAGATACATTCAAAATTGACATACGAAAATTTCAGATCATTCTCATAAGTATGCAGTAAGATACAAGTCATTCTTCTCACAACAGTAACAACAAAAACTGTTTCTTTTTCTTCTTATCAGCATGCAAGTTTGCATTTTATTTTAATAGCAGAAAAAATCTTAGGAAAACTTATTGAAGGTGCACAACACATGAATTTACATCATATAAAAATTTTAAGTTAATCTAACTAGTAGTGTTCAAGTTATGAGCTAGGGACTGACAGCAAAATTTCAGCCTTTTAACAGGATTTTCTGTTTTGGATTCCTTAACACAAAACGAGTTATTAGGGTTCATTCTAGAGCATGCATGTCATTTTTTAGTCACTGCAATCACAATTTAACAAGAAAAAACAAACAAAGAGGTTAAAAACACCCACCTTGATGAGTTTTGATGGAAAAGAGATCTTACAAGTACCTAGCTTCAAGGTTGGCCTTCTTGTTCCTAGCTCCTTGCCCTCTTTACTCCTCGGCTCCTCCTCCTTGCTTGGCTACTTATTTTCCTTCTCCTTGGCTCTAATTTCAGTATAGGGTTTGTTTGGGGTTGAGAATGAGAGTAGAAGAGTGTAGGATTTAAAGTATGAGAAGATAGGAGTGTGAAATGGCAATCATTGCATTGTGGGGGGTTAAAATGCAAAAGGTGGGAGGGGTTCAGATCTGGTCCGGATTTGGCATAGGGAAGAGAAGGGGAATCTTGAATTTGATTGGGGTGGAAAGGAGGTAGAGTGTAAGAGTGGAGATAGTCTCATCATGAAGCAATTTGAGTTCAAACAAAGCCCTAACCCTAATTCTTTTCCCTCCCTTTCTCATGTAATCTTTGGGCTTCATTTTTTTTTTGTGCAAGTCATGTCACACTACAAGTGTGTGTTCATGGCTCAATGGTCAAAAGAACATGGTTTGAGCCCATGCCTAGCTCATGGTGAGTCTAGTTGAAGTTTAAGAAATAATTTCATACTAATAGTTTCAAAAAGAAAAATAAATAAATAAATATAGTATTTTATTGGTTAACAAATCATACATATATTCATATGAAAATTCGGGTTGTTACAGCTCTGGAGGGTGGGATACATCAAACGTGCAACATAAATAGCAAGTAACAAGTACATAGAAAAACAGAGATAATCATAGAGGCCCTTCCAATAGATTTATTGAAGGTAAGATTCTAGATACCGTCATGCCATTTAGTCTATGGTAGGCCCAAACTGGATCTCCTCGTCATTGTACTCGTCTACCTGGAAGGCCGTGGCGATCCTTCCTCTCGGACCTATTGCAGCAGTTGAAGCCCAAAAGGAAATAAGATGCATGATATGAGTTAAAATGCCAGAAGTACTATTACAAGTCCTACGAAAGTAAAAGTTAGTTCTATCAAGCCATAAAATCCATGTTGTCGCAGCAATGGCAATGTACCTTGCTTCTTGCATCTCGTTACGTAAAAAACAAATTTGGGGCCCATCCACAGATCCTTATAGGTGTTGGGGTAATCACTCTTGCCTAAGGCCCTTAGGACCTCCACCAGTGTTGCCTTGCTCCGTTAGCACTAAATGAAAATGTGGTTCAGCGATTCAGAGTGAATGTTGCAGAACCCACAATTGATCGCAATGTTTGATTGTCTTTTAGCCATATTTTCTCTGGTCATGATGGCATTATTGAGAACCAGCCAGAGAAAAATCGTAACTTTAAGAGATGCTTTTGCCTTCTAGAGGATTTGTGCCCAACTAGGTTTACAACCCTGAAAGTGAATGTGTTTGTACATGGAGCGGACCGTGAACGAGTCGTTAAGGTGGTTCAGCGATTCAGAGTGAATGTTGCAGAACCCACAATTGGTCGCAATATTTGATTGTCTTTTGGGCATATTTTCTCTGGTCATGATGGCATTATTGAGAACCAGCCAGAGGAAAACCGTAATGTTGAGAGACGCCTTTGCCTTCAAGAGGATTTGAGCTCAACTAGGTTTACATCCCCGAAAGTGGACGCGGTTGTACATGGAGCGGACCGTGAACGAGTTGTTATTCCCCAATCCCCAGGACTTCTGGTTCGGGCCATGTGAGTATTTTACCCCAGTTTTTGCAATGCACACTTGAAGTTCTCCCAGCCTCTGAAGGGATTCCGAACCGAGTCTAACTTTGAAGGAGGGTTTCCATGAGCCCCTTCTCAAAGTCTTAGCCATGGAGGTGTGAGGTTGAGATGTCTGCTCGTAAAGGTCCAGGAATTTCTCTCTAAGTGTGTGAGTGCCACACCACTTGTCCCACCAGAATTTGGTGGACTGCCCATTGCCGATGAATGACGAGATTGCCATGTTGAACAGGTCATTGACCCTAGCGATCCCTTTCCAGAACCATGAAACTTTCGGACCTAACCGTAAACCCAAACTTCTCGTTCCTTTCCCTTGAATATATGTCTGAATGAATTTCTGCCATCCTTCGCCATTTAGGTGGAAAACTTTCCACCCCCACTTGCCCAACAATCCAAGATTCATGTTTCTCAAATCGATGATACCCAGTCTACCATGTGCTTTCTTTATGCATTCTTTTTCCAATCCGATCAAATGGTATCCTCCTTTATCCGCGTCTACTCCCTTCTGTATGAATCTCTTCGGATGCGGTCAATTTTTTGGATCACCCACATTGGGAGTTCAAAGACAGACATGTAGTATGTAGGTAGGTTAGACATGACCGAGTTGATAAGGACCACTCTTCCCCCAAGAGAAATAGATCTCCCTTTCCATTCTGTCAGTCGATCCTCTACTCTGTCAATGATCGGTAGCCAGTCTGACTTTTTTAGTTTCCCTGTTATGAGTGGTAGTCCCAAGTACTTGATAGGAAAACTTTCCTTCTTACATTTGAGGATTGTAGTGTGTGTATTCGCCTCAAAAGGAACCAATGCACTTTTGTGGAAGTTAATCCTTAAACCGGACCAAGCTTCAAAATAGTAGAGTACCCCATTAAAACAAATTGTTTCTGCCCGATCATCGTTACAGAATAGAATTATGTCATCTGCATACTGTAGAATCGTACATCCCTATCGAGTCCTATTTTTCGCCACTGGGGCAATCCAGCCAACTTGCTTGCAGTTGTCAATCATGGCCTTAAGCCATCTGCCACCAGGGTAAAGAGCAGTGGTAAGAGCAAATCCCCTTGTTGTAATCCTCTCCTGCAGGAGAATGGGTTACCTATTTTTCTGTTAACCGATATGGACGTTTTACTCATACTCAAGTAGTTGGATCTATTTGAACCATCTAACACCAAACCCTATGCCGTTGAGAGTTTCCAGTAAGCATTCCCAGTCCACTGAGTCATTTGCTTTTCCAAAATCTAATTTCAGCAGGAAGCTTTTTTCATTAGCGAGGGGACACTGATGAATAGCTTCTTCGGCAGTGGCCACACAGTCCAGGATTCATCACCCCTTGATAAAGCCTAATTGTTCACGACTGATTAAACTGTCTATAGTCCTTCCTAGCCAGCTGGCCAGAACCTTGGTGATAATCTTGACTGAATAGTTAAGGAGGCTAATGGGTTCTAAAGTCTCCCACCGTAATGGATTCCTCCCGTTTAGGTATTAGAATGACTTCAGCAAAGTTGAACATTCCCAATTTTAGACTATGATCATAGAATTCATTCATGAGGGCTATGATATCCCCTTTAATTTCTTCAAAAAAGATTTGGTAGAACATCATAGGAATACCATTTGGCCCTGACGCCTTGTCTAACCCCATATGAGTAATTGCCTCTTTTACTTCCTCCTTCGTGTAACATGCCTCTATCCCTTGCATTGACAGAGCAGCTTCATGGTGGTTGTTCTGCCAAAAGTGCTCCCTTAGAGGGAATCCAAAATCATTCATTTTATTTAATAAGTCATTGCAATGATCTTGGAAGATTTTTGTGATTTCCTCCTCATTTTGAGATATTCCCGCATCTGTATGGATAGATAGGATAAGGTTAGCTCTCTGCCTAGCTAGCACTGGCTGCTCGATGAAAATATGCCGTGTTCTTGTCTCCTTCTTTGAGCCAAGAAATCCTTGATCTTTGTTGCCACTAGATTTCCTCACAGTCTTTACAAATTTGCAATATTTTTCTTTAGTACGAGCAGTTTGTTTCGCTCATCTTGGGACAGGTCCCGGGACTCCTCAAGCCTTTCTAAATCGTCTGACTCCTCTCAAAATGATTCCTTTGTACGCCAAATAGTCTAGAATCTAGTGCGGTTCCATCTTCGCAGTCTTTTGCAAAGTCTACATAGCTTTTCACACCAACAGGATGCAACACCCGCACCCCAAGTTGGTAATGCCCAACTATCCATCACCATGTGGTGGAATCCCTAGATTTCAAGCCATGCTTTTCGAATATGAATTTCCTTGGTTTGCGGCGAGACTACTCACCCATGGAATGAACGATGGGGATGTGGTCAGAGGTTGGCCTCGGCAAAGATTATGTAGATGACATCGGGAACATAGCTTCCCAGTCCAAGGAAACTAAGACCGTATCAAGTTTAGCCATAATGGGTGCTGCTTACATGTTTGACCAAGTGAAGAGCCTGTCATTAATTGGAAAGTTCATCTGTTCCTGATCATCAATCACCCTATTGAACTCTTTCCTATTTGTATCACTTGAGCTTCTGCCACGATGCTCAGAGGCAAACCTAGTGATATTGAAGTCTCCCCCAACCACCCAGCTATGCGGCCAATGTTCGCGGATGTAAAGGAGCTCATTACAAAATGCAACTCTAGCACTTGCTGGATTCGACCCATAAACGACAGTAACCGTTTGCAACCAGTTGTCCGTCCGACGAAGCAGTTGCACCAACAAAGAATAATCCTCTAGCAATTCCTTTAGACATGTGAAGATATCCAAGTTAAAGCCGATAGCAATACCCCCTGAGGCTCTAGCTGACGGACGTACTATCTACTCCTTGATTTTATTCCGCCAAACCTTTTGAGTTTTAACCCCTGTGCAAGTTTGGTCTGTTGTAGACCCACAATCTTTGCCTTAGACGTAAAAATAATATCCTAAACCATTTCTCTTTTCCCCTCCCCCTAAACCCCTAACGTTCTAGAAGAGTGCACTCATTGGGAACCAAGTTGGGGGTTGGACTTGTTGTTGGGGGAGTGTCCCTCCCCCAAAGCCCCCTCCGATGGAGCGGTCGGAACGGGCAATGTGGTGTGAACTATAACCCTTTCCCATCCCCTAATATTATTGAGCAAAAGGGCATTACGATCTAAGTCGCCAACAGCTAGTCCACAGGTTTCAGCTAAGTTAAAAACATCTGTATCTGACATAAAGTGAAAAATGGAAGCTAGAAAGCAGCCCGTACCTCCATCGATATTTTTGGCCGCCTTGCCTGATGCAACAAACTCCAAGTATTCGTCCAAGGACTCCTCATGAGCCCTCTTAGACTTCCGCTAGACACTGTAATCCAATGGTAGTCTCGATGTCCTGCCACTACACTGTGAGGCAAGCACTTAGAATGTAGACAACACCAACTCAGGGGAGACTGCTACCTGAGTCTCAGCTATAGCCTCTGAACCGTCTGGCTCATCTGATTCGTCCACTATGTTGATAAATTCCTCATCCAAATTTAATCGCGCAGCACAGTCGTCCTCACCGGTAGAAGATCTGACCTGAATTGTTCCATCACAATGCACACACTTCAGATCGGACTCCATCATAGGCCCAGCTTCCCGAACCACACCCACATCAGCCTTCTCAATTGTATGAATGATAGTGGAACCCTCTATGGGCCCGACCCTCTTTTCTGGACCAATTTCATTAACCATAGTGGAGTTAGCAATAGTCGTATGAATGACTGAATTAGGGGATAGTAAAGTTGCACTTGGGGTTATGTTGCACCAATCTTGGCCCACAAGACACAGATTGCCATTATTTGAACCTCCCTTATGTGACACTGTTTGCGAAGAGTGTCGCTGCGTGCGACCCGCCCACTCGCTACGTGGCGCGCTTCATTCGCTAATCCCCCTACCTCCACGTGCCTAACTGCATCCCTACCTTCGTTCTTTCCCTCTTCTTCTTTGTCTTCTTCTTTGTTCAGATCTCTTCGTTTCTCCCCCAATTCCAATTCCGATGGTGCTCGAATTGAGTTAGTGTCTTTTTCTTGTTCATTCGAGAGTTATGGTCGTCCTTCTCCCTGTCTTTTGCCTGTTTTCCTTTTTTAGAAGTTCTTTGAACTTCCCCCATTAGCATGGTTTAATGGGTGACGGATGGCAACGTTTATATATATTTTTGGACGAAATATTTGTTTGTGGTATCCCTATCCATTGTTTCATCTGTCAAACTTTTGATTTAATGTATAACTAGTAATATGCACGTGCGATGCACGTTCTAATTATTATTTTTTTATATATAGTAAATATGTAACCCCCGTTTCCGACTGTACAAAAATTTTCTACGTATTTTTTTGATTCGATTTGTTTTTAAAATTTTTGTTCTCTTAAATTATTATTTTTGTATAAGGTTCATCTTTTGAATCTCCTATTGAAGCTCATATTGCAACTATCTTTATTTATCCTAGTCATTCTCTAAGTTATTTAATTCTTTATTATATTATGAAGCTCAATCTTAGTTCATTCTATAATTTTTCTAAATTATATATTTTGTAAACCATATTTAATTCCTAGTCCATATTATAATTATTTTATTATTATTGATTGAAGCCCAATCTTATATTCCTTCTATTTGTATTATTTAACTTTGGAAGCTCAAACTACAAGAAATCCAAACCCATACAAATCCTAACTCATTCTAAAATCTTATTATTTATTGAAGCCCAAACATAGCCCAACCCATTAACCCTATAACTATTAAACACAACCCAAAACCCGTTAACTCTCTACCCAAACCCGAAATCCAACCAAAGTCTGAATTCCTTAATTGCACCTCACCCCACTAAATTACCCCCATTATCTAACTAACCACCCACTAATCCCCGCTAATTACTCCATAACCCCCCCCCCCAAACATCTCTAACCACTCCATTTAATTACCTACTCATCTTCTTCTTCCCCTATACGCCGAAACCCATCTCCTCCACCTTCAGCCTCACCTCCTTCCCGAACCCTTGCGATCACCACTGCCACCACCGAACTTCGAAGCCACCACTGTCTCTTCCACAAACTGCTCACCCTCAACCTGAAGCATCCCGTAGCCCCCGCCATTGCTGCTCCTACCTCCACCTGAACCCATCGCCACCTCGAGGCCACTTTCGTCATTGCCTCATGTGCATGCAGCGCGCCCTCGCGTATAACCTGTGTCCTCGCACAATGCCACCACCACAACTCCACCTCCTCATCATCTTCCCTTCACCCTCTCCGCCACCATAGTCTCCTCCCCGCCATTGCCACCCTCGTAAAGGCCACCACCATCCCCGCAACCGCTGTCGCAAGCATCTTCAGCACCAATAATGCCACCCAGCCGCCCCTCGCTGCTCTTCACCACCAGCAGTACCACCGACTGCCTCCTCTCATCGTCGCCTTGCCACAGTCACCCCGGCTCCACCTTTACCCCCTCTCACTCGCAGTCACCCCAATGTCAGCATCCCCACAGCTTCAACAAACCCGACCTCCGCCAGTGCCGCCCTCCGTCAGCACGCCTCCCGCCATTGTTGTCTTCACCATCCCCAATATCAACAACTGTTATCTCCTTCACCGAAGCCCCTGCATCCCTTACTTCTTGTTGTGCCCAGAAGCTCCCAACAGCACCGTGGTCCCCTGACTACCTCCAATCGTCTCTCTCCTGCCATTGCCGCCTGCATCCCGAGCGCATCGCAACCTCGACACACGCTGCTGCTGCACCTCCACGGCTCAAGCCACTACCACCATTGCCCCGAGCACCCCCCTGACTGCCCCTCCTCATCGCTGCAGACTGACTGCCGCTCGTCACCAAAGTCAGCTGCTTCTTTATGTCATCACCGCCATTGCCGCTCGACTTCTCCGTCCACTTCAACCCTGACTAGCTCCCCTTTCGCAGCATCTCGAAGCACCGTCTCATCTGCCTCCCGATCACCCCGAGCTCCTCTCCGCTATGCTTCGTTGCTTGCATAAACTGCCATGTGCATTCACCCTTGCTATTGTTGTGTTCACTCTTACTTGTGCCGCCGTTCCGTTTCTACCATCTTCGCTTGCTGCGGGTTGTCGTTCGCTGGTTGTCACTATCTTGCTCGCTGTTATGTGCTGTCGTTGCTTCGTCTCCATCCTGTCTTCCCCTGAACATTCATAATCTGCATGTAACAGGCAAGCATCTCTTGTACATATTTTATAGCTCTTGCGCAAATATTTTTCTTGACATCTGGGAAGTAGTTATTGATTTGAATATCATATCTAATTGAATTCCATTATTGATTTACTATTTTCTTTATCGTATCATGCTTTTGATTCATATTCTTCTTATTGTGCCATTGTTATTGATTTTAATCTTGAACGATTCATTTATTGTATTATTGAATATTCCACTTTTTTGTCCTATAAATTGCTTGAACTTGTACTGAGGTTTTGACCCAGTTCCTAACACTAAAATTTATAACTTTGTACATAGAAATTGTAGCATACTGAGTTTTGAATCCGGAATATCTTGTAGATTCTCAATCCGATTTATAGATTGTAAGTTATTGTTGTTTTAGTACTGTGAAATTATCATTTTCAGAACCAAGACTGTACACGGAACCAGTAAAGAATGAATTTATATGCATAGGTACTGTAATTATAATACATCCTATGAATATGCGTTGAAACTGGCAAAGAGTCAATTTTCTAGAATCCCTGACAGAATCGGATTTGCATTCTCGTAGCAGCGAGAAAGTAAATTTGAGTACCAATAGGTGTTGTTGTTCAGAACTTGCATTATTATGTTTCTGCATATAAACCCACTATTTTCCATATTTAATGAAATGAACTATGTATACTTCATATATTACATAGCCTTGATATCTTCTTGATATTGTATTGATACTACCGTTCTTATCGATTGTACACATTGCATAATTCTTGATACCACCGTTCTCATTGATCGTATTGATTGCATTGATCGTAATAAAATGATAATAAGCCGGGTAATAAGGGTCGACTTAGTAGTGGACATTATTGGAGAGTGTACTCGGAAGGGGATATTAGTCACAGCCCATATTGGTCATTGTTATCAGTCATATTGGTCATTGATTGATGGGGATTACTGACTACAAGATCCAGATTTATTGTGTATTGGTCATCGATCATCGTGCATTGGTCATTGATATTACAAGAACTGAGTACATGACCCTATAAAATTCACCACTATAGTCTAAACGTTCAGTTGATTGTATGCACCCCGAACTTGTGGTATGGGATGCTGGATTGCATGCATTAGATAGATTAATAAATGATTGATAGACTTAAAGATTGACACTTAACATCGACTATTGATTTATTGATATTGATTATTGGTCATCGATTATTGATTATTGATTATTGTTTACCAACTATTCGCCCCACTGAATATTATTTATCGACCATAGTTTATCGATCATTGATTACCGACCAATGCATCATTTATTGATCCTATTATTGACTGTTGTTTCGATTATTATTATCACGTCCTGCTTCTCAAAAATACGGAATACGAATACGTAACAAAAGCCCAGCGAATGATTTTCATCATCCTTAAGCTGTTTCAGAAATCTTTGCAACACATCACAGGAAATATATCAGAGTCGGAAGCAACAAGGTGGAACCAACATGCAACATTGAAACAAATTCACCAACAGAAATTTACTTGAAATCAAATACAATATTCCCAAAGATAATTCAGAGTCTGGAGAAAAATAATATTCTGGGTCACATCGCCCAAATACAGATAATATTCAAGTCTCAAAATACCAGAATAATCCAAGTCTCATGAATACAAAATAATGTTCAAGCATGAAACAGAAATAATAATGATATGGCTAAAATTGGGGTTAAATCGGAACCGTCCAGATCGAGCACGAATCTTGAAGCACGGGGGTAAAAAGGTAATTTCACATGCAGATGGATCCAAAACGGGTACTGGGTCTCCGCCCCACGAAACCAACCGCCCGCGAATAGATCCACTCCAACTGGGCGCGGGTTCCGACCCGATACAAGCCCGGTCCACCAAGGGAGAATCAGGCCACTGATTTGATTAGATCAAATCAATAAGCTTAATTTGCTCTCACCAGGGAATCAAGGCCTACTTTCCTAAAACAGAATAGGAAGATTTTGCTCCTAACTGTTAGGCAGGAAATCAGGCCCCAAATCATTCCAAAGGCGACTATAAATACAGCCCCTCTACCACCAAGACCAGGTTGATCACTTTTTCACCACTCAAGCTCTTTCTTAATCTTTTACTGATTACTGACAAGAGCGTCGGAGGGTGCGTCGCCGGAATCAACCCCGGTGTTTCGCACTTCCTTGCAGGTCGCGGCAGGAGCCAGCGGGCCGAGTTAGCTGTTCAGGTTTTCCTCGGATCCACAAATTCTATCTGTTTACCCCCACACCGAAATCAGCGGTAACAAATAATGATAGTCAAAAGCAACTAATACTGCAAGTCTCCAACACCATCTTGAACCTGTCCGCCATAATCTAAAATTCATTGAATGCAGGAAAAAGGAAAAAAGAAAACACAAGTACCCGTTAATTGCAAGTCCGGGTTACAAATAGAGTAGGATACAAGCACATGGAATAAAGAACTAAACAGATCTAATTACTAGCAGAAACAGACCTAACATGGTATCCTAACATATGTCTCAAGTGTCAAGTGTCAAGTGTCAGATAACAGATATGTCAGGTAATCAGATAACAGATATGTCAGATAATCAGGTAACAGATAACAGATTCAAATTTCATATATCAGATTAATGTAAGTCTTGTGTGATTACTATCTAGGTAGCACGACATGCGCCATACTTTTATCACATGATTTCTACATTCAAAATAATTTCGTTTGTAGATTTCGTAGGGGACCATATAAGGCCATGTACTCAGGGTTCAGACAGGTAACAGACGATCATGTAAAATGATCTCAAACAGACGATCACGTAAGTGATCTCAAATAGAAGATCATGTAAAATGTTCTCAAACAGACGATCATGTAAGTGATCTCAAACAGATGATCATTTAAAATGATCTCAAACAGATGGGAAACACGGGCCCCCTTCTAAGTACACATTTCTATGTTTTCCCACTACTAGATCCTTCCCATAAACTCCGGCTTGATTACATTTATTATTGTTCTCAAACAGGCAGGTATAAGCATGAAATAGTATCAAACTAACACGATATAATCAGGTTTAGGTTCAGGGAATCACATCAGCATGTATAGGTAACATAGAGTCACATAAACGAGCACAAAGGTGTATGTTCATAATCAGGACAGCAAGACCTATCAGTACTAAAATAGAGATTCTGAGAGCTACAGACATGCAAATCACGATTCGTCAAAGTATCTGGAAATTAGACATCCACACGATTCCAACGCATATAATAAAGTTGCATACTAGTTCACAATATTTCAACTCAAAACTAATTTGAATACAGATTTCATGTACAGTCAGAAAACAGGAGAACGACTCCAAACACATAAAAACAGCATGTAAACTCATCAAAGAATTCCAAGAAAAATCTGTGGTACTCCCCTATAGATATAGACTCAAAATAATATGTTTCATAATATTCCAGGAAGTATAGCTAAGTCGTCAAAAATGAAAAGCAACACAAAAACAAGGTTTGACGAATCTAGAATTTCTCAACACTGCTGTACGAAAACAGACATATCTCGCAAACAGCGCATCTAAATCCAATTCTACCAAAACGGCGTAAAAATAGATAAAATTCTCCAATTTTCATATCTCACAAAAAAATTTCATACAGTAATAATAAATAGGGTGAAAACTGCATTCAACATAGAGCAACACGCAATTTACAGCGAAAGTAGGTTATAGAAAAGGATATGAAACATCGCGCAAAACTCCTCTTTAAAATACACCAAAAATCTGGAAAGTTCCTAACATCATGATGAAACACTGACCAAAATATTATGGCATGATATTATGTCTAGCCTATATCTTGAAAATAAATAGTTCACAAAATTCACACAAAACTGCATCTGAAAACTACCGACACGACTGTACCAAAATTATCATATCTCGTTCATAGGAACTCCAAGCACAGTGAAACCAGTGGGATTAGAAAATAGATTTAGTGCTCTACAATTTACTGTGATGTCCACGTTGAGATTCGGACTCTAACCTAGGTGAAAACAGCAAACAACACCGCACAGCCCGAAATTTCCAGATTTCACACTTCATCTTAAAAACGTCGTAACTTCCATAATATTGCACCAAACTCAACCAAATTTGAAACGCAGCCTACCAATCATCTAAATATCATTATTAAGGGTTTCTAAAATGTCCAAGCCTAATATTTCTCATATGGGCAATCAATCAAACACATGGTATGCAATATGTCACATACACGATCAAAATCGTATTTGGGTGAAACCTAGGGCAGAAACCTATCAATTTTCATGTCCTAAGTCATCTATGGCCTGATTTACACAATAGAGACAAAACCCACAAATAAAAATACAATCTTTGGCCATCTCAAGTCTCAACTACCCTATATGTGAACTTTTTGATTTGTATCAACGTAATGAAATTATGTACAAGTTACTTGCCTCTTAATGGAGTGAAATACGATGCAACGAATCCAAGAAAGAAAACCCACGAAAAAAATAGTCTTCCCACGCATTTCCAAGCGAACCCACGAACCGAAACGCGCCTACCATCGAACTCCTTGATGCACGAACCAAAGTGGGTGATACCCACTTGTCAAATCAGCAAGGGGGGGAAGTGTTGGTGCTGTTTTGGATGGATGGTGGTGCTGGTTTAAGAGGTCGACCACTAGGAGAGGGGTTAGGGTTCGTATGGTTGAAGTAGGAAGTATATATGGAGATGGAGAGGGAAGGAGATGGTCGGATTAGAGGCTAGAGGGGTGAGAGAGTTCGGTTTTGGGAAGGGGAAGTGCAGGCCGGGAGCTATGGAAAGAGGGGAGGCCGGGATACTCTTGGGGAAAAGTAAATAAGATTAGGGTTAGAGTTAAGGGATTATGGGGTATTTATATATGGGTTAAATGTGGGTTAATGGGTAGTGGATATCAATAGGAATTAATAGGTATACAAATGAGTAATGGGTATTGGGTCAAATTCAAATGGGGATACAATATATAATGAAATCTATGGCTCCTAAAAAATCTCCTTAAGGGCCAAAAATCACAAATCGGTCATATCACCTCCAAAAGTCCACCACAACACCAAAATAAATAATAATAATAATGAATGAGGCCAAGAAATGAGAAATAGAACTCAAAATGGAGAAAAAGAACAAAACGGCGAACAATCAGGTTAAGGAGGTCAAAAATGAAAGAAAAAGAATATATATTGAAAATAATCCAATATACGGTTCCAAAAAATACAAGAGATATAAAAATACACAAAAATAAAAAAATACATTCCAAAATACATAAATGAAAAACAGGGGTTACAATTATTTATATTGATTGTTGATTATTGTTATCAACTATTGTTTATTGATTATTGATTATCGACTTTTGATTTTGTTATCGTTTATCATTTATTGACTTTGATATCGTTCCAATATCTTGTACTTGTTATACCGTTCCTTTATTGGCTTGCTCTAACGGACATTTTCCCCATCTCTAGATGTTGAGATTGCAGGTATCACTGAGGAATCAACTGAAGGACTTGGAGAACTGATCTTCTAAAAGATTGGAGTGGAATTAATAATCTACGATAGTTATTTCATTCATGTTATTTTATTTCCAGCATTTTGTTATTAACTTACATTGTATTCCGTGTAACACCCCTAATTCCAAAATACAACTGAATTCGAAGTTCCACAGGATCTTTACACTTCTTTCGTACAATTTTACAAGGAAATTAAAAACATTTCTTACATCAGATTTACATTACATATTTACATTCATACAGCGGAAGAAAATTACAGTGATTACAAGGAACAATTACACAACATTTAAATCAATCTTTGAGCAGCATGTATACTTCAATTTGTCAACCTCATTTTCCTGCATATGAAACTGTGGTCGCGTCAGTTCATTCACTGAAGAAATATTATATACGGCCATCCTCTCTATGCCGGAAACAGTATAACGATTTTCCATACTTAAACAACCACAAACTTGATCACAAGTAAAACTATAAGGGACTATCCTATTGATGTCGTGTTGTGCTGTGCACTTAGTTCTTAATGCAGGTTGTTTATATGACACTAATGCGTACTTGTTCAGAGTCTATGCAGTCCATACTACATAGGTTCAAGGACAAGCCCTTAATCGTTCTTCATCTTGTAGGGTTCGATCCCTCGCCATCACTTAATCTACTACTGTAACTACGGTAAGTATCTTTGGCATTCTATGAACTACGAACTCATGTCTAGGCGCCCTGGAGAGAATTCCAATGCACTGACACATGACTCATCATGCAGGCATCCTGTGGTAATTCACCTCCTACCATAAACGTGACACCACCCGTAGTCATTAGATCACCCCATAAGCGTCACCACCGGGACGGTACTCTGGAGTGGTATCCACGCCCTAATTGTAACGCATCATGGGACATCCTGTGGATACCCTCACGCCGCCAATTCAATGACCCTCATACTCATGTTTGTCTCTTACGTTTATCACATCTTCACTATATATCTCATCCTTAGGTATAATTGGAGGTCACTAATATAGAATCTAACATTACTCCTACATCGGTCTTTTTAATATCAACCTTTATCAACGACCCAAACTTGGTCAAAATATCATAAATTCTCTATTCAATACTTTTTCATTCTTGCTGATGTAGAGTCTTAGTCAAGTTCTAGTATAAGTCCTCATTTTCACATTCATTGAAACATGTCCACAAAATTTCACATTTCATCACATTCTCTTTCTAACACATTTATGTGCACAATTTGCATATTCAAAAGAAAATTTTTATTTGATTCTACTTAACAAAAGTCTCAATTCATCTCTTTGCAATCATTTCCATACTCAAGATTTTCACTTTCTTTATTTTAGAAACTCAAAAGATCAAAACTAAAGTAAACTCTTCACTCTAAAAAAAAGATTGTATTTCTCTTTTAAAGGGTCCATAATTCCAAAATAATATTTTTTTTGAAGTTTATAAACTCAAGGATTTTCTAATATTTTCTCCCTATTCTTTATATAAATATATATATTTTTTATTTTTTTTCGTAAGAATCACAATAGTCAAAGTAAAATAAAATTTAAAAAAAAGAAAATATTTTTTTCCCCAAAAAATTTTGGCCGCAGCCAGATTCGAACCACACACACCCACACACACAGTGCACAGTCACCGAGACCCAAAGGGCCCATGCGCTAGCCAAAAGGGACAAGGCGCCCAACTGTCACAAAGGAGGAGTGGGAGGGTTTTGGGTTTGATTCTCGGCAGTTGGAGAAAAATCGAATTTTTGAAAATAAAAAGCCTCTGCTGAGACTCGAACCCACACACTCAGTCACAGGTTGGTGCAGTAACGCAACTAAAGCCCCCTATAACCAGTATGCCCATAGGAATTAACCGATATAGAATTGGTTCAAAATAAATTTAAGTTGAGTCTCTGTTTATTTGAAATATTCTATTTTTTCAAACGATCGTAACTTAGTTACTTCTTTACAAAAACTTCTAAAAACTTCCAGACTACTGAATTTACATACATTTAATAAATCAGTGATTTTAAAATAATTTTTTTGACTTTAAAAAAAGAATTTTTACTCTAATTTATATTCAATGTTTACAAGTTGCAAAGAAATCACTTTAACAAATTCTTTACTAAAAAATTCTTGCATTAAGTTTTTATTAAAACGTAAATTCCTTTTTTTTTCCTCTTTATTCATAATGCTTATAATCCAAGTTGTATTTTTTAGCAAAATAATACCATGGTTCCATAAGTGCAAAAATTAATAATTCATTCGCTAATCAATACATGAACCTTTTCTACAATTACATGGTTCCAATTCTACAACTTCATGGCAATAAGTGAATTTTAACTACACTAAACATGAATTATAACCAATAGCACACAATTCATCAAGCATTTACTCGTTCGTTTAGCAAGTCCTTTTTACAGTCTACAAGTGATTATCTTATTAGTTCTTTTAGCATGCATAAATAACACAAATTTCCTAGCATGATATCTAATATTAGAAGTATAGAAAACTACCCACCTATTTGAAGAAAATACTACAAAGCTCCTACGATCTCCTTGAACACGATTGGTCCTTCTCCTCCTAGAATGAGCCACCACAATGATCCTTCTCCTTGCACTTGGTGAAACCGAGCCCTCTCTTGCCGTGGATGTGAAGTAGCTGATCTCCAAGGTAGGGAACACACACACACACACTAATGCACTCAATCTTTTACTCTCTCTCAATCTTTTACTCTCATATATAGTTTCTTTCTTTCAATTATTTTTCTTACTGTTGTATGCATGAAGGTAGGGGGTATTTATAATAGTTTTAGGATAGATTGGAGGGCTAGGTTTACACTAGATGGTTGTAGATGAATGGCTAGGATAAGATGGGAAGTTGTAGCAACCACCCATGAACAAATAACCACCCATGCACACAACTCCACTCTCTCACTCCTCTCCATGCATACCCGGCCGCCCTTAGGTGTGCAATGCACACACACGTGCATGCACGTGTCCCAACTAGTGTCCCCCCTAATTAAGGTTGTACATTACAAAAATAATTAATTGTCTAAAAATGTGTCTACATGACAAGTTAATTAAAAAGTTATTAATTCATGGGCTTTTTAAAAGAAAAATAGTGGGCTTTCAGAAAAGAAATACTTAATTTATTAAGTTGGGCTTTGTTTAGAAAAACAAACTTAGGCTCCTTAAAGAAAAGAAAAAAAATGGGCTTAAAGAAATAAGAAAAAGAAATAACAATTATTTGTTCATGTTATAGAAAATTATTTCATAAGAGAGTATTTATACAAAATTTTGTACGTGCACAACACGTAAAATCTACAATTTCATATTCATAAAATTTTAGGTATTACAATACTCCCTCCTTGGAATAGTTCCGTCCTCGGAACTACAATAAAAGAGTGAGAAAACAAAACACAATAAGAAGAAAGAAAATAAAATAAATACAAATCAACCAAAAAGATCAGGATGATCCTTCATCATCCTCTCCTCAGATTCACAAGTAGCCTCTTCAACCAACTGGTTTCTCCAGACTACCTCTTCAATCATCTTATTCCTCAAGTCTTTCTCCCGACGATCAAAAATCTCAATCGGAAGCTCAATGTAACTCAGATCCAACTGCAAACCCTCTGGCACTTCGGACAAATGATGACTTGGATCTGTAATGTAACCTCTCAGCATAGACACATGAAAGACATTGTGCACCTGAGACAACTCTTCCGTTTACTCAAGCCGGTTAGCAGTTTTCCCAATCTGCTTCAATATCTTATACGGGCCTATGGATCTTGGGACTAAGTTCCCACCTTTGCCAAATCTAATCACACCTTTACTAGGTGATACCTTCAGAAAGACAAAGTCACCAACCTCAAACTCAAGGTCCCTTCTCCGGTTGTCTGCATAGCTCTTCTGCCTACACTGAGCATCCACCAACCTCGTCCTGATCAGATCAATCTTTTCAGAGGTCTGCTGCATAATCTCAGGCCCAAACATCTGCCGCTCCCCAACTTCGAACCAACAAATAGGTGTCCGGCACTTCCTGCCATACAAGGCCTCGTACGGTGCCATCCCAATACTAGTCTGAAAACTGTTGTTGTAGGCATACTCCACCAAAGCTAAATGCCTTTTCCAACAGCCTCCAAATTCTAGTACACAATACCGAAGCATGTCCTCAATAATGCGGTTGACTCTCTTGGTCTGCCCATCGGTTTGTAGATGAAAAGCAGTGCTGAAATCCGTCTTGGTACCCAAGGCTATCTGAAGACTCCTCCAGAAATGCGAAGTAAACCGCGCATCTCGTTCAGACACAATGGTTAACGAAACACCTTGATGCCTGACAATCTCACCAACATACATCTCAGCTAACTTGTCAATCGAAGCAGTGAGCTTCATCGCCAAGAAGTGAGCGGACTTGGTTAGTCGATCGACTATAACCCAAATCGCATCATTGTCCTTGGAACTCTTGGGCAAACCCGTGATGAAATCCATACCGATGTTATCCCACTTCCATTCCGGAATAGGTAACGACTGTAATAGACCTCCGGGTTTCTGATTCTCAGCTTTGACTTGTTGACAAATCTCACACCTCGACAAAAATTCAGCCACATCCCGCTTCAAACCTGACCACCAGAAATGTTGTTTAATGTCCTTATACATCTTGGTACTCCTAAGATGTACAGAAAAAAGAGATCATGTGCCTCCTGAAGAATACTTTCTTTCAAGTTCGACTGATCCGGAACACACAACCTCTCTCCAAACCACAGCACTTCATCCCTGATCTGAAACTCGGACAATTTGCCAGCACTAACCTGCTCCTTCATCTTCTGAATCTCTGTATCTTCCTTCTGACTTGCAATAATCCTTTCATTCAGCATTGGTTGAAGCCTCAACTAGGCTAAAGACGATATCAAGCCTTGCAGAACAACTTCAATTCCAGCTCGATCCAACTCCTCTGCCAGATGCCTCTGAGTTGTAATCAAACTCGCCAGACTGCTCTTGCGGCTAAGTGCATCAGCAACAACATTAGCCTTCCCAGGATGATACTTAATCTCCGGACGAATGTCCTCAAGTACCTCCAGTCATCTCCTTTGCCTTAGGTTCAGATCCTGCTGCTGATAAATGTACTTCAAGCTCTTGTGGTCCGTGTACATGTTCAGCTTCTCACCATACATGTAATGTCTCCATTGCTTCAAGGCGAAGATAATCACAGCCAACTCCAGATCATGAGTCGGATAATTTTTCTTATGCGGTCTTAGTTGCCTAGACCCATATGCGATCACTTTTCCCTCTTGCATTAAGACACAACCAAGCCCAAGATGTGAAGCATCGCTGTAGACATCATACTCAACACCTGCTCTAGGAAAAGCTAAAATGGGAGCAGTAGTCAGCCTCTCTTTCAACTCCTGAAAGCTTACCTCGCACTGCTTAGTCCACTTGAAGTTCACATTCTTCTTGGTCAGACTAGTGAGCGGCACGGCTATCTGAGCGTAGCTCTAGATGAACCACTTGTAGTATCCAGTCAATCCAAGAAAAATCCGGATTTCCTTTACTGTAGTATGCCTTGCCTAATCCTTCACCGCCTCTATCTTCTGCGGATCAGTTGCCACTCCCTCTTTAGAAAGGATGTGACCTAGGAATGCCACTTCAGATTTCCAGAAATCGCACTTGGATAACTTGGCATACAACTCCCGTTCTTCTAGCTTCTTCAAAACAGCTTCCAGATGCTCTGTGTGCTCCTCCTCCGACTTGTAGTACACAAGAATATCGTCGATAAACACCACGACGAAAGAATCAATGAACGGCCTCAGAACTCTGTTCATCATATCCATAAAAATCATTCGTCACTCCAAACGGCATAACTAAGAATTCGTAATGCCCGTATCGAGTTCTGAATGCAGTCTTATGCACATCTTTAGCTTTCACTCAAACTTGATGGTATCCTGATCAAAGATCTATTTTGGAGAAAACAGCAGCTCCTTGTAGATGATCGAACAAGTCATCAATTCTTGGAATCGGATATTTGTTCTGAACAGTGACCTTATTCAGCTCTCGATAATCGATGCACATCCTCATCGAACCATCCTTCTTCTTTACCAAAAGCACCGACGCTCCCCAAGGCGACGCACTCGGTTGAATAAAGCCCTTCCCAACAGCTCCTTAAACTGCCGTTTGACCTCATCCTGCTCCACAGGCGCCATCCTATATGGTGCCTTGAAAATAGGTGTGCTCCCTGGCTGAACAGTGATGTTGAACTCCACATCACGATGCGGGGGTAACCCGGGTAAATTCTCTAAGAATACCATCAAATAATCCCGAACCACCGGAATCTGCTGCACCTGTACAGGAATCCCTTTCTTCTGGCTGATAGCAGCAAACAAATCTGAACATCTCCTCTTCCCTTGGAAAGTGACTTCAGGTCCACCTAGAGCCTTCACTGTTACTGTCTTGGTCTTGCACTCGATGCTCGCACTGTACACCGACATCCAATCAATGCCAAAGATAACATCGACTCCCAAGACATTTAGCTCGATCAGATCAATCCCGAAAATTCTATCTCCAATCACGATCTTGCATTCTGCATAGTACCGATCAGTGGTTAAAGTCTCCCCTGACGGAGTACCTATTGCTAAGACCTTGCCTAGAAATATCTTTGGTTCAACTCCTAGAACTTTAGCAAACTTAGGTGATACAAAAGTGTGAGAGGATCCAGTATCAAACAAAATAACAGCTTTCTTTCCATTCAAATAAAGTTCCCCTGTTACGTAACACACACTTGTTACACAACACTGTACTAAATAAACAGGAAAAGGGAAAATAGAAAGAAAAGAAAGGACACTCTTATACTCCCCCACTCGTATCAGTGATGACGTGATCCACCTCATCAGCGTTAGCTTCAGTCAAGCCAAATACTTGCCCCTATTTTTTTTCGTAAGAATCACAATAGTCAAAGTAAAATAAAATTAAAAAAAGAAACTATTTTTTCCCCAAAAAATCTTGGCCACAGCCAGATTCGAAACGCACACACCCACACACATAGTGCACAGTCACCGAGACCCAAAGACCCCACGCGCTAGCCAAAAGGGACAAGGCTCCCAACTTTCACAAAGGAGGAGTGGGAGGGTTTTGGGTTTGATTCTCGGCAGTTGGAGAAAAATTGAATTTTTGGAAATAAAAAGCCTCTTTCGAGACTCGAACCCACACACTCCATCACAGGTTGCTACAGGAATGCAACTAAAGCCCCCCTATAACCAGTATGCTATTAGGAATTAACCAATACAGAATTGGTTCAAAATAATTTTAAGTTGAGTCTCTGTTTATTTGAAATATTCTATTTTTCAAACGATCGTAACTTAGTTACTTCTTTACAAAAACTTCTTAAAATTTTCAGAAAACTGAATTTACATACATTTAATAAATCAGTGATTTTAAAATAATTTTTTTGACATTAAAAAAAGCATTTACACTCTAATTTATGTTCTATGTTTACAAGTTGCAAAGAAATCACTTTAACAAATTCTCTACTTAAAAATTCTTGCATTAAGTTTTTATTAAAATGTAAATTCCTGTTTTTTTCATCTTTATTCATAATGCTTATAATCCAAGTTGTATTTTTGAGCAAAATAATACCATGGTTCCATAAGCGCAAAAATTAATAATTCATTCGCTAATCAACATATGAACATTTTCTACAATTACATGGTTCCAATTCTACAACTTCATGGCAATAAGTGAATTTTAACTAAACTAAACATGAATTATAACCAATTGCACACAATTCATCAAGTATTTACTCATTCGTTTAGCAAGTCATTTTTAGAATCTACAAGTGATTATCTTATTAGTTCTCTTAGCATGCATAAATAACACAAATTCCCTAGCATGATATCTAATATTAGAAGTATAGAAAACTACCCACCTATTTGAAGAAAATACTACAAAGCTCCTACGATCTCCTTGAACACGATTGGTCCTTTTCCTCCTAGAATGAGCCACCACAATGATCCTTCTCCTTGCACTTGGTGAAACCGAGCCCTCTCTTGCCGTGGATGTGAAGTAGCCGATCTCCAAGGTAGGGAACACACACACACACTAATGCACTCAATCTTTTACTCTCTCTCAATCTTTTACTCTCCTATATAGTTTCTTTCTTTCAATTATTTTTCTCAGTGTTGTATGCATGAAGGTAGGGGGTATAAATTATGCATGAAGGTAGGGGGTATTTATACTAGTTTTAGGATAGATTGGAGGGCTAAGATTACACTAGATAGTTGTAGATGAATGGCTTGGATAAGATGGAAAGTAGAAACCACCCATGAGCAAATAACCACCCATGCACACAACTCCACTCTCCCACTCCTCTCCATGCATACCCGGCCACCCTTGGGTGTGCAATGCACACACACATGCATGCATGTGTCCCAACTATTATCCCCCTAATTAAAGTTATGCATTAGAAAAATAATTAATTGTCTAAAAATGTGTCTACATGACAAGTTAATTAAAAAGTAGTTAATTCATGGGATTTTTAAATGAAAAATAGTGGGCTTTTAGAAAAGAAATACTTAATTTATTAAGTTGGGCTTAGTTTAGAAAAACAAACTTAGGCTCCTTAAAGAAAAAAAAATTGGGCTTAAAGAAATAACAAAAAAAGATAACAATTATTTGTTCATGTTATAGAAAATTATTTCATAAGAGAATATTTATACAAAATTTTGCACGTGCACAACACGTAAAATCTACAATTTCACATTCATAAAATTTAGGGTATTACATTCCGGGCTTTAGTGACCCGAAGTTTATTTCCTTCCAGATGTTGGTTATTTATGAGACATTTCATGGATTATTTATGTTTATATGATTATTTTATTGAATGCGTTGTTATTGTTATATTTCATATTGTAGAGTAAATTGTTACAGCTTATGGATGTGTATAAATCATTCGCTGGGACTCAGTTACGTGCCCATTGTTCCATATAACGGGAAGCGGGGCGTGAAAAAATAATAAGATGTAATCTGGCCTCGAACTCGAGACCTCATATACTCTTTACAAATTATTCCTAGTGGCACAAACTTTTATTTTACATGAGTGGCACTTTTGTAAATAATTATGTCGTAATTAAATTTAAACTTTGAGGGTATTATGGTAACTAATAAGAGTTGAGTGAATGAATGGTTAATATAACTCACACTTAAAAATGAATGGTTGAGATTAGATGGTTGATTGTCTAGAAATTACAGGTTGTATACAAATGACGACCCCAACTCTCCCATTATAATATTATTACTAGTAATCTGCACGTACGATGCATATTCTAATTAATTTTTAATATATATATATAGTCAATAATAAGACATAATCTATCCTCAAACCTGAGACCTCCTTTTACTCATCACATACTCTTTACAAATTATCCCTAGTGGCACAAACTTTTATTTTAAATGAGTGAAACTTTTGTAAATAATTATGTCGTAAATAAATTTGAACTTTGAGGGTATTATGGTAACTAATAATAGTGGAGTAAATAAATTATTAATATAAATCCCACTTAAAATAAATGGTTGAGATTAGATAGTTGAATATCTACAAATTACAGGTTATCTATAAATGACAACCCCAACTCTCCCATTATAATATTGGAGATTGTAATTTGCAGTGCGATGAACGTTCAAATTATTTATTTTTATATAGTAAATAATAAGACGTAATCTCGCCTTGAACTTTAAACATCCCTTTACTCATCACATACTCTTTACAAATTACCCCTAATGGTACAAACTTTTATGAGTGACAATTTTGTAAATAATTATGTCGTAAATAAATTTGAACTTTGAGGCTATTATGGTAACCAACAACAGTTGGGTAAATGAATGGTTAATATAACTCTCACTTAAATATGAATGATTGAGATTAGATGGTTGAATGTCTAAAAATGACAACCCTAACTCTCCCATTATAATATTAAAGAATGGTTAATTTCGAACAAGACCAACAGGTGACTTTCGTTTTAAGAGTTTGTATTAGCAAACTGTTGACATATATGGTAAAATAATTTTGGACCATAATTTGTTTAATTTCCTAAAAACGACTTTTGCATTTGGAATTTAGAAATATGAAAAAACTATAGACAACTTGTTTTCGTCAAAATATACCACTCTTGGACTCTTTTTCCTTATTAGAAAAATTGAATCCGTTTGTGGAATTCTGGATGCGGGTTTTTGTTGTTGTTGTTGTTGTAGCTTGGTTTTTTTCCCCTAAGTTAGGAAATAAAACAAGATTACAGAACCCCTATTGCGTCCTCCTCAGAAAGAGCTACAAACTCAGCATTGGTAACCACAGTCCACAAAAAGTTCCGAACAGTCCTCTGACCTTTCTTCATCGCATAACCAGCACATACATTACCTTCCATATAGATGTGATTTACTCCTCCTATAATAATATCACTCATCAATTCTACGATATCATGTGAAATATGATCTATTCTATGCCTATAGTAACCTCATCAATGACGCCCCTAGAGTTTCCTTCAATTAAGACCGGACCGTCATGAGAGTGCAGGTGTACCACCGTTAAACCCAACCACAAACATCTCCCTTCAATGACATTAATCAACGTCGAGAAAACATGCCCACCAATAACCAGTAATATAGCTTACCCCTCAAATCATGAAAAATAAAACCTGTAACCTCTATTTCCGATTATACAGATTTGTGTTTTATTTCTTCGTATTTCTGTATTTTAATTTTCCGTATTTCTCCTTGTTCTTTTAAACTCTATTGCATACATTCAATAGTTAGTATGTTTTTCAAGCCTAATTCACCCTATAGTTTGTAAGCCAATATTAAATTCTTAGTTCCTTCTAGAAGTATTCATTTTTTTTCTATCCCAACCTAATTTCATTGCAATTATTTTTCCCTTTTATCCTAGCCCACACTACAAATTATTTAAATTCCTTATTTATTGGGAGCCCAACTTAAGCCCATATCCTAATACAAACCCAACCCAACCCAAACAAGAAATCCAAGCATAGCTTGACAGCCAAAGCATCCATTATTTCATATTCTCAACTAAAATCCCCACTCTCTCCTAATTACAACCTATTAAAATATATTAAAACAAAATCATAACGTACGCCACTAACTCTAAATCAATTATCTATTAATTACCCTATTATAATAATATAACCATTATAAAAATTAACCCCCTCCCCACTTCTTCTTCCTCCCCTACTCATCTTCCACCCTCCATCTTCTTTGCTCTGCACCCAACTCTTGAAGCTCCACGTCGCCGACCAGCCTCTGCCACCATCCTGAACGCCACCCGCTCACGTGAATGCCCAACTCGCAACCACCATCACCTCGTCATCATCACCCCCCCCCCACTGCCTCGCCATTGCCAGTAGCCCGGAGCACCATCATCGCCCCTCCACTGCTGCTCACCACCGTTGCATCCCCGATGCCTGCTGCCTCGACTCCACCTATCTCCATCAGCCACCTTGTTCCTGACCTCCGGCCTCGTCGTTGACCAATGCATCCTGAGCCCCTCCACTGCCGTGTGCCACCATGATACCATCACCATTTCACCAACAACCTTCAGCTCATAATCTCCCTATCGTTGCTCATGTTCATCACTATTGCTCGCCCCCACACTCAAAACCGACCTCCCCTTGCTATTTTCTGCCTTGTCGCTGAAGCCGACAATTCGAAACCCGAAGCTCATCAATCCTTGTTGCGTTGTTGTCATCACCGCTCCTTGCTTTTTCGGCTCGTCGTGTCATCAACAAGGCAAGCATCTCTTGTACACCTTTGTTTATTCCTGTACGAGTATTTCTTGACCTCCTTAAGTAGTTCCTTCCTTTGCATCCATGTTATTAAACTTACTCATATATTGTTTGAATTCGAATGATACATCGTTCTTTGTTTCATTTGACTTCCATCAACCCAAAACTCATAGAAAATCATGAAACCCCATTTATATATGCATATGTTACACGAACACAAACTAAGGACAAGAAATTGTCCAAAGTAAGAGTGATTGAATGAATTGTAGTTGTACGTGATTGTATGGCTAAATCTGTAATTTAATACCGTAGATTCAATAATGCCATCATTTTAATGAAAGAAATCCACCATATTTACTGAATATGAATACTTGTTTCAATCTGAATATAAGATTAGATTTTGTGAATTACAATGGTTATAAATTACAACTGTTAAGATTTTGCCCTGCTGTCTACCCAAGATTGTACTGAGATTTCGACCCAGTTACGAATAGTATTAATCAAAACTTATTAAATAAAAGTTGTAGGCCCCTGTGTCTGGAATCCGGACCATCGACGATTTTGCCGTCCGACTTACATATAGTAAGATATTCAGATTCTACCATTGTACTATCTTAATTCCATATTCACTATTTTATAAATACGTCGTCATGTTCAATCAATTAAAACTGTAGGTTGACTGAAGAACTATGACCAGAGAATTTCCAGAATGTTAATGAACTGTACTAGGAACTAGAATATATTTTTTTGTAATAATTTTAATTAAGTTTTAGTCGAATTATACATGTAATAACTATCTACTGAGTTGCTATCTGAACAATAGACCCATAATGAATTACCTGGTAGACATATTTAATTTTGTTGAAATGTATCGTGTGAATAAGCGTTGGAACCGGCAGGGAGTCTAATTTCTAGAACTTCTAACGAAACCTGATTCTCTTTCCCATAATAGCAAAAATGTCAGTTTTTGTACAACAACGTATTGTTGTCCAGAATTCTATTTTCATGATTTTATAAATAAATGTGTTAAATTTTGTATCTAATGAATTGCATTGCATACCATCCATTGCTAAGACATTATAACTCCTTGGTATCGTTTTTTGACACATGTTCCATCGATTGCATATTCATGATTTACTTTGATAAAATGATAACAAGCCGGGGTGAAAAAGGGTACGACTTAGTAGTGGGTAATATAGGAGACTATACACGGAGGAAGGGCTCTATTTACCGTATTGATTATTGATATTGATTACTGTTTTGTCAGTTGATTGTAGATTACTGACCACTGTATCCCAACTATCGTGTACTGTATCGTTTACCGATTACTATTTATTGATTATTGATTACTATTTCCGAGTACATGAACTTATAAGATCCACCACTATAGTCGAATCATTCAGTTGATTGCATGCACCCGAACCTGTGATATGGGACGCAGGATTGCGTGCATTAAATAGGTTAATTAAATATTGATAGACTTAAGATTGACACTGAGCATCGACACTTGCATTTCTATCATTGTTTATCACTTCCGACCATTGTACTATTGACTATTGCATATCGATTCATTGAATCTCACAGTTGCAATTGCATTTTATTGTTCTTATTATATTGTACATATAACATCGTTTCAGTTCGTTATTATTGTTGTATCATGTTCATTGTTTCACTGTATTCACTACTTGCTATCTGTGCTTGCTCTAACGGACATCCCCCCCCCCCCCCCCCCCCCAAACTGTAGATTTTGAGTTTGCATGTGTCATGGTGGGACTAACTGAGGGACTTGGGGAGCAGACCTTTTATAGAATGGGGATGAATTATTAGTCTACAATAATTAATTCGTTCATTTAATTTCCAGCATTGTTATTATCGTACATTGTATTCCGGGCTTTGGTGACCCGAAGTTATTTCCTTTTAGATGTTGGCTATGTATGAGACATTTCATGGATTATTTATGTTTATGTGATTATCTTATTTCATGTGTGGCTATTGTTATATTTCACATTGTTGAGTTAAACTTTTACAGCTTATGGGTGATGTATACATCATTCGTTGGGCCTTAGTCACATGCACGTAATTTCGTACTATAGGAAGCGGGGCGTGAAAAAACCACTGCCTGCTGAGTTACCATTTAAGGAACCATCAAAATTCAATTTAACTGACCCCTCTGAAGTGCATCAAAGCTAATCAAGAACTCATTCACATGGCGAAGAGCGGTGATCGATTTGCGACTTAATCATTGAATCTCACTATAAGAACCACATGCAGTAAAGAAACCACCAAGGATATCCCACCTTCGAAAACCTCAGTGACAACAATTGCAACTATTGTATGTGGGAGAGGGCATACTTCCTCAAAATAGACTCTACAACAGGCCTTCCATGTATGCTACAAAGAGGTGATGATAAGGCACTGAAATACATTTTGTTTACACTCAGACCCGAGACTATTGACCTACAACAAAGACCACAGGTCAGCCAAAGTTGAGACATCAAAGGTGATGTTTGTACATGTAGACAGCGTATCCCCCACGCATTGTGCTAAGGCACAATTAAACAGGAGGTGGTTGATGAAATCGCCATCAATATCACAAATAGGTAAACATGAAAACACATCCAATTCACGACTGTAATACCCCACAAGATAATAAGTTAGTATTTCGATTACAAGTTAGTATGTGTGATGCACGTGTGAGAGTTGCACATATGAATTTTATTTTCTCATTATAAATCAACTCCACATGCGATGAACGTTTTAATAAATAGTTTTTTTTTAAAAAGTGAAAAACGTAGTAAGGACTCGAACCTGAGACCTCCTTCATATTAGCACGATACACGTAAGTTGGTATGTTTACAACCAACAACTCCAACTCACAAATTATAATATTAGAGATAAGAATGAAGTTGTATGTTATATTATTTTGATATGAATAAAATAAATAGGGTGACTTTCACTTAGATAGAGTTATAATGGTTTAAGCCCAATTGAGTTAAGTCGCATGTTGAAAATGGGACTAGTCTAACCTAATCAACATGACACTTAAATTCTATTAATTGTGTACAACTAAAACATGAAATGTGCACAAAAAACTCTAAGGGGTGGCCTGTAGTGGAGTGGGAGGTCTGAGTAATTCAAAAGTCTTCAATTCAGGAATGTAATTGGCTAATTGATTGGATATTTTGAATGTAGCTCTGTAACCCCCCCCCCCCCCCCCAAAAAAAAAAAAAAAAACCGAAACAAATCAAGTGGTTAATCAATTGTATGATTCTTGTACCGTTCCGCTATTTTCATTTTTTCCCTTTTTGTAATATTTTATTGTAATTGAAAAAAAAATACTCTATTTTTGTTTCTTGATTATTTTTAATTAAATCTCGTTCATGAAATTCTCTGTTCTCCTTGTTGAGCTATACTTATTGATTCTATTTTCTTTGGTTTATTATGGGTATTTTTATTTGAACCCTATTGATTTAGATCTATCTCTTATTGAACCCTAAAACTCAATTTCAATTGTTCTTGATCCAAAATCGCTATTATTGGATCCTAAACCACTAACCCAACACCCTAATTGTACCCTATAAATACAAATCTACTGCAAACCCTAAAAATGGTGCAAATTGAAACCCTAGCCGCTTATTCTCTCTCTCATATTATCTCTCCCCGTTCAATTCCCGCCCAAAAACTCCAAAACCCAATATTGTTCCCTTCTTCTCCGGCCAACTCCGGCCACCCCCTCGTCGATGCCACCCCGTCGATGCCCCCTGAGCGCCGCCCAACTTTCCCTCGACGGCCAAGGCACCCAAGACCCCAACCCTGACCTCCCTGTCCTGCTCCTCGACGACAACAGCACACCCCAACCTGTCGCTGCCCCTTTCCGATCGACGACCACCCGTCGCGCTGCCACTTGCGACACTGGCGACGCCAGGCCAGAGCCTCTCCCCCTTGTGCTGTTTGCTGAGTTCTCTTTCTTACTACTGTTGCTTTGGGCTCTTTGCTTTTGCACGTATTTTGCACGTGCCATTTGTATTAGTTCGTGGGTTCGTTGCTTCGGGATTCTTATTCCATTATTCTTGGTATTCGTTTTCACCGTCTATAAGGCAAAGTCACTATCCCCTTCAATTGTTAATTGTATCAAATTCAAGTTTTTTTGAAACTCTTGCAAGTAGATCCCTTCGTTTATCATTTTATACATTTTTCATCTCTTTCGTTGGGTATATTGAGGGTTTACACGAGCTAATCCCAATTTACTTGACATTGTGCCACTTTTGACTCCAAAGATTGAATCTTTCATGTGTGCGTATAGAATTGATAATAGGGTTGTTCATATAATTATCACACAAATAAATTATTGTACAAAGAATTGCTAGGTTGTATGTTGTTTGATCCATTGATGGTTGATTGATGTATATATGTGTTCTTAATCTTATTTACCATGGAGAAAGAATTATTGTATAAATTGATGTATGTATGTGTTCTTAATCTTATTTACCATGTTTTTATACCCTTCATGCTGATTAAGAAGTCTATTGACTAATAGAATTGATACCCATCATGCCTAATTAAATTATTTCATGAAAAATACCCTAAAACCTGTATATTGCTTGCTGGTTGTATGTTCACTGCTATTTTCGACCCAGTAAATGATTTTAAAATAAATTACTTTCTGAATATGAATTGTAGCCTTATCTTTCTAGTTTCCATAACATCTTGAATTTCTGAATTCCGAGTTGTGTAGCCAAAGCTATGTCCATTTTACTGCAGCTGTGTTTTTGTTTTCAGATTTTCAGATTCTTGTAAGTTTCATGTTTAAACAGTAAAAAGGCTGATCAAATGATAAAATCTTTCTCTGATAATTTCCAGATTGTTGCTTAACATGTTTAGGAGTCTAGAAAATATTTTTAATGAATTTATTATGGAGTTTTTGCTGATTCTAACAATAAAACAACATGATGTCGAAATTCTGCCTGAACACGAATTCTGTAATGAATGATGTGTTTGACCTAGCTACTTTTGTCTGATTTTGAACTTTAAATATGTGTTCGAACCGTGTGGAGGTCTAGTTTCTAGAATTTCTGACGGATTCAGTTTTCGAGTTCCGAAACAGCAGAAAACTGTATTTTTGTACAGACTACTCTTGCTGTCCAGAATCTCACTTTTCAGTTTTTAATAGATCAATTATTCCTATATTGTACTATTGCATGAATTAATATATGTATGTTGTATTTCATTATCCTAATGAGTTATTGTCATCATTCTAATTGTCCTATTTTATGTTACCATCCTATGGTTCTCCTATTGATACTATTATTCATCTCATGTCTTAAATTGCATATTCTATTGTTGCATTGATAAAAAAAATTAATAAGCCGGGGTTTAAGGGATTGACTAGGGTAGTTGATGATATGAAGACCGTCACGCCCCTCTTCCCAAAAAGGTATACGGAATACGGATACGCGACTAAGTCCAGTGAATGGCTTTCACCATTCATAAGTTGTCAGGATCTTTACAATATTTCACAGGAATAACAAGAAGTAAATAAGGAGAAACCAACCACGCATGCATGAATAATTTAATATACCAAAAGGATTTACTTGAAACGAAATTTAATAACCTCAAATAAATCAAATCTGGACAAGTCATAAATTTTGGGTCAAACTACCCAATACAAAATTCATGTCGCAAATTATATTTATTCAAGAATAACAGGAAAATAATTATAGCAAGAACTCCAGCAACTAAAATCTTTGATCACCTACTCCATCAGGCAGCTGATCACCATAATCTGCACTAATAAATTGCAGAAAAGGGAAAAAGAAACAAAACACCCGTCAATGTAAGTTACGGGCTATTTGTAGTGCAGGCAACAAGTACCGGTAAAGATAAACAAATATAGAGTAACAGCGGAAGTAAGTATAGAATGGAATAGATATGACAGCGAAATAGAATAACTAGCATAAATCATGAACAGAATCAAGTAATGTGGTGAGGTACCAGGTGCATGTGACTTGTGACAGGTAACCGGTATCATGCAAGCAGGTAAACATGTACCAGGTGTCAAGTAGCATGTACAGATAATCATGTAACAGGTAAGCATGCAACAGATACTATGTCATGTCAAGTTTTGCATTTATTTCTATCTAGGAAAGCACTTCATGCGTCCCAAATTTTACCACATGGTTGCTACATACATGCAAATTGCATTTAGATCTAGTGGTGGGTTTCTATAGGGCCGTGTACTCAGGCATCATGTAATAGGTAACAGGAACAGATTCATGAATCAAATAGTAAACAGGTACACGAACCAATGGGTTCATGCAGCGACAGGTTCATGAATCAACAGGTAGCAGGTACATGAACCAACAGGTTCATGCATCAAAGCATAAAGTAAAACAGGTTCACGAATCCACGGATTCACGAATCAAACATAAAGTGCAACAGGTACATGTATCAACAGGAATCAAACATAAAAATGGGAAACACGGGTCCCCTTCTGAGTACACATACCTATATTGTCCACTACTAAGGTCTTTCTCTTAACCCCGACTTGATTACTTGTTATTATTATTAAACAGGCATAACGTGGAAAAAACAGGGCAAGAATAATATGGTATAAATAAGTAACAGGTTTAGGTCAGAAGACAAACATGCACAGGTGATAGACAACGAAACTTTCAGTTCTAGACAACAAAACACAACTACACCAAAACTAAGATTCCTGTTGCCAAAAATATGCAAATCTGGATCTGTCAGAAAATCTTGAAAATAGAATCTCGAATAAATTTAGCAAATATATACAAGTCATATAATGATCACAGAAATAGGGCTCAAAACAGAATTATAAACAGAAAATGTGTTCAGCCAGAAATCGTAAAGTTGTATTCATAAGCATGAAAATAGAATAAAAACTTACTGATTAAATTCAAGAAAAATCTGGAGTATTTCCTAATATGTCTACTATCAGAAAATATAATTTCATAATATTCCAACATGGATAGTATAGTCAAATAAAATCAGAAGACAGGAAGATGCAGCAAATTTGTAAATCTGAAACTCTTGACATATCAGTACTAAAACAGCAATAGATTACAAAATATAAATCGAAATCCAGATCCGTCGAAAGGGTGATAAAATAGATACAGTATGATACATTTCATATTCACATTTATTAACGGCAAGTAGAATCATGTTGAAATTAAGGTTCTTTACTAAACAGCGTGAAAATTCTACAAATATAGTAGTTGTTTGCAAGTATAGAATAGTTTATAAAAGTCATCAATTAAATCCAAAAAATTTTGGGGTTAACCCCAGTAAAGTCTAGTTGTACTCAAAAAAATATTAGATCAAAATATTACATTTAGCATCAGTATAAAAATAAATAGTCATACAGAATTCACATAAAACGAAATCTGTAATTTTCTACACCTCTGTAGTAAAATAGCCGTAACTTGCATCTCCTAAATTGAAACTGAGATCTGTCAAACATTCTGGAAAGTAGAAAAAATTTTCTATAATTCATATTCACAAATAATTTTCATTCACTGACCTTAATAAGGTCTAAAATACTAAACAAAACAGGGTAACAATAATGACAGAAATATTCTTCATGCATGAAATCAACTAGATCATATGAAACTCATCCAAATCATAACAAAATGCGAAATATGGTATACTAGATGTCCAAGCAACATGGTATAAGGTGTTACAAGTCTACAACGAGTTATACTACGACTAACACATCAAGCATACAAGATCATACAACACTTCATAAATCATGAACACATGCATGTATACATCAAGAGTTTATTACATCTAAGTTATTTCAAGTCGCGTGTGTATGAGACAACTACGGATAGATCAACAAGTAGAGACAATATCTAATCAAGGGTTTTCATGAGGATTGTCTCTAGAACAAAAGCTACACTACAGGCTGTATTTAGTACTTATATATGCAATAGAAATTATACGAGTTACTTGCCTTGTAGTCGACGACGGAACTGATGCAAGAACGAGAATAACGAGAACGGTTTTCCGGACATGAACTCAACGACAACGAACGACTCACGAACCACGAACCCACGAGATCAAACACATGCACACAAGAGCTAAACAAATCTGGTGTGCACGCATCGGGAGAACGGCGAACAACAAGCGGGGGCAACGCTACTGTGCTGCGGTCGGGAGGAAGCAATGCAGGGGGGTGTCAGGTTCTATCTGTCACTATGGCATCGTGATAGCAGGCAGGGCGCACAGTGGGTGCGTCGGCTGGGGCTGCTGCTGCGTCTTCGGGAGAGGGCGACATTGTGGTGGTGCATCGGGAGGTCGGGGATGCAGAGAAAGGGATCGGGAGCGATGGGTTTGGGAGTGCAGGAGAGATAGGAGGTAGGGGATGGAGTTTAGAAGTGGCTAGGGTTAAGATAGGGTGAAAAAGGGATACAGGGATACCTATATAATAAAACACAAAGAAAGCTATCAAGTGGCTCACGTTCAATCCCCTCAAAATCAAAGGCCCAGATCTAACCTCACAAAACACATTTTCCCTCCCAAAATTTTAAATCCCAAAACCAAAAATTTCTCCCCAAAACTACAAAAACTCATTACTTAATTATTATCTCTCTCTTCTCTCTTCTCTCCACTTTTTTATATTTCTCTCTTTCTCTCTCTCTCTATCTCTCTCTCCCATTTTTTTTATTTACTTGGAAATTTAGATTTTAAGATTTCAAATTTGTAAATTTGTAAATTTTTTATATTTTTTATTGCAATGTTATATTGAAAATATCAAATATCTCTTAAACAGTTAAATTTCATCATTTTTCACACTTAAAGCTCTAAGAAGTTAGATTTTACACCCCACTTATAATTAGTTTTTAACATATACTAATGGAAACATGGATTTTTATTTACAACTAACTATTGTCATACTATTCAAACTTGAGCTACATAATTGTTGTTTTACTGTTTACAGAGTTTTTCGTGTTTTGTATCGTTTCGAAGACGTGCCGTAAGGCACGTGCCCACAGGCAAATCTAGTATATATATATATATATGTGTGTGTGTGTGTGTGTGTGTGTGTGTGTGTGTGTGTGTGTGTGTGTGTGTGGTAGTTAGGGTTTATATGTGTAACGGGTTGGAGTGGGTAAACGGGTAGGGTTAATATTGGGTTTATAAAAGATCCAAGAGAATTATAGAATGATCCAATAAATGAGATAGTAACAAAATGAATAAACAAAATAGGGCATGAACAATTTAATAATGAGGATGAAAATAATAGCTCGATCAACCAGGAATGGAACAATAGGCAGACAATTGAATCAAGAAGATCAAATAAAAGGTGACAAATCAAATAGATGAATATATAGAGAATGAAGATCAATTACATGGTTCAAAAATAGTAGGGGAATAAAATGTGAATAAATACTCAGAAGAAAAAAAATACATCCCAAAATACAGAAAACCAAAAACAGGGGTTACAGAGACTGTACTCGGATGATGGCCCGTGTTATTACCGTTATCGTCATCGTCTAAGATATTACACCATGGCCCATGTTTGTCATCGTGTAAGAAATTACACCATAGCACGTGTTATTACCGTTATCGTCATCATACCCGGTACATGAACTATAAAATCTACCGCTATAGTCTAAACGAAATTGATTGTATGCATCGAACCTGTGGCATGGAATATATGGGACACAGTAGTACATGCATTAGTTAGGATTAAAATGATAAATAAACGTAAGGATTAACACATCACCGACATTGCATAATGTTCATCATTGTTCTATTAATATCGAATACTGGTTAAGTGTTATTGTTATTGATCATTGATTATTGTTACTGAATAATGAATCATTGTGTATAGCCATTGCATCGATTACCGTGATATTGATTATTGATTATCATCCCATATTATTGATTCCTATTGATCCATTGAAATCATTGTTATACCGTTATTCCATTGTTCTTTGTTTTCTCTACTTGCTGTCCATGACTTACTCTAAGGATAATTTTTCTTCTCTTTTTAGATGAAGTGTACACAGGTAATGAAGGAGAATTGCCTGCTGGGATTGGAGAACAAACTTTCTGAAGAAATATTGCTTTATTATTGAATTCTATTTTTAATGAACTTATTGTATTGAGACTTGTTACCATTGTGTTTGGGATTTATTATTGTATTGGGCTTATGTCCTAGATTTTATTATTGTTTTCCAGATATTGGATTATTATTGTATTTGAATATTTATATTTCTTCATTCCAAGTATTATTGTTCATGAGATTATTATTATTGCCTGCACATTTTTTCTATATAGATTATATAATTGAGTTGATCAGATAAACAGCTTATGGGTGATTTTAGTCATTCGCTGGGCCAATGCCATGTACTCGTATTCCGTATTTTTGGGAAGTGGGGCGTGACAAGATTTTTAGTGGTATCAGAGCCCAAGTTTGAATAATATATCAGTCAAACATGACTAACGAAAGAAAGTTTGGCTTTGATTGATATATTAGTCAGATTTAGGTTTTATCAGTTTGACTCAATAGTATGTGCAATACATTGATCGCATGAACAATTGATATCCAAGTTATGATCTGGACGCTAACCATTTGATTCTTATTGCAGACCATGACTAGAAAAGGTGCTTCATCTTCCCGTGCTGGGGATGATCAGTCTGATGAGCCCAATGTTACACAGTTGATGCAAATGCAGCATGAGCACAACGAACTGACGATGCGGAAGCAACGGGAATATAATGAACAGTTGGGAATGACTGATGATGCTGCTAATAGAGAACCCATTGTACATGCACCTGGATTGTTGCCGCTGAGACCTAGAAATGTGGCAGATTTTATGAGGTTCCATCCAGACAAGTTCTCGGGCACCGAAGGTCCATTTGAAGCCGAGCAATGGCTTATCAGGACTGAATAGTTGTTGACCGCAGCATGTATAGTGGATGTGGATCGTGTGGATGTAATGAGCATCCAACTTGTTGATCTTGCCCACATCTTGTGACAAAATGAGGCTAAATGATTGGGCCGACCCATTCCCTGGGCCGCCTTCACTAAGAGCTTCCTCACGAAGTTCTTCCCTAATGTCACCAAGAATAGAATGGAACGACAATTTGTCTCATTAACTCAGGTTCGTCAGATAGTGTTTATTCATGCTTTTCGTTGTTATTTCATAAAGTATCAACGTTAAACTAAGAATTTTCTTGAATCAGGGGAATCGTACCGTGGACGAGTACGCTGCGGAATTCGCCCGACTAAGTCGTTTTGCTCCTTCTATGGTGACAAATGACGAAGATAAGGGTCGTCGTTTCCTGTTAGGGCTTGGACATTAAGATTCATGAATGTATTGCGGCCTTGCGACTTCGCTCTTAGGTTGATATCCTGGATGCTGCAAGAATTCAGGAACAGACCAGTTCAAGGAAGCATGCTATTCAGCGTTCTGTTGCTGCTAGACCTTCTGTTGGGCCTATCAGGAGGCCAGTTCCGTCCCTTCCTATCAGGGAATTGCCTTACCCACCTGTTGTCCAGAAGTCGAATATAGTCTGCATGCACTGTCATAAGACTAGGCATTCGCACCAAGATTGCTGAATAGAGAACCGCCAATGCCTTGCATGTGGAGGTGTGGACCACATGGTTCGTGATTGCCCTAGGGCCAGACCTCTTGCACTAGTTGGAGTAACTGCTCCTCACGGGATGCTTGTTCATGGTCAGGGTGGACCACCTCTTCCACCGCAGAGGCAGGTCTTTGATAAGAGGGAGCCGCTCCTAAGGGTAATCTTCCTACAGGTCGTGGTCAAGCCTTGGTCAAGCCTACAACTTGACTACATAGGATGCTGAGAATGCTTTGGGCAGTGTTGCAGGTATATCTTTAGTTGTTTTTCATTCTGTTTTCATTTGTATTTTATTTTGGATTTCCTTGCTATTTCATTCTTCTATCCTATTGCTTATTCATGTTAGCCTCTCGTTCATGTCTGTTTCTTACATTTTTCTACTGCCTTTTGTGTTCTCACTTTGACTTCTTGCTAGGCAATATCCTTGTTCATTCCTTCCCTGCTCAAGTTCTCTTTGACTCTAGTGCAACTCATTCATTTGTTTCCTCCCGCTTCGTCGATCTGCATCTCTTGGCTAGAAATGCTATGCTAGTAGCTTAGAACATTTCTACAGGTCGAGGTGTTGTCGTGTATTCACAGATTTGTGAGCAGAGTCCCTTGTTATTGGTGGTGTGGATTTTGTTGTCGATCTAATTGTCATGAATAATTCTGGATTTGATGTTATTTTAGGGACGGATTGGCTTGGTGCCACTCATTCTGTGATTGACTACCGCAAGAAGAAGGTGGTGTTTCGTATGCTAGAACGTCAGGAATTTGAATTTTGTGCCAGTGAAATGCCGCTTGCTTGTGTGGAGAAGTTGGCAAGTAGGAAGTTGGAGTTATGGAGGAAGTGTGTGCTGATGATGTTGTCCCACCGTTGGTTGTGCGGGATTTTCTGGATGTGTTTTCCAGAGGAATTGCCAGGATTACTTCCAGATCGTGAAGTGGTATTCAGTATTGATGTTCAGCCGGGTACAGCTCCAATCTCTAAGAGTCCGTATAGAATGGATCATGTTGAGTTGGCTGAGTTGAAAGAGCAAATTCAGGAGTTACTGAATAGAGGTTTCATTCGGCCAAGTGTTTTGCCTTGGGGAACCCCTGTTCTGTTCGTCAATAAGAAGGGTGGTAGTCGGAGGTTTTGTATTGAATACCGCAAGCTCAATAATGTCACAGTGAAGAACGGGTATCCGTTGCCAAGGATTGATGACCTATTTGATCAATTAAGAGGCACTTTGTATTTTCGAAGCTGTATCTTCGTTCTGTTACCATCAAGTTAAGGTGAAAGCCGAGGATGTACAGAAGATTGCTTTCCATACAAGATATGGGCATTATGAATTCTTGGTGATGCCTTTTAGAGTTACTAATGCTCCAGTTGTGTTTATGAGCTTGATGAATCGGGTTTTCTCTCCCTTCCTAGACAAGTTTGTTGTGGTGTTCATTGATGATATTCTTGTCTATTCTCGGAACCAAGATGAGCATGTTGAGCACATAAAGGTTGTTTTGCAAACTTTGAGGGATCATCAGTTGTATGGGAAGCTTAGCAAGTGTGAGTTTTGGCTGGATCGTGTGGCTTTCTTGGGTCATATTATTTCTGGTGATGGAGTTTCTGTTGATCCTCCAAGATTTCTGCAGTTAAGGATTGGCCGATGCCAAAGTCAGTATCGGAAGTTCGGAGTTTCCTTGCTCTAGAGGGTTACTACAAGAAGTTTGTTCGGGATTTCTTGAAGATTGCAGGGCCATTGACAAAGTTGACTGAGAAGGATCAGAAGTTTTTGTGGGATGAGTCCTATGATGAAGCCTTCTCTGAATTGAAGAATCGGTTGACATCAGCACCTATGTTGACTATACCGGATGGATCAGGAGGTTTCGTAATTCACTGTGATGCTTTAGGTAGAGGTTTGGGTGTTGTTCTGATGCAACGAAGCAAGGTTGTTGCATATGCATCTAGACAATTGAGGCCACATGAGAAGAATTATCCTACCCATGATTTGAAGCTTACTGCTATGATTTTTGCCTTGAAGCTTTGGAGGCATTATTTACTTGGAAACCGGGTGGAGATCTTCTCTGATCATAAAAGTCTCAAGTATGTGTTCACTCAGAAGGAGCTGAATATGAGGGAAAGGCGATGGTTGAAATTGATGGCAAATTATGATATCAGTTTGCAGTTTCACCCTGGCAAGATTAATCCAGTGCCTGATGCTTTGAGCAGAAGACCTGTTGCTATGGTTCTTACTGAATAGAAGGAGCTAGTGGAAGCTATGAGGAGATTGGAATTGGATGTGGTATTCCCTGGTTCTGAGCAGAGTTGTATGGTTCTTCAGTTGCAATCGTCTTTGGTGGATCAGATTAAGGAGACACAGTCTAGTGATGTGCAGTTGCAGCAATTTTGAGCTGAGGTTGAAGCTGGTTCTAGGAATGATATAGTGATTCATGAGGATGGATCTCTCACTTCGGACCCGTCTATGTGTTCCGAAGGGAGAAGTCAAGCAGAGGTTACTTGAAGAAGCTTATTGCTCATCGTACTCTATTCATCCCGGTGGTACGAAGATGTATCGGGATTTGAAGCTGCATTTCTGGTGGCATGGTGTGAAGAGGGCTGTTGCAAGATTTTTTTTCTCGGTGTCTGATCTGTCAGCAAGTGAAAGCAGAACATCAGAGAACTGCTGGACTTCTTCAACCGCTTTCTAATCCGGAGTGGAAGTGGGAGAATATCACTATGGATTTTGTGACTGCTTTGCCTAGAAGTCTCAAGGGTCACAATGTCATCTGGGTGATTGTGAATTGCTTGACGAAGAGTGATCATTTCATTCCTTTCTGAGTTGGTCAGTCTACAGAGAGCCTTGCAGAAACTTATATGCAAGAGATTGTGAGATTGCATGGTGTTCCTGTCAGTATTATATCAGACAGAGATACTAGATTCATATCTCAATTTTAGAAGATTCTTCAGAATAGTCTTGGGCATAAGCTGAAGTTCAGTACTGCATTCCATCCGCAGACAGATGGTCAATCAGAGAGGACTATTCAGACCTTAGAGGATATGTTGAGGTCCTGTGTGCTTCAGTTTGGAGGATCTTGGGAAGATCATCTACACTTGGTGGAGTTTTCATACAACAATAGCTACTAAGCTAGTCTTCAGGTAGCTCCGTATGAAGTCTTGTATGGTCGGAAGTGTAGAACAACAGTGTGCTGGGATGACATTGGTGAGAGGAAGCTTTTGGGGCCAGAATTGATCATGAAGACTATTGATACAGTGGCCTAGATCAGAAAGCATTTGCAAGCCGCATAGGATAGACAGTGGAAATGGACAGACATGCACAGGAGACCGTTAGAGTTCGAAGTGGGTGATCATGTGTTCCTCAAGGTGTCTCCATGGAAAGGTGTGATTCATTTTTTTTTTTGGGGGGGGGGGGGCAAGTTGAGCCCTAGATTCATTAGTCCGTTTGATGTGGTGGAGCGAGTAGGCAAAGTGGCCTACAGACTTGCGTTGCCACTAGCTCTTTCTGGAGTGCATGACGTCTTCCATGTTTCTCAGCTCAAGAAGTATGTTCGGGATGATAGTCATGTTATTGACTATTTGAAGTTGTCGGTTCGACCAGATTTGTCTTGTGAGAGTCATCCAGTGTCGATTGTGGACCGACGGGAGAAGAATTTGAAGAATATGGTTATCAAGTTGGTTCGTGTTGCATGAGCTTGAAAGTGTGAATCGGAAGAGGTTTCCCCATCATTTTGAGTAGTTCTTGTTCTTTTCTATTCTTCGGGGTTACCCTACTATCACTTGCTTAAATTTCGAGGACGAAAATTTATTGTAAGGTGGGTAGGATTGTAACTACCGTTCCTCTATTTTCATTTTTTTCCTTTCTGTAATATTTTATTGTAATAGAAAAAATATTCTATTTTTTGTTTCTTGATTATTTTTAATTAAATCTTGTTCATGAAATTCTCTATTCTCCTTGTTGAGCTATTCTTATTGATTCTATTTTCTTTTGTTTATTGTGGGTATTTTTATTTGAACCCTATTGATTTAGATCTATCTCTTATTGAGCCCTAAAACCCAATTTCAATTGTTCTTGACCCAAAACCGCTATTATTGGATCTTAAACCACTAACCCAACACCATAATTGTACCCTATAAATACAACTCTACGGCAAACACTAAAAATTGTGCAAATTGAAATCCTAGCCGCTTATTCTCTCTCCTCCCGTCTTTCTCTCTCCCCGTTCAATTCCCGCCCAAAAACTCCAAAACCCAATATTGTTCCCTTCTTCTCTGGCCAACTCCGGCCACCCCCTTGTCGGCGCCACCCTGTCGACGCACCTTGAGCACCGCCCCACCTTCCCTCGATGGCCAGGCACCCAAGACCCCAACCCCGAACTCCCTGTCCTGCTCCTCGTCAACAACAGCGCACCCCCAACCCGTCGCTGCCCCTTTCCGATCGACGACCTCCCGTCCTGCCGCCCTCCTGTCCTGTCGTGCCGCCACTTACAACATCGGTAACCCCCGGCCAGAGCCTCTCCACCTTGTGATGTTTGCTGAGTTCTCTTTCTTACTGTTGTTGCTTTGGGCTCTTTGCTTTTGCACGTATATTGCACGTGCTATTTGTATTAGTTCGTGGGTTCATTGCTTCGGGATTCTTATCCCGTTATTCTTGGTATTCGTTTTCAACGTCAATAAGGCAAGTCACTATCCTCTTGAATTTTTAATTGTATCAAATTCAAGTTTTTTTTGAAACTCTTACAAGTAGATCCCTTCGTTTATCGTTATACATTGTTCATCTCTTTCGTTGGGTATATTGAGGGTTTACACGAGCTGACCCCAATTTACTTGACATCGTGCCACTTTTGACTCCAAAGATCGATTCTTTCATGTGTGCATATAGAATTGATAATAGAGTTGTTCATATAATTATCACACAAATAAATTATTGTAGAGAGAATTCCTAGGTTGTATGTTGTTTGATCGATTGATGGTTAATTAATAATAAATTGATGTATGTATGTATTCTTAATCTTATTTAGCATGTTTTTATACCCTTCATGCTGATTGAGAAGTTTATTGACTAATAGAATTGATACCCATCATGCCTAATTAAATTATTTCATGAAAAATACCCTAAAACTTGTATATTGCTTGCTCGCTGTATGTTGACTGCTATTTTCGACCCAGTAAATAATTTTAAAATAAATTACTTTCTCAATATGAATTGTAGACTTATCTTTCTAGTTTCCATAACATCTTGAATTTCTGAATTCCGAGTTGTGTAGCAAAAGCTATGCCCATTTTACTACAACTGTGTTTTTACTTTCAGATTTTCAGATTCTTGTAAGTTTCATGTTTAAACAGTAAAAAGGCTGATCAAATGATAAAACCTTGATCTGATAATTTTCAAATTATTTCTTAACATGTTAGGAGTCTAGAAAATATTTTTAATGAATTTATTATGGATTTTTTGCTGATTCTAAAAATAAAATAACATGATGTTGAAATTCTGCCTGGATATAAATTTTGTAATGAATGGTGTGTTTGACGTAGCTGCTATTGTCAGATTTTGAACTTTAAATATGCGTTGGAACCTTGTGGAAGTCTAGTTTCTAGAATTTATGACGGATTCAGTTTTCAAGTTCTGAAATAGCGGGTAACTGCATTTTTGTACATACTACTTTTACTGTCCAGAATCTCACTTTTCAGTTTTTAATAGATTAATTATTCCTATATCATGCTATTGCATGAATTAATGTATGTAAGTTGTATTGCATGATCCTAATGAATTATTTTCATCATTCTAATTGTCCCATTTCATGTTACCATCCTATTGTTCTCCTATTGTTACTATTGTTCATCTCATGTCTTAAATTGCATATTGTATTGTTGCATTGATAAAAAAAAAATAATAAGCCGGGGTTTAAGGGATTGACTAGAGTAGTTGATGATATAGAGAGAGTACTCAGATGATGTCCCGTGTTATTACCGGTATCGTGATCTTGTAAGATATTACACCATGGCCCGTGTTATTACCGTTATCGTCATCATACCTAGTACATGAACTATAAAATTTACCACTATAGTCTAAAAAAAATTGATTGTATGCATCGAACCTGTGGCATGGAACATATGAGACACATTAGTACGTGCATTAGTTAGGATTAAAATGATTAATAGACGTAAGGATTGACACGTCACCGACATTGCATATTGTTTATCATTGTTCTATTGATATCGAATATTGGCTCAGTGTTATTGTTATTGATCATTGATTATTGTTACCGAATATTGAATCATTGTTTATTGCCATTGCATCGATTACCGTGATATTGATTATTGATTATCGTCCCATGTTATTGATTCTTATTGATCCATTGAAATCACTGTTATATCGTTATTCCATTGTTCTGTGCTTTCTCTACTTGCTTTGCATGATTTGCTGTAAGGACGATTTTTTTTCTCTTTTTAGATGAAGTGTACACAGGTAATAAAGGAGAATTGTCTGCTGGGATTGGAGAACAAACTTTCTGAAGAACTATTGCTTTATAATTGAATGCTATTTTTAATGAACTTATTGTATTGAGACTTCTTACTATTGTGTTTGGAATTTATTATTGTATTGAGCTTATGTCCCGAATTTTATTATTGTTTCCTGATGTTGGATTATGATTGTACTTGGATATTTATATTGCTTCATTCCAAGTATTATTATTCATGATATTATTATTATTGCCTGCACATTTATTCTGTATTGATTATATTGTTGAGTTGATCAGATAAACAGCTTATGGGTGATGTTAGTCATTCGCTGGACCAATGTCATGTACTCGTATTCCGTATTTTTGGGAAGCGGGGCGTTACAATTATGGATTGAAATGAATGTAATTTGTAACTCCTTCCGAACCCCTTTGTATTATTAGCCCGGCCAATATAGGAGGTGAACTCCTCTTTGTTATTTAATGAGTATATGAGAATTTTATTCTACTTAGTGAAATTTGAGTTGAAGGAGGAAGGACTTTTGACAGCTTGCAAGCAAAGAATTTGATGTTTTAGGTGGGTGTTGTCTTGATTTTCAAGGTTGTTTTATTATCATGAAATAGTGACATGTTAGGAATCTATTTTCAGAATGATGAATTATTTTCCAACTTTAATTTATGAAGAAATTGTAGAAAGCATGTTAGGCGGTTATTTTCTCTTCTTGTTATGAATTATAGTTAATTTAAACATAGTAGTGATATGGCTAAAAATGGGGTTAAATCGAAACCGTCCAAATCAGGCACGAATCTTAAAGCTCAGGGGTAAAATGGTAATTTCACCTACAAACGGGTCCGAAATGGAAACTGGGTCTTTTCCCAAAAGCCCAATAACCCACGAATGGATCCGTCTTAACTGGGTGCGGGTTCCAACCCGCAAGAAATTCGGTCCAGCTGGATAGAATTATGGTTTATGATTGTCCTTAATCAATGGCCCTGATCGCTTCTATCCATCCACTGGGAAGTAGGGATTTGATCTTATCCTGAAACTAGTTCCTAAGGCGGCTATAAATACCCCCAATCCCCCACTGTTAACAGGTAATCAATCTTTTTCCAATCAAAGCTCTTTCATAATCTTTCTTATTACTGACTTGAGCGTCGGAGGGTGCGTTGCCGGGATCAACCCCGGTGTTTCGCACTTTTAGCAGGTCAACGGCGGGAGATCACAGTCAAACTCCGGCGGAAAGGTGTTCAGGTTTGACTATTCGACATCCCAAGAATCCACAAATCTATCTGTTTGCCCCCATACCGATTTCAGCGGCATCAGATTGGCGCCGTCAGTGGGGAACAACGAATAGCAATCCACCCTCTTCCTTCGGTTAAGATCACCTCCAGCCATGCCTCCAAGGAAACTCAGATCTGGAGGGTCTAACCGTGGACCCACTCCTCCTCAACCGCAACATGAGGCTCCCCTTTAACCCATCCAACCTCAGGGACAGCTCCCTCCTCAACCCGATCAGCCGCTGCAGCAGCTACAGCCTCCTCTCCAAAATCTTCAACACCAGCAGGCTCCACTCTGGCCCCAGAATGCTGGTATAGGGGCCTCTCGTCCTCCCCCTCAGAAGCAATCTCTTCACCGCGACCATATCTCCATACATAACCCTTCAACCGACTCCATAGTCGAAGGAGGCCTCATTCTCCCGCTGGTCGGTAGCCCCGGAAGGGACGAGAACGGACCTATCACATGTGCCGAATTCCAACAGTTCCAGACTATAATCTTGCAGGCCCTCAACCTCTCACCAAACAACAACAATAATGCTCAGAGGGTCCCCACTCCTCCACCAATTCAAAGCCCTCCTCCTCGGTCTCTAAGTCCTCGTCATTCTCCGAGCTACCGTCGCCGTAGCCCACGCTCCCCTTCGTACGAAGATGAAACCAGAGGCTCACTGGGGTACCGTTGAAGGGATGATGCAGTCTATCGCCGTCTCCATGAGATGGAGAGGCGCCTCGGTCAACTAGACAGGGAAGATGAGCTGAGAGGGAGGACCCTCCGCCCAAGCAAACCTCCGTTCTCCCGAACCATCATGGAGGCTCCTGTTCCAGCAAACTTCAAGCCACCACAATTCGAGACATATATGGGGAAGTCAGACCCCGTGGATCACATCGAGAGTTTCAAAACTCTCATGCTGATCCACCAGGCTTTCGATACTCTACTGTGCAAGACCTTCCCAGCTACTCTCAAAGGTCCGGCTCGGGAATGGTACTCCCCTCTCGCCCCATCCTCCATCTTCTCCTTTGAACAATTTGAGACCATCTTCGTCACCCACTTCGTGAGCAGCCGCCGAACCGAGAAGACTAGTATTTCACTACTATTCCTCAATCAGAAGAAGCGTGAGAAACTGAGAGATTATGTCAAGCAGTTTACCGCGGAAGCTAGGTTCATTGCCTCCCTCGACCAATCGGTCGCTGCAGCCGCCTTCCAGTCCAATGTCCTCAATTCGAGTCTCCGTTCCTCCCTAGCCAAAAAGCCCCCGCGAGACTTCTCCGACCTTCTTCTCAGAAGTGAGAAGTACATCCGAGCTGAGGAAGCTGAACATCGCCCTACATTCGAGGGGCCTTCCTCAGGAAGCAAGAGAAAGGCAGCTGAAGATGAGGGAGCTAAAAAGCTCGAGAAGGACAATGGGGGTCAGCACCGCCTGCCTCCCAGATTTGAGAAGTTTACCCCTCTCAACACCAATGTTTCAACTATTCTCATGGAGGTTGAGAAAGAAGGAGTCCTGCCTCCTGCCCCGAAGATGAATACCCCCGGGAAGAAGAGGGACAAGGAGAAGGGGTGTCGATATCATCGAGACCACAGCCACGACACCAACAACTGTCGGGCTCTGAAGAACGAAATCGAAGCCCTCATTCAGAGAGGGCAGCTGTCCAAGTTTGTAAGAAAGGACCGAATCGACCTTCCTCCATCCCCCAGGGAGGGCTAACAAGCATCTCGAGAGGCGCGACGAGACTCCCGAGTTTGAAGAGGAACGCATCTTGCACCTCATCCATGGAGGCCTAATGGGAGGAACCTCCAACTCTTCTCGAAAAGCTTTCATCAGGGAAGTCAATTCGGTGCACAGCATACCCCCTCCCAAAGGTCTCAGAGTCCCGGTTACTTTCTCGGATGAAGATCTGGAGGGTGTCCGAACACCCAACTGTGACGCAATGGTGATTAACCTCCACATGGCTAACTTCAAAGTGGAGAGGATTCTGGTGGATAATGGCAGTTCTGTCAACATCCTCTTCTTAGCAGCCTTCTGAAGACTCAAGTTATCGCGGGACAGGCTCAAGCCCGCCGGCTATGCGCTCCATGGGTTCACGGGAGTTCCAGTGACTATCGAAGGGGTGATAACCCTCGACATAACCGCTGGTAAAACTCCTACTAACCGGACGGAGCCAATGGACTTCATGGTTGTTGACATCCTAGCCGCTTACAAATCCTAGGCCCACCTGGCCTAGCTGCCCTATAAGCTGTCCCATCGGCTTATCACCTCAAAATGAAGTTTCCCACCAAGGCAGGTGTAGGGGAGGTAAGGGGAAGTCAGGAGATGGCCCGCAAGTGTTACATGACCTCGACCGGGGGACCTGTCCTTTCCCTCGAGACTCTTGAGATTCCCCAGGGGAACACCCAGCCTATGTCAGAACCAGTAGACGAGCAGGAGGAAGTGCTCTTTTCAGAGCAAGATCCGAACCACAAATTCTTCATCAGCAAGACCCTCCCCTCTGCCCTCTGTTCTGACATAGTCCATTGCATCAGGAAGAACCATGACCTCTTCGCCTAGACAGCTGCCGACATGCCAGGGATCTCCGAGAACCTCCTCGTCCACCACCTAAGTGTTGCTCTGGGGTCCAAATCGGTCCAGCAGAAGAGGCGCAAGTTCGTCCCTGAGCGCCAGCAGGCCATAAAGGAAGAAGTGGACAAGCTCCTCAAAGCACGGTTCATACAAGAAGTCAACTATCCCGAGTGGCTCTTTAATGTTGTTATGGTCAAGAATGCCAATGGAAGCTGGAGGATTTGCATCGACTTCACTGACTTGAACAAGGCATGCCCCAAGGATCCTTTCCCTCTCCCCAGCATCGACACCTTGATCGATGCTACTTCGGGCCATGAGCTGCTGAGCTTCATGGATGCCTTCTCCGGATACAACCAAATCAGAATGTTCCCCCCGGATATCCCGAAGACTTCCTTCGTCACAGATCAAGGCCTCTACTGTTTAGGGTGATGCCCTTCGGACTGAAAAATGCTAGTGCAACCTACCAACGCCTCGTCAATAAGGTCTTTAAAAATCAAATCGGGCGGAACATGGAGGTATATGTTGATGATATGCTAGTGAAAAGCATCCAGGGGTCCGACCATGTCACCGACCTCCAAGAAGCCTTCGACGTATTGAGGAAGAATAACATGAGACTGAACCCGAATAAGTGTACATTCGGGGTCTTATCTGGTAAGTTCCTAGGCTTCACGGTCAGTCAGAGGGGGATTGCGGCCAATCCCGAGAAGATAAAAGCCATACTGGATATGGCTCCTCCTACAAATGTGAAAGAAGTGCAGAAGCTCACAGGACGCCTCGCCGCTATAGGGTGCTTCCTCTCCAAGTTAGGGGAGAAGTGCCTGCCCTTCTTCAAAGCCCTCAGGAGGGCAAAGGGCTTCGAGTGGGGCCAGCAGCAGTAAGAGTCATTCGACCAGCTCAAAGCTTACTTGTTCAACCCCCCACTCCTCAGCAAGCCTACTCCTGGGGAGACCCTCTACCTCTACCTCGCTGCCTCCGAGCAAACCCTCAGTGTTGTACTAGTGAGGGAAGAAGACAAGGCTCAGAGGCCTATCTATTATGTAAGCAAGGTTCTCAGAGACGCCAAGCTCCGCTATCTGAGATTGGAAAAGATAGCCTACGCCTTGAAAATGGTAGCCAGGAAGCTCCGTCCTTATTTTCAATCCTACTCGGTGGTCGTCCTTACCGACCAGCCGCTTAAGCAAGTCCTGCACAAGTCCTGCACAAGCCTGAGACATATCCTATTAGCCTCGGACTGCAATCAAGGCTCAAGCCTTAGCTGAATTTATAGTAGAAAGTACCATCCCGGAGGTGAGTCAAATGGCCAATGGGCCGCCTATCTGGACAGTATATGTAGACGGGTCTTCTTGCGCCGAAGGGAGCAGAGCCGGAGTCATTCTGGTAGGCCCAGATGACTTCGTTCTCCAATACTCCCTCTGCATCAACTTTAAAGCTTCCAACAACGTAGCTGAGTATGAAGCCCTAATAGCAGGCTTGGGCATGGCTCGCAGGGCAGGAGCACAACGAGTCCGAGTGTTCAGTGACTCCCAGCTGGTGGTTAATCAGGTATTAGGAGACTATGAGGCACGAGACGACCGAATGGTTAAGTACCTAGCCAAGATCTAAAGTTTCATGGCTTCGTTCGAAGAGGCAAAAATCCAGCGGATCCCTAGAGAAGAAAATTCCCAAGCAGATGCCCTCTCAAAATTGGCCTCCTCCTCCCTCCAAGGTCTTGAACAGACCGTCCTAATCGAAGTACTCCTAAGACCAAGCATTGAAGAAGAATCTGCCGACTCGATGGAGTCGCTGCCCGTCCAACTCCGGGACAACTGGATGAAGCCTTTGATAGAGTTCCACAGAGATGGGACCCTTTCCCAAGATCCTAAAGAAGCCCGTCAAATCCGAACGAGAGCGGAGAGATACACCCTTGTTGAAGGAGTCTTGTACAAACGTTCCTATACCCAAGTAGATGGCAGACCCTACTTGAGATGCCTTTCACCGAAAGAAGTCTTGTATGCCTTGCAAGAACTCCACGAAGGTATAGGCGGGGCCCATTCAGGGTCAAGGTCCCTCGCCAGGAAAGTTTTGAACTATGGGTACTTCTGGCCTACCCTACTTCGAGATGCCGAGCAATATGTCCTACAATGCAACCCTTGTCAGCAGTTCTCCAACATCCACCGACTACCCCAAGAACAACTCACATCTCTCGCGAGTCCAATTCCCTTCGCAATGTGGGGGGTGGACTTGCTGGGTCCATTCCCACCAGCTCCTGGCCAGCTCAAGTTCCTAGTCGTGGCGATCGACTATTTCTCTGAGTGGATCGAGGCCGAACCACTAGCTACTATTACTGAGAACAAAGTACTGCAATTCTTCTGGGAAAATGTAATCTGTAGGTTCGGTGTACCTCAGGTCCTAATAACAGATAACGGAACCCAGTTTACAGGGGCAACATTCCGATCTTTATGTGCAGACCTCAGCATTCAGCAACGCTTCTCCTCCGTCTCCCATCCTCAGTCCAATGGTCAAGTAGAGAACACCAACAGGCAGATCCTCTCCGGCATCAAGAAAGACTAGATAAGTCGGCCAAAGGCTTATGGGCGGAACAACTTCCTAACGTATTGTGGCACTACCGCACTACAAAACGGACCCCCACAGGAGAGTCGCCCTTCAATCTCACCTATGGGTCCGAGGCCGTAATCCCCTTAGAAGTTGGTTTGCCATCCCCTCGCCTTATTGCCTATAATGAAGAGCAGAATGCTAGAGAGCTCCAGGCGAATTTGGACCTTATTGATGAGCTCCGTGAAAGAGCTTCAATTCGCCAGTAAAATTATCGGAGAAGAATAGAGCAGGCCTACAACAAAAGAGTCCGTCCTACAGATCTCAAGGAAGGGGACTTAGTCCTTAGAAAGTTAACCATCTCATTTTCCAGTCTGAAGAGCAAGCTAGCTCCGAATTGGGAAAGACCGTACAAGGTCTCCAAGGTAGTTGGGCCAGGAACGTATCGTCTTGAAGACCGTGAGGGCAGAGAGATACCGAGAACTTGGAACGCCGACCACTTACTGAAGTACCAGGAGGGTGTTTGAACGCATCTCCAAGTACCATCAAGTGTCGGGCCATTCCTATCTTCTTTTTATTTGCTTCTTTATTTTCCAATTGTAATAATGGCTTGCAACTGATTAGCAGTTATCAATAAAAACATCTTTCCCCTTGATAATTCTCTTGTGATTGTTTTATCTCTGTGTTTAAGACCTCTAATTACACATACTCAAACAACGTGTTCGGAGTCCAAAACTTGGTTCGATTCCGCTTCACAAGCTCGCTCTTAAGCTAGTTAGAAGTGGTTCGCCATTTGGAATTGCTCCTACAACCGTTGAAACTTACTCGAACGACGTGTTCGAAGTCCAAAACTTGGCTCGATTCCGCTCTGCAAGCTCGCTCTTAAGCAAGCTAGAAGTGGTTCGCCATTCAGAACTGCTCCCACAACTGTTGAAACTTACTCAAACGATGTGTTCGGAGTCAAAAACTTGGTTCGATTCCGCTTCGCAAGCTCGCTCTTAAGAGAGATAGAAGTGGTTTGTCATTCGGAACTGCTCCCACAACCGTTGAAACTTACTCGAACGACGTGTTCGGAGTCCAAAACTTGGTTCGATTTAGCTTTGCAAGCTCCCTCTTAAGCGAGCTAGAAGTGGTTCGCCATTCAAAACTGCTCCCACAACCATTGAAACTTACTCAAACGACATGTTCGGAGTCCAAAACTTGGTTCGATTCTGCTTCGCAAGCTCGCTTTTAAGCGAGCTAGAAGTGGTTCGCCATTCGGAAATGCTACCACAACCGTTGAAACTTACTCAAATGATGTGTTCGGAGTCCAAAACTTGGTTCGATTCCGCTTCGCAAGCTCCCTCTTAAGCGAGCTAGAAGTGGTTTACCATTCGGAACTGCTCCCACAACCGTTGAAACTTACTCAAACGACGCGTTCGGAATCCAAATCACTTGGCTAGATAACTGACAAAGTTTCTACAACTATACTAGACATGGGAGAAGAGTACTTGGAGGAGCTAACATTTGGTTCTTATGCTTCATTTAAAGTTGAAGTAATTCTTCAAGAGGCTGCTCTCCACTGCAAGAAACTGGCTTCTCTTACAATTCGCAATGGCTCTAATATGAGGGAGGCTGCAAAAACCATAGCGCTGCTTATCAATCTCAAGTTCATAAGGTTGACATTCCGTGCCTATAAGAAGGAAGATTTGCTTCTGATTTTGAGTAGTTGTCAAAAGTTGGAGTTGTAATTCTTGCTTTGGGACTTCGGAATGCCTTGTCGAGCGTTCTTGGTACCAACGCCCAAACATGAAAAAATTCTCACTTTGGGACTTCGGCGCACCTTGCCGAGCGCTCTTGCCACAGAAACGTGAGAAAAAACTCTCGCTTTGGACTTCGGCACGCCCTGTCTCGCTTTGGGACTTCGGCTCGCCTTGCCGAGCGCTCTTGGCACCAATGCCCAAACATGAAAAAATTCTCGCTTTGGAACTTCGGCACACCTTGCCGAGCGCTCTTGGCACCGACGCCCAAACATGGAAAAATTCTCGCTTTGGGACTTCGGCACGCCTTGCCGAGCGTTCTTGGCACCGACACCGAAACAGGGGAAAAAATCCACTTTGGACTTCGGCACACCTTGCCGAGTGCTCTCATAAGCGAGTAAGAAGTGGCCCGCCCTTCAGAAATGCTCCTACAACCATAGATGACTAACAAAACACACAAGTCCAAAAGAAGAAACAAGCTTCGCTTCTATAAAGTTTGGGGAACAAACCAAATTGCAAGACTTGTACTTTTCTCTACAATGAATGAGTTAAAAAAAAAATACAAGACCGACTCCTCATACTTAGACATGGTGCAAAACTGGGAAAACAAAAAACTACTTCAACGCCTCCTAGGTGCAGGGATGTTACAGTTTAAAGACACCTGGGGACGGCGGCGCCTAACCCCAGAGCTCGTCCCTAGACCGGCAAACTGAGAAGTATCTTCTGCGCTGCTTCTGACAGTTGCACCAACGGACGCTCCGCTCGACAAAACAACCACCCCACTCTGGGCGTCACCTGGACTTCGCCGAGCAACAGGCAAGCGGTTGCAAGCTCGTAGAACGAAATCCCTCGCTCGCTCTCTTCACGGGGACACGAAGTGCTTCTGACGTTGATCCGTCTCGATTGGGGCTTGAAGCGAGCAACCTCCTCATCTAGCTCAACTATTCGTTGCTTCAGAGAATCATCCTTCATGGCTATCTTGAAGCAAGGGAGCACAGCGGAGCCTGCGGCACCAGAACTGTCAGCAATAATTCGGTGGAGCTGAGTAACCCTGATACTCTTGTCGACCGTAACCCTCTTCAGCTCATCGACCTCCGTCGTCAACTCGTCGCGCTCTGCCGCCAACTTCCCCATCCCCGCTGTTAGTTCTTCTCTTCCCGCTAAAAGCTCGTCTTCTACTATCCGCAAGTGATGAATTTTAGTTAATAGTTCGTCCCTCTCCGTTGTCATCTTCGACAAGGAGTGGCGGAGACACTTCAGCTGAGGATAAAGGCTGACGACGAGCCATCATCATCGCCTTCGGGGGTCATCTCAGCAAGCCTCCCTTCTAGTCTTCAAATCTCGATGTCTCGGCGGCCTACAATTAGTTGCAGATGATTTCGTTCACTTTCGGCTCTGCGCAGCCTCAACTCAACTTTATAAAGGCGCTCTCGGCACCTAGCGAGGCACAACTTCGTCGCCCCTAGGCCGACCTCGGAACGTGATTCCTCCACCGCATGGGTTGCTTCAACCAGCTGTGTCACCTCAACTAGCTGAAAATTCCAAGGCAAATGACGAGAACACTTAGCAAAAATTAGCAAATTTGGTTAACACAAAGCCGAAACTCCTAAACAAGGCAACGTATACACAACAACATCTCGAAAAAATTTTGTGAACATGTAGCCGAACCTTTAGGCAGGGCGGCGTGAACACTTAGCCAAATTTCAAAAAAAAATTGTAAATTCAAGATTCGCAAGCACTTAGTCGAACTCAAAAAGATGGATTTTCATTCATTTCAAAACAAAATTGCGGTGGCCAGTCCGCAATTAGGCGATACATCAAAAAGTACAAAAGAAAGAAGAAAAAAGAAGCAGAAGTCAGGGGGTGACCTCTTTCCCAGGGCACCTCTTTCCTAGGGCGACGGGTCGGGACGGGGTCGGATTCCCCCGATGGTGCGACCATCGCTAGCGGAGTCACCTCAGACCCCTGGCATTCGCCGATGATCTGGACCTCGGCGTCCCCTTCATCGTCCCCTACTTACCCCTCGGACTCATCGTCGAAGCCATCGACGTGGTCAGGGAAGAGCTGCCAACTGGAGCAATCGACCTCAGGGAATCGCTCCGACACGTGCTCGTTGGCGCGAGCATATGCCTTGGCCATGTTGGCTGCGAGGAAGCCCTACACTTTCTCCATAGTTGCAGCTTCGGCCTCCTTCGCCGCTGTAACCTTGGCGGCCTCCACAGCCTCGGCCTGCTGCTTTTCCGCCTCCTCCCTCTGCCGAATCAGATCGCCCTCGAGCTTCGTGACGAGGCCTTCGAGGTACTCCAGCCTCGACGTCTTCCCATCCGTCTCGACCGCTAGCTTCTCGAGCTCACTGGTATTCCGAGCCTTTTCGGCTCAAGCACGATCGACCTCCTTCTTGAGGTCCTTCTCGAGCTTCGTCATCTTCTCCATAAGATGGCCGAAGTGGATGGTTATCTACAGCCGAAAAACAAAAAAAGAAGAGTTAAAGAATTATATATGCAAGCAATATAAAAGAAAGAAATCGATACTTACCGATACCGCCGAGCGAGCGATCTCGAGGGCATCGTCGCCCACGCTGCCAGCATCCATGGCAGCTCGATCCTTCGGCATCGCCAAGTGCCTCACCGCCTGCATACTCGATGTCGAGTCTGTGAGGAAGCCATCGATTTTCTGAACTTGCCAATCCGGAATGAAAATCTTCTTGTGCTCCTCGGTGAGGAACACCTCGGCGTCCGCCGTCAATGGAGGTGCCTCCATCCCGAGCGCAATGGCCATCGGGAACTCGCCAGCCTCGGCCGAGGGCAAGGTCGCTGCTGGCGCCTTCCTCGGGGGTCACAGTGGCCGAAGCCTCTGCCTCCTGAATGGCAGCGTCGACGGTCTTCGGCTTCGGTGCGGTCACCTTCGTGGTGACCCTCTTGCGCTTCCGAGGTGCCTTGCTACCAAGGGCCGCTCGCTGCGCCAGAATCGCCTCGTAATCCATAGTCTCTGCAACAAGAGAAGTTGGTTAAAACACATGTTATGATAAAAAAAAACAACAAACGGATAAAGCTGCGTACTAGGATCTACGCGACAGAGCCTTCCCCTGAAGAGCGCATCTTCGGTCAGATCTTTCCAGTCGAACTTTTGGCGGTCGAGAAGAATCTGAACCATCTCTTCTTCGTTGGGGTGGAGCACCGACGACTCCCTTACCCTCTTCGGCATCTCCTCCACCCAACCCGAGGGTATGCTCCACGGTTCGCGGCTCCGAACTATGAAGTACTTGTCTTGCCAGTGCTTGATAGAGTCGAGGTAGCTGACGAGCAGAGCACCGTTCCTCGGAGCCAAGTAGTATCGGAACTCGGACTTGTGCTGTTGATGAAGCCGATAAAGAGTCCGAAGCACCCTCAAGTCCAGCTTGATCTCGGCAGCCTGACAGTGGAGCGCGAACCCGTTGATGACCCTCCATGCATTCAGCATCAGTTGGATGGGGCCGATCCCGAACCACCTCAGCACCTGAACGGCAAATGGGTGAAGAGGCAGACGTGGTCCGGCGATGAAAGCGTCGACCGACCAGAAACACATATTTACTGGCATCGGCGAGTTGGCCCTCACCCGGGGACCTGGCAGCATCAACTCGTACTCCTCCGGGATATGAAAGCACTCCCGAATTGTTGCCAGGTCGGCCTCGTTAAGAATTAAGATGGTGTCATCCGCTTCCGAGGTCTCTCTCGCTGCATTCTCCTCGAAGTTCCGACCCCTCCCATACACGATTCACTCGGCATGCTCCTCCGAAAGCTCTCGAACCCTATGGAGCCCCGTCAACACACCTGGCAGTCTACCGAACTCACCCATATGCTTCGGATCTTCCACTATGGTGGCTCGACCATCAACTCGCTTGCCCTTGTCGACGCAAGGCTTCTTGTTCGGAGACGGCACTTCGCCAGCAGGGGGATGGCTCCGAAATAGGGGAAAGAGATATTTTCTACTTGAAATAAACTAAGTATAATTTACCTTGAAGTGACACGCTCGGTCGAAAAGTTCACCGGAGTACTATTGACAATCGCCGGAATCTCTCTCTAGTGAAAATAACCGCCTGAGTGAAAATTTGGAGAAGTGAAAAATGAGAGGGGGGGTGAGTCTTATAGAGGTGGGGACACAAAACGAGGATGTTGGGCTTCAAAAGACCAACAGTCAGGCCCATTTACACAAAACGACAAAGTTGTACCGTCGCATTAATGACTAACGGTCAAAATCATCAGAAGATCAATAGTCAAAAGGCCAGCTGTCATCTCCAAGTTGTCAGACTCACTTTGGGACTTCGGCACGCCTTGCCTCGCTTTAGGACTTCGGCACGCCTTGCCGAGCGCTCTTGGCACCGACGCCCAAACATGGAAAAGTTCTCGCATTGGGACTTTGGCTCACCTTGCCGAGCGCTCTTGGCACCGACGCCCAAACATGGAAAAATTCTCGCTTTGGGACTTCGGCTTGCCTTGCCGAGCGCTCTTAGCACCGACGCCCAAACATGGAAAAATTCTCGCTTTGGGACTTCGGCACACCTTGCCGAGCGCTCTTGGCACCGATGCCCAAACATGGAAAAGTTCTCGCTTTGGGACTTCGGCACGCCTTGCCGAGCGCTCTTGGCACCGACTCCCAAACATGGAAAAAATCTCGCTTTGGGACTTCGGCATGCCTTGCCAAGCGTTCTTGGCACCGACGCCCAAATATGAAAAAAATCCTCACTTTGGACTTCGGCACACCTTGCCGAGCGCTCTTGGCACCGACGCCCAAACGTGAAAAAAAACTCTCGCTTTAGACTTCGGCACTCCTTGCCGAGCGTTCTTGGCACCGACGCCCAAACATGGAAAAATCCTCACTTTGGACTTTGGCACACCTTGCCGAGCGCTCTTGGCGCCGACGCCCAAACATGAGAAAAAACTCTTGCTTTGGACTTCGGCACTCCTTACTGAGCGTTCTTGGCACCGACGCCCAAACATGGAAAAATTCTCACTTTAGAACTTCGGCATGCCCTGCCGAGCTCTCTTGGCACCGATGCCCAAACGTGAGAAAAAACTCTCGCTTTGGACTTCGGCACTCCTTGCCGAACGCTCTTGGCACCGACGCTCAAACATGGGAAAAACTCACTCTAGACTTCGGCAAAAACTTGCCGAACCCTCTTTTGACACGTGTCGCCACGCCAAGGTATCTCTGCACCTCGGCAAGGGTCCCCGAACCCCCCTAGGCGTCGGCCTCCTTCCTAACACGTATCTAGCGGGGGTCGGCAACGTTACCGAAGCAACTTGCCACCGAGTGAAGGGAAATACACCTTTGAGCAACAACAGGCAATAGATCTCCCCAAAATTCGTGCCCCATGCTCATGGAGAGCCCAGATCGTGCCACGTCATAAATAGAATTAAAAAATCTATTTCTATTTGTTTAATTCGAATTGTTTATTTAAAAATTGCTGGAAAATGGTTAAAAATTCAGGAAAATTGATTAAAAATTCTAAAAAATAATTATAAATTCGGGAAAACATTTTTGAGCCCCTGGGTAAATAATTGTTGCTTAGAATAGTTAATTAGTGCTCTCGGAAAATAGAATACCACTCCGCAAAGTTAAATAAATGGTCCAAAAAATCACCAAAAGTCCAGGAGAGCTCAAGAACAATCTTGAGCGCACAACTAACACTAAAAATCACCATAATACCTCATATAAAGATTCGACACCCCTCATTTGGACTCCGATACAACTCCAAAAGCCAGTAAAACAGTAAAACTACTCCTTAAAAACTGATCACGCTCAGTCTTCAGGAGTGGGGGGCTCGTGATATGGCTAAAAATGGGGTTAAATTGAAACTGTCCAAATTAGGCACGAATCTTAAAGCTCAGGGGTAAAATGGTAATTTCACCTACAAACGGGTCCGAAATGGGAACTGGGTCTTTTCCCAAAAGCCCAATAACCCACGAACGGATCCGTCTTAACTGGGTGCGGGTTCCAACCCGCAAGAAATCCGGTCCAGCTGGATAGAATTAGGATTTATGATTGTCCTTAATCAATGGCCCTGATCGCTTCTATCCATCCACTAGAAAGTAGGGATTTGATCTTATCCTAAAACTAGTTCCTAAGGCAGCTATAATTACCCCCCATCCCCCACTGTTAACAGGTAATCAATCTTTTTCCAATCAAAGCTCTTTCATAATCTTTCTTATTACTGACTTGAGCGTCGGAGGGTGCGTCACCAGGATCAACCCCGGTGTTTCGCACTTTTTGCAGGTCAGCGGTGAGAGATCACGGTCAAACTCCGGCGGAAAGGTGTTCAGGTTTGACTATTCGACATCCCAAGAATCCACAAATCTATCTGTTTGCCCCCACACCGATTTCAGCGGCAACAAGTAGTATGCTATATTTTGATGATGGAATGATATTCAATTATAGTAGCATGCTAGGTCCTGTAATTTGAATTATGTTTATTAACATTCATGACCATGGATTACTTATTCAATAAACAAATAATCGTAGTGGTTGAAAATGCTAGTTTTACTATTTCGAAGTTGTTTAGTACATTGTTTATATATTTAGAATTGCATTTAAATTTTCTTTAATGATTTTTTAGAACCATGTTAGGCTATGGTATCGTATAGTGCTAAATAACTAGAATTTGGGTGGTAGATAATCAGGATATACAAAGAAAATATGTTGTTTGCTTCATGTTTTTGAAGTCATTTTATCGACTGTGCGTGGCTGTGTTTCCACTTCTTAGGGATTGTTGGTGTATTTAAAATGAACCCCAAACCCTTGTCAACATGTTAGTTGGATCTAAGATAGTTAGAGTTTTAATAGACTTCGTTCGGGCATGAAAGTGCTCGGGAACGACAGTTTCGTTCTATCGATACTTGGTGGAATTTTTTGTTGCTTAACCATATAGCGAGTAATTCCAATTTTTAAGGGATGTTACTGTATTAAATGAACCCCAAAACATTTTCGATATGTTAGGCTAGGCCTATGAGTGTTACGACTCAAATATACTTCGTTTTGAATGTGAAATATGCCCGAGAACAATGACTTTAAGCTGACAATGCTGCTAGAATCGTGAGACAATGTTTAGAGACAAATATGCCCGAGAACAACAACTTCGTTTGTTGTTGTTAAATCAATGTTTAGTGACAATATTTCAAGTATTCGAGAGGTATTATAACTGGTGATTAACCAGGTTAAAAGAGTATTCTAGATTGAGGCTCATATAGACACAAATTTAGCCTGAATCAAGAATAGTTGAGCCGTTTGTTGGCTTATGTTTAAGTCTAATTATAGCCAGTGTGTGGGGCCAGGTTCTGGCTAGTGTGAGGACCGAGTTGGGCAGTGTGTGGGCTGAGTGTGTGGTCTATTTGGGTCGAGTTTAACTATGGTCGTTCGACTTAAATCATATGATTTTAGGCTAGTTCCTACTAAAGAATGAGCAAGTTAGTCTCTCCCTTAACTAGTCGACTGCGTGAGAATGAGTTGAGTTAGTCTAGATGGAAGTATAATAAGGAGTGAATGGATTATTAGAAGTAAAAATTGACTATGGAGCACTTGATAGTTGGGATACTAGTAGTCATATAATAATTATGTAAAAGTATATAGTTGGATACGATGGATTCACATGAAGTTTAGTAGTTATATTGAATTAGAATTTTCGAGGGACTTGTCACGCCCCGCTTCCCAACATACGGGAATACGACCACATAACAAAGACCCAGCGAATGATAAGAACATCATTCATAGTTGAAACAGATTAACTCAACAATATACAAGAGATCACAACCACGCAAGAAAGAATAACCACATAAACAATGAATAAACTCCAAAATAATCATGAAATAAATTCATCAAATAATATCCAACATCTGGGAGAAAAGTAAACTTCGGGTCACACTAGCCCAGAATACAAAGTATAAAAAAAATAACAGTAGCAACTAGAAAAGCATGAAGATAAGTAAGTAATGCAGGCTAAATAAAAGAATCCGGCTTCGTCATCAACAATATATGTTCACCAAGTCCTTCAACCAATTCATCTCATGAACCAGCAATCTCAACATCTAGAGTTTGGGAAGAAAATGTACTTTAGAGCAAGCAACGGATGGCAAGTAGCAGCAAGCAGTAAACAATAAAATAGGGCATAGCAAGGAACAATCAACATGAACAAGGAATCGTATAATCAAGTATGGAACAGTAACAAGTGTGACATGTAAGCGGGTGACGAGAAAAACAAATAAACATGTTAACATAGATCATGTAACTTGTAAACAAGAATCATGCACGTGCTTAGTATAAATCTTATGTCTAGTAATATTTTACCAATCCTATCTAATGCACGCAATTCTGCGTCCCATACCACAGGTTCGGGTGCACATCATCAAGTGAACCTTTAGACTCTAATGGTAAATTCTATAGAATTATGTACTCGGGTCCTCTCACGACTATAATCAGTGGTCTATAAACATGAACGGTAACTTGATCGGAAGACTTGATCGGTAACTTAGTAAGTAACTTGATCGGTAAACTTGATCGGTAACTTGATCGGTAAACATGTAACACGGGAAACACGGGCCCCTTTCCGAGTACATTCTCCAATATTATCCACTACTAGGTCCTTCCCTTATTACCCCGGCTTATTATTCTTTTTACAATATTTATGCATGAACATTCAACAACGAGAATGAGTACTAGGACAGGGTCAAGAAGATAACGAGAGATATGAATGCAGGATGTAGAATACAATTCATAAAATGTGAGAGATAAACATATTTGTACTTATGTACATGAAGATACAAATTCTGGACAGCAAGACATTGCTATACAAAAACATATTCTCCCGTTGCTACAGGAAAGAAAATCAGGATCCGTCATGAGTTCCAAAAAATAGACTCCCTACCGGTTTCTACGCATATTACACGATATATTCTAAATAGAGTAACCAGGCATATAAGTTCATTCGTTACTGATTACGCGTTAAGGCAGCGTGTTTGGGTCAAAATTCTTGTATATAAAAATAGTTTGTAAAATCATTTTAAAATCTTATAAAAGTCATATTTTAATTCCTAACAATGTTTAGTAAGAACATAATTAATCTACTGTTTTAATTAATTAGACATGGTAATGCATTTTCAAACTGCTATCTGAAATTCAGACGTCACTGTACGAAAATCTAAATATCTTGTAATCTGTAGGTCGGATTCCCAAACCGTCCGATAAACTGGATTCCAGACACACAGGGATACAACACTCATTTAACACGTTTTAAATGATATTATCTGTAGTTAGGTCAAAACTCTAGTTCTTTATTGAACTAGTGTTTTGGCAGCAACCCAGGGTAAAGTTTGCATATATGTAATGGGTCTAGAAATTCATCAAATAATTCCATAAAAATATCAGGGTGACTCCTAATCAGGTCTAGTAACAACCAGATAAATTTCAAGTCTCAGTTCTACAGTTGACATTTTATATTAATTTAACAATCCATGCCGATACACCTACAAATGAAAAATCTGGAAATCTAAACATAGCAGTATTAAAAGTGCAATAACTCCCAAGTTATATATCGGAATTCAGATCCATTAAATGTTCTGGAAAATAGATTCAAATGGCTACAATTTTTCTTTACAAAAGTTCTATTTAATTATTACAGAAACTGGTTCAAAAACTTAACACAACATAGGGTATATGGTAGGCCAACAAGCAGATTGATGTTAATTGGCAATAATTTAAATACGCAAGCATACAGTCTCATGGCAATTAATTAATAGAAAATTTTTATATATTAGGATGAAATTCTACCATTGACAAGCGAGATCATTATAATCATGGCAAGCAAATTCACGAATCTCAATACAATAACTCACCCAATCGAGAAGTATTCAATTATCATTTCATATAATCATGTCTCTAATTGTATTCAAGTAGTGTGTGCATATGATGACGTGTAAAAGGACTTGGGTTTGAGTCAAGGGAAACGGCACGAAAAGAAGATTCTTACTTGGTTTCGCCGATGAATCCGTAATAACCCCTTTGAAGGGTAACAAACAAAAGAGATATGATGAATGAAATTACGAGCTACTTGCGGGGATCAAAAGAAATTCCTGAACTAGAAAAAACAAGAGAGTTCAAGAGAGCTTGCCTTTTTGACGATTAAACCGAATATAAATGTAGATTATATGAGATATCCCAATGGCAGCAACACACGTGCAACCACAAAAAGGTGCGTGCAAAACACAGCGACAATAGCACGTGCAACCACGTAACGGCGGCACGGGCAACACACGGTACTGCACAAACAACAACCACAAGAGACAGCAGCAATACACAGCGACGACGACGGCTGCTGTAACACCCAAAAAAAAAAATTTTGAAAACGAAGTCTCCAAATTCAATTCTTTCAATTTCTATATCACTTTAATCATAAACTAAGAAAGTTATATTTTAGGAAAAATTTTGACAGAATCTCCTCTGTAAATTTTGCCCCGAAACACAAAAAGCTTACGGAATTCTGCTCAAAATTTCGTAGCTCACAATCAACATAATATTTTCATGAGCTCCCCAGGCCAAAATGAGCAGATACACACAGGCAATATAATATAATGCTCTGGGGGCCAAACTCACAACGGATTATCAAATATCAATTAAAAACTATGAATTTCTTTGAAAAACGAGGCAAAATTTTAGAAAAATCCTTGTAAAACCTACTACAGAGCCCGGTACTCCACAACGAGATGGGTACGGGTCACAAACATACCACACCACCTCACACTATACTCATCATCGTCATATACATGCTTATACACTCATAATACAATTTAAATCATAAATTTTACTGTTCCTATAACTAAATAATACAAATTTTTAAAATAAAAGTTTATCCTACCAATCTACGCCTCACCTCTGTACTGATGAGAACCTGCAACAGTGGGGGATCTAGGGTAGTCCTCAGACTCTCCTAACCCCCCAAACACTAAGGGGTTAGCCATTTCTGGTGTGAGTATAAATTTAAAAATCTAAGAAATAAATGAAATTATATAACGAAAATAATTCGAACTTACAAACATCAAGAAAGAAGATACATCTGGAACCTCTGAACTTAAAAACATCATCAATACAGCTTTATAATCAAATACTCTTCAAATCTGTGTCAAATTATAAAATTACCCACACTCACACATTCCACTATATAGTTCTCATCAACCTCATATCTATCCTTACTTTATATTCGCACACTACGAATTTCCATTCAATCCATTACTTTTCCATTGGAATCCCCTAACCCAAATATTCGTTTCTTCACCATTATCATCATATTAGCATTTCGCTACTTATATAAATATCACTAACAAGATGCTATTATATCTTTCTTTAATAACCATTTATATGGATACAAACTCCTATCACCACATACTTTCTGCATTAATCATTTCCATAACCACTTTCATTGTACAAGTAAGTATTTTATTGAAATATAACAAGTATCAGTTCTTACATATAAGCTACTATCCTCATGATGCCACATTTATTCATGTCTTGGGATACAAATATAAAGTCTCATTACACATCGCAATTAACCCACATTTCATCATATCATTATCAAATCACCTTACAGAATACTCATTCTCATCGTATCAAAAGCATGTTTTATAATTCATTCTTATCCCGTTATATCACTTTAGTAATTACTTTTTCTTATAACAATAAATCTTATTATCATTTTCACTTAATCCCCAAACACACTCTGGGGCCACCACATATCACATCCCATAACCGATAGCTTGGGTAATAATCACTGTACCTCAAACACACAGTTTGGGTAGTATCACATCACATCTCAAGCCGATAGCTTGATTATTAATTCACTTCAATCACTTATCATCTTCACTTCACTTTATTTCTCATTTCTATCAATCATTACCACTATTATATCCACTCACCCCGCGAATTATGCCAAGGCAGGTAATTCCCACCATTTCCACAGAAATAGCGGGCAGGTAGTTCCTTGACACAATTCCAAGGTACAACTCACATCAACTGTATTTTACTTTAATGATCACACACATAATACCATTACTTCGTATTATTCATAAGAACACATGTCTCTTCTATTATTATCATTTTAAATTAACCACGCACTGCATTTATCACTTCTTTTCATACACTAACTCATAACTCATTTTCTTTCACATTTATTTCATTCACAACTACTTTCTTTCTCATCCACAATTCACAATTCACTTTCTACACTTTCTTTACTACCACATTTATTATTAACACTTATTTATTTTATTAGTTTGTCGACCAGTGAGCCAAAGTATCCCAACATACTGAAAGCCGACAGCCCAGTAAACACGCGGCCCGATGCTCACACAGAGTCTTACTCGTCCGAGGCTACGTCTTCCTCCTAGCCGAACTAGCGAGGGAACACAGCACTCCTAGTCCCACTAGGGTGCCTCCTCGCGACGTCTGTCATCGAGGGAAAAACACATCACCCCAGGTAAGCTGGGTACTTCCTCCCAGCCGATAGCCATGAGGGAAAAACATCGCCCAAGGTAAACTGGGTTCTTCCTCGCGACGGCTGTCATCGAGGGAAAAACACATCGCCCCAGGTAAACTGGGTACTTCCTCCCAGCCGATAGCCAGGAGGGAAAAACATCGCCCCAGGTAAACTGGGTTCTTCCTCGCGATGGCTATCATCGAGGAAAACCGGGCCTCAAGCCGATAGCTTGGGCGATAAAAATCACTTACCCCAAACATAGTTTGGGTCCACTATTCCCAAGCCGGACCTTGGGCGTTAGGAGGTCTAGCCCAAACCCCCAGGATTGCTGTAGGTACTGGTCAACAAAGCCATCTGTTATTAGCATTAATCATTTCATCTTTTCAGCTTACTATATCAACTCACGCATTTCACTTTCACTTATGAATTCAATAATTGCCACAACCTTGACTTTAATCATGTGAATAAAAACACATTTTATTAACACTTATAATCTCACCTTTTATCTTGCATTTGATGCACATCTGATGTCCACGATATAATTATCATCTCAGTATATCACATATATACACACCAAGTCATTTAACACATAAACCGTCATGTCATATTATCGCATGTCATGAATGCAGCATGTTATTTATTTTGCCATAACATCACCCATTATAAATACTATGCTATTTACTACTTCATTAAATCACCCATAAACATACACCAAGTTATATCATAAATAAAAGAATTATAAGACGTTAGTCTATATCGTAAGCGTATCAAAATATATAAATCATCACAGAATAATATCATATTATTGCCCATTATTTCACTTGGAACATAATTAAAATGTACGCATGTACCCAATTATTAATTTCATCAACCATTGCATCACACGTTATAACCATCTATATATGTATCACAATTACACACCACACATGCGGGTTTCCCAGAAAAAGGGGTCAAAACCACTTATTTCATCTAATTAAATCTTATAATATCTAATTATAGCTTACTAGCTTATACACCATGCTCCATGTAATTATAATTACCTATAAGGGCCTATATGCCCCAAAACAGGCACAATTCATGCACTAGATAAAAATGTGCATAAACAATCTAATATAATTAGTTTTTATACTTCAACACATCACATTAACTCATACTATAGATTTTATATATTTGAAATAATCAATTTCACCACATATCTCAAAAACCCATTTTGGATCCTTAAAAATTCGTATTTTCAACAAAAATCCATTTTTGGGCATAACTCCCACAAAACATATCAAAAGGCCACGAAATTCGGCCACAATACAAAATATTTATAAACACAACGTACTCACCTGACGGATCGAGCCAACGATGTCCCACGTCCGTCCTGTAGCCAGTCGAAGTTCGACTTTTTCCACCTAATTGAAAAATTATAGAACCGATTAGTTTAAAGCTCAAAACTCGACCTACGGACCTCCAAATTTGAATCCGTCTTCACTCACGCGTCACAAATGACATATGTAGGCGAGCTACATCGACGGATTTCAAATTCGAACCCCGATGCAAGAACTCACATATTGATCGGAGGCTTTCTAATAGGAAAATTTCCCACTTCCTAATTTCTTCAATCCCTTCATCCTAATTTCTCAAATTAGGGTTAACACCAATAAGGAGACTCATCTACACCTCCGAATTCATCAAATTCTCACCTCTATATCGCGCGGACATTTCACCGAACACCCGGCGTGCACTTTTCACCTATAATCCATTTCACTCAATTTAATTGAGTTGGAAGCCTATAAAATTCATCATAAATTCATATTAATACTTTCATAATACTCTACACCCTCATATACCTTTTCTACAATTTTTAGAATCGAGTTTTCTACCCGATTTCATAAACTCCATAATTCGAGTTTATGCCAAATCGCCACTCCCCATTTATTCTGATGACTCACTACAATTTTTACCACAATACCAGAGACAATTCTTATATATATATATATCTCTATTTTACAAACCCAAAATCCTAATTTACTAACAAATTGCAATTTCTCTAACAACCCACTAATTTCCCATATCTACCACTTCCAACATCTCTAAATCTCTCTACCATAATAATTCTACTCCATAAAATTAACCCAACTAAATTTTATACAATAAAATAAAAAGAGATATACCTTTCGGTGGTTGTTTCTCCAAATTGACTCCACCACTAGGTAGAGCATCCCTCACTTAGTCATCGCCCCAAATAAATTCGAAAATGATAAGGTTTTTAGGTGGATTTGAGGAGAGAGGGAGAGAGGCCGAAGTGGGGTTCGGCCCTCTTCTGGCTTCAATCGGATCAGAAAAGAAAGAAAGAAGGGAGAAGGAAGGAGGAGAGAAATGGGGGGAATTTGATAAAACTTTTATAAAATATATTTTTATAAGGGATATTTGCATATAGGCCCCCAAATCTCTAGACATTTCAAATAAGCCCCAACTTTATACTTTTAATAACACTAATAATGCAAAATACATTAAATATCACATAACAATTCTCTAAAATTATGAAATAAGGTGAACAATATTTCTTTACACAAAACCCGACTCATAACTTCAATATATCACTTATACCAATTCAACAAAATATATTAAAACCACTTCATAATAATCCTTCAAAATAATAAAATAAATGAACAATAATTATTCACATAAAATCTCAACTCATAGCCCCCAATATATCAATAACACCTATCAACCACAAATATCCATACCAATATCAATATAAAAATAATAATAAGAAAATATAGCTTAAAAATAATTCTCACCCCTACAAACTATAAAACGAAGAATTTTAAGTATTTTAAAATCCGAGGTGTTACAGCTGCAGCGATGCTCGGCGACAGCAATGAATCAACAAGAAGGGCGGCAGCAAGGCAGAAGAGGAGGTTGATGGATCGATGCAGTGAGGTGCGCTCGGTGGTGGATGAACATGGTGCAGGGGCGTCGACGAGGACGATGGAGGTGGTTGCAGTAATGGCAGAGATCGGCAGCGGTGGAGAGAGCGACGGGGTGGAGGAAGTTGACAACGGATGGGGCTTCGACAGTGGTGAGGGTGCAGGTCGAGGATGGGAGAGAGGTGGCAAGGAGGCAGCGACGGTCGAAGAGCGGGATGGTGTTCAACGATGGCAGCAGGTAGTGGTGGATCTAACACCTCGAATTCTAAATAAGCCTGAATTCGAAGTTCCACAGGATCTTTACACTTCACTTCGTACAATTTTATAAGGAATTTAAAACTTTTATTACAACAAAGTCTTTTACATCAACACGCAGCGAAAATAAATGAAATTCAACAATGATAAATGTACAATTGTAACAACTTTAGCATTTAAGTAATCATCAGCAACAAATTTATCTTTATATCTTCTTGTAAACTCCAAGTCCTGAATATAAAACTATGGGAACGTCAGTTGCTTACAACCGAAAAAATATTATACACGGTCATTCTCGTTATGCCGAAAGTATAACGATTCTTAAATACTTTAACAACCACAAACTTGATCACAAACAAAGCTAAAGAGAGACTACCTTATTAATGTCATGGGTGTTGTGCACTTAATCCTTAATGCAGTTATTTATATTAAATGACACTAATGCAAACTTATTCGAACTTATGCATCACATTCTACATAAATCTGAGGGCAAGCACTTAACCGTTCTTCATCTTCTAAGGTTGAATCCCTCGTTATGAGTTTAACTACTACAGTAACTACGGTAAGTATCCTAGATGTTTTATGAGTTACGAGCCCATGTCCAGACAGCCTGGAAGGGAATCTCACGTCATGACATGACGCATCATGTAGACAGCCTATGGACAATTCGCCTCCGTCATGGGAAAATGGCACTATGTAGTCACCAAGCACCCCACAAACGTCGCCACGGTCTCGATAATTCCGGAGATGTATCCACGTCATGACATGATGCATCATGTAGACAGCCTGTGAACTTTCTCACACCGTAAATCCGAGGCCCTCATACTTGTTTTTTTTCTTTCATCACATCTTCACTATAGTGCAGTCCTTACATTTTTAGTTTGTTTTAGAAGAAAATCATCACAATCTAGAGCTAGCTTACTCTACCGAACTTTAAACAAAACAATAGAGCAAGTCAGCCCTCACTGGCTACTTCTCAAAGAGGGTCAACCCAACTGGTTACTCCTCAAATCTCACTAATAAAATACTGCCGGTCATTAGGGTCTCGCCTAGCCTCTTGATTCCAACAACTATCTCGTTTTAGAGATCAACAATATGTTATATTCAATCAAATAATATTTCAATTCCTTTATTCACGATCTCTTTCTCAAAGAAAACATTTCTTTATAATCTCATAACATGAAATAATTCAATTCAACTTTTTTTATCAATTTAATCACTTATAACATTGTGTGCAATTCAAATAATCTTAATTAAGTATTAATAAAATCTCATCGAGAAGAAATCTAAGTACATTCCAAATTTTCATCTCTCTTTAATTATACAAAGCCACATTTTTAATTGATAAATTCGAGTTCTTCAACATTATTTAATGTAAATTCTCCTTTCAATTCTTACAAAAATATATCAAATTACTGTTTAAATATTTTTTATAAGGTCTACATAATTTTAGAAGAATAATAGAATTTTTCTCAATTTTTATTTCTCTTAAAAACTCTTAAATACTCAAAAAATCAAAAAAAAAAGGGGGGGGGGGGAGGGCTACCGGCTTCGAACCCAAGACCAAGACCAACCCCGCCCAGCTACAGTAACAGACCCAAAGGGCACCCGAAGACCAGAAGTCCAAGAGTGACTAACTGAAAGGATGTTCATTTCATTTCCTTATATACCTGCGCAATGTGCTATTGAGGAAAAATCAAACTTTGAAAATAAAAACAGAGCCTCTAACAAGACTCGAACCCAGAGCTAAAGCCTCCGCCCATGAATAGTAACAGACCCAAAGTGCACCCAAAGACCAATAAGTCCAGAGTGACTAACCGATATAAAGTTGGTTAAGTACTTTTTGTATAAACCATACCTTATCTAGTTCTTCCTTTAATAAACTCGATTTTTCAATCAATTTGTACTTATTCAAAATCTAAATCTTTTTCCAGAATGTATTTCTTTGGAAAAACAGTATAGTATATTTATCTAATTTGCAAATTCTTATTTTCAACAATATAATAGAACTATCCCTCTTATTTCCTTTGAAAAGTGGAACATTAGTACATTTTTTCGACATTGAAAATTTCTATTCTAGATGAATCTTTTATCAACTTATTCCCCATTTATTCACAATGTGTTTATACAATTTTTTTCATTCCAACAATAAATATTTCTCTTTCTAATTCAACAAGAGTTCTAGCCATTTATATGAATCACAATATTAGTTCAACACATCATAACACAATTAAATTAAGATTATGCAATCTACATTTAACATACCAATCAAAATTTAACAATTAAATTATATATCAACTAGTATGCAACCTACTCCTAAAGTTAGAAAGGATTTAAAAAACACCCACCCAATAAGAGAATATACTAGTAGCAAGCCCCTTCAAAAGCACCAAAAAAACCAAGCAAAAGTTGTAATATTCCGGTTGGATATTATATTTGTATTATAATTATTTTTTAAATTAAAAGATTTCTTATGGAAATTACTTGGTTTTAATAAATAATCATTATCTGTGTATATATACTAGTAAGTATATATAAGTATTGTATCGGTTTTATGCACTTGTACAAAATCCTGTTAAATGCATTTTTAAGAAAATATCTGTAATATCCAGGGCTGATATTAAAAATTATTATTTTACTATTATTTTATTTTTATTTTCAGAATAGAAATATTTTTTATGGATATTACTTGGTTTTACTAATAAACATTATCTATATATATATACCAGTCTGTATATATCTGTATTGTATCAAATTGGTACTGAAATCTTCCGAGCCGGTAATAAAATTATTTTTATTATTATTTCTGAATTAAAATATTTTTTGTAGAGATTATTCGTTTTAACTAATAAAAATTATCTGTATAGACAGATGTATGTACGTATATGCACTGTATCGATTTCGTACTTTTGTACGAAATCATGTAGTATATGATTTTGAGAATATGTCTCTTATTTTTTCTCAATCATAATCAAATGAAGAGTTAGGATTGGATTAGGGTGTGATTCCAATTTAAATTTGTAAATTGATTTCCAATTGTTTTAACCATGAGAATGAGAACCCTTGAGTTCTTCTCATCCACACAACTCTCTCCCCTTCTCCTATAACAACCCCCCCCCCCTTTGGCCGGCCACACACACCCAAGGGCAAGAGCCCTTTCATTTTGTGTTTCTCCATCTCCTTCTCATCTCACTCACTCTTCGAATTTTCTTCTCTTCTTCTACTTGTTTTTATTTAGAAAAAAAATTGAGAAGAAAGAAAAGAAATAGAGAACAAATTAAAAGAAAAAGATTGGGTTTCAACTCTTAAGGTGTTCTTGAAGAGGAGCAAGAACAAGGAGCAAGGAGGAGAAAGTTAGCTAGTTCTTCCAACCAATTTGGGTGGGGGTTCTCAATTTTTTGTTATTGTTATTATTATTGTTATTTGCTTGTTATGTGAAAAACTTGGACTCAATTCATGTGCATATGATTATCGAAGACTAGAATAAAATGGCATATAAAGATTGAAGTGGTAGAACTCAATTAAAACACTAAAGAATCAACCCTAAATTAGTATGTAATTTTGATTAATTACTTATGCCAAAGTTAAAGTTTTGAATCCAAATTAATTTGAGGGCTTCTTGTATGTGTTACTAACATGCTCTAATTTTTGTAGGTTTTTTAGGGTTAATTTGATAGATCAAACAAACGTTTTCCCTAAAACAGCGAGCTTTTAACAAATCGCTGTTTTGGTTATTTTTTTCATATGTTCAAGGAGCTGGATTTTGAGCTCTATAAGGAATCTGAAAATTTGTTCAACTAGAAAGTTGTAGTAGATATTCTTCCCTTTCCAAAAAGCCTAATTTTGTTAGATTCCGATAAGTATAGCAAAAATTGTGAGTTTTACAAGGTTCAGCTTTTGTTGTTCTTTTAGTTGTTCTTGAATTGTGTTTAAAGAGCTGGATTTTGAGTTCCATAAGGAATCTGAGAAAGTTGTTAACTAAGAAGTTGTAGTAGATGTTTAGATCTTTCCAAAAAGTCCAATTTTTTTAGATTCTGACAAGTATAGCACTGACTATGATCTTTACAAGTTTCAGCCTTGTGCTGTCTTTTGTTGTTCTTGAATTTTGTTCAAAGAGCAGGGATTTGAATTCCATAAGGAATCTGAGAAAGTTGTTAACTAGGAAGTTGTAGTAAATGTTCTGAGATTTCCAAAATTTCTAACTTTGTTAGACTCCGACAAGTATAGCACTGGCTATGATCTTTACAAGTTTCAGCTTTGTGCTGTCTTTTGTTGTTCTTGAATTTTATTCAAAGAGCAGGGATTTGAATTCCATAAGGAATCTGAAAAAAATGTTAACTAGGAAGTTGTAGTAGATGCTCTTAGCTTTCCAAAAAGTTCAATTTTGTTAGATTACGACAAGTATAGCAAAAGTTACGAGCTTTACAAGTTTCAGCTTCTGCTGTCTTTTGTTGTTCTTTAATTGTGTTCAAGGAGCTGGATTTTGAGTTCCATAAGGAATCTGAAAAAGTGGTCAACTAGAAAATTGTAGTATATGTTCTCACCTTTCCAAAATTTCCTATTTTCTTAGATTCCGATAAGCGAAGTAGGAGTTATGACCTTTACAAGTCACAGCAGCTAGCCTTTTGGCTGAAGTTTCGCTGTTTAGATTGTTTGAAGTTTTTGTACCTCTTATTGACTGAATCTGAGAAGGATGTCAACTAGAGGGTTGTAGTAGAGGTTATCATCTTTCCAAAATGTCCTGTTTTGTTAGATTCTGATAAGCGGAGTAGGAGTTATGACCTTTACAAGTCACAGCAGCTAGCCTTTGGGCTGAAGTTTCGCTGTTTAGGTTGTTCGAGGTTTTTCTACCTCTTATTGACTGAATCTAGGAAGGTTGTCAACTAGAGAATTGTAGTAGATGTTCTCACCTTTTTAAAATGTCTAATTTTGTTGAATTCCGATAAGACTAGTATGTTTAATTGCTTCCAGGGTGTTAGAAGACTTTCATGTAGCTTTCACGAATAAAAGATCAAGTTTTATTAGTAGTTTGCATCATGCACTTGATTATGAGTAATAAGTGTTCCTTGTGTTCATAAGTAGCATGTTTAACTGCTTCTAGGGTGTTAGAAGACTTTTATGTTGCCTTTGTGTATAAAAGATCAAGTTTTGCTAGTAACACGTTATTTTGCTTCTAAGTTGTTAGAAGACTTTATGGTTGCTTCTATATGATTCATTTGTTGCATACATAGCCAGTCGGCTCGTATGTAAGTTGTTTTGCTCATATTTAGCTTATTAGCTAGTACGCAGTTATTGTACTCATCTAGGGTGATATCATTGCCCTAGGAGCCAACGACCATGAAGACGTGTATTTATTTTACTCCTCATGGATTGTGGACGAGTCACTCCTCGTGCACCGTCAGATCTTAACCGGTGTAGGTTGATCTCGGGCCGAAAGTATAAACAGAATCCAAGTTCAGGGTAGTAGCATGCGAATACGTTCATATTGCCAAGGTCTTGGATCGATAGGCTGTGAACATGATCCTTAGGGATTCTGGTAAGTCTAGGTTGAGCACCTAGTAGAGTTATCTCGAGAAGTCTAACTTAAGACCTAGCATGTTGTGTTAGTACTGTTGTCATCCCTCGAATTGTTTAGGGTTAATGACATCGTCAGGGTAGTAACTTATGGCTATTACTACTTAACTTTTATTTATTATCATTTCTCCGAAGGGTGAGAATTGGTGTTAGAAGTGATACCTTATAATCCGACTTCTGCTACAGGCTGACACTAGGTGGTGTTATTTGTTGTACCCTTCCTGTCAAAGGGATACGGTCTGTGCCTTCTCACGAGTTGGGAGCACGGGATCCGTATCTCATTGTTAATTTCTGAAGTGCCATGATAAGGGCGAAAGATTTCTTATCGGAGCTAGGGGATGGACCCTCGGAACTCTGTCATGTTCTATATCAGGAAAGGCGAACAGGCCATAGACTACGGTCTATAAGCTAAGGGGCCAAAGGGGATGCTTCGAGCTAACCTGTGTTGTAGTTAACTCCGAGGGTTCGTCGGATTTTTGAGTGAGGTCCGGTATACCGGGCAATAGTGGCAAATGAAGACACCACTATATGACTGCGAATGGTGGGATTAGACCGTTTCAGGGCAACCTAATCGGTCACGTTGTATCTTCAGAAACAGGTTGAATACAAGAGTAGAAATCATGGCGTGGGTTAAAATCCCTATATATGAAGAAACGGCTTGTTATGGGCATATGTAGTATGGGCTGCATACTGTTCTAAAGACTTGCTTGCATTAGAATAAGTGCATCATTGCATTGGTTAATCTTGCATTAGAGTCTAAGTCAAAGTATACAGAGATACATCAATTATATATACACGTTCCTCTTTTCATCAATCTGTTTGTTTAAAGTTGAGAATCGCTGCTAGTCATCAGCCTTAAAGCGTCAGTATATGTACTGACGTCCTCACTTCAATAGGTACTGGATTGCAAAAATTTAGGTACAGGATTCAGGAGGACTCAAGGCAAGAGAAGCAAAGTGTTGATTTCATTTCAATTGTAATATATGTTGATTACCATTGTTTCAATTGTAAATTTATTTATGTTGAGAAGCATCCAAATGAAAGTACCAATTGTTATATATTATTTATTGTACTCTGATATAATTTTTATTGAAAGTTTGTAACACTTGGGCTTGTATGGCATTATTGTAACAATGATGTAATGTATTGCAGTTTTATAACATTCAGACTCTTAATACATTTGTATTGAATAAAAAGTTTTTAAATTTTCTTATTTTTCTGTATATTATGGCTAATTGAAGGAAAATATTCTGGCTTATGTCACGGTTTCATAGTGTATGGAAATCGGAGCATTACATAAGCCTCTCCCAAAATTGTATAGCAAGTCATTCCCCGAGCTCTGCCTTCTCGAAATCCGTGCACAAGGAAAACACCCAACCTCCATTTCGGCAAGCACAGGGAAGTACTTCATCTCATCTTCATGCATGCATATATATATCTACATGTGTATATATATACATATTTATATATAGGTATATAATAGAATATATTAGGAGTTATATATATGTATGCATGGGAGTAGGTGGAGAAGCAAAAGGGAGTTGGCTGGGGAGATCGGCAGAAAAGAAAGGAGGAAGGGGAAGATGAAAGTGAATTGTTTTAGGGGTATTTGTAGGATTTTAATTAAGTGGTTATTATAACTAATAACCCATTAACCCCTCCACTAATCTATTCTCTAAATAAAATTCACACTTTTCCCTCCAAGTCCAAAACAGCCGGTTGTTTTCTTTGAGTGTGCACATTGCACTATGCACGTGCACGTGCTTTGTGTACACATCACAAAATAAATTATTTATTTAAATTATCACACACACACAAAATAAATTATTTATTTAAATTATCACACACACATTTATATATATATATGTAAGATGCATATAAAATTAGTTTAATTAAAAATTATAGCTTCCATGCATGAATAAAATAGATACAAACACACTTCAAAATTTTATTTTGAAAACGAATATTCCTAAATATATGCATCGCAAACACGTGTCGCACGTAAAAATCAAAATACGAAATTGACTTTATCAACCGAAAAATATTCAAAGATAATCGAAATAAAACATAAGAAAAAATATATTTATTATACACATTCAATAATGTAATTAATACGTACATTGAAAACACGTTTACCACACGTATAAAGAATATTTTAATCAAAAATAGGAGAAAAAAAAATCCGTTTATAAAACAAATTCGAACACGTTATTAAATAAATAATCGATACACATAGAAAATATTACACGTAGCGGTGGAAAATACGTAATCGATACGTCCATCGATAACACGTATAAAGCACGTAAAAATATAGAGATTGAAATTTAATATTTGAGTTGACTCAAAATACGATAAAAGAAGATGGGTTATGCATAAGTAGTCGGAATTCAAAATACGTAGTGAAACATGTTACGAATATTACCCGTAACGGTACAAAATACACATGCGTAACACACGAGGGGCAAAATTGTCATTTCCAATTTTGCAGGGTGTTACAGTGGAGTTCAACAGTGGATGGTGCAAGCAGCGGGGATGACGATGAGGGTGGTGCTGTGGTGGTCGGAATGACGGGGATGGGTGTGCGGGCGGTTGGGTTTCTAAGGTAGACGGGAAGAAGAGAAAGTCGGCTGAGAGAGAGATTAGTTGGGTAATTAGGGTTTAATTATAATTAGTATATATATGGTATATAGGATGTTGGGTTAACGGGTTATAGAGCTAGGATCTTTAAAAATAAATAAATAAAAATGGGATATTGGGTTAACGGGTTTGGATTTAGGATTATAGGGTTTATAAAATATATATATATATTAAATCAAATAATGAAATACATATAGAATGGAGTACGTTTGGGCTTCACTCAATAATAAAATAATCTAGTAAGACAACAATTAAAATCATATAATTGAATAGGATTCTTCTGCATTAAATCAAAATACTAATTAGAGCATCTGTAGTCGTTTGCTATATATCGATAATATCGATATTTGGTAAAAAAAAGTAGCTACAGTCTTTTGCTATATATCGATATTATCGATAAATCGCTACAGTAGATTGCTATATATGAGAAGCGATATAGCTTTTATCGATAAGTCAGCGACGGTGTTCGAAGCGCCGTCCCACGCTTGAAATTATTATTATAATCGTCGGACGGCACTTCAAGTGCCGTCCGTTCGAAAATACCCGAATATATCCGATTTATTTAAACCCAAAAAAATTAAAAACCACTCCAAAAAAGCCGCTCGGACGGCACTTGATCAGCCGTCTGTCGAAAAGCCGCATTCTCCGGACGGCACTTGATGTGCCGTCCGTCGCTGGTTTAATAAAAAAAAAATCGCGTGGTGACGAAATTGCCCCTCCCAGATGATTCAACGGCTTTATTCTTTCAACGGCTAAAATACTGTGTCCCCAATCCAATCCAACGGCTATATTCTAATATCGAACGGCTATATTTTTTTACAGATTATAGTTCAAAAAATTTGCCTATATATAGTACTCAATCTCAATCAAATCTGAGCAAAAAAATTCTACTAAATTAATCAGATCTCAAATTTCTTATTTGTGCTGTATTATCAAGATTCTTCTCTTCTCGGTCTTCAATTGAGTTTCTCTTCTCGGTCTTCAATTGAGTTGCCAAAGAAAAATAATGGCGAATGTTAAAAGCGCTAGGGGAAGAGCTTATACAGCTCAGGAAGATCTTTTGCTCTGTCAAAGTTGGATTAGTATTACTCAAGATCCAGTTGTCGGTACTGATCAATCCGGAGCACAGTTTTGGGATCGTATTTATTCAACATTTAAGGTACTATTAGGCTATCCCACCGACAGAACAGCGGGCTCACTCACTGGTCGGTTTCAAATAATTTCCAAAGAAGTATCTCTGTTCATAGGAAAATTGAGCAACGCAACTACTCGAGCCGGTAGCGGAACAACAGAGGCGGACAAGGTTTGTATAATAAATGTATTATTTGAAATTATTATTTGTATAATTTGTTTACCAAACAAAAGTTTGGAAATTAAATGTGTTTTCAGATCCGCAAAGCGAAAGTACAGTATTTGGCATCTTCAGGGAAAGCTTTCAAATTTGATGAATGTTATGAGATCCTGAAAGACCAGCCAAAGTTTGCATTGCGCACAACACAAATTTTTGATCGAGTACCAAATACCCAATTCGGTGAAGGTAGTGAAAGCCCAAACTCCCCAACAATCAACTTGGACTCAGATCTACCCATGGATACAGATTCACCAACACCCCTTACCCGACCACCTGGTCGCAAAGCGTCTAAGAGAAAAGGCAAAAGTGTTGCTGAAACATCAGGCATCAAAGATATGGCTGAAGAAACAGCCATATTTACAGCTGTATACAAAGAATCGCAAGTTTCAAGGAATGCGATTAAAACCCGAGAATGCGATCTTAGAGAACGGATCGAGGAAGATCGTATTATGGGTATGGATCTTAGCACGTTAGCGCCGAATCAACGATATTATTTTATGTGTAGGCAAAATGAAATTCTACAAAAACGAGGTTATAACGATGGGTGATGAAATTGATCAAAAAAAAAAATCTGTATTTGTATTTATTTGCATTATTATGTTGAAATGAAGAAGGTTCTTTTTTGGCAGTGAGAACATCTTGTTTGATGAAAATGAGCAAATATATACCACCATAGTTGTAAACGAGAATTAATTATGAAATTGTATGATTGATTAGAAATACAACATATATCAACATAGTTGAAAAACAACAATTAACTACTTTTATTTTACTACCATGAAAATTAAAGTTACAGTGCTAGGAATACATAGTACTAGAGGTGAAGTTCAATTACTCATCTCCAAATTGGTTCCAAATATGCTCCACAAGATCTTGACGAAGAGCATGATGTCTTTGTCGATCATGTAAAATGACATTACGAAACGTTCGGCCTACTTCATCAATCGGTCCACATGTGCTAGGTTCGATCCCAATTGAGTCAGGAATTTGATCATATTCATAGTCGGGATTTTCATCGTCACGTTCATCCTCCACAATCATATTGTGTAAGATGATACATGTTTTCATAATATAGGACAAACTATCTGCATCCCACATGCGTGCTGGACCCTTCACTATTGCAAAACGTGATTGTAAAACACCAAAAGCACGCTCGACATCCTTTCTTGCACCCTCTTGTAATTCTGTGAATTTTCTTTTTTTTTGGGTATCTGGTGCGGTGTAAGTTTTCACGATAGTTGCCAACGATGGGTATATACCATCTGCAAGGTAATAACCCATATTGTAATTGTTGTTGTTGATGACATAATTGGCTGGAGGTGCACGACCGTCAAGAACCTCATTAAATAAAGTTGATCGGTTGAGCACATTTAGATCATTGTTGCAACCTGGCATTCCAAAGAACGAATGCCAGAACCACAGATCATAAGACGCAACTGCTTCGAGAATAATAGTTGGTTCCCGAACATGTCCTATGTATTGTCCGTGCCATGCCGCCGGACAATTTTTCCACTTCCAATGCATGCAATCTACACTTCCCAACATTCCAGGGAATCCTCGAGCGCTATTCTCTGCTAGTAGTCTTTCCACATCGGCCGGTGTTGGTTTCCTCATATATTGTGTAGCAAATAAAGTTACAATTGCAAAACAAAAACGACGTAAACTTTTTAATACCGTTGTTTCGCCGATACGTACATATTCATCAACAGCATCAGCCGCCCCACCATACGCTAAACAACGTAGTGCCGCCGTAATTTTTTGATGGGGACTTAACCAAACTTGCTTGCATGCATACTGGGACAGTTGGAAATATTGATCGTAACCAACAACGGCATTCAAGATCCGGTTGAAGAGTTGTCGGCGCATACGAAATCGACGTCGAAAAATTGAATCTGGATAAGTTGGATTTTCGGCAAAGTAGTCGTTCCACATCCTTCTATGACCATCTTGTCTTTCGCGTCGAATATAACGACGTCGATTAATTTGTTCGCCAGCTCGGATTGCATTGCCAACTCTTATTAGACGATTGTGGAACATCTGAGCAACAATATTGTTGTCCTCCTCTGATGAAGAGGAAGATGAACTCCAAGGAAAAGTGTTTTCTAAATTGGCCATGGAAATTGTTTTTCTCAGTGCTGTAAGAAATAAACGAATGCATTGTACCATATAAATACTAAATATGAACCGACTATCCTTGCCATTAATTGATTATGTCCTGTCATTCAAGAAAATGTTCTGTCACATTGTTCCACCTTTTTGACTAAAATGTCACTACAAACCAAATTATTATGTCAGTACAATCCAAATTGATTATGTCCTGTCATTCAATGTTAACTACAATACAAAAGAATACAAATGTGGACAAGAATACCCTTGTGACTAAAATACCCTCGTGGTTACCATAATTACAATTCTCAATGTTCCACCACCATTTAAAATTGACGTGAATACCCTCGGGGGTCATAAATATAAAATACAATAAAGTTTGTTTTACTGGTCATGACTATACTGTGTTTCTGGCACATATGTAGACGTGGATGCCCCTGTGTCATCCAAATTTGTATTCATTGCTCTTTGTCGAGAAAGAGAGGCCCTGCCCATCGATACAGACCGCCTTGCATTTGTTAAATTATTTGGGATTGATTCCTTCAATACCATATCTGATAGTATCAATCGCCGCGACTGTGCTTCGATGTTGCTCAAATGTTGACAACGAGTGTATAACTCTTCCTGTGAAAAAGTACTGTTCACAATAAAAATAAAAAATAAATATAAATTCAAATTTAGTAAACTCACATATGTTGGTTGCCCACTATGATGAAATGGGGCACTGACACTAGAGTCCAAATTCTTCATAGTAGTACCGCTTTGAAATAGTGGCACTTCGACGTAAGATTCACCAAGTAATCCAGAAGTTTCTACAGTTAATTGAGTTGGATACTGGGATGGTTGCCAACATGGAAGTGCAGCATATGGCAACTGAGCAGCAGTATCTCTAATAGATGCTGGGCCAATAAAATCGACATTGGTTGCATGAGAAAGTGTCGGCATTATAGGACCAATTGAAACCTTTGTCCAATACTGATTGTAAGTGAACTGGTCTACACGACGCACAAAAGGTGAAGCTTCAATTGGTTCAGGTAATGTTGTATCAGATGCCATAAAACGCATTATGGGTGGTGGATTTTTTGGTATAGCTATATCACCAGTAAGTTGGCGAATACAACGATCAGCAAGATACCATACACCCTACAATCAATTGTTCATTTTAGCATAATCATAGCCTATGAAAAAACTATTGGAAATTAATGTGAAAATTTCATATACCTGACCGCAATACGTAAAAGTATGACAAAACCGTGATATATATTTAGCAACTTCTATTTCATACACATCTGTCATACTTGAAGAATTATATGGCTGCCAAATTATTGACGAGGGAGTGCGCATCTCAAATTGATCACGGGCCATCGATTGATTATACCGAATAGGATCAGAGCGACCTGAATCCAAGAATTCTTTATTCCATCGCAAAATTCTCGGCCATACATCAGAATTAGACACGTGGGTCTGCAATGGGGTGTTCCTATCTCTAACTGGGATACAGCAATTTGTGTACTCGTATGCCCAATACTGCACAGCATAATTATTGATTATGTTACAAATTAATAAATTGAAATTAATTAATGACATTTTTGATCTAAAATTAGTAATTAAAACGATTGGTATTACCTCCAACACTTGCCACGGCCCATTGAACGATTTCACTTTTAGTCTGCTGCATGAATCCAAAGACAAATACAACAGAGCAAGTGCATGACTACCCCAATCATATTTTCCAACAGCGTTGAGGTTGACAACTGCGGCTAGCCAACCACATCTTACTAATCCAGAACCATTCGTGAAAAGAAATGCACCGAGAAAGAACATAAAGAACGCTCGAACGATCTTAACCTCTACAATTCTGTCACTTTGGGCTTCTTCAATGAAAGCATTAGTAAAATAATTCTTGAAAAAACTAACCCGTATACCTTGTGATTTCCAATCATCTTTTGTTAGTTCTGGAAAGAAGCGTTCCTGAACAACTTCAAAAGAATACATTTCATCGTCGCATGGAGGCAAGTCGCCGACACCGATAGAAATTCCAGTCAGCATTACCCAATCTAATGGAGTGAAACCCAACTCACCACACGGAAAGTGGAAAGTGTGGGTAGTGTCCCACCATCTCTCTACGAGGGCCTCCACGAGCCGAACCGACAACTTATTTGTATCGATAGTCATGAATCGGTTCCATCCCGCCCGCTCTACTAGTAGTTGGATTAGTAGAACCCGTGAGCAGTACTGATTGTACATTTTGATCGGTTTCTTCCAGTTTCCCCTGAATTTACAGAAACCACCTTCAGGGGTAACAATAACATATTGACTAATATGTTTTGAATCGTCCACTACACGATTCCAATTGGACTGATCGGCATAATTGACATTTGATAGATTTGCTTCACCCTCTGTGCTTGTGCCGGGTTGAGCTGGTACATGTTCTCGCTTTGATTTCAAACGACCAATAAATCTTCGTATTGAAGACATTTTTTTCAACTGAAGAATAAATTTAGAGAAGTTGCCGAGAGGAGAGTAGAAAGAAAGTAGTTTGGACAGAGAGACAGAGAGCGGTAGGAGGGTTTAAGTCTTAATGTGATCAAAGATAGTTTAAGTTCAATCCGAACCAAGAGATATATATAGATAAACCATTAAGGGTATTTCGGTCCAAAAAATTTTCATAAAGCCTTAATTGGAGCCGGATTTTAGGGGAAAGTGGGAATCATTGAGGAAAGCAGGCTACGGTCCAAAAATTGTGTCGGACAGCACTTCATGTGCCGTCCTAGACACACGGCGAGATTTTTTTTTTTTTTTAAACAGACGGCATTTCATGTGCCGTCCGACGAATGCGACAGAATTTTACGCGTTTTCTTCCTCCGACGGCACTTCATGTGCCGTCGCTTAATATTATATAATTGATTGCTATAAAATAGCTTTCCACGAGTGCAGCGAAATCGAAATTCCTATATCTATATATCCATATATGGATAATTTTAAGATAAACGACTACAGATGCTCTTAGTAATAAGATAAAATGAAGTTTAATTTGGGTTTGCGTTTTAAAAATAATAAATCCAAAATCATATGTGAAGTTGTCACGCTCCATTTCCCAAAAAGGAGATACGGAATACGGATACGTTACTAAGTCCAGCAAATGATTTTCATCATCCATAAGCTGTCAGAATCTTTACAATATTTCACAAGAATAATCAGAGTAGGAAGCAAGAGAAGTCAACCACGCATACATATATGAATCAATAGTCAACAAGATTACTTTAAATAAGAAACAAGAATACTGAATTTCAAATAATCATGTAGGGAACAAAATACAAGTCTGGGACACAAAGCCCAATACAAAATAATCCATGTAACCAAGTACAACTGTTCAAGATAAGCAACTAGAAATAAATAGATAAAGCAAAATCTCCAACCAACTAGAATCTCAGATCACCTACTCCATCAAGCAGCTGATCTCCATAATCTGCAATTTACTAAATTGCAGGAAAAAGGAAAGAGAAACAAAACACCCGTCAATGTAAGTTACGAGCCGCTTGTAGTGCAGGCACAAGTACGGGAAGAGAATAACAATATAGAATAACAGCGGAAGCTAACATAGCATGGAATAGACATGGCAACAAAATAGAATAACTAGCATGACAAGATGAATGAGTGCAAATGGCATGTAACAAGTGTCAAGTAAACAAGTATCATGTAAACGAGTAATGAGTAACAAGTGTCAAGTATCAAGTAAATATGTAACAAGGGTCAAGTAAACAAGTAAACGAGTAACAAGTGTCAAGTGACCAAGAATCAAGTATCATGTAAAAGTAACAAGTAGCAAGTGTCAAGTGATCATGTTCAAGTCTTGTATTTATTACTATCTAGGTAGCACTTCATGCGTCCCAAACTTTTACCACATTGTTGCTACATTCAAACAATTTTTTTTTTAGATTTCAAAGTGGATCATAGAGGGCTGTGTACTCAGAGACAAGCTCCAAGTAACAAGTATCAAGCTCCAAGTAACCAAATATCAAGCTCCAAATAACTAAATAGGATCTGTGAATCCTCTTCCGAGCACACGTTTCTGTATTTTCCACTATTAGATCTTTCCCCTTAAACTCCGACTTAGTTTCTTGTTATTATTATCAAACAGGCATGTACGTGTACAAAACATGGAAAGAATAACATGGTATGAACATGTAACAGATTCAGGTTGAATGATAAATATGTATAGGTGAAAGATAACTCATAAAAGATTAGGACAATGAGAATTCTAGTTCAGGACAGCAAGACAGTACTGCACCAAATCTGGGATTTCCGTTGCCACGGACATGCAAATCTAGATCCGTCAGAAAATATGGAGAATATACTCTCAGTTGAATCCAGCAGGTGTATATAACTCATATGGTATTTCACAAAAACAAGTCTCAAACAGATTTGAATCCAGAAAATGTGTTCATCCAGAAATCAGAAGCTTGTATTCATACACAGAAAAACAGCATAAAAACTTACTAATTAAATCCACAAACAATCTGGGGTATTTCCTAGTATTTTTAGTAACAGAAAATAAAGTTTCATAATTTTCCAATATAGATAGAGCAGTCAAGTAAAATCAGAATGCAGCAAGTTACAGCAGTTTTGTAAATTTGGAATCATAAACACTGCACTACTAAAACAGCGATATCTCACAAAATATAAATCAAAATCTAGATCCGTAAAAAGGGTGATAAAATAGATACAATAGGCTACAATTCATATTCACAAAGTTTTTATATAAGGCAAATAGAATCAGGTCCAAAATATGTTTCTTTACTGAACAGTATGAAAATTCTGCATGTATAGTAGCTGTTTGCAAGCATAGAATACTGTATAAAAGTTATCAATTAAATCCAAAAAAATTAGGGGTTAATCCCAATCAAGTCTAGTTGTAACCAGCAAAATTTTGGATCAAAATATTGTCTTTAACATCAGTATAAAAATAAATAGTCATGTAGAATTCATATAAAACTGGTTCTGGAATTTTTAAACACATTTGTAGTAAAATAGTCGTAACTTGAAACTCATAAATCGAAACTGATATCTATTAAAAAATCTGGAAAGTAGACAGGGTTCTCTATAATTCATATTTACAAATAATTTTTATATACTGACCTTAATAGGGCCTAAAATACTGATCAAAAACGGGGTAACAGAAAAGACATAAATACTTTCCATGCATAAAATCCACAGAGATCATATAAAACTCATCTGAACCATAACAAATGTGAAATATAGTGTACTAGATATCCAAGCAACATGGTCTAGGGTGTTTTACAAGTCTACAACAAGTATACTACAACTAACACAACCAAGCACACGATATCATATGAAGAACATGCATGTATACATCAAGATGTGGTTATCCCTAAGTTATTTCATGTCATGTGTATAATGAGACAACTACGGGAGGGTCAACACAATAGATACAAGTTATAACAGGGGTTTTGCACAAGAATTGTCTCTAGAACACAACTACACTACAGGTAGTATTTAGTACATGTATTACACAAAGAAAAGAATACAAGTTACTTGCCTTATAGTCGACGACGGAACGACGATGCAAAAGAATAATGGGAAAGGATTTTCGGAACACGAACCCAACGAACGAGCGAATGGAACACAAACCACGCACATAAACAACACCCACTCACACGAGAGCAACGGCGGGGTGTGCACATAGGGTTGTCGACGGCAGGGGTCACGGCAACGGCAGCGACAGCGGGCTAGGGGAGTGCAGCGGAGTTGCTACTAGTCGGTGTTGCTGGTAGTCGGAGGAAACCAAGGGTTGCAGTCGCTGTGGAGGGCGTCAGGATGTAGGGCAGCATTGAGGGAGGCACTGGGTTGCAGTCTGGAGCGGCGCAGCAGGCGCTGCAGGGATCGAGAGAGGCTTGAAGCCGGAAGAAAGGGAGCAGGGCGTCGCGTCTAGCTGCAGGACGACGGAGCGACGGAGAGGAGACGGGGGCGAGGCTGGAGGAGGGAGAGGTCGGGATGATGGGTTAGCAGGGAGGCTAGGGTTTTTGCAGGGAAGAGCGGCTAGGTAGGGGATGATCTGGAAGCAAACAGAGGGATAAATATATATAGGTAGAAAGATAATAGGGTTAGGGTGACGGCTGAAGGGGTTGGGTGTAGCAAACGGGTTTATTTATTGGGTTAACGGGTATTAGTAAGGATCCAATAGGTTGTTAGGTGAATGTGGGTATATGGGCTTAACAGGTTACAGTTAGTGTCCAAGATCAAAATAGGGATTAAATAGAATAGGGTTTAAAATAAAAGATCCAATAAGAAATAATAGAGTGATCCACTTGTAACACCCCGCAAAATTGGAAATTACAATTTTGCCCCTGGGTGTTACGCACGTATAGTTTGTAATGTGTTTCACTACATATTTTGGATTCGTACTGTTTATACATTTTCCGTATTGATTTCAGTCAACTAAAATATAATATTTCAATCCCTGAGATTTACGTATTTTTTTTACGTGTTTGGATGCACGTGTTTTCCACCACTACGTATAATATTTTCTATAGGTTTAAATTATTTATTTTTATGTATTTAAATCTATTTTATAAAACGAAAATTTATTTTCCCCTTATTTTGATTAAAATGCATTTTTTGGTTTTTTGCACGTATGGTGCACGTGCAAATTTTTATTCTCATTTTGCTACTCTCATTTTATTATTTTTAGCATGCATTAGTTTTATTTAGCCTTTCTTTTGATCCATGGACCTATAAACTAAAATGTAGCCCATTAGGAGAGGAGCCCACTAGATAATCAAATTAATTAATTAGAAATGAGCCCATGTAGCAAGCCCACTAGATAAATAAATTAATTAGTAATGAACCCATGTAGCAAGCCCACTATTAAAATCACATTTTTAGTTAAACATGTACTAATACATGACAAGTTACACATATTAGTACACATTTAGAGTTATAGAAATGTGTTCATATTTGTTTATGCATGTGTGCATGCATACACAAATGTATTTGGACTATTTTTTGGGCAAGGGGAGGAGAAGAGTTGGTAGGTTGAGTTAGTGGAGAGTGGGGAGATGAAGAGATGGAGGTTTTAGGAGTTAGGAAAGTGGAGAGTTGTAAAATAAATTTGAAGAGTTATTAGGGTGAGATTTTTGCACTTTAGACCCTTCCAAAATCCTATAAATAGAGTCTCATTTCCTATATTTCTCTTGCACCAAAAACATTATAGAAAGAAAGAAATAAGTGTAAGAATAAAAGAAAGAGAGTTATTGTGCTTGGAGGATCTCTTGCTTGGAGCATTTGCTAGGAGGAGAAGAGGACTAGGAGTTGCTAGGAGCAAGAAGGAGTCATTCATTTGTAGTTTTCAACCTTCAAACAAAAGGTGGGTTCTCATGCTTTCTAATTTAGAACTATGCATGCTAGTGACAAAATATGAGCATTTTGTTTTGATATGTAGTTAAGATTTCATGTTAGTGTTACATGCTATGAATGAAAACAATATTGTTATGATTAAACAAATAATAGGAGATTTTGACTAAAGAGCTAATACCATAGATCATGTTAGAATGCTTGTAAAATGTTATGCATGTTAAAAATGTATTCTTTTGTATGGAAAATTTGTTGAAAAATGTTGTTTTATGTTCTAGGGTCATGTTGATTAATGAATAAGAAAGAAAGATTAATATTGTGTTAGTGGTTGATTTTTATATTGTAGTACAAACATGCTAATTTTGATAAATAAAGTAAAATGTGATGGGATAAATATATTGTGTTTATGAATGGTAGAAATATTGTTATGACTAAGAGAACAATTTTCCATCACGATAGTTAAAAATAATAAAATGAATTACTGTCACAAACCATACTAGTACGCATGATTGTAAATGTCGAAATGTATAATTTGTAGGAAGATTGTTGAGACTTCTTAATGAGTTTAAATGCAAATTAAATTTGGGGAAAAATTCTAATACTCTTATAAAATGAAATAGAATATAGTAAAAATAGTTGTAGAATTTTTCAAGTATATTTGAGAAGTAAAAGAGATATTTGAAGATAGAATGAAATTTTGTTCTTAAGTTAATTATTTTTAAGAATATGAATTTTTTTTAAAAAAAGACTTTGATGTGAGAATTAGTTTCTCTTATTGAGATTATGCAATTATGATGAATGTGAAATTCTAGATTTCTATGTGTACTCAAATTGTTAATGAGTTTAAATTAGATGAATGCATGAATAGAATTCTTGTTGGAAAGAATTGAGAATAAGTGAATTATGAATAGAACATTGATTAAGTTGTGAATTATTTGTATTTGATTAATTGGAGAGACTTCATGAGTTTAAAATTTGCAAATGAAATTGCTATTGTTGTTGATTCATGAATGGACTAAAAGAGAATTGTGATTGATGCCAAATGAGATATAGATCAAATTGTGGATGGCTAGAGACATGGAAATATCTAAGTGAAGACATGATAATGAAAAGGGTAAAAAGAAAATAATTTCCGAAACTGATCCACCGTGGAAAATATTTACCCGACTGGTCCACTTTTGAAAATATTTACCAAAGTTAGTTCATTATTATATTTTCCGAAACTGAGTAATTTTAACATTATTATTGACTTCAAAATTCTATTATAGACCTTTATTTTATTAAGAAGAGTAAAGTAGTAGTTTGTGAAGTGATTTTTCTTGAAGAAAATTATACTCTTATTTGTGTAAAGAATGTTTTAAAGTGAGTTGAGATATTGTGAGAGTTTGAATTTGTTGATAAAATTTCATGTGATGAAGTTGCGTACTTGAAAGAAAATATTTTGCTTATAAAGATTTTGAATGAATAAGTTGATTATGAATATGTGCCTAAGTTGTTAAAAAGAATGATAATGGATGAAAATTTTGTTCATGAAAAATGATTATTTGCTTTTATGGGAAATTATGAATGAATGAATGAATCATGGGTAATGCAAAAATGAGACATTGATTAGATCATGGATAAGTTAGAGATATGAATATAATAAGTTTAAGACATGATTACTAAAGGGTATGTGTACCCATGTTTCTTGTACATGAAAGATTATGATTAAGAATTAGTAAGACTTCGGTTACCGGTAATTTTGAAAGAAAGAATTGATATGATTTTGAGATAATGCCGTCGGGCGATCTCGTATTTTGTGAATAAATCCGGTATGAGGTAAAACTGATTCTAGGGTGATAACATATTCATGTCTTGAACTAAAAATAATTAGGCACCTAAGTGAAGATGTAATAAACTTGTGCAAACATAAATGGGTGCTTCTATATAGTCGGCGGTGGATCTCCGTGGCTATAGACCCAGTTGGTGGACTGTGGTTGCCCCATAGGAGATGGACTGTATTCTATCCGGGACTTAGGGTAGTCGACGGATGTTTACCATACTCCAGAGAATATGTATATACCGGGGCTAGAAGGGCATTTACGGGATTATCATCACGATATAATAGCCAGGGAGGCTGGGATCTGTTATTATAAGCCAGGGAGGCTAGCCAGGGAGGCTGAGATCCGTATCTGTGAAATAACTCTAAAACTTGTTTTATTACTGGGTAGTCTCATGGCGAGGGATCGAACCCTTCAATATGGAGTACGTAGGCGCTTGCCCTCAGACCTATGTAGTATGGGATGCATAGAATCTGAACAAGTGTGCATTAGTGTCATCCTAGTGTAGAATTGTGTGCATTAGGCATTAAGGCATGACATACACTTATGTTTAGAATAATCACCTTTGACACTTTCCTTTTTCATTCAATCCTTTTTTGTGATTTGTTAAAGTATGAGATCGTTATACTATTCCCGGCATAGAGAGGATAGCCGTGTATAACATTTCGTCAGTTGTAAGTAACTGACGAGCCCACAGATTAACATGCAGGTAAAGGATCATTCATGGAGTTATAAAGTGGATATGCTGTTGCTATTTGAAAGTTAAAGATGTTGCAAATGATACAAGTTATATTTTTGTTTTCAGTTGTTGTAATATTTTACTTTTCCGCTGTGTAAAAACCAAGTTGTAATCAAACTCTGATGTATTGTGAATGAAAAGTTTTAAATTCCTTGTAAAATTGTACGAAGTGAAGTAAAGATCCTGTGAAATCTCGAATTTATCCTTATTTGAAATTCGGGGTGTTACACCACTAATGAGAGGGGCACAACGAATAAATAAAATATGGCATGAACAATAAAAATAACGAGGATCAAAGAAACACCAGCTTGATCAACATAAATGAAATAATAGGAGACAATTGAATCAAGAAGATCAAATAAAAGACGGCAAAACAAACAAATGAATATATTGAAAATGAAGATCCAATATACGGTCCAAGAGAGATACAAAGAGAATAAAAACACAAAAAGAAAAAAAATACACCTAAAAATACAGAAAATGAAAAACATGGGTTACAGAAGTGGTTTAAAATTGAACCTTGGGTTAACATAATGGGCTTCATATAAATAAATAAATAATAATAATAATAGATGGATTAAAAATCTATGGGTTCCCACAAATTAATGAACAGTCAAAGAGAATAATAATAATAATAATAATAATAATAATAATAATAATAATAATAATAATAATAATAATAATAATAATAATAATAATAATAATAATAACAATAATAATAATAATAATAATAATAATAATAATAATAATAATAATAATAAGATCTTATAATAAAATCGGATTGTATTACAATATAAAAATTATTTGAAAATAACTACAAATACGATTAATGAATAGAAATGGACTTTGATAGGAGGTCCACAGTAAATTTAAAATCAAAACAAATTTAAGAAAACAAAAGATTTTATAAAGAATCCAAACACAGAAAATACACAGAAGAATATGTATAGGTGAAAACGGGGGTTACAATCCTACCCACCTTACAAAAAGAATTTCGTCATCAAAATTCATTCAGGCGGAACGTAGGACAAAGCAAAAGCAAACTTGTGAGATAACAAAACAGGGAATTAAAGGGAAATCAACAAAATGGTGACAGCACTGGAATTAGAAAGAACATGGGTAAGAATGGAATGATCTATAATGATGTTAAATAATGATTTGATGAATGATGACGAATACAAATGGATGGAAAGGGATTAAACAATGCAAAGAATGAGAAGCAACATAGGAATCCTGGGACCTGTGGGTCATGGGCCCACCATGCTTCTGCTGTGCCACTTTGATGATGATGATTCAATCCGTTGACACGTCATTGTAGATCAAGAAATGTTATTAGACGACGCAGCAGAAATAAAAGAATGGACAATACCGGAATCAAAAAAATATGGGTAGGAAAGGAATGAATCTATACTCGATAGAGAATCAATGAATTAAGATGAATGGAAGGGACAGAAGGAATAAGGAATGGAAGAATTGAATATGAAGGGAGAGAAACAAGAGGGTGGTATTACCAAAAAAGAAAGAACATGGTAGGGAAGGAATAAACTCACATGACAATGAATCGATGAATGCAGATGTATGCAAGGTAGACAGGAGTAAATGGCGCAAGAATTGAAATGTAATGAGATAGTAAAATACCTTCAATCACGGCTTCAGCGATCAGGTTGTAAGCCTGACCAAGTCCTCTCATCTGTCCTCCACCTGGAGCTGACCCTCCTGCTGGTGCACTACCCCTCCTCTGTGGGCAGTCTCGAACCATGTGGTCACTTGCTCTGCATGCAAGGCAAAGATGGTTGGCTCCCCAGTAGTCCTTGTGTATATGTCCAACCTTGTGGCAATAATTACAAGTCTGATCTTTTCTCGAGGTAGCAGGTAAGTAGGGGAGTGTCCTCACCGAAGGTGTTGGAGCTGGCTTCCGTGTTGGTCCTCCTGATGAACGCATGATTGCAATGGACTATGCTGTGTGCAAATTTTCTTTCCTCCTCTTCTGTGCCTTCTCCTGAATCCGAGCTGCGTCAAGTACGGCAGCATAGGTATGATGCTAGTAAGCAACTAGACGATCCCAAATGTCGTAATCCAGACCCATCAAGAACCTTCGGGCTCTGTCTTCATTAGTCGCCACCATGACTGCTGCAAAGCGACTAAGCCGAGTGAATTCCGTGGCATACTCATCAGTAGACCGACTCTCTTGCGTTAAAGAGAGGAACTGTCGCTCCATCTCAATTTTAGTGATGTTGGGGAAGAACCTCGTCAAGAAGTTCTCGGTGAATGTGGCCCGAGTAATAGGTTTTTCTAACCACTCGGTCTCTACCTTCCACCAGATCTGGGCAAGGTCAACGAGTTGGATGCTTACAACATCCACTCGATCCATGACGGAGATTCGCACCGCCAGCAACAACTGTTCGGTTCGAATCAACAACTACTCGACCTCCAGTGGTGTCTCGGTGCACTTGAACTTGTCTGGGTGCAATCTCATGAAATCTGCCACCGTACCGGGTCTTGGCGGCAATAATCCTGGTGCGGGACCAGTGGCGACTCAGTTAGCAGCCTCTAAGGTAGCTCACATCAACTCATTATGCTCTTGTTGTAGCTGCATCACTTGTTTTAGTGCTTGGAGGATGGCCGCATTTTCTGACTGCTTATCCCTTGGTCGGGAAGAAGAAGGGCCTCTGCATGCCATAGTCTGTATATAATCATGCCGGTTAGTATTCTAGATTATAAGTTGGTTATTAAACATTTATGTAATTAACGTGGTGCGCATATTGTTGAGTTAAACCTGGATAAACCCCAAACTAGTTAAGGGCCTAACCAGGCTCTGATACCACAAAAAACCTGTCACGCCCTGCTTTCCAACATATGGGAATACGAGCACGTAACAAAGATCCAACGAATGACAAGAACATCATTCATAGTTGTAACAAATTAACTCAAAAATATACAAGAGATCACAACCACGCAAGAAAGAATAACCACATAAATAATGAATAAACTCCAAAATAATCATGAAATAAATTCACCAAATAATATCCATCATTTGGGAGAAAAGTAAACCTCGGGTCACACATGCCCGGAATACAAAGTATAAAAAAAAAAGCAGTAGCAACTAGAAAAGCATGAAGACAATAAACTAATGCAGGCTAAATAGAAGAATCCGGCTTCGTCATCTAGAATATCTGTTTACCAAGTCCTTCAACCAATTCATCTCATGTACCTGCAATCTCAACATCTCGAGTTTGGGAAGAAAATGTCCGTTAGAGCAAGCAACAGACGGCAAGTAGCAGCAAGCAGTGAACAATAACGAGGAGTACACTTAGTTATTAGCTTTAAGCGTTTTTGACTACAAAACATTTTTTATGCAATGAACTCTTTCTATTACACGAGCAGACAGGGCATAGTAAGAAACAATCAACATGAACAAGGAATCGTATTATCAAGTATGGAACAAGTTGTAACACCCGGAATCCCAAATACAACTGAATTCGAGTCCCACGGGATCTTTTCACTTCTCTTCATACAATTTTACAAGGAAATAAAACATTACTGTATATCAGAGTTACATTTACATTAACATTTATACAGCGGAAGCAAATTTTTCATCAATGAATGAAATACAACAACAGTTGAATAATCTTTAATCATCAAGTCTTCTTTAGTCTTTTTCATGTGCTTTACCCTGCATAGAAACTGTGGGCACGTCAGTTCATTCAACTGACGAAATATTATATACGGCCATCCTCCCTATGCCGAAAACAGTATAACGATTCTCAATACTTAACAAACCACAAACTTGTTCACAATCAAAGCTAATGGGACTATCCTATTGATGTTGTGTTGTGAATGTGCACTTAATCCTTAATACAATTATTTATGTTATATGACATTAATGTGCACTTGTTCAGAGTCTATGCAGCTCATACTACATAGGTCCGAGGGCAAGCCCTTAACCATTCTTCATCTTGTAGGATTCAATCCCTCACCATGACTTAATCTACTACTGTAACTACGGTAAGTATCCTAGATGTTCTATGACCTACAAACTCATGTCTAGGCGCCTTAGAGAGAATCCCAACGCACTGTTACATGACTCATCATTCAGGCATCCTGTGGTAATTCACCTCCTACCACAGACATGACACTACCCGCAGTCACCAAACACCCCACGAGTGTCACCACCGGGACGGTACTCTAGAGCAGTATTCACGTCCTACTCATGATGCATCATGGGACATCCTATGAATACTCTCACGCCGCCAATCCAATGGCCCTCATACTCATGTTTTTTTCTTACTTTCATCACATCTTCACTATGTATCTAGTCCTTAATTTAATTGAATCATGAAGAAAATCAATCTCTTAGGGTTAGCATTCCCACTATACCGGTCTTATTCATTCATTTCACATGACCCAATTCTTGGTCTTTTCATTTCAAATTTTATCTCAATATTTCTTTTATTGCCGGTATAAGGCTTAGCTACACCCTGCTTCATAATTTCAACTCATAATTACAACATCGAGTTTTCATACTCATAAAGTCCTCTTTCATGAATAATCATACTTCACATTTCATATTCATAGTATGCATGTATTCATATTCATAATGCTCTTCATAACTCATCATGTCATCTAATTTCAATTTTCAAGTACAATATAATGCGTAAATAATTAAAATTTAATTCTTCTAACACGTCACATCCACTAGTTCATATTTCCACATAATTCTCTTAATCTTTATTGTAATCCATACTAATTTCACAATTCACAATTTCACTTAGTTTCACAATTCACACTTTTCAAATTTCTCATTTCAAAAACTAATTTCTAAATTCCTTAAAACAATCCATTTAATTTTTTTTATCTAAAAGACAATTTAAGTTAATAATTAAAATAAGTTCTTTCTTGCCAAAAGTAGTTTCAAATTCTCATTTATACTAGGCCACAAGTCATAGAAAATTATCTCACGAAAATCCCGATATTATTTGAAACTTCAGGGCAGTCAACTGTTAAAACATGGCCAGTCGGCTGTTCCGTAAAGATTTAAAACTCGAAAATAAAATGATCAGGGCAGTCGACTGTTACACTATCATCGGTCGACTGTTCTGTAAAGATTTAAAACTCAAAAATAAATAATCAGGGCAATCGACTGTTACACTATAATTGGTCGACTGTTCTGTAACTAAAATCCAAAATTTATTACCTGACAGTCGACTGTTGACTCTAATCCGGTCGACTGTTGATTGCACTAGGTTGCAATTTAGAGTAGATCATGGATATATTTTTGGCATTGAAAATAAGATGACAATTTTCATATAATTTATAATCAAGGTTTCCCCGAAATAATATTTTTAGAACACAAGTTTTCATCTTTCTACAACAAAGTTGTTTCAATTCAAACAATTAATTCCATATGATGTATTTAACCAATTAAGTACAACTTTCTTCACATAGCATGATTTATAAACATAAAGCATGACAATAAGATAGATTCTAGCATTTCAATTTCACACATTTATCAATTAGCAATCATTTTCACAATCATTCTCTAAATTATCATTCCATCTCTAATTTATCAAACATGAGACTTAAATTTCTTGATTTCTCATTAACTATTTTATCACATCATTCCTAGCATGGCATCTAAATTTAGAAGCATGAGAAACACCCACCTATTTGGAGAAACGAAGATGAAAGCTCCTAGAGTGCAAGAAAGTGGCCTTCTCCTCCTAGAATGTATTGTAATTTGCCTTCTCCTCCTAGAAAGCTTGGAACCCGGCCTTCTTGTGCTCCTTGAATGGTTGGCCGGCCTCCTCTTGGTTGGAAACACACACAAAATTTCACACTTTAATCTTTTCCTCTCTTAATCTTTTCCTCTCTTAATGAATTATTTAATGAACTAATGAGAAGAAATACAGAGGTTTTTATACACTTTTAGGATGGGAATAGATGGCTATGATTCAATCAAGGAGTTAGAGATCAAGGATCAAGATGGATTGGGAAGTTGTAGCAACTTCCATGATCACTTAACTACCCCCCACAACTTCATCCACTCTCTCTCTCTTTTTCTCAAATCCGGCCACTCCTAGAAAGGGTGTGCAATGCACACTCTAGTGCATGCACATGCCTCCTAGTGTCCCCCACTATTAAGTTGTACAAAACTAATTAATCAATTGTTTACTAATTTTGTCTACATGACAAGTTATGACAATTAAAAGATCAATTAGTTTGTGGGCTTCAAAATAGTGGGCTTTAGGCTCATGGGCTATTTGATAAAATATTTAATTATTAGGGTGGACTTAAAAATAAGAAAATAAATTTCGGCTTTATAAATAGACTTTTTAGAAAAATAAAGAGAAAGAAAGAAATAATTGTCCATGTTATAAAAGATAATTTTATAAGAAAATATGCATACAAGATTTATACGTGCACAACACGTAAAAATCAAAATTTTCTCATTTAATAAAAATTCAAGGTATTACACAAGTAACAAGTGTGACATGTAAGCGGGTGACGAGGAAAATAGATAAACATGTAAACAGAGATCATGTAACTTGTAAACATGAATCATGCACGTGCTTAGTGTAAATCTTATGTCTAGCAATATTTTACCAATCCTATCTAATGCACGCAATCCTGCGTCCCATACCATATGTTCGGGTGCACAAAATCAAGTAAATGTTTAGACTCTAATGGTGAACTCTATAGGGTTATGTACTCGTCTCTTCTCATGACTATAATCAGTGGTCGGTAAACAAGAACGGTAACTTGATCGGTAGACTTAATCGATAACTTAGTTAGTAACTTGATCGGTAGACTTAATCGGTAACTTGATCGGTAAGCATGTAAAACGAAAAACACGGGTCCCCTTCCGAGTACATTCTCCTATATTATCCACTACTAGGTCCTTCCCTTATTACCCCGGTTTGTTATTCTTTTTACAATATTTAGGCATGAACATGCAACAACGAGAACGAGTATTAGGACAGGTTCAACAAGATAACAAGGGATATGCAATGCATGATGTAGAATACAATTCATAAAATGCGAGAGATAAATATATTTGTACTTATATACATGAAGATACAAATTCTGGACAGCAAGATATTTTTGTAAAAAAATAGATTCTTCCGTTACTACAGGCAAGCAAATCAGGATCCGTAAAGATTTCTAGAAACTAGACTCCCTACCAGTTCCGACGCATATTCACACTATATATTCTAAATAGAGTAACTAGGCATATAAGTTCATTCTTTGTTGATTATGCGTTCAGGCAACATGTTACTATCAAAATTCTTATATATAAAAATAGATTGTAAAATCATTTTAAAATCTTATAAAATTCATATTTTATTTACTAACAATGTTTAGTAACAACACAATTAATCTCAGATTTTATTTCCTAAAATTAATGTACTATTTTAATTAATTAGACATGGTAATGCATTTTCAAACTGCATTCTTGAATTCAGACGTCACTGTACGAAATACGAATATCTTGAAATCTGTAGGTCAGATTGCAAAACAGTCAGATAATCTGAATTACAGACACACAGATCTCAATTCTCATTTAATAAGTTTTAAATGATATTATCTGTAATTAGGTCAAAACTCTAGTTCTTTACTGAACTAGTATTCTGGCAGCAACCTAGGGTCAAGTTTGCATATATATAATGGGTCTGGAAATTCATCAAATAATCCATAAAAATATCAGGGTGACGTGACTCCTAATCATGTCTAGTAGTAACCAGATAAATTTCAAGTCTTAGTTCTACAGTTGACATTTTATTTTAATTTAACAATCCATGCTGATACACCTGCAAATTACAAGTCTGAAAATCTAAACCTACCAGTGTTAAAAGTGCGATAACTCCCAATTTATATATCAGAATTCATATCCGTCAAATGTTCTGTAAAATAGATTCAAATGGATACAATTTTTTTTTGCAAAGTTCTATTTAATTATTATAGAAACTGGTTCAAAAACTTAACACAACATAGGGAAAATGGCAGGCCAGCAAGCAGATTGATGTTAATTAGCAATAATTTAAAATGTGCTCAATGTGACGACCTAGGTTCTTTGGGTATACATGAATAAATTTTACGTTCTTGGAACAAGTAATATTATTTTTTATAAATGAATATATGGTATGGATCTTATCTCATTTTAGGCAGAAGGATCATTGACAGGTCCGAAGGGGCAAATCGCAGGATCCTTTCTCAAGCCGACTACGTCGATAGGAGGTCGAGACTAACTAAACTATTGATTAGTTGTTGCATATCCCTCGAGGCTATTGTAATGTCTTCTTTGTTTGTACTAGTTATTGCTTTTTATAATATCTTCCCACTCGTCATGCTGAAGGCCTTATGTTGTAATTACTTTCCAGTTTCGGGGATTTTTCAGAATTTATTTTGCGTTTCAATAATGACTCATTTATGAAACACATTGGCTATATACACTCTACTTTTCTTTTAAAAAGAAAAAAACATGAATACATAAAAATAAATATACCTGAATTTTCACTTGCAAATGTGTTGTAGCAATGACATGGAGTATATATTAAGCGCAATAAAATTTAAGCTTGGGTCAAACTACTAAAGGGATGTTTGGTTGCCTTGAAGTGCACTGTAGGAAAAGAAATTCATGGGAAGTGCACTGTTCACGGGTTTGGTTGGCTAGATTTGGATTGGATTTAGATTCCTCCTATAGCGCTACTGTAGCATAATCTGAAATCCGGAAGAAAAAAAACCCAGAACTCAGTGGATAAGCATTGTAGCATTACAGTAGCGCTTTTTAAATTTTTTCTCTTTCTTGTCTTTTTACAATATCCAATAAAACAATTCCACCCACTCCACTGCATTATTTTTTGAAAAATTTTCCAAAATGGCCCACTTTTTGAAAATATTTACCAAACTAATCCACTTTCGAAACTATTTACCCCAATGACTCACTCGCTATTTCAAACACCGAGTTATTTGAAAATACTCTCGCTGTTGGAAACAGCGAGTGTAGGTCTAGGGATTTCTCCAACACTTGGAGAAATCTCGTGAATTGGAAAAACATTATAACCAGACTCGTTGTCACCAACAGCGAGCTTGGTTGCACTGTCTTTCTCTTACCTCTTCACAATATCATTCTCTATCCTCTCTCCACTCCCACTCTCATCTCTGAAATCCAAAACCCTAGGTCCCAAATTTGACCTTTCACCCACAAAATCTCTTCAAATTCACTTCATCTCTCGCAAACCTCTCTCCTCTCACTCTCAAAACCCTAAACCCATCTTCCAAAACCCCTAAATTTCTTGATATCGGGAATTATCAAGAGGATAGCGACGGAGTCAAATTTCATCTCATCTACATTCTCTACATCATCGAGTCCAATACTCATAATTGCTCAATCTTCCTGACCATTGTCTTAAATGTATTATTTGTATAACCCTTTTCTCGTGTATCGTTAGGTAGGTTTTCTTTGTAATTAGACAATGAATCATATATTCATATAAATATATATAGGTATGGATCACGATATTCCTATTTGGGTCTATTTTGGTGTTGAAATAATTTATGACCCAAAGCTAGGTTGTTGTTATAGTGTCATTGATCCAGAAATAATTTGGGCTCCGCGTAATATTACAATGGCAGAACTAGTCGAGAAAGTTTGTGAAGTAACTAATTGGATAGAGATGAATGGAGTACTAAAATAATATCTCGCTATGCAGGGGGGAATGGAGAAGGTCAATATTTTATGAAAGTGATCGTAGCTAATGATAACGCTCTAAAATCCATGATTGCTAGGATACTTGATCTCAATTATAGTTGGTCTACATTTGAGTTATATATTCAGCAAATCAAAGTTATTAAAGCTCAGCCACATGTTAATCCTAGTTCAAGCTTCATACGTGAAATGCCGACACATGAGATGACTTCTAATCCAGTTCATGAATCACATGCAATCCCACAGTCCCCACAAGAAGACATTCATAAATACAACTAGCCCAGATCCTATAGAATTTGAGTTGCCATGTCAATCTAGTTTAATTCATGATTATGTTGGAAATGACATAATGTTTTTGAAATATTCAAAAATGCTACCATTAATAACGAATTATTAGAAGATGATGAAGAAGAGGAAGAAACGGACGATGATGTTAATGAGAGTTTAGAAAATGATGACGAAGTAGAAAAAGATGAGTATGCAGCTGTTAATATAATTGAGGCAAATGTTAATGATGTGAACGTTAATGATAGTTATGCTATATGTTAATGTTACCGAGGAGATGGCACAAAGGGCGAGAGTACATCAATAAAAACAAGAGTCATATGGTTCATCCAACATAGAGGAACTGTACATTGGGCAGGACTTTTAAAGTAAAGAAAATATCCAACAGGCAGTGAAGATCTACTCCATCAAGAAACATAGAGAATTTGCCACATTGAAATATAACCCTACCTAATATACCGTAAAATGTAAATTGGCACCTATGAAACGTACCATTGAGGAAATGGCACAAATTCCCCCAGTTGTAGGGTGGAACGAATTTCGTGGTGAAGAAAATAGTAGGGTCGCATATGAGTCTAGAACTTACGTTGAATCAAGACCACTGTAAAGTTGATGCTAAACTTGTCTGAAATCTAATTGTGATTGTTGTGAAGGCTGGGCTAGGATTAATATCGCGGGCTATAAATGAGATAGTCAAGCTACAATGTAATTATCAGATTTCGTATAGGAAGGCTTGGATTGCAAAACAAAAAGTTATTGAGAGGTTATTCGGTACATTTGAAGAAGCATATACTAAGTTGCCTTATCTTAGTATTGAGAAGTTATTCGGTACATTCAAAGGAGTATTTTGAGCATTTGGTGCTTCGATTGAAGGGTGCAAGGTATGCATATACAAGGGTTGTTTGTTAGTGTTGATGGAACACATTAGTATGAAAAATACAAGGGTTGTTTGTTGATAGCCGTTTCACTAGACGTGTATGATAGCTTATTTTCATTTGTGTGTGCAATAGTTGATGGAGAGAGTGTACATACTTGGACATAGTTCATGAGCTGTACTTTTTTTTTCACTGATTAGTTTGGGTTATGTGTTATCTCGATCATCATGCAGGTATCTTGGCCCCCATGGAAACACAAAACGGAGCACGAGCCAAATACTTATCATCGGTATTGTATGCAACATTATGCTACAAATTTCTTCACCAAATTTAGTAGCAAGACAGTAAGAAAAACAGCTAAAATTATAGCATGTCAAAACCAACCCAAAAAGTTTCACGCCAAACTCGCTGAGCTTGAAACTGTCAATATGGAGGCGGCTACTTGGTTGAAAGAGAAACTGGTTGAGAAATTGGCACTTTCTGCAGATGGAGGTCGACGATATGGCATAATAACTACAAACATGTCAGAAGTTTTTAATTCAATTTCGAAAGGTGTTCGTAGTTTGCCCGAAATTGCGATTGTGGAGATGATCCTCTATCGTCTTAATTCTTATTTTGCAACCTGTCGTCAATTAGCCAATTGCTTATAAGTGAAGGGAAGATCTTTGCTCCGAGAGTTCAAGATTTGATCGATATACGGCGTGAAAGAGCAAACTTGCATGAGGTGGTAATGTTTCATCATCAACCTGGAGTTTTTGCAGTGAAAACATGTACACGAACAGTTGGTGGAAATCGAAAGGGTGGGAACTTGCATGGTGTTCACTTGAGTACTAGAACATGCACATGTCAGAAAACCTAGTTATATCATATTCCATGTTCCCATGTGTTGGCAGCTTGTGTATCTCGTGTGATTGATTACAAACCTTATGTTGATACATTTTATTCCATTGATGTCTTATCACAAACATTGGCTCCCACAAACTGGGCATGTTCATAGTGGACTACGACTCATAGCCAATGTGAGCCTTGGACATTCTAGGAAAGGCCGGCCCAAGACTGAGTGAATTCGCAATGACATGGATATAACAGATGGGTCGAGCACGGCCACGGGGATAACTTGTTCAAAATGTGGTTTGAAAGGACACAATATGCATCAATATCGGAAAAACTCAAGCCAAACATCTCGAACTTTTTCAACAATGTAAATTTTTTGTTTAGTTCAAAATCAAGTTTGGTACTTATGTATAAGTGGACTTATGTGATGATAGTGGACTTTTGTGATGTATTATTTGGGTTGATTGTGGCACCACTATTTTATGATTGTTTGGGTTGATTGTGGTGCACCACATGTTTTTTTTATGTTGGTTGTTTGTTTAGGACAGTTTTTTGGTGTTGTTTATGTTTGTTTGTTTGGTACCTAAAAATAATGCTTTGTATACAAAGAAATTTTGCTTAAGAAAATTCCTCCTGAAATGTATTGACCAACACGCGCTATCTGAGATAGCGGGTGTGGTTCAAAGAGACTCGCTATAGTGAGTGTAGTTAAAATCTAAAATTCCAGAAACATGAAACTTGCAACTCACACAGTCGCTATCCCTTTGAACCACACTCGCTATCTCAGATAGCGACTGTCTGAATTGCAAAATTTCAGAGACTTGTTTGTCTCCAGAATTTTAGCTTTTAAATACACTCGCTATCTGTGATAGCGGGTCTCTTTGAACCACACTAGCTATCACAGATTGCAACTGTGTGAACTGCAAAATTCTAGAGACTCGTTTGTCTCCAGAATTTTAGCTTTTAACTACACTCGCTAACTGTGATAGCGATTCTCTTTAAACACACTCGTTATCACAGATAGTGGCTGTGTGAGTTTTAAGTTTCCAGAGACTTGTTTGTCTCTAAAATTTTGCTTACAAATACACTCGCTATCTGTGATAGCAAGTCTCTTTGAACCACTTTCACTATCTCAGTTAGTGAGTTTAGGTCATTACATTTCAGGAGGAATTTGCTTAATCAAAATTTTCCTGTATACATAGCATTATTTTCACACTTAACCCAACAATACAAACACAAGTAGTAAAATGTTTCTACAAAGTCCATTATCAATACGGCCATACTCATCAATCAAACTTGTCGTTTCCAAATCAAAACCAAAAATACCCAAACAAATAACCCAAACAACACCAAACAAACAACTACAAAATAAAACTCCACCACACACTGAGCAAACAACTACAAAATAAAACCAACAAGCCCAAAACATATGGTGCACCACGATCAACCCAATCAATCATATACGAGTGGTGCACCACAATCAACCCAAATAATACATCACAAATGTCCACTATCATCACATAAATCCACTTATACATAAGTACCAAATATGATTTTAATCCAAGCATTAAAGAAATGTCAAGGATCCGAGATGAACAAGTTTAGGAGCTTCCTCTTCCGCATCGGACGTTTTGGAATGGCTTGAGTTAAACCCGAAAGGAGGATGTCATCACCTTCATCTTATTTTGGCTCTTCGACATTTGATTCTATCTCAATTTCTGGCTCATCGACACGCTCCTCTTCTACTCATTGCTCTTCTGGGCTATCTCCGACAATATGACCCTTTCCGAACGACTTATTTATGTTGGCCTGTTTGGTGCACTAGACCCGACAATAAAGCACCCAATCCAGCTCCTTCACCAACGAATTTAGCTTGTGTCCGACACGACTCAACCATTTTCTGTGTGAACTCTTTCATCGGTTCAGCAACATTACTCTTTAACACACGAGCGCATTCTTTCGCGTAAATCCATGTTTGGGCCATCTACATTATAACCAAAAACAATATATTTGAGAAATTTCACCACACACTTGAGATATTCGATTTTAATGAAGTACGAATGTATGTGTGAAATGAATAACTACAAAATAAAACTTACGAGTTTCCGAATCAATGTTGTCTTCGATTGGAACATAAGCAGAAGAACTGAATGGTCATCAATTGCATATGTCGCTCATCGCCGAATCGGTACTTATACATATGCTGGAATTTGGGATGTCATGGAGATGTAAAGCAAAGTCATTCTCCGATACCACATCATATACGGGCCATGTAAGGAGGCATCAAATGGCGGAATATTGACAACAACTTGATCAAAATGGTGTGCATCCCACATATCAACATGAGTACGCAAACAAGTGGCCCAATCGTGACCCGGCATCCGACCCCTACCCATCATAGCATGCAGTTCGGCATTAAATGGTTATATGACAGGAATACTCTGAAGGAGACCGAATTGTCGATGCACTCTCTCGGCAAAATAGAACTCTACCATCCCGAAGTTGATGAGTGGTGCTCTAGTCAACCAAAGCTCCTGACTCACCGTGTAGATAGGTGGTAGTCTCTGTAATCAATCTTCCGTATACGACTCCCACTTAATGTCACGCCCTGCTTCCCAAAGAGAATACGGAATACGGATACGTGACTAAGTCCAGCGAATGACTTTCATCATCCATAAACTGTCAGGATCTTTACAACATTTCACGTGGATAATCAGAGTCGGAAGCAAGAGATGTCAACCACGCATGCATATATGAATCAATATACCAACAGGAATTTACTTGAAACGAAATATAATAATCTCAAATAAACCAGATCTGAATAAGTCAATAATCCTGTCCCCAATACAAAAATAATCAAAGTAACCAAGTACAATTATTCAAGATTAGCAACAAGAAATAAATAATGATAGCAAAACTCCAACATCTAGAATCTCATATCACCACTCCATCGGGCTGCTAATCTCCATAATCTACAATTTAATAAATTGCAGGAAGAGGAAAAAGAAATAAAATGCCCGTCAATACAAGTTACGGGCCGCTTGTAGTGCAGGCACAAGTACAGAAAAAATAAAAAAATATAAAATAATAGCAGAAACAAACGTAGCATGGAATAAATATGACACAGCAAAACAGAATCAAGTAACATTGTGTACTAAAGGTACAGGTGATATGTAACAGATGTCAAGTGTTATACAGACAGGTAAACAGATAACAGATGTGCAGTAGCATGTAACAGATAAATAGATAACAGATGTCAGATAACAGATACAGGTAATCAGGAAACAGATGTCATGTTATTACAGGTCTTGTGTTATTACTATCTAGGTAGCACTTCATGCATCCCAAACTTTTACCACATGGTTGCTACATTCAAACAGTCTCATTTAGATTTTGTAGGGAATTCTATAGAGTCGTGTACTCAGGTATCAGACAGACCGATATCAGATACAGATCCAGACAGACAGATAGAACCTATGGATTCTCTTCTGAGTACACCTTTCTATAGGGAAGTGTGCAGTCAGGGTAATCAGACAGACAGGGTCGTGTATCATGTAGTCATGAAAACGTAGCAGATAATCCTGTGGGAAACACAGGCCCCCTTCTATGTACACATTTCTATATTATACACTATTAGATCTTTTCCTTAACCCCGGCTTGGTTATTTTGTTATTATTATCAAAAAGGCATCTATGTGTCACGAACAGGGCAAGAATAAAATGGCATAAACGAGTAACAGGTTCAGGTTGGAAGACAGCAGGTGAAGAATAACTCATAAAAGGATACGACAACGAAAATCCTAGTTCATGATAGCAAGACAGTACTGCACTAAATTTGGGATTTCCGTTGCCACAAACATGTAAATCTGGATCCGTCAAAAAATCTGGAAAATAGACTCTCCGCCGAATCCAAAAAGTATATATAAGTCATATAGTATTTCACATAAACAAGTCTCAAAACAGATTTGTATCCAGAAAACGTGTTCAGCCAAAAAACTGAAGTTTGTATTCATAAACAGGAAAACGGCATCAAAACTTACTGATTTAATCCAAGAAAAATATGGGGTATTCTCTAGTATGTTTCGTAACAGAAAATAAAGTTTCATAATTTTCCAACATAGATAGAATATCCAAGTAAAATCAGAATGCAGCAAGATACAGTAGTTTTGTAAATCTGGAATCATAAATACAGTTGTACTAAAACCGCGATATCTTACAAAATATAGATCGAAATCCAGATCCGTCAAAAGGGTGATAAAATAGATACAGTACGCTATAATTCATTTCGAAAAGTTTTTATAAAAAGAAAATAGAATCAGGTTGAAATTAAGGTTCTTTACTGAACAGCATGAAAATTCTGCACGTATAGTAGTTGTTTGCAAGCATAGATAGGGTATAAAAGTCATCAATTAAATCCACAAAAATTATGGCTAATCCCAATCAAGTCTAGTTGTAACCAAAAAATATTGGATCAAAATATTATCTTTAACATCAGTAGAAAAATAATTTACCATACAGAATTCATATAAAACTGGATATGGAATTTTGAACACATCTGCAGGAAATTGTCATAACTTGCAACTCATAAATCGAAACTGAGATCTGTCAGAAAATCTGGAAAGTAGACAGAATTCTCTATAATTCATATTCACAAATAATTTTCATATACTGACCTTAATAGGGTCTAAAATACTGAACAAAACGGAGAACCGGCAAAACAGAAAATATCCTTCTAGCACAAAATCAACTAGATCATACGAAACTCATCCAAAATATAACCAAACGTGAAATAGGGTGTACTGGATATCCAAGAAACATGGTATAGGGTATTTCACAAGTCTACAACGAGTATACTACAATAAACACAACCAAGCGCACGATATCATGCGAACAACATGCATGTATACATCAAGAAGTGGTCATCCCCAGGTTATTTCATATCATGTGTGTGGTGAGACAAGTACGGACGGGTCAACACAATAGAGACAACATATAACAAGGATTTCACACAAGAATTGTCTCTAGAACACAACTACACTACAGGCGGTATTTAGTACTTGTATTACACAAAGAAAAGAATACAGGTTACTTGCCTTAGAGACGACGACAGAAACGGTGCAAAAAGCAAGAATAACCGGAATGGATTCCCGAATAAGAACACAAACACAACGAATGGATCACGAACAATCACGAAAAATCACGAACACAAAATCGAACGACTAGATCCAAGAGATCAAGATCACGATGATCAGATCAGATCGGACGACCAGATCAAGACTGATCGGATGATCAAGATGATCAAGATCGGATGGCTGGAGATCAAAGGAGGTTTTGATGATCATCATGATCGTGATGATCAAGAGGAGACCGGACGGCCTACAATCAAAGATTATCAAAATCCAAACAAACATCAAAGCTGGGCTCTGGCTTGGCTCCGACGGCGATCGGCGGTGCTCAGGGCGAGGCTGACGGCAGGAGGAGACACAGGGAAGAGGCGGAGGTCGTTGGCTGGCTGATGGCACGTCGATGGGGGGACACAACACACAGGGGGTCCGATGCTGCTGACGTTGCCGCGGCGGCGACTGGGGGTGTGCGGCACTGCTGACGTTACCTGTTACTGCTACTCGTTACCATCACTGTTATTGTGATCCCTTACTATTATCGCTACTGGTTTCTGTTACCGCTAACCTGCTACTGTTTCCTGTCACTTATAGACTATTCATCTACTGTTGTTCTCCTCCTTGCTAGTACCTCCTGTTTCTTGTTTTATATTTCCATTCCCACTTTTTCCTGCTTGTACTACTTGCGGCCCGTAACTTGCTCTAATGGGTATTACATTTGTTGTTCTTTGAGTTATGTTGTACAGGTACAGACGATGGGTTACTAAAAGAACTCGTCGAAATGTTACTGCACTACGTATTCTCTGACTATTTGGTAAGTCCTTGTATTTCAGATACTAGTTATTTCATTATATTCCTGTTTATGTGATTACTATTGTACTGTTGAGTTACCTGGTATTGTACAGCTGATATGGCTAAAAATGGGGTTAAATCGGAACCGTCCAAATCGGGCACGAATCTTGAAGCCCAGGGGTAAAACGGTAATTTCACCTACCAATAGGTCTGAAGCGGGCACCGGTTCTCCTTCTCAGAAACCCACTAACCCGTGAACGGATCCACCTCAACTGGGTGCGGGTTTCAACCCGCAGCAAACCCAGTCCAGAAAGAATATTAGGGTTTCTGATTAATCCTAATCAACGGCCCTGATTCATATCTATCCTTTCACTGGGGATTAGGGATTACATTCCTTATCTAACCACAGGGATTACATTCCTAATCTGATCCCAGCGGCGCCTATAAATATCCCCCACCCATCTCCATTAAGGGGTAATCAATCTTTTGCCAGTTTTACGCTCTCTCATAATCACTTCTGATTACTGACTTAAGCGTCGGAGGGTGCGTCGCCGGGAACAATCCCGGTGTCTCGCACTTTTTGCAGGTGAACGGCAGGAGCAACGGTCAAACTCCGGCGGAACAGGTAACAGGTTTGCTATTCAAAGTTTTCCAAGAATCCACAAATACTGTCTGTTTGCCCCCACACCAGATTCAGCGGCAACAGATTGGCACCGTCTGTGGGAACAAACGAATAGCTGCCTCCCCTCTTCCCGTTGGTCAGATCTTCTCCAGCCATGCCTCCTAGGAAAGCCAGATGCAGAGGGTCCAACCGAGGACCCAACCCCGATCAGCAACAGGAAGTCCCCATCCAGCCCGCTCAGCAGCAGGGGCAACTTCCTCCTCAAGCAGAGGACCCTCTCCAATAGGACCTGCCTCCTCCTCAGAATCAACAACCTCCCAAGGGTCCCAACCCGCAGAAATAGCCTCTCCATCCGGACCACGTCTCCATCCACAATGCCTCTTCGGATTCTATGGCCTCCCACAATCCCCAAGCTTCCGACCTTCGCAACACCGTCCTCAATCGGCAGAAGGATGAGGATCTTTGCCACCGTCTAGATGAAAGGCGGGCCCGAGAGGGAGCCTCCCGCCAGCAACGTTCGGATGAGCAATCTCCTCACCGCCGAGGCTACAGACGGTCCCTTATCCGAAGGGAGCGGAGAGAGTCCCCCGAGCATCACAGGAGAAGACCCCATTCCCCTGCCGGTAGGCAACATCCTAGGAACGATGAGGCACCCATCACCCGTGCAGAGTTCCAGCAGTTCCAAGCAACCGTCCTACAAACTCTCAATCTCCGTCCCAACAACACCAATGCTCCAAGGATTCCCTCTCCACATCCGGTCCGAAGTCCTCGCCGACGGTCCCTAACTCCTCCAGCTCCTAGCAACCCTCGGCACATGCCAAATCCTCGCCACTCTAGGAGCTACCGTCGTCGTAGCCCCCGCTCTCCCTCGTACGAAGACGAGTCTAGAGGCTCGGCTGATTACCGTCGAAGGGATGACGCTGTCTACCGCCGTCTCCACGAAATGGAGAGGCGCTTGGGTCAGTTTGACCGAGAAGAAGAGCTTAGAGGAAGGACCCTTCGTCCTAGTCGACCTCCTTTTTCCCGAACCATAATGGATGCACCCGTACCAATCGGCTTTAAGCCTCCTCAATTCGAGACTTATTCCGGGGAGACTGACCCTGTCGATCACATCGAAAGCTTCAAGACCCTCATGCTCATACATCAAGCTTCCGATGCTCTGCTCTGCAAAACCTTTCCCACAACTCTCAAGGGTTCGGCTCGAGAATGGTACTCTCGCCATGCCCCTTCCTCAATATTCTCCTTCGAGCAATTTGAGACACTCTTCGTCACCCACTTTGTGAGTAGCCACAGAACTGAGAAGACCAGTATTTCGCTACTCTACCTCCACCAGAAAAAGGGTGAGAAGCTAAGAGACTATGTAAAAAGGTTCACAGCTGAAGCCAGGTCCATAGCATCCCTCGACCAGTCGGTTGCTGCAGCCGCATTCCAATCCAATGTCCTCAACTCCAGCCTCCGCTCCTCCCTCGCCAAGAAGCCCCCACAGAACTTCTCTGAACTCCTCTTCCGGAGCGAAAAATATATTCGGGCCGAAGAAGCTGAGCACCGCCCTAACTGGGAGGGGTCCTCCTCCGGGTCTAAGAGAAAGGGAACAGAAGAGGAAGGGGCCAACAAGCTTCAGAAGGATAATAGCGGTCAGCGCCGCCCTCCCCCCAGGTTCGAGAAATTTACTCCTCTCACTACCAACATCTCCACAATTCTCGTGGAAGTTGAGAAGGAGGGGGTAATACCTCCTGCACCAAAAATGAACACCCCCGGCAAGAAGAGAGATAAAGAGAAGTGGTGCCGCTATCACCGGGACCATGGCCACGACACCAATAATTGTCGGGCCTTAAGGAACGAGATAGAAGCCCTCATCCAGAGGGGTCAGCTGAACAGGTTTGTAAGAAAGGACCGAACCGATCCTCCTCCCCCACCTCGGGGGGCTAACAAGTGTCCTGAACGCGATGAAACGCCCGACTTCGAAGAGGAGCGTGTCCTACACCTCATTCATGGGGGCCCAATAGGGGGGCTCCTCAAACTCCTCTCGAAAGGCATTCTCCTAAAGGCCTCGGAGTGCCCGTCACATTCTCAGATGAAGACCTTGAGGGTGTCCGAACGCCCCATTGTGACGCACTCGTCATCAGCCTCCACATGACGAACTTCAAAGTGGAGAGGATCCTAGTGGACAATGGCAACTCCGTTAACATCCTCTTTCTCGCCGCTTTCAAGGGCCTCATACTATCCCGAGACAGACTCAAGCTCGCCGGTTATACGCTCCATGGGTTCACGGGAGTGCTAGTGACTATTGAAGGGGTGATCACCCTGGATGTAACCGCTGGCAAAACTCCTACCACCCGAACGGAGTCGAAGGACTTTATGGTCGTGGATGTCCCTGCAGCTTAGAATGTCATTTTGGGTCGACCCGGCCTAGCTGCCCTTGAAGCCGTCCATTCTGCCTATCACCTCAAGATGAAATTCCCCACCCGGGCTGGAGTAGGAGAAGTAAAAGGCAATCAGGAAACAGGCCCGCAAGTGCTACATGACCTCTACCCTCGGTCCAGTCCTCTCCCTCGAAACTCTGGAAATCCCCCAAGATGTTGCCCGACCAACGTCCGAGTTGGTGGATGAGTTGGAGGAAGTGCTCTTCTCTAAGCAGGATCCAAGCCGAAAGTTCTTTGTTTAGCAAGACCCTCCCATCCGCCCTATGCTCCGACATAGTCCAGTGCATTCAAAGGAACCAAGACCTCTTTGCTTGGTCAGCTGTAGACATGCCCGGAATTTTCGAAGAGCTCTTGGTCCACCACCTCAGCGTTGCTCCGGGGTCCAAACCGGCCCAACAGAAGAGGCGCAAGTTCGCCCCCGAGCGCCAGCTAGCTATAAAAGAGGAGGTGGACAAGCTCTTGAAGGCCCGGTTCATACAAGAGGTAAACTATCCCGAGTGGCTGTTGAATGTAGTAATGGTGAAGAAGTCCAATGGGACCTGGAGGATTTGTATCGATTTCACCGATCTCAACAAGGCTTACCTCAAGGACCCCTTCCCTCTCCCGAGTATTGACACTTTGATTGACGCCACTTCGGGTCATGAACTCCTCAGCTTCATGGACGCCTTCTCAGGCTACAATCAGATCCGGATGTTCCCCCCAGATATCCCGAAGACCTTATTTGTGATCGACCAGGGCCTCTACTGCTACAGGGTTAGGCCCTTCGGTTTAAAGAATGCAGGCGCCACATATCAACGCCTCGTCAACAAGGTTTTCCAAGATCAAATCGGCCGGAAAATGGAGGTATATGTGGACGATATACTTGTAAAGAGCATCCACGGGGCCGATCATGTGCTCGATCTACAGGAGGCGTTTGATGTTCTAAGAAAGCACAACATGAGACTCAATCCGAATAAGTGTGCGTTCGGAGTCTTGTCAGGAAAGTTCCTCGGCTTCATGGTCAGCCAACGAGGAATTGAAGGTAACCCTGAGAAAATCAAGGCCATATTAGACATGGCCCCTCCCAAGAACGTTAAGGAAGTTCAGAGGCTAACAGGCCGCCTAGCCGCTATAGGGCATTTTCTCTCGAAGTCCAGGGAGAAGTGCCTCCCCTTCTTCAAGGCTCTCAGGGGGGCTAAAGGTTTCAAATGGGGTCAGCAGCAACAGGAGTCGTTCGACCAACTCAAGGCTTACCTCGTCAATCCTCCTCTCCTCAGCAAACCAATTCCTGGTGGACCGCTCTACCTCTACCTGGCAGCCTCCGAGCAGACCCTCAGCGCCGTTCTCGTGAGGGAAGAAGATAAGACCCAAAGGCCCATATATTACGTGAGTAAGGTACTTCGGGATGCCGAGCTCCACTACCCGAGGATAGAAAAGATGGCTTATGCCTTAGTGATGGCTGCGAGGAAGCTTCGCCCATATTTTCAGTCCCATTCAGTGGTCGTTCTTACCGACCAACGCTGAAGCAAGTGCTCCACAAGCCAGAGACCTCCGGTCGCCTTTTGAAGTGGTCTATCGAGCTGAGCCAGCATGATATAACGTATCAGCCTCGGACCGCGATCAATGCTCAGGCCTTAGCAGAATTTATAATTGAAAGTACCATCCTCGAGTTCAGCCAAGCAATGAAGGGACCACCTGTCTGGTCGGTTTATGTGGATGGCTCCTCTTGTAACGAGGGAAGCGGGGCCAGGGTCATTCTGGCCGGCCCAGATGATTTTATCCTCCAATACTCCCTCTGCATCAACTTCAAGACCTCGAACAATGAAGCAGAGTATGAGACACTCATAGCCGGCCTTGGAATGGTTCGCAATGCAGGGGCACAACGCCTCCGGATCTTTAGCGACTCTCAGCTGGTCGTAAATCAGGTCCTAGGTGAGTATGAAGCACGTGATGACCGAATGGTTAAATACTTAGCCAAGGTCAAGAGCCTCATGGCCCTATTTGAAGAAGCCCTCATCCAACGAATCCTCCGAGAAGAGAATGCCCAGGCCGATGCCCTCTCCAAGCTAGCCTCCTCCTCCCTCCAAGGTCTCGAGCAGACCGTCTTAATTGAGGTACTCCTGAAGCCAAGTATAGAAGACGAAACTTCCGATTCTATGGAGTCTCTACCTGTCCTGCTGCAAGATGACTGGATGAAACCCCTCGTTGAGTTCCTGAGGGATGGGCTCCTCCTAGAAGATCCTAAGGAAGCTCGCCGAGTGAGAACCCGAGCAGAGCGATACACACTTATCGGGGGCATCCTATACAAGCGCTCCTTCACACAAGTAGACGGCAGGCCTTATTTGAGGTGCCTCTCCCCGGAACAAGCTGACTATGCCCTGTAAGAACTTCACGAGGGCATCGGCGGGGCACATTTAGGGTCCAGATCTCTAGTCCGCAAAGTGTTGAATTACTGATATTTCTGGCCCACTCTCCTACGAGACGCCGAACGACACGTTCGGTAATACAGCTCTTGTCAGAAGTACTCCGACATCCGACGCCTCCCACAAGCTCCACTCACTTCCCTATCAAGTCCTATCCCCTTCGTAATGTGGGGAATGGATTTACTAGGGCCATTCCCACCAGCTCCCGGCCAGTTCAAATTCTTAGTCGTGGCAATCGACTACTTCTCGAAGTGGATAGAGGCCGAGCCGTTGACCACGATCACCGAGAACAAAGTTCTTCAGTTCTTCTTGAATAACGTAATCTGCCGATTTGGTGTCCCTCGGGTCCTCATAACAGACAACGGAACCCAGTTTACCGGGGCTGCCTTCCGAGCTCTATGTGAAGACCTCGCCATCCAACACCGATTCTCCTCCGTTTCCCATCCACAGTCGAATGGCCAAGTAGAGAATGCTAACCGAAAAATCCTCTCTGGTATTAAGAAAAGGTTGGATAAATGTTCCAAAGGCTTATGGGTCGATCAGCTCCCTAACATGCTGTGGAACTACCGCACTGCAAAACGGACCCCCATAGGAGAGTCTCCATTTAATCTCACCTATGGGTCCGAGGCTATGATCCCCCTAGAAGTCGGCATACCCTCTCCTCGTCTAATGGCTTATAAAGAAGAACAAAATGCCAGAGAGCTCCGAGCAAATCTAGACCTGATTGATGAGATCCGAGAAAGAGCTGCAATTCGTCAACAAAGCTACCGAAGAAGGATCGAGTTGGCATACAATAAGAGGGTCCGTCCTACCGACCTCAAAGAAGAGGACTTGGTCCTCAGAAAGTTAGCCATCTCTTTTCCCGGTCAGAAGAGCAAACTGGCTCCAAATTGGGAGGGACCCTATAAGATCGCCAAAGTAGTTCGGCCCGGAACATACAGACTAGAAGACCTCGAATGCAGGGAGATCCTCAGGACTTGGAATGCCGACCATCTCTTGAAATACCAAGAGGGAGCACTAATGCCTCTCTAAGTATTCTGGAATGTCGAACCGTTCCTCTCCTTTTACTTGTATTTTTTCCTTTATTTCTCTCTTGTAATAACGGCTCGCAACTTTAGAAGCAGCCGACCATTAGTCATCAATAAATAAAGCTTTTTCATGTTTTACTTGTAAAACTGTTTGCATCTCCCTGCTTTTACTCTTCACCCTAACGATGGTTCGGAGTCCAACACTTGGCTCGATTCTACTTTGCAAGTTCGCTCTTAAGCGAGCTAGAAGTAGGTCGCCATTCAGAACTGCTCCCACAACCGTTGAACAACTCTAACGATAGTTTGGAGTCCAACACTTGGCCCGATTCTACTTCGCAAGTTCGCTCTTAAGCAAGCTAGAAGTAGGTCGCCATTCGAAACTGCTCCCACAACCGTTGAACAACTCTAACGATGGTTCGGAGTCCAACACTTGGCTCGATTCTACTTCGCAAGTTTGCTCTTAAGCGAGCTAGAAGTAGGTCGCTATTCGGAACTGCTCCCACAACCGTTGAACAACTCTAACGATGGTTCGGAGTCCAACACTTGGCTCGATTCTACTTCGCAAGTTCGCTCTTAAGCGAGCTAGAAGTAGGTCGCCATTTGGAACTGCTCCCACAACCGTTGAACAACTCTAACGATGGTTCGGAGTCCAACACTTGGCTCGATTCTACTTCGCAAGTTCGCTCTTAAGCGAGCTAGAAGTAGTTCGCCATTCGGAATTGCTCCCACAACCGTTAAATAACTCTAACAATAGGTTCGGAGTCCAACACTTGGCTCGATTCTACTTCGCAAGTTCACTCTTAAGCGAGCTAGAAGTAGTTCGCCATTCGGAATTGCTCCCACAACCATTGAATAACTCTAACGGCGAGTTCAGAGTCCAATGCTCGGCTCGATTACACTGCCTCAGTATCCCGAACTGAGCGGACGAGGAACCGACCTCCACATATGGAGAAAAATTCTGTCGAACCAATTTCACCGTTAGATCATCTCGAAATGCGTACTAGAACGTGATGAACCGATCAGATCGTGCCACGTATCCGCAAAATGACAAGATAGTATTTTCTCGAAACTCGAGCCTCCCAACTCGTGATTCGTGCCATGATTGTAATCGACCATCCAGATTGAACCACTCTAACGGCGAGTTCGGAGTCCAACGCTTGGCTTAACTACACTACCTCAGTATCCCGAGCCGAGCGGACGAGGAACTGACCTCAACATATGGAGAAAAATTCCGCCGAGCCAATTTTACCGTTAGATCATCTCAAAATGCTGACTAGAACGTGATGAACGGATCAGATCGTGCCACGTATCCACAAAACGACAAGATAGTATTTTCTCGAAACTTGAGCCTTCCGCCTCGTGATTCGTGCCATGATCGTGATCGGCCGTTCAAATGGAGCCACGCGGCTCGGGTCTGAAATTCGAGCTACCATACTACCGAAGTGCCAAGTTGCCTCGGCATATCCCGAGCAAGTGCTAAAGTTCTACAGCTAACGCTCGAATACTATGGCTAGAACGCTCGAATAAATTAATTACTGGTTCTTATGGTTCGTTTCAAGAGTAGGGCAACTACGGCACAACAATGGGCAGACAAACTTCGATTTCATTAAAACAACTTGATAAATTTACAAGGCAAGAAGTTACAACAAAAAAGCAACTTGATAAATTTACAAGGCAAGAAATTACAACGAAGAAGACGATGCAAGAAATCAAAAGCCCGGTACAACTAGTTCAGCGCCTCCTCGGAATGGGGACATTCCGATTCAGGGACACTCGGCATTTTCGTCTCTTCATCTCCGAGCTCGTCTCTAGGCCGACAACTGGGATGCCTCTTCGCCACTAACCCTAACAGTGGCTCCAACCGAGGCTCCGCTCGAGCTAACAGCTACACCGCTTTGGGCATCAGCCGCAGCCCGACCAACGATGGGAGCTCGAGTCGCGAGCTCATAAAAGGAGATCCCTCGCTCTCTCTCCTCGCGAGTGCACGAGGTGCTGCGGACGTTAGTCCTCACAGGCTGAGGCTTCAGACGAGCCACTTTCTCCTCGAGCTCAACGATCCTGTCTTTCAAAGTGTCCTCCTCAACCAATATCTTGAATCGAGGGAGTTTTGCCAAACCCGGGTACTCAGCACTATCAGATATAATGCGACGCAAATTGTTCACCTCGATGCTCTTGTCGACCGTGACCCTCTGCAGTTGCTCGACCTTCTTCGAGAGCTCGTCTCGCTCGGCCAGTGCCGAGGCCAGCTCTTCCTCCTTCGTCGATAGCTCCTCCTCGACTATCCATAAGTGGTGCACCTCGGCCAGCAGCTCGCTGTTCTTCTTCTCCACATTGAGAGACACTCTCCTGATCAGCTCGATCTCACCTTCGAGGCGAGCCTCGCGAGACGGCTTAAACAGTTCAGCACGACACCGAGCTGCTGCGATATCTAGAGCATGAATGAGGATCTGGAAGACGAGCACATCACATTCAAAGACTAAAGTCCGAGCCAAACACTTAGACAAATTTGAAATAAGAATTTTATTCATAAAGAAGAGGCGGTGGCCAGTCCGCAAAAAGGCGTTACAATCTAAAAAAAAAGGAAAAACAAAATTACAAAAGACGAGGAGATCAGGGGTCCACCTGCATCGTCGACTCGACCACAGGCGCCGTGCCAGACGGCCCCTCATTCCCCGTCGCCCCGGCCTGGGGGTCGGTCACCACAGTCTCCGGGACCACCTCCTCCTCCTCGTCGCCTTCCTCCTCTTCGCCTTCCTCCTCTTCGCCCTCTGCCGCAGCTCTGGGCCACAACCTGTATCAGACCTGCTGAAAGCCGGGGACGCGGTCCTGAACATGGTCGAGTGCCCTCTCGTAAGACTTCTTCATGTTGGAGGCCATGTGCGCCTTCCCCTCGGCCTCGACTTCAGCCCTGATCACCGCCGCCACGGCGTCCTTCTCTGCCTTCGCCTCCGCCAGGGCCTTCGCCGATGTCGCCAACTCCTCGGCAACCTTGGCGACTTTGGCAACCTCCTCAGCAAGCTGCCCCTTCGCTCGCTCCAGGTCCGCCTCAAGGTCGGCGACCCGGACCTCCAAGCCGTCCGCGCGTCTCTGCTCTGCCTCGAGCTGCCGAACCGCCCTCACCTTCTCAGCCCTATCCCTGTCACTGGCAGCCTTCAGCTCCCTCTCCTATTCGGTGAACGCTTGAAGGAGATGGCCGAAGTGACAAGTGGCCTGCCAAAGGAAAAAGAGAATAAGAACAAAGTAAAAGCCGAACGGCGGACTTAAGAAATTCTCAAGAAAAATGAATGCGAAACTTACCGACACAAGCGACCGAGCGACTTCATAGGTGTCATCGCCAGTCGTCCCTACCTTCAGCGCGGCTCGATCCTTCGGGGTCGCCAAGTGCTTGAAGGTTTGCATGCACATCTGCGAGTCCCCGAGGAAGCCGTCGTGGTTCTTGACTCGCCAGTCCGGGACAAACAGCTTCTTATGCTGCTCGGTCAGGATCTCCTCGGCCTGAGTGGTCAGGGGCGGAGCCTAGAGCGACAGCGCCGCCGAAACATCGAAGGCCTCATCGGCCGTGGCAGACAGAGTAGGAGCCGAGGGGTCGGCGGAAACGACCACCGCTGGCGTGGGGACCTCAGCAACGGTAAGAGGCAAAGCAACTACCGAAGGAACCTTAGAGGGCCGACCGGACGAAGCTGTCGTGCTCGGCCTCTTCCTCTTCCTCCCGTCAGCAACCTTGCCTCGCTCGTTCATCATCCCCAGAAAGTCCATCCTCGGCGCTTCTGTTCCAAACAACAAAACAAACAGCAAGTTAGCGAAACGAGCTAAAAACTTGGGAAAAAAATAAATATATATTACGAGATGTCAGGAGCGTACTCGGGTCGATCGGACTAATGCCTGACCCGTGTAGCACCTCCTCGGTCATTTCTCTCCAGCTCAACATTAGGAGAGCCATGATCTTCCCCACCACTTCCTCCTCGGCCGCAGTCAGTACCGGGTCGACCCTAGCAAACTTTGGCACCTCTACTTTCCACTGAGTCGGAATCTTCTGCATCGAGGGCTCCCTCAACAATAAGAGCTTCTCCTTCCAACCCTTGATCGAGTCCGAATTCTCTATAATCCTAACGCCTTTCCGGGGCAACAGGTAGTAGCGATGCTCGGCCTCATGCATCCGGTGAATCCGATACATGCTCCGAAGGATCGTCAGGTTTGGCTCGACCTCGGCGTTGCGGCACTGCAGCAAGAAGGCATTCACATGGCACCAGGTGTTCGGCATGAACTGGGTCGGCGCCAGGCAGTACCACTGAAGGACCTCTAACACAAAGGGGTGCAGAGGAAAGTGCAATCCGGCGTTCAGCGAGTTGTAGTCGAACATACACATATCCGACGACGATAGTTTGGAGTTTGCTCGCATCCTGGGGCCGGGGAGGATCAGCTTGTACTCCGGAGGGATGGCGAACCCTTTTCTGATCCGGAGCAGGTCCCTCTCGGATAATATCGACGCAATCTCGTCCGCCTCGGTAGCCAGGACCGGCACGTTCTCCTCGTACATTGCCTACCGACCTACGATCGCCTTCTCCAGAAGCTTACCCTCGTATTGCCTGACTCCGGCATGGCCGGACAGTACACAAGGGTACCGGCCCGACTCAGGGGCTTGCCACAAAGTCTCCACGATCTCCTCGACTACAGAAGATCGGGCCACTAGCTTCTTTTTCTTCTTCTTCACCTCGGCCACGGACGGCTCGGTCACCTCCTTCCCCTTTCTTCAGATCTCCATTCGCCTCCTTTCCTCGGCGCCACTATCGCCCGAGGAAGAGGCCTCACTTCCCGAGTCTACCCTTGACATCTCTAAAAAAAGCTAAGGCAAATAAACTGACCTTGATGTGACGTGTCCTTGAAGTGACGTTCACGGTCGGAATTAGTTCGCCGGAAATTGCCTGGCACACGCGACAGCTAACGCAACCACCTTGGAGCTAAAATCGCAGCTAGCAGAGCACACAGAGAGTAAAAGTGAAAACTTGGAGTGAAAAGTGAGAAATGAGCTCTGGGGTGAGGGAGTGAGAACTTATAACCACAAATCGACGTTTGGGCTTCCTTGGGCATTTAAAAGCCCACTAAAAGAAGCCAAAGCGCCAAAACGGAAAGTTGCGACGTTTCAAAACAAAGACTCCTCAAATCGCTTAAGTCCATGACTCGGCCACCGGTGTGCCTAGCCGAGCTACCGAACAGCTTGGCTAAGCAACCGAGCTACTGGGTCGGAGGGTGGCGACGGTTCAAAGCCAGAACCCTTCAAAGCACCTAACTCCATTCCTCGGCAAACAACACTTCGACTTGCCACCGAACA